>LQNS02278070.1:7410546-7433737 GCA_001587735.2 Parhyale hawaiensis
TTTTTGCACTGTGTGAGGGCGTTACAAACTTCCAGTGCGGTAATTGCGTCGTTGTAAGGCTCCTCGTCGCCTTCGCGAAAGGCTTCAAAGTCCAGGGGGCTTAGCTCCAATGCTCTCTTCTTTGCCTGAAAGGCAGGCGGGTATGTCGCACCACTGCTGACCTCGCTGAAGTGACGTGCCAAGCGGTCAGCGACCTGGTCAGGTTCCACAATGGTCACGCCATATGCCTTTCAGCTTCAGGTCTAGGTGGTGCTTGAGAATTCTACTCATAACACTGCCTATCATTTTGTTTTAAGACAGGTTCACACTGCAGTTGTTTGGTTCCAGTACATAGTACAAGGTGCACCAATGTAGTGTTGTTTCCAGGGTAAATACCGCTGAACGTCGCCATACGACTGGCAACAATGTAAGCAAAGATGCCAGAGCAGACTTCTAGGCAACATCATTAGCAAAGTTTTGGATGTTGCTTTAGGGTTCCAGTTAATGATAACTTAAAAAGCCGAGTAACTTGTAGTTTAGAATGGAATAACAAAACATTCGGACACTGAGTAATACGTCTGGGTACTCAGACTGTTGTTGTTTGAACCTGTCTTTCGATCCCAAATTTTCATTCTTGCGGGACTCGGGTTGCCCATCGGAAGGAGAAGTCACATAGATAGCTAATACAAAAGTGAGTACGGATGGCTCACCCACGGAGAGAACAATAATAGAAGCAAAATTTCGATAGCTAAAGCGCAACATTACCAATAAATAACTAACGATTGTAGTTGTTGTAAAAGAAAGAATTTGTTAGGGCTTAACCAGAAAATAAAGAAATCCAGGTTATACAGGTCTCAGCATAATTCGAAGATCGTGGGAAATTACTAAGTAAAAAGCATGCTGCGCAACAGTTGCATCGGGCAAGCCGGACTTCAGTAAATAGAGGTAGGTATCTTTTCACCAGTAATGGAATCAAAATCATTCGTCACAAAAGATAAGAGTAATAATTCATGAGCCTCGAAATGAGCGAAAACAATATTATATGTAAAGATGCTTGCCAAAAACGTGAGGGGAATAGCCTTTGAAATTTGACGGAATGTAATACCATCTATTGACAGCGACACTGTTATTCCTGAGGAGTGTCGTCCATTCGAGTATTGCAGTTGATATCTCGACCCGAGTCCTGGCGCTCGATGATGTCATGCTCGTTGGAAATATTCATAGAAGGGGCTGCAGCTATAGAATTTTGGAGCTCCACACGGTTACGGCCGTCGGTCTGGTTTGGCCTATCGAACGAATTCTGGGTTTCAGCACAATCAAGATCGTTAGAGCGGCCTGAAACAATCTCGGTACGAGTTACATCCAGAGAGCTGGGGGTCTCTAAACAGTCTTGTTGGTTTGTTATATCAAAAGAATTCTGCGTTTCCATATGATCCTGATCAGTAGCGACATAAGAAGCACTGGATACTTCATCAGTGCCAGAATTATTGCTTTCGTTGGCACAATTTACATAGTCGGCCGTAGCATTGTGAGTATTATTATCGGAAGAACGAATTTCATTTATTGCACACTGCATCGCAGAAAAATTTTCCTCAAAGACATCATTTGAGGCTTGATCAGTGGAAATTCCATTAGCACTAGCGCAATTTTGGTTGTGCAAGGAGCTTGGAAGACTAATATTAAAATTGGCATCATTTCCCAGGGCTGCAGTAGTTGGTGATTCAGGGTCCCCCCCAATTACCGCAGCATTGGATCCCCCGTCACATGATGCTTCGGGATTGGCTAAAGAGGAGATGTCTCCTTCAGCGGCATTATGAACGATTTCCTGAGACGAATTGGGGCTGCTCGACACGAGGGTGGTATTCGCAAGCTGAGATTCGTGATTGGTGGGCGGGTTCTCCATGTCTATACGGGCAAATTCGCGACTAGGACGTAGGTTTTCCAATCCTTTGTAAGGAGATTTATGATTGGAGCACAATATTTCTATTTCACTTTCTACAGTTTCGTGACTTACACGTAGACTTTTTGCCTCTTGATAGCAAGATGCCTCGGGGAGGTGGTCATTTTCTGCAACATCTGTCGTTCGGGTAACAGTGTCATGGTCATGAGGGTCCGCCATTTCTGACACTGCAGGTCCCGCGTATGAAGATGGGCCCGCGAGAACGGACATGTGCGACCCATCGTTGTCCGTTCGGTCTACTGATGCCATTGCATGATTACTTGAAGTAGAATTGGAACTCACGTAATCATTCGCGAATTTAACAGCGCTGGTTGCACTATACAAGTTATACATCAGATTGCTATTTGATAGATTCGGTTGGTTAGACATAGGATGAGTGGTACCCGGTGCAGATAACTGCGTGGAAGAAAGACCAGCAAGACTGGTAGCAGCTATTCCAGAAGTAGGTGGTACTGAATGTGGTTGCCCAGCGGTGGCTGTCCCCTCGGAGGAAGAAGTGAGGTTCGGTTCTGCGGATGCAATGCGGATGTTTTGGTGTGGAGATCCGTCCACATGGAAACGCTGAGGAGCAGAAGGAGAGTCCCCTGTAACACCAAAGAAGCCGTTGGCCACCGAGTCCAAGTTGGTCAGCCTGCGGACGGCGCTAGGAGCTGGGGGCGACCTAAAAAAAAAAAAAAAAACCAGGCCACATTAATTTTTTGGGCGCAAACTATACGTCAGTTTCTTGAAGCTAAAGCACTGGTCCTAAGCCGTCGTTGTTGAAGTATGTTATATCGACCGACCGGGGATGGAGTGACCAAAAATGACTTTGTTCAGCCAGGGGTTGACACAAAATGGCCGAGAAAGGGGTGATAACAAAAACCCTGCCAAGGCCCCAGCCGATCTATACTACAGTATACTGTCACTCACAGGGTTAGCGGTCTGTCGAGACCACCTGCAACATGAGAGCACGGTTAACGAACCTTTGGCACGACCCAAAAAATAATAGCAAGGAATGTGGCTTCTAGAAAGAACTCGAAAAATAAAGGCACAGTTCATAGTTCCTCGGCATAATAGGGAAAGGCAGGGAATATGGTAGTTAGTGGTCATAAGGGAGGACATGGAATATAACCGTAATATAAACGGTCAACCTCCCCTATCAAAATTTGGGGCCGCTGCAGCGCCGATCCGGATCTGAATCGCTGTTTTAGGGCCGCAACATCCCAAAAGCAGGTCAGCGGGAAGCTGGCAGTGTTAGAGAAGCACGGGAATGCATTGGAGCGCGCACACCGAACAGCGGCAGTTGAGCAGGCCGCTGCCGCTGTTCGGTGTGCGCGCTCCAATACATTCCGTGCTTCTCAAAAACTGACTGCCTGCCTGCCAGCATCTCGCTGAACTGCTTTTGGGATGTTTCGGCCCTTAGCTTCTGCGGCGGCAATAAATTTTGATAGGGTCGGGACGACCTGAAACATAAATGCACAATTAATGAATCATGAGGATGACACAGAAAATAAAACCAGGGTCAATAGCGACACGGGACGACTTAAAAAACGAAGGCATTCTTTTCGGCCTCTCGATATGACCTGGTAAAGAAAGGGATGGTTATTTGTTGCTCGGGACGACCTGGAAAAAACGCATTGATGATCGTGCTACTGTACAATAAAAGAAACCGAACATGTAGCTTATATCTAAACAAAGGCGCCTGGTAACAGAAAGTCAGGGAAGACATAATAAAGAGCGAGCCAACTTACTTAGAGCCGTCACCAGAATGCCCGAAGTAAGCAAAACGAACAGCGTCGTTTCTTGGAGCCGCACTCTGATTCCCGGTGACATTGGACAGCTTGTTCTTGGGTTGGAAGAAGTTCAGGAATGGGATTTTGATGGGCGACACTTTGCAGGTATTCGCATTGCCCCGAGTCTCAGCGGCGTCGTTGCTCTTGGCTGCGAGGAACTTAGGATATGAGGAGGCAGCAACTGTGGAAGGATCGCGATTGAAATGCGAAAGATGCAGATGGTTTTGGGCCGAAGAAGACAAACGCACCGGCACCCCGTTGGTGCCACGGCTATTGTTGACTACTCCAGTTGACTTTTTAGGGGTGATGCTCACAATGCTATCCGGTCCGCTGTTGCTGCCATTGCCGTGTACAGAGGAACAGGGTCCCAGGCCATTGCGTTCTACCATACCTTGGCCATCAGGAATGAAGCAATGGCTCGGCACGGTGTTGGCATCGCCTCGTCGGGGAGATAGCGCCAGCGCTTCACCTTGAAGGGTATTCGGGACAAGGGGGTCCAGCAAGCGACCACTTGGAGTGATTGGGTCGGCAGAGGAGCGCCGTTGAGGCGATACAACGAGTATTTTGGACGATCGGTCCGACGTAACTTGAGCTGGACAAGCCAGGGGTTTCCGTAGCCTTTGGGGAGAACAGTAAGAGCTTCCCTCGAGAGAGTTCCACTGCTCCAACGACAGGGAACGACCGCCCAGAGACTCGGCTTCTTGCATGAACGAACTCAACCTCGCCATGTTCCTGTGAAGGGGAGAATATTAAAAGACCATATAGTTGGCAGAAGGCGGACCAACGGATAATGTAACTAGAGCACTCTGAGAGCGCATACCTCCGCCAAGCGAGGCAACGGTAGCAAATAATTCAAATTGGCTCTGAAACAATAATTTTATTTTTATCAATTCCAAAATCCGACCATTTGCGCATTTTTATAGTAATAACAGCATCTGCAATTTTCTTGGAGATCCGTTCATAACTTTTTTAGTTATGCTGCTAACAAACGTTGAGTCAAACATACCAACGAACCAACCGATCTGCACCAAAATTTGATAATTTATGTCTTTTAACATTACTAATAACCCCTATAAATTTCATAAAGATATATTCATTATTTTTTGAGTTACTGTGCTAACAAGCATAAAATTGAAAACAGTGACAAACTAACGGATCAATATAAAAATTTGGTCATTTTCTCTTTGTTATATAGCTACCTAACAACTCCTGTTAATTTCATAAAAATCCATCCATAACTTTTTGAGTTATGGCATTGAGAAAAATGAGGCAGTCAAATAAACAAACGGATGGACATATCTTCACCAAAAGTTAATCATCTGTTCTTCCTAACATACCTAACAATCCCTGTAAATTTCGTCCAAATCGGTCCATGACTTTTTGAGTAATCTTGGTGACAGACAGACAAACACAACGAAAACATAACCTCCTTCACGGAGGTAACAAGACCCTAGCAGTGGCAAAATACACAAGTTTCGACTGTCTTTTAATTCCACCACTTGCATTTGGCAAGCAAAAGTCTGATAGTTAGCCTAGGCTAGCCGTGATAAGTTGCCAACTGGAATGTTGGAATATTGCCAACAGGTTAAAAGAACTTCCAACAACATAATGCTAATGAGTCTTACCCAATGTCGCAGTCTAAACCCTATGTAGGGATAAAAGCTTTTGCAATGGCGCTATTACCTCTCAGGAGCCACGTTCTCACTGCCAAGGTTCTTGCCGTTGCCACCAACACTCACGGCCCCAGGTCCGAAGTCGTTGCCAAGGATGCGTGACTTCACGACAGAATTGCGATGCTTGTACACGTTACTTCGAGTATCGGTTACATCCGTTGCCGAGAAGCTGTTAGCATTGCTGCTTTTAGAGAACACTTTAAAGAACGGGTTGAATCCCGGGGAGACACCCGAGGATTTCCCTGCAGGTGGTATGACAGCACCCGAAAGCGACCGACGTTGTGCGACCCTGTCTGTTGGGCAGTTCGGTCGATTAGCTTGATACTTAAGAGTCGGGTTTAGGGTCTGACGAGAACCGGTGTGTGACTTTTGGTTTGGCAGAAGCAAGGTATTGTTAAGTCCTTTGTCGGAGTAAAAGTGCACTTGGCTGAAGGGATTCTGGAATGAAAGTTGTCGAACTTGAGAGCGATCCCGCTGGTTCAGTTCTGGCTGACCATTAGTGCAATGACTTTGGGTCAGCAGTTGTTGGGTCTTAGCGCACTGATCCTGGGCTGTCGGTTGCCGAGACAGAACGCGCTGGCTCAGACGAGATGAGTTTCGAAAGCACTGCCCCTCCTCGCAATCATTACAAGACTCCCTGCGGTCAGTACAAACGAGCTTCAGATTCTGACCGTGGCGGCACTGACGAGGGGTGAAGGCATTTTCTAAACGAAAGTTTTGTATGGGAGGCACAGCAGCCGACTCGCGATGGGAGGAAGAAGTAGGCGTGAGTTTGCGGTGGTTACACGGGGGAGCCAAAAGGCCGTTGTCCGAGCACGGGGGACAGTCGCGATCATTGAGCTGCACGTCAGGTTGAGGGACGTCCACTGCACCACAATGGTTCGGGGACTTTTGAAGAGGAACTGACAAGTCCTGGAAGAGAAAACACGAATAAGAAATAATTTGCCAAGGAGTTCGCATGTCCTCGGTTAGAATTCAACGTTCAAGTATGGCGCAACTCCTCAAACAGAAAAAACTACAGAAGGGGAGCACCCCAAACTGAGAAATGCAGTAACGCCGTCTGTCATGGATTGCAGCAGTAGCTGGCGCCATATTGAGTAACCGGCACGACGGTTTGTATTCCTGTCCTAGTTATTCTATTTCCTACTGTTATTAATAAAAAAAACTTCATTGGTAGTGTAGCCAACAGGGGCACTTCACCATTGCTTATCGTTCGGGCAACAGAAAAGTTTTACGAATGTAGAATTTGTCATTTCGAAGCTGAGACAATATGCCTGTCTCCGTATTAGGAGTACCACTGTACAATGAAGTGCATCTGCCGCCAGAATTTACGGAGCTTATACTTCATTGCAAATGCGTTAGTTGTTGCTGTGCAAAGGTCATTTTCCTAGACAATTGGACTTGCAACGGTGCTAAAGCGGCTGCACTGACCGCTAGCACCGAGGTGCTACTTTAATTTACCTAAGGACGCTTGGTCCGACTGAGGCGCGGCTTAACTGTTTAATCGCGCCGGTAACGTGGACCGGAGATTGCAACACTCGGCAGGAGGATCGTTTGTGTCAACAATTTCCTCTATGCGGTCAAAAAGGAAGGCGATTGAGCTTCACCCCTTTGGAGGCTACTCAACAATGCATACGTGGAGAATAAGTAAAAAGCATCGGGCTAGGAACTGGTGAGTCGTACAATAGAAAACATGCAAAAGAAACTGTAATTTGGGTAGATGACTTGAAGTATCTGGATACAAATTTACAATCTGCACTACAACAAGAACAAGAAACATGGCTAAGACTCAAAATCTCGGGAAAAATTCAGAAAATGTAGCTGTACGGTAACATAAACAGCGTATTATTATAGGTACCTGAGCAGTCTGTGCATCGAAGACACACATAGACTCAGTGGCGGACAGAGTGATGATCTGACCTTCCTCAAGTGTGCTGACTTCAGCAGCTTCTTGTGGGCCCGCTGACATAAAAGTGGAAGGGCAATGAGCAATGCTAACGTCAGCAACAGGCAGAGTGATGTCACAGTGTGAATTACCGGTGTCTGCTTTGAACGCACTAGGCGCCGTGACGTCATTTGCACCATCAGGCATGGTATTGAAGTGGCGTAAATCCCCGTCATAAAATTCTGCATCCAAAAGCTCCATTGCCGAGGGCTTGACCGGCAGTACATCCGTTAGCACAAGTCCTGGATGGCGAGAAGGATGAGGGGACACATCCGGACGGGGATCTCCATACTGGTCGAAGGTGGTGTTGGCTACGGTGTAGTTTGACTTGCCAGCAGAAGACCCCGCCTGTCCAGGAAGAGGTTGATGAAACCGGAGACGGTTGTTTTGGGAGACAGCCCCCTTCACTGGTCCAATGCAAGTAGCGCTAGTTCCATTGCGGTAAGGACTACAGCGGATGTCGCTGGAACCGGTAGATGGAAGACTGCAGAAAGGCTCTCTTTCACAAGTAGCGTTAAGATTTCCATTACGAAAACCATTGCCTTTTGCTTGACCGACGGGTTCATAAAGACGAACTGTCTTTTGTTGTGGGAAGGATGAATCACGGACTTGGCTACGGCCAGTTGCGTTTCCATTGCCAACAGCGAGATTGGTACCGCGGACGAGGCCATGACCGGTCATGGTGTTCACATTAGAGTGGGAGCTGCAGGGGGTGCGAATGACTCGGTAAGTCACTGAAGCGCCGCCCGTATTGCGTTTGTTGGTGACGGTGAGCAGGTTCTGGCGGGTGTTGCTGCGGAAGTTGTCCCAATAGTTGTTGGCACGCACACCAGGGGGTACCTAGGAAGGAAAATTATTTATTAGAAAAGTCTTTGTGCTCGAAAGTGCAAAGTCAGCACTTCTGTCACTCATAGCCACTGAAGGGGAGTGATACTGGCCCAAAATACTATGTCTGACCTCCAGATAACGAGTAAGTTAGCCCCTTAACCTCTCAACCAATGGAAGTATTGAGAATGGAGCAATGATTCTCAGTATGTTTGTCATAAAAGAATGAAGCCAATAAAAACGAAGAGACATCCGAAAGCCTAGTGAAGGTTAAGGTATCCAGCCAGTTAGCCCCTACCTGATTGTTCAGAATATCCGTTTGGGGAGAGCGAAGAAGCACGACAGTTTCTTCTGAACGATCGATCACGCCATCAGCGCCTTCTTCACCCCCAGCAGGAGACCATTCTTCGAACACACACTGGGAATACTCCACATCATTGGAGTCCCCACAAGACACTACCACTTCTACCGGTATGGCACCGTCAGTCTCTGTTTGGAGGCCCTTAGGTAGCGGGGGAAGAGCAGGCGCTTCGGCACCAGCATGATTAGCGGTGGGGTCATGGTGACATACTTCCTCGGTTACGCCTACTGCAGGAGGCGAAGGCGAAGCTACGCCGACTAAGAACGATGACTGGGGAATTGTGCCGTCAAGTCCTCCAGCAAGGTCGGTGTAAGTGCAACTCTCGGGGTTAGGATTTCGGGAAAGTTCTTCAGGATGATTCGAAATAGGCCCATCATGAGCAGCAGTGGTTGCAACGCCAGCGTCGCTATCCATTGTAGGAACAACGGTGCTACCTCCACAGTCTGCGACCAACATAATTTGCTCACCATTTAACATTCGCTGAAAGAGGCTTTCGTCATTGTCGTTGCTGATGGAAGGATTAGTTGCCGCCTCCTGTTGGATAAGCGAAACAACGCCTTGGTCAGGGTTTTCATTGGGCACCAATTTCTCATTCGTTGGGACATTGGAAAAATCAGGAACAGGCGTTTCGAGATCGTTACCCAAATAGTTGTTGATGCTTTTCCCGCTCCTCAGCTTGGTTAAACTGGAAGAAGCAAAGTTGGTAGAACTGTCAGAATTGTTGACTTCATTTGTGCGAAAGAAATTTACGGTATCAATATCACGATCTTCCAGCTCAAAATCAGGTTCAGTTTGAATTTCGTTTCCAGAATAAAAATTTCTTTGCGCTTTGGGCAAGGAAGGGCATTGAGAAGGGTAAAAGCGAGGGGTCGTCTCTTCTTGAAGATTTCGAGTCAGTTCATCTAGTTGGTTTTGTACAGACACGTAAAACTGATTCATGTTATCGACTGAATCAGAGTCGGTTAAGCAACCACTCGGATGTCTTCCAGTCGCGTTGTTCAAAGGATTCTCTAACCAACTGTTGACACTCTCGAAATTATCCGTGCAAATGTCATCTTCATCACAGAGGCTTGAGGCCATATCTGCATTTGCAGAGAGAAGATTAGACAAGTTTAAAGAATCCTGCGCAGATCTGCGAGAAAATGACACTTCGCTTCTGGGGGCAGCGTCGTTGCGAAGTGCAGCAAGAATAGCACTTGTTTGGCGCTCACGATCCTTGTCTTCTTGAAACACTGAGCCATCTCGAAACGAATGACTTGATCCATTTATGTGAGAAGCTACAGCATGAGCTGGGTCTGGAAGTCGATGCTGGTGAAGATTGTAAGTAGCATCATTCCACCTTTGAGGCATGTCCTGACCGGGGCCAGCAGATTGTCGCTCTCGGATATCTTCGATTCTGTTCCGATCTGGGACATCATCACCGGTTCTGACACACCCAAAGAGTTGCCGACCCAGTTGGCGTTCACCGCCATTTCGATGACATTCGTGCCGCCGCAGCAAGTTGTAATCCTGTTCCCAGACGCTGTTGGAGACGTGCTGTTCCAGTCGGGGATGTCCCACTAGATCGGGAGGCCCTCCGTGCACGTCGTTATGGATAACACCGCCGGTACCACAATCAAGTTCGGCGATACCAGAGTCGACGGAGGGGTTCATGGAGGATCGTAGCATCCCACTTGGAAGGGGGTACTGATTCTGGACAGCAGGACTCACATTTACGCATTGATTTGGCGTCGGTACTCCGGCATTAAGATACTGATTCTGAGCAGAAGCACCGACATTGTGGCGCCGATTCTGAGCAGCAATATCTATACTGTGACACAGATTCTGCGAAGAAACTCCAACATTACAAGCCGATAAGTTTTGTCGACTGGCAGCGCAGTGTGGGAAACAATTTTCAGCAAAGCCAGGCTTGGCGCAGTAGAAACACTGGGCATCGCTTGAGACGCAGGCGCGATTGTTAAGGGAGTAGACGCTATTATTCAAGGGCGCAGATGAACAATGGTTGTTCATTAGAGCCGACGATGAAGTTACCGTGTTATTATTGAATACAGCGTTGTTTGAGAAGCCCCGTAGGGAATAAGAGTCACGATCAGGCGCCCGAGCATAGTTGTGGTCAAGATTGACGTTGGGCTGACTGGAGTCCGAATTAAACTGAAGATCGGAGTGGGATGGAGGAACGATTGGACCTCTGGCACCGGAATGGGATCCAAACAGGTTCTTGCTGCAGTGGGAGCAGAAGGCGGACCTGCGAGACTCGTTGGCCAACCGCTGCTCCAGGAGCTGCAACAAACACAGGCCAAATATGAGTGGAGTGAGGATGAAAAAATTGGCAGATGTCAACAGCGACAGCTGTGTGAACGACCCTCACTGGAGCCCTGCACCTACGCTCGGCATGAGCACATAATTTTTTTTTTCTTGATGAAACCCGCGATACTAAACACGCCGGCCATGAAGCCTAAACGAACGGGTCAAGGCCACTAGCGGCAAAACCTAAACAAAAGGGTCAAGACCACTGGCGGTAAAGCCTAAACGAACGGGTCAAGGCCACTAGCGGCAAAACCTAAACAAAAGGGTCAAGACCACTGGCGGTAAAGCCTAAACAAACGGGTCAAGACCACTGGCGGTAAAGCCTAAACAAACGGGTCAAGACCACTGGCGGTAAAGCCTAAACAAACGGGTCAAGACCACTGACGGTACAGCCTAAACAAACGGGTCAAGACCACTGGCGGTAAAGCCTAAACAAACGGGTCACAACCAATGGGCGTTAAGCCTACAACAAATAGGCTAGGACTACCAGCTGTAAAGCCTGTAAAGAGAGCACAAGAGAATGAATTGTCGCTATAGTGTCATGCCCGGTTCTCCGTAACACCATCAGCTATTTGAAATCGTCAGTACACGATGTTACAATAGAATTCTGAGAAACAAGGTTACCAAATTATCATTGATGCACACTCAAAAGTTTCATCCCCAATTTCTGTAATTTATTTACTCATAGTGAAGAACACTTCGGCACTCCATTAACTGTACAAATGCCTATCTTTACGGAAGTAATATTACCATTCGTGGCACAAGATTTCTAATCTTTTCCCTACTGTACTGTTGTTCGAGAGAGCTCTTGTGGTGAGAGAGCGACGTGCGAGTAATAGGGAATCATGGCTTCAGACATCATTTAATGACTTTGATACAAGGTTTAGTGATTTCATTTCGAGTAAAAAACGGTCGCGGCTTCAACTAATGAGGGATTTTAATTCATGATTTCACAATTTAATTTTGCGCAGGAAACGGTCAAGACTTTAGTTCATGATTAGATAATTTTGACTCATGATTCGTAATTTAATGACTGAATGTTACCTTCTCCACAGTTCACTTACTCTAGTAGTTATGTCAGATGTGGGTGTATGCGCTACGCCCGAAAATTTTCTGACTTGTGACGTCAAAATTACGTCACGCCACTGTAGAAATACCAAAGATTCCTCGCTGCAACAGCGGCGTGACGCAACTGTGACGTCACAATTCTGGAAATTTAAGGGCGTAGCGCTTACATTCAAATCTGACTCAACTGTCTTCTGTCAATGAACTGTGCCTTTTTCGAAGGAATAACACTCTACGTAACGCCGTATACATGATACAGCATCAGCGAAAGGACTAGATACAGCTGACTCAACCTCTAATGGGTTTCCCGTAAAACAAGCGTTGCTAGAAACGTCCGCGAAAGTAAAATACTCAGACCTATTTGGTTAACTATCGTTCTCAATTTGCGCTGTCTCGGTACAGAGGAGTTTTCCCCGAAGAAAAACAACATAACCAAGAAAGAACCATTGTAGCTAAGCAACACAGCCTGGTACGAGTAAGGTTAAGACTGCACACATATTACTGACAAAACACAATTAGCCTGGAAAACCAACACGGGACACTAGGTTAGCTGGCACCACTGGTTGAACAAATCATTAGCCTCGAACACAAACACTGAAAACCAGAGTAGCTGACACGGTGGAACCATCGACTAAGTACCTACAACTAATAGCCAGGAACATCTAGGCTGGAAACTAGGGATATTTGTTGTTAATTACACACCGTACGAAAAGCATGCAGGCACAACACACATACATTAGAATGGTTTATCCCTGTCCTACTCAGACTGTGTGCAAGCTGGACATATTGACTCGAACTTTTTGGGGCCAATGGAATCGGTAACTGGCAACACCAGGGAGTCGGATTTCACATATTCTACTTTGCAACTTTGGCTACAGGGACTCGTTCTGCAGTAAGAATACAATGGGGAAAAGAACCTACGAGTATGTAGCAAAGCACTAGAGCCTGAGTAAGATGATGTTAACTCTACTAAGAATGATAGATTGCAGGTGTCATTGGACGATGAAGTGAAGCACAATAGCCAATAGAATTGACTTGTCCGGAACTTGAGACAGGCGCGCTTGCTTCGCCCTGATGAAGCGAATTTTAAACGTCAATTTTGACAGAATTACCCTACAGATTTACAAAAATTTAAACCTCGTCGCATTGAAGTTTTTGAGGTTCTCAAGTATATCCAGGCCACTGCTAACACTCGTAACCCGTAAGGAGAGGTGCTGAAAACCGCCAAACTGAAGTTCTGGACAAGTTTAGCCAAATAGGTAGTAGCTAGGCTTGGCTTCAGATCACCAGTCGTCTCGTTGCCTCCATTGTAGCAAAACAACGCAGCCTGGTATGAATAGCGTTAAAACTGTAAACACATCACTAACTAAACACAACCCCTGCCATAGGTGTTACCAAACGCATTTAGCAAGCAAATCAACAAAGACTGCCTCTTTTAAGTCCTTGGTAGTGAAAATGAAGCAAGACTTGACTATTGCATATGAACTCTGCCTGTTAGCACTCTAATGCATCCCGATTCTTAGTTTTTCTTCTCAAAGATAACTTCGTTGCGTCACTTACTCTTTTAACTTGATTACAATCAGCTTTATGACATAAAAAATTTTGATATAGCATATCCTGGCGTATCCATGATACTGTGAAGATATTAATTTTCTTAGTGATGCTTGACTGCCGCATAAAGTATTTTTATTTATTCATTTTTTTGCACGTTTCCCTTTAAGTTGGTAGCTAGTTGGAGTAACAATGTCGCAATGGAGAAATATCACAAATTCTTCGGCGTCATTCTTGACGGCAGGGTTCACTATTTATTATATTCAGTAGTTTAAGCTTCAGTTTCCACAACAACGGGATCTCACAGAAGAATAAAGAATACAGTACGTCGATAAAAAAAGAACTCATGCAGGAGGAAGAACCCGTACAGGATCAACAAGTCAGGAAAGAAGAAGAAGAAGAACAAAGGAAAGCAACATCAGTAGGAATAGAAGTAACAGCTACTGACTCCATAAATCGAGACTTCTATGCATGGAACGAATCTAACGCTATAGCGCAACCTATACAAATTTCGATTAAAAAATTCAACTTCCCAAAACGAAAAAAATGTATTACCCCACATGTTAGTTATAGTTAGGGAGTTTAAGCCTCCGTTTCCGAGCAGAACGATATCACAGAGGAAAGAGCATGGGACACATAGTATGTCAAAAAAAAACGGAGAATCAATGCACCAAGGTTTTCCCGCACAAGATCAACGCGCATGGGAACAGCAAGTCGGGAAAGTAGAGGATGAACAGAATAAAGCATGAGCAAGTAGGAGTCTGAAATCGGGAAGGAAGCAAAGTGGGCAAGAAAGAGAGACGTCCCGAAGGCCTAGCTAATGGCTGAGGTAATCTACAGAGGCCCCCTGGAGTTGCTTGGCCCCAAAGCATAGAATGGATGAACCAAAACTAACCTAACCCTAAGGCCTATCCCTATGCCCCCTGAGGGGTATTAACCCGCAAGCGATTCAACTGCAAGCCAATATTCGTAAGAACAGCGGTGCTCATAATACCGGGGACACACACACCATACCATCGTACGCTCAACTTGTGGGCGGACGTTCAGCTCGCACGTGACTCAACTTGAGTACCTTACAAGGGTATCTTGCATACAAACTTTCACTCACTTTGAAATCGGGAAGACGTGCGGCGAGTTGAGTGTCTGATCACAAGTTGAGCTTGCGGCTGTTTAGTGTGACCACGACATAACATGACTACAGGAACTCAGTGGGGATTAACCCGTTACAAGACAACAGCAACCCGTTGAAAGACTTACCGCAACCCGTTATTTTTATATTGGTATTGTCCCGCTATTTCCGTATCTGAGACGATCAAGAGCGATCTAAGATGATTTACTCGGCTTACAGACGGAACCACAACGTTGTGCTCAGGGCCAGAGATGAAAGACGAAAAGAGAAGAAGATAGAAGAAAGAAGCGCACGAGCGGACGGTCCCCTCCGTGGCCCTCCGCACGGGCGAAGGTAAGAGTCCCGCAGAAAAAGTCGGTCACCTCGATTGGCAGCCCACCTCGCGGGGCAGGAAAGGAAATTTGGAGAACCTACCTTAACTTTACAAAACTAACCTTGTCAGTAGGAACTGCGGCAAGCTGCAACATCTCCGGCGGAAAAGGCGCTAAGGACTCTTGACGGCAACCCGTTAAAAGATCAACAGTAACCCCCCATTTAAACAGTAGCTGTAACCCATCAAATGTCTAATCAAAACCTGGCCCAGGGGTAACAGTAATCCATCATAGGACTAAAAGTAACCCGTTAAAGGATTAAAAGTAGCGCCTCAACGGACTACCCCAAGTCTATTCGCCTTGCAGTCGTCGACTGTTTGAAAGTTATCCCTACCAAACAGAAAACAAAAATAAATATTCAACGAGTTAAAGATTTTTGGAATAACGTTACGGCACACAGTAAGGGGACAAGCCGTTAGTGAACGGATGTGTAGGTAGCAACATAAAACTTCAAACAACTTTAAACCAAAATTTAAATAGCTAACCTGGACAGTGCGTCGGACCACCGGCGATAACAGGCTTTCATTCAGCTGCTGCAAGCTTTGATTCAGCTGGTATAAATTGCTACTTAATTGGTACAATTCATTTGAGTAGCCCAGATTTTTCTTCTTTCTTTCCAGTATCTGTTTGTGTTCATAGAGGCAGTAAAGTTTCTACCGCCGTGCTCAGTATATTTCAGGCGAAGTTTTCTTATAGTGTACACCAACAGATAAAATACTGTAACGAATAGACTTGACGGTAATATGCGTACTGCAGGGTAGGTACGCTAACAGGTATATTGCTCAGTAGCGGGGTTCCCAATCGTGGTATTCGCACTCTCTGGGGATGCGAGATGATTTTTTTAAGGGGCGCAAAACCTTGGCTGATGCTATGCATTCCAAAATAACCTTGAAAAATAAATTTGTTTTACAAGAAGTTTAGCATCAATGTGATCATTTGTCATCACATGCAGGGAGTGCGAGATCATAATGAAACTTTTTCTAAGAGTGCCAGAAACAGAAAATGTTGGGAGCAACTGCCGTCGTATGTAGCAGGAGGGAACTGGAGGAAACACTAGTCTATACTTCAGATACGTTAAGGATAAAACAGTCACAAACTTGAGACGCAGTCAGCGCACGTTGTAGGAATTCGTGAACGAACTAGTCAGAAATCTCAAGAAAAATCAGCGCAATGGCATAGAAAATTGCGTTACAAACAGACAGTACGTAAAGGAATTGAAGAAGGTTTCCAAATGTCCTAAGATACAACGGAAAAAGTGCATTTCTAAAAAAAATTACTAGAAAGTTGGTAAGAGACGGACCAAAAGGCCCATTCCATGGGAGGAGCAGAGGCCCAAGGGCCAAAGTTCAGACCGTTCCAAGCCTTTGCCATTATGTAACATTGCCTGGCACTACAATAACTGCTCTCTTCCTGTCTTATTGTACGAGATTGAAATCGAAAATTGGAGTATAGCTAATCAGATCGAAGGAGAAGACTTGAGAGAGAAGATGTATATTTCAGATAATGAAGAAAAAGAAATACAAGCAACTCACTATCCATACAACAAATGCAATACTGGGATACAATATAGAATACAGGCTGAAATAACCTACAGAATAGCTACATACTGAATAAAAGAACAACGCTGTAAAATAAAAGAAATGAAAATGAATAAATATCGTTGCCATGCCACCGTACAGAGCAGAGCGCTAGACCAAATTGCACTTGAGGCAGGCAAGGGTTCAACCAGTGAAAGGGAAAGTGGTCCTACGAATAAAATGAGTCACACTGATCTTTTACTTGAATTCATCTTTGCGGGCTAATGCAGGTATCAATATAAGAATAATTTTGTTAGCTAAGTTAACACTGTGACTGTGAAGCGTGAATACACATGGTCACATACCACTAGCTATAATGAGCCTGTGACGTATGTCTCACATGGTACACATGGTTACATCTAAATAGCCATAGCTACTGCGTGTTTCGGAGTCTGTTAGACCAGGAGGATAGCGCACGCATCAAATTATCTCTCCAAATATAAATTGAAGAAATTACTTTACACTGTGGCAATAGCTAAAGCTTCGTGAACACTATCAAGGACTTACAACCAGGCGTCAATAAGGGATGCGGGGCATGAAGGGACGTGGAGTATGTCGTGGAAAAAGGGAAACGCCAGCAAGGAATAGCGCATGAGGAAGAGGAATGGAACAGTCGACGAGAAAGCAAGGACTGCTTAATTCTGTCACAGGGGCTACTAGAAAACATAGCTTATGATCAGGATAGAAGAAGCAGGCGGAAAAGACAGTAGTTTCACACATTTTTGGCTAGCAGTAAACAAATGACATACCAAAACACGCTAACGAAAAAGTGAGTTGCTGCACCAATATAATAATAGAGCCCGGAACTATAGCAGAAGAAGCGGGTGGAAAAGTGAGTTTGACACAATTGAATCCGTGCAAGAATATATAACAGATAAGATCCAGACTGCTTTAAAAATACAACCAAACAGCAGAGTCCGAAATCTCAGAAGAAAAATAAGCAGATAGTGAGGACAAAAGTTTCATACATTTCGAAACTACAGTCGAATGTCGCTCACCGTGGGCGTCTGGGCGAGGCCCGAAAAATAAACAAAAAATACGCTTGCAATAAACGATAGCGACCGAACGCGTTCTCATTCCCCAATAGCGACCTTGAGACCATGGGTCCTTTCGGTGACGCACACGGTGGCGAGGTAACGCAATCAAAACAAAGGTTTGCGGAATAACCGGCTTTTCTCATACTGATTCATGAAGAGGAGACGTGAAGTTCGTTTCTACGGGTGACTGAACAAAGTGTTTTGCATTACGAGTGAAAGTAAGATCTTTAAAGAAAGTTCCGCTGTGTTGGCAAGTAAGTGACGTCGACGAGTGTGCTAGAAAGGAGGCGGATTACTACTGGCACTTGTGCCAGTATTACCGGACGTAGTACCTGTAACGGAGGTGGATGAAGTGGGGGTAGTGAGCAAGCCCCCATAGACAGCGAAACCTGCTGCATCGGTCAACGGAAGTGCCGAAGCAAGTGAAGATTGCAGGGAAGTTAGAGGTGGACCAATGGGCATAGACACGGCAGCAGGAAGAGAAGCAGGCATCGGTAGAGGAGCAGGGAGACTAGGAAGAGGAGCAGGAAGACTAGGAAGAGGAGCAGGGAGAGCCGGAAGACCAGGAAGAGAGCCTATGGACGGCGCGTAATAGTGCACGGAGGGCAGGAAAACATCACCATACGTGGGATAGTTGGGACGGTATAACTGTTGCTGGTACATTTGCTGCTGATGCAGTTGCTGTAACTGCTGCAGCTGCTGCTGGTGCCTGACCTGCACGTGCTTGTTGAGCGCCTGGATCTCAAGGGAGTGGAGGTAGAGCTGCGAGAAGCACTGCTGCAGTCCTGACATGAGGGGCGCCGCGGGCTGGTTGGCGAGCAGCGAGCCAGGGGCCGCTGGCACCTCTGCGGCAAGAAGGAAATGAAAACTATCAAGTGAGCGAAAGGCAAGTCACGAATAGAGCTGGGCGCGGCCTTTGCCCTCAGAATCAGATTCCCAGTGATCAACCTATTGCTAAAATAACTTCAAATCCTCACCAACATTTTATCAACAATTTTTCGTAATATTCGTTAAAGTGTTTGTAAAATACCTCCAAGATACATCTTTATTTCTTTTGGTTATATAGTTAACAAAGGAAACAGACTAACAAATCGGAGTAAAAACGTAACCTCCTTGACAGAGATAATGCAATGTGAAAGGAAGGTAAAGTAACGACCTGCGATCACAGACTGGGGTGCGCCACCAGTTGCTGCTCCCAGCAAGTTGTTCTGCAGGTGCTGCTGCTGTGGAGGCACGGGCTGAGGTGCAAGCAGTTGCTTTTGCTGCTGCAATTGTTGCAACTGCTGTGGTTGCGGTTGCGTCTGTTGAGTAGGAGCCGGTTGCTGTTGGGTGAGGCCGTTGTGCTCCCACTTGAGGGTGTCCTGCAGGCTGTTGATGCTGCCCTGTACCGCTCGCAGCTACAGAGGAAGCACAATGAAGGTTAAAGTCGCCATGACCACATAACCTTACCAGGAAGCCCACATGCACTGGTGCGCGCTGCAGATAAATGCCCAGAGGGGCCCAGGGAAGTGTACAACTTTGCTGGGCTCTGTGCCAGCATGTAGTCCTTAGGCAGGAGTAGAGAGATCGGGACATGAAAGAGATTTCCTTATTATCTGTGCTAACAATGCACCATCCATACGGTATCAATTCTTACCGTCCGCATTATTATTATCATAAAAAATACGGTGTTTTTCTTCTACACAACTGATGGGATAGAAGGAGAACCTAGGCATATAAATACCATTATTATAATAATAACTTAGGTATACCGTACTTGATACTGATAATGGGAAAAAGCTAAAAGCAGAGTGGCAGAGAAGCATGTGCCCAAAAGAAGTATTGAAGGTATCCTTAATCCATACTACGAAATATCCAAATGATAATATAAGGGAGGTATGTATGTTACAAAAGAAAGGAAGAGAAGGCACACGGGAGCCAATAAAAGGAAAGGAACGATGGATCTGAGAGCACTCAGACCCCACCAGGAAACGATGGATCCGAGATCTGAGAGCACCCAGACCCCACCAGGAAACGATGGATCCGAGATCTGAGAGCACCCAGACCCCACCAGGAAACGACTGACCAGTAATTTAAAGGCAATCAGTTTTCCCATCAAGAAATAGGTACAGGCCTACCTGCTGGAGGGCCTCAGCGATGCTCTGCTGGGCATTAGCACGACTAGCGGCCTCCGCGTCACCGACAGAGCCATGTCTTGGCACACTGCTTCCTGGAAGCAGAAACAAAAAAAATTGCATTCAACTATATGATTCTGAAGCAATCGGAGGGCTAATGTGATTATTGCAGTAATGCCCGTAAGTATAATTAAAGCATCACTCCACTTCTCGTATAGCCCTATACTTATAAGTAAGCTTATTTGTTTTAATCTTGCTTGTCATTCCAGGAACAAAATAAAAATAAGGACACGATCACACCCAAGAGATGGGACGAAAAATGCGTTAAAATTAATTATATTTCTTTCAATAAGTGATTGAACCGAGTGCGGGTCGCCTAGCTTAGAAAAAAGCTTATTGAAACGCATTAAGAAGTGACAAGCTAGAACAGTCAAATCCTACGCTTCGGTACAATATCAATGTACTCAGGGAAAAAGCGTGTTGTTCCAAAACCAGCACGCCTTTGAGTGCACTGATTCAAGTATTTACGATTATTCTGTACGAGCACGTGAAACGTAGCATTTCAAATCATTAAGGTTCGCACATCCCGTGTTATGGGGAGGAGCGACCCAGGGGAACCTGCAGGGTTACATTAGCTGGCCTTCGGGACGTCCGTCTTTCTTGCCCACTTTGCTTCCTTCCGATTCCATACTCCTACTGAACCTTACTTTCTTCTGTTGTTCCTTTTCTTGGACGAATTGCTATTCCAATGCGCCTTGATCCTGAGTGGAACACTTTCGTGCATGGGTTACCTGTTTCTTTTGACATACCGTACGTTACTCGTTTCTCCGTTAGATCGCTATTGTAGAGGAAGTGGAGGCTTAAACTATTTCAAATAGTAATAAATCTCGTTAGTATACGAGAAGGCGAGCTGGTTTAGGGACAATACTTTTCTCAGTACATTGCACGCATGCGTGCCTGACCCTCGTTTACAGTGCCGGCAAAAAAAAAAAATCTTCACACTTCAATGGCAAGAAAAAACTTTACATGAGAACTGTGAGGTAGTATTTCGTTTGCCCTACCCGACATAATGAAGCGAGAAGATGTCAGTGATGATGCATTCCCTCCGCCCACTCATAGCAAACGTCCAGCACCCAGCCAACCCTGAGCGAGGGTTGTGTGCTGCTGCAGTGAGCTTGATAGTGGGTCGCTATTGCCGACGTGTTATTTTTTCTTCCCTATATGTTTGAAGTCACATAACTTTGCACCTACTGCTCACAATGGGTAAAAAAATGCTTCAAATAAAGGAGTAAACCCTTACGTTAACTATGCTAGAAAAGGAAGACTCTGTGATTGCCGTAACCAAAGATCTGGGGATGTCAAGAGAGACGATCTGTCAGCTGAAGCGGTCGGGAACCAAATTGCCAACAGGGACGGTGCCACAGAAGCAGTCAGGCTTTGGCACACCTAAGAAATCTACACTACGAACAAAGAAGCTTCTGAAGCGTGAGGTTATCCCCAATCCAGCTTCAATTGTCATTGAACTCAATAACAAACACCCTGAGCTCCTTCAGAACGTCACAACAAGGACAATTCACGATCGCCTGCTGAAGGACTTGGGTCTACAAAGTCGGCGTGCCGGAAAGAAACCCATGCACTTCACGTTTTAGTCTCCCTTTTTTAGCATAGTTAACCCAGGGGCTTAGTCCTTCATTTGAAGCATTTGTTGACCCATTGTGTGCAGTAGGTGTAAAGTTACATGACTTCAAACTTATAAGAAAGAAAAAATAACACGTCGGCAAGAGCGACCCACCATCAACCTCACTGCAGCAGCACACAACCCTCGTTGAGGGTTGGCTGGGTGATAGACGTTTGCTATGAGTGGGCGGAGGGAATGCATCATCACTAACATCTTCTCGCTTTATTATGTCGGGTAGGGCAAATGAAATAGGTACTACCTCACAGTTCTCGTGTTTTACCATTGAAGTATAAAGAATTTTTTGCCGGCACTGTATATTTGAGGCATATCTGGCCAACTCTTGCGGTGACTAATGCAGGATTGCTGAGTCAGACTGAACAAGTCCGACTCCGACTCCTTGGACCTAAAAATCTCAACTTGGTTGCTCAACAAAACGGGTCTATTTACGCAGAATATGACTCATTGGTCCAGTAAGTGTCCGACTCTAGGATCCAGCAAGTCTCCGACTCTTGGGTCCAGCAAGTCTCCGGCTCTTGGGTCCAGCAAGTCTCCGGCTCTTGGGTCCAGCATGTCTCCGGCTCTTGGGTCCAGCATGTCTCCGGCTCTTGGGTCCAGCAAGTCTCCGGCTCTTGGGTCCAGCAAGTCTCCGGCTCTTGGGTCTAGCAAGTCTCCGGCTCTTGGGTCCAGCAAGTCTCCGACTCTTGGGTCCAGCAAGTCTCCGACTCTTGGGTCCAGCAAGTCTCCGACTCTTGGGTCCAGTAAGTCTCCGACTCTTGGGTCCAGCAAATCTCTGACTCTTGGGTCCAGTAATCTCCGACTCTTGGGTCCAGCAAGTCTCTGACTCCTGGGTCCAACAAATTT
This sequence comes from Parhyale hawaiensis, assembly GCA_001587735.2. Lineage (NCBI taxonomy): Eukaryota > Metazoa > Arthropoda > Malacostraca > Amphipoda > Hyalidae > Parhyale > Parhyale hawaiensis. The sequence continues at coordinate 7,432,752 of LQNS02278070.1, forward strand.
TTGACTCCTGGATAAAGGTAGCGTCAACTTAGACCACACCCTTACCTGGGAAACCCACATGCACTGGTTTGTGCTGCGGGTATAGGCCCACTGGCCCCAGATGAGTAAGTGTAGTTGCAGTCGACCTCGGGTCACCAAGAACTACGGAGCCAATTTGACGGAAGGAACAAATGACCCGAGACCCCAACACCCCCCACCCCCTTCATCTCTGAGAAAGGCAGTTCCGCCACGGCGCCGTGCATGCACACACAACTGCCGAGTCAGCACACCAAGATCTGCAAAGAGCTCGCGTGTCTGAGCATCGAACGTGCGAGCGATACAAGGTGTTAGAGCTGAGAACGGAAGCATGCTGCTACCGTGGCGGCAGTGTCTGACTCCTGGGACCAGCAAGTCTCTGACTCCTGGGACCAGCGAGTCCCCGACTCCTGGAACCAGCAAGTCTCCGACTCCTGGGACCAGCAAGTCTCCGACTCCTGGGACCAGCAAGTCTCCGAATCCTGGGACCAGCAAGTCTCCAACTCCAGGGACCAGCAAGTCCCCGACTCCTGGGACCAGCAAGTCTCCGACTCCTGGGACCAGCAAGTCTCCGACTCCTGGGACCAGCAAGTCTCCGACTCCTGGGACCAGCAAGTCTCCGACTCCTGGGACCAGCAAGTCTCCGACTCCTGGGTCCAGCAAGTCTTCGTCTCCTAGGTAGAGCAAGTCTCCGACTCCTAGCTCCAGCAAGTCTCCGACTCCTAGCTCCAGCAAGTCTCCGACACTTGGGTCCCGAAAATGGCGGACTCTAATGCTGCAACCCCGGCGGATAGGGTAACATGTTATTATTATTATTATTATATTGGTATTGTCCCGCTATTTCCGAAACGGAGACGATCAATAGCGATCTAAGATGAAGAAATTACTCGGCTATATGGCCGGAACCACAACGTTATGGGATAGTGGGGTCTTGCACTACAGTAAATTTAATGGTAGAAGTATTAATGACT
>LQNS02278070.1:7438892-7454478 GCA_001587735.2 Parhyale hawaiensis
AAATAAGCAAAACTGGGGAGTAGCAGAATGAACCAAGGAAGGAAGCGGGAAACCGTGGCCCCGTTGCCACCCCCTCCGCGAACGTTGACGCGGCAGACTTGGAGGGGGTAGGGTAACATGTTCAGTACCCGTCCACCCTGCTAGTATCCGTCCACTTATCACTGAAAAATTTTCTCTATGACCTCTAGCAGAGCTAGAAAGCCGTACATGGGCTTAACTTGTAGGCTAAGTAGTGCCATAAAAATGATGGGCGAAAAAATAACACAAGAAAAAATGGTGGTGGTTTTCACATTTTTTCATGTTTTTAGTGAAAAACTGTGAAAAACCACCTTTTTTTTTTTTTTGTTTTATTCTTTAGCCAGTCTTTTTCAGGGATGGTGTAGCACTACTGAGCCTACAGTTTAAGCCTATGTACAGCTTTCTAGCATGGTGGACGGGTACTAGACATGTTACCCTATCAGGTAGAAGATATGTCTACACACCTTACTACGCCCGGTAAAGCATTAAGTTAAAGTAACTCACTGGTGTTCTGCTTAGGCCTGACGCTGCGAAGCTCGGGAGCAGGGGCCGCAGCAGCGCCGTGCAGGCCCAGATTGTTGACCGACAGGGGAGTGTGGCGGGACTCTGCGGCTGAACTGATGTACTCTCCGCTGTGCAGCATAGGTACGATACATGGGGTTAGGCCTTGGTGTAAAAATGGAACTACCACAGGTAGGTATTAGGTATTATAAGAAGATTTAAGCCTCCCTTAATAAGTACTAAGCTCTCCTAAGAGAGGAAAAGGATGGGACACATAGTACGTAGACAGAAAAACGGGGAACCCATGCACGAAGGTGTTCCCACACAGGATCAACGCGCATGGGAACAGCAAGTCGGGAAAGAAGAGGAAGAACAGACAACAGTAAGATCAAGAACTAGCACAACGACTCTATCTCAGTCAAGGCAGAAAAAAATCTCCACTGAAAAAGCTCTGCGATGAGGGATTGTCATTTGAAGGTATGTAATATGCATTGGATGCGTGCAGCGTGCAACAATTTCTTATGCCAGTTGAGCCAGAAAGGGAAATTCCCTCGAACAGAGCCTAGTGCTCCGAGACAGTTATTCGGAGGAACGGTACATTGAGTGCATGTAGCTAACCGTTCTATATCGTTGCAGCCCCAGAAGAGAATCACAGTCTACTCGGGTTGAAAACTGCGGCAGTAACGGCTACTCGATAGCTGTCGTACAAGGAGGGTGACGGAAGTAGGTGCTCCTGCCGCCTTGCATCTGCAGGGACTTGCAGAGCGGGTAGAGTGACGCATCTCCACGGTTGGAGGCTCACGCTCTATCAAGCGCTTATTACTAACCACTTTCAGTCAGGTCCAGCTACTTGCCGAACAACCACCTAAGGTTTAAGACCCTCGGTAAAACATGGCAAGATGCGCACTCCAGTTATATTATCTACAAGGGTTCTGCACACAATGTTAACATCTCGGGCTTCCATACCTACTTAAATGACCGACTTTGACTGAGCAACTCTGCTGAACGCAACTCCAGTTTACCTGAGAGCAGCAGGGGCGGGAGGGGACACGATGCGGTCGTTGATGCTCTCGTAGGCGCTGTCGTCCGGCATGTTGTCCGAGAGGTTATCGGGGTGGAGAGATGAAGCCTTCCCCATGCCTCTAAAGCAACAACAACAAAAATGAATAAAAATAAAATAATGAAATCACTGAGAAACAACGGACCGTAAACAGGGGTAGAGATGAACACGGGGTGAAGTTACGAAAAAATTATTCCAAGTTTTAAAATGACGACAGTTGAGTCATTTTTCCAAATGAAATAAAATCTTAACAGTCAGTAGATGGTCATGTGTTTTAATATTCAACGAGTGTCTAACAACTGATTCATTCAGGAATGAGACGCAACAGCAACTATTTTAAGTTTGAAGATAGTTTTGTTATCTTAGCCCGTTTTAAGGTACCCGTAAAATGAGAGTTTACAGTTTCAGAATAAGTACAGAAAATGAAATTGCAAAGCACGAGTGGTAGTCCTACCCCTCCTAGCACAAATTATTACCAGTGGCATTTTCATATCATATCATGTAATAATAACCTGAATGGAATCGAAATGACTACCTCATCAGATCCTCGAGTTCGTTTTTCTTCTTACGCAGCTCTTCTTGGAGATTGAGGATGGTAGCATCCCTCTGACTCCGGGGCTCGGGGGCACGGGACCCTCTCGGGGTGGCGCGATGGTCACTCCAGCTCTCCTGAAACAATATATTTCCTGGATGAGCGCACTTTCTTCATGATACTCAAAAATTCTAAAAATGATTTTGAGAACAGTGTATATATCAACAGCAGAAAGCTACTAAGCTTCACTGCGTTGTGTAAAAGTTTCAGTGACTATGAACATCAAGAACAATTTATTTTGTGAGTGTAAAAAAACTAGGGACAGTGGTAGCCATTATCACTTTTTTTTTTTAAATGAGCAAGTAAAGAGCAATGGGAAGTCCATGCTCAAGTTTCTTCGACAGAATTCCTAGTATTCTTATCTTGCAGGATTAACCTGTGTACCCAGTGTATTCGTCACAACAAATACCTTGGAGAGTCGAGTTTCCTAAGTATCGGCGATGTGCCAAGAAAAGAGATGGTAACCATAGCAATATACATAAACCTGCAAGTGAGTGATACAAGCACTACGGCAAGTTAGTTTCACCGACAATGAAGAAATTGCCCATAAGGAGTTAGTCTCTGCTGGTCGGGTGTCAATGCTTCGTGCAACTGGGACGCCGTGAGTTGATGCAGTATAAGAAATTCAAGTGGAATCGCAAGCAGTACTAAGCAATCTCAAGAAAAAGAAATTCAAAAGAGCTTTCAGTGCACGGAAAATTGCTGGGAGTGGCGTATTGTCGCAAGAGGACTACCTTGAAGGTAGCGGTGGTGAACAAGACCCAGGCATGGTATATGTTTTTTTTATTTATCAACTAGATTGATTACCCGAGACCCGTTGGGCCACTAAAAATCTACTCCAAGTACCTAATTTCATTTGCTTCGGCTCCATTTGTGAACTTGGACTACATGATGTCAGTATTTTTAAGCACCAAAATACAGAGAGACGAATATTTCCTTGAAATAAAAGTACTGCCGAGCCATTTCCAGGAGGCAGAGGTCACGCACCTTTTCCACTTTAATGATGAATTGAAATAAGAAACTGAAGCATTATTATGTTGAAACCTTCAAGCTCAACTCAATTTATTCCCTATGAATGCAAAGATTCTGTTCACGGTGATATCCAAGCAAACGCGATTGTCAAACTTTCATAAGCATCGAGAACGATGTAGCTATACGAAGAACTTTTAGGCAGCACCTCGTACATCAAATAAAGTATTGACCCTGCACATAGAAACAATCATGAAAAGATAAGAGAGTAGATATAAAGATCGAGCATTAGGAGGAGCACAATTAAAATTTTGAAGTATTCATGAACGCGTAGAGGTCCAGATAAACAGGGTTGCATAGTCGGATGGATCAAGTCCAACTCTGACTCCTTGGACACCAAGCGCGACCGACTCTTACTCTTTTTGTCAACAAAGAGACCACTTTTAACAGACTCTGCTTCCTGGGTGCAGCCTTTTCCAACTCCGACTCCTGGCCAAAAACTAGGTCGACAAACACACCTGCTTGTCAGGGGCGAGTTTGATATGACGATTCTGCGCCTCGTTGACGAGGTGCCCGCTGGTGGATGGCTTGATCAGCTGTTGCTGCACGGCCGACCACCGCTCCTGCTGATCGCTCTCGTCACCACCACGGCTGCTGTCGTCCACATAGTTGTTGAAGGATCGGGTGGGGTTCTGATTGGCTACTGACGACGCGCGTGATTGGTTGGCACGATCTCGCTGCTGATTGGTAATTGCCTTCACGCTGCTGGCGCTGGCTTCGTCAACACTGTAAACAATAAGTACTGATCATTATTGAGTTAGAAGTCAGTTGGTTATAGGGTAACATGTCTAGTACCAGTCCCCCATGCTAGTAGCGGTCCACTTGGCTTTAAAAACTTCCTCTGTGAAAACTAGCAGTACTAGAGAGCCGTACACAGTCTTAAACTGTAGGGTACTACTTAGCCTACAATTTAAGCCATGTACGGCTTTCTAGAAATGCTAGTTTTCACACAGGAAGTTTTTAAAGCCAAGTGGACGGCCACTAGCATGGTGGACGGGTACTGGACATGTTACCCTACTAATCATTGCATACGTGATTAAGGTGCAGAAGGAGTACCAACTTCGGTAGATTGCGACGCCTTAAAAACAACGCGAATTAGAAGCGCTTCTGTTAAATATATATATATCGCTTGATCTAGGAGCAAATTAAGATAGTTTAAGCCTAGGCATTTAATACTGAAAATTTGGCTGCTTTGAGAGAAAAATATATATATTAATAAAATTATTATATTAAATAGGCAAGACCTCCGTTTCCACCATAATGTCGATCTAATACAAAGAGAAACAAGAGTCATATAGTACGTCGCTAGAAAAGTGGAACCCATGCACGAAGAATGTGTCCACACAGGAGGAACGCTCATGGGAGCAGCTAGTCGGGAAAGAAGAGGAAAACTGAGGAAAATAGCATCACTAGGAGTAGGTATGAAATTGAAAGGAAGCAAAGAGGGCACGAAAGATAGACGTTCCGGAGGCCTAGTTAATGCTAAGGTAGCCCGTGGGGGCTACCTGAGTCGGTGCCCCCACAACCTATGAGTGAACCAAATTTACTAACCCTGTGGTCGAAGGACCACCCTATGCCCCCTGAAGGGATTACCAGCATCTTACCCAAGCTTTGCTACATCACCGCAAGGGCTCTATCTCCGAACGAGCTGACCCCCCGCTATTCGAAACGCTCTCATTGATGTTTGCTCAACCGCACTAAAAGGAGTTATAATAGTATAAACTTTTACTACCGCATCAGGGACACAATGTCTATATCTCGCCGAACTATTCCTGTGGTTTAACACATGCTCGTGCGCCACTAGCACGCAAAGAACGTCTCGTTTCAAATTATCAATGATTTTTGTCTCGGCTTTTCTGCCGGTAGGCGTCAGATTCTACGTGGTCAGTGCGCTACTGACAGGAAAAAGGCGCAAGTTGTGCATCTCCAACCCCTGGGCACGGCTGAACGCTTTCGCTATGCTACGCCGCGCAAGAAAGGAAACGAAAAACAAGAAGGTAGAAGTCTGCCTTCGGCCACCTCGATCAGTGGCCCACCTCCCGAAAAAGAAGGGAAAGTATTGAGAGCCTAACTTTATAAAACTAACCTCGTCAGCAGGAACTGCGGCAAGCTGCAACATCCCCTGCGGAGAAGGCACTAGGGACCCACCCTTGGGGTTGTGATGCCCAAAGATATTGTGGCAGGGAAAGGGCCCCGCCAGAATATATCCCTGAAGGCACACAAAAAGGATAGATATTGTGGTATTAGCTGAAGCAGGTAGGAACTAAGCGGCACTGCAGCAGGAAAATGGAGAGATTAGCGACGTAAAGCATGCAAGCGCTGTACAAACTTAATTATTATATTACCAACCTGACAGCAGCTGCAGCCTCTCGACTGCGTCTCGTGGCAGATGCACCAGAAGGATCTTCTTCGGCCTGTTCACATATTAGATAGATTTTACTTTGTGTCCAAGCCTCTATAGACACCATTTTTATATCGACCTATGTAATGCATGTTTATTTTTCTCACCCCCAGGTCACTTGACACCGTTAGGTTTTAGCCCAGTAGTTCCTTCTGCCCTTTACCATCTGATCGAATCATTATCTTGCACAAGTGGGATTCTTATCTATAAAATTCTTTAGCAATATCAAAATCGTTTCAAAGTGTATAAAATATAAATAAGATTCGTTACTAAAATCCTTTCCTTTTCCAAATCGAGAATCAAGCCGCCGTCAGCCGTCCAGCGCCACGCCCGGCTGATCGGCGGTCCGTCGAGCCAGCACCGCCAGGCAGCCGGCTGGCGGTTACCTCAGAGGATGCACTGGTCCAGCTCTCCATGCCCACTTGTGAAGTCTGCGAGGAAGGTTCTCTGGTGCCTACCTCTTTCAACTTCATGGACACCTACTCCCGGCAAGCCTTGCTGCTTGTGAAAAAGAAGCCCTTTACCTTTATTTGTGGAGTATAAACTTGTAACTTTGAAATAAAATCAATAAAATAAAATAGAAAAAACTTCGCCCTGAAGGGTATGGGATCTACCCCTAACTTCAGAGTTGGGAGTCTTGCTCATACCCTGTCAGAGTTAAAAAAAAAACTTCTACCTGCAGGGTATGGGACCACACCCGACTTAACAGTTGGGTGTCCTCGCCCATTACCTGTCTGAGAGTTTAAGGTTCCGGGACTTGGCATTGCGTCCAAGTCCCATAACACCGCTCTTAAGGCAGCAGGGGAAGTTAAAAAAAAGCTTCGACCTGCAGGGTATGGAATCTACCCCAGCTTGATAGTTGGGTGTCTTGTTTATACCTTGTCAGAATAAAAAGAAAGAAATATAATAAAATAAAACTGGATAGTGTTGCAACGAGTTTTTTTTCAGTGGCTCGCTCCGACAGAACACCTCTGTCGGTAGCAACAGACCCGCGACAACGCCCAACTCTATGGGCGTCTATAAGGTAGTTTACAGTGTTTCGAGGCGTAACCCTCGTTGTAAACAGCTTTTGGTGTTCTGTTTTTTTTTAGGCCCCGCCCACCTTGTACCTCAGGAGCCGAGCAGCAGCACTAATACCTCACCCTAGGCCATGGAACTGAAGAGGCTTTGGGTTTGTTTGATCCTCCAGAGGTGTTCTGCCTTCGCTCGCCACTGAGAAAAATTCGTTGCAACACTCTATCCATTCTCAGAGGCTCGCTCCGACAGAACACCTCTGTCGGCAGCACCGACATTCCCATGGCGCAGCAGGGAGGGGTTTCATGGCCCCCCTGAGTTGCTGGTGCAGAGGATCCTGACGTGACCATTAAGAGTGGCTCTGCATTCGTCAGTAAATATGACATTGGAGAAATCAGTTTTCAGGGGGAATTCCTCCCTCCTCCTCGTCGCGACCAGATGGTGGCGTGAGCATGGAGAGCTGGACCAGCGCATCCTCCGAGGTAACCGAAAGCCGGCTGACTGGCGGCCGCGTCAGCTGGCTGAGGGCAGCGCTGGCTCGGCGGACCGCCGATCAGCCGGGCGTGGCGCTGGACGGCTGACGGCGGCTTGATTCTCGATCTGGAATAGGAAAGGATTTTAGTAACGAATCTTATTTATACACTTTGAAACGATTTTGATATTGCTAAAGAATTTTATACATAAGAATCCCACTTGTGTAAGATGATAATGCGATCAGATGGTAAAGGGCAGAAGAAACTACTGGGCTAAGCCCCTAACGGTGTCAAGTGACCTGGAGGTGAGAAAAATGGCGTATTCCGTCGCCCTTAGCTCGTCACAAGCATAATTTTGGTATAGGCTATGCACCTGTTCGTAGTTGTGCTTAACTCTTGACAAGATAATAATACTCACAGTCATAAACACGAAGGAATGAGAACTATACATTCCAATAGCTCACGGGTCAACTAGTTACGGTATATTTTTATTTTTATTCAATAATTAGCTATTAGGTATTATAAGAAGATTTAAGCCTCCCTAAATAAGTACTAAGCTCTTCTAAGAGAGGAAAAGGAAGGGACATGTTCATACAGCTGTCTTTTTGCCCCTTGGGTACGTGCTTCCACAAGGGTGTCAGGAGCAACGCGCATGGGAACAGCAAGTCGGGAAAGAAGAGGAAGAACAGACAACAGTAAGATCAGTAGGAGTATGAAAGTGGAAGGAAGCAAATATTCAATAATTAATACATTGAGAGCTTTCCCGCTGTATCAGATACGAAGACTATAAAACAGCAATCCAATTTCGTATAGTAAGTATGGTTTAAAAGTAAAGTCGAACTCAGACGAGTTCAATCAGTATGGTTTTAGTCAGGTGCATCATTTCCGACAGGAAAAAAGGCGTAAAGCATCTCTAAAACTACAGTAACACGGCTTGGCCTAGCGTATTCACTCAGCCATGTGGCACATGGCAAGAGACAAAAATCGAAAAGAGAAGAAGACAAAGGAAAGAAACACCCATGCGGAGGGTCCCTTCCGTGGCCCCCACACGGGAGCCGATAGGAGTCTCATGGGATGGGTAGCTTACCACCAGGCGGTCGAACACAAGGAGATATGTAGAGGACCTACCTAACTTTACAAAACCAATCTCGTCACCAGGAACTGCTGCCAGCTGCAATATCATCTGCAGAAAAGGCACTTGGGTTTGCCCCTGGCTGAGTGATGCCCTTATATCACTGAGAGTACAGCATAACGCATCACCAGCAGTATGAAAGGGTAAGTAAGCAAAGTGGGCAGGAAAAACAGACGTCCCGTTGACCTAGCTAAAGTTAAAGTAACCTATCGGGTTTTCCTTGGGTCGTAACTACCCGTAACATAGGATGGGCGAACCTTTCTAACCAAACGCTATGACATATGGATCATCATTGCAATCATTCATAGTTATTAGCTACTAGTGGCCCGTGCCGTCATTATAAATGACGGCAAAAAATTAACACTTCACCAAAACCCCCGCCGTCTTTTGGGCTTCCTCATTTTTCCCCTATCTAATACTGAAGAAAACGATTGCAAGGTACCCAACTTTTTTTTTTACATTTTGAAATCTGAATTTTCTCCTATCTTATTCCCATGGAGCGTGACAGGAAAGATATAAATATATAAATAAATAAATAAAAACACGACGTGAATTATTATATAGTACTGATTGGAAGGTCTTCACGAGTACATTTCTTGTTATATTGAACTTATTTATAATTATATTTAGTAGTAAGCCTCCGTCTCCACAATAACGGCGATCTAACAGAGGAAGAAGCAAGGGACATCTAGTATGACGATAGAAATACGGTATGGGAAACTCATACACGAAGGTGTTACCACACAGGATCAACGCGCATGGGAGCAGCAAGTCAGGAAAGAAGAACAAAATTAGAATAAAGCATGAGCAAGTAGGAGTATGAAAATGGAAGGAAGCAAAGTGGACACGAAAAATAGATGTCCCAAAGGCCTGGCTAAGGTAACCTACACGAGCCAATGGGGTCGCCGCGCCAGAAAACATAGAGTGCGCGAACCTAACTAACATAACCCTATGGACCATCCTATGCCCCCTGAGAGGGTTATATTGAACTACTCATGTCACTGCACAATATAGAACAGATTCCCTGTGGAAGTCTTTGCAAATCACTGCTACGTTAAACACCATCGCCTCCTCAGACACAAAGGCCTTCATTATAAACATCAGATATTATTATACGGATATTTTCCCGCTATCTCCGCAATAATGACGATCAAGATATATAACTCGGCAGAAGCCGGTACCACAAAGTAGAGAAGTTGTAGAATTCATACGAGCTGTATTAGTACAGAAGTGGTCAGTGCGCTGCTGCAAACAAACCAACAGCTGTAATTATTTTGAAGTCCCTCACGAGCACGAGTTTTGTTATGCAAAATTGCTCATATTATATACTTTGCATATGATTCTCAGTAGCAATCAGTTTTATGAAGAGGTCAATCGCTGTAACAGCAATATATTTATATATAGGCCTACTTTGACTTATTATTTATTATTATTATTAAATCACACCAGGCTGGCGACGTAGGAACGGAGAAAATCCATGAGGTTAACAAACCCCCACGCAACCAACCCAGCGGGTGGAGAAAACTTTTCTTACTTCTTCTTTTTTTTTAAAAAAAAAGAAGATCCGAGATCACAGAATAGCTCTGTGTACAGATCGTTTAAAGCTGCCAATACCAGCACCAGCAAAGACAGAGCCATAAAGACGTTTATACGTATAGCTTATGGAAGTGCTACAGGACTTAATTTGTGTGAAAGACTGCCCATAGGAAATGTCTTTGTGACGGGCTGCTACAGCACCCACCTCTGCCTGCTCCAATAGGGCGAGTTGCTCAGGCGACAGCACCTGGGACAGAGGCAGGCCGGAGCCTCTGGACGAGCTGATGGTGCGCATGATCTCCTCCATCTGTGCCATGCGGTGCTTAGCTGAGCGCAGCTGCCTGCGTGTGTACAATAATGATGGAAGAAGTACGAAAATTATACAATCCTATTGAGCCAAATAGTGGAATAAAGAAAAGGTATTAGGTATTATCAGAAGATTTAAGCCTCCCTAAATAAGTACTAAGCTCTTCTAACAGAGGAAAAGGAAGGGACATATAGTATGCCGATAGAAAAACAGGGAACCCATGCACGAAGGTGTTCCCACACAGGATCAACGCGCATGGGAACAGCAAGTCGGGAAAGAAGAAGAAGAATATGAAAGTGGAAGGAAGCAAAATGCGCACGAAAGACAGACGTCCCGAAGGCCTAGCTAATGGCTAAGGTAACCTACTCAAACCCCCTGGGGGCGCTACTCCCCGTAACATAGGATGGGCGAACTTAACTAACGTAACTCCATGGCCCATCCTATGCCTCCGGAGGGGAATAAAGAAAAATGTAAGCTTATTTATGCATACATTTCATGCGCTACCGATTTGGACTCCGTAACCGCTACTCAGGTGTTCCAACAGAGATGATTGTAGTATTCAAATATCAATAATTTGTCGCGAGTCCGCGTGCTCTACTACGGAGAAGGAAACAAACCGCAAAGCATGAGTAAGAAGAGGAGAAGACAGAAGGAAGGTATAGGAGATTTGCGGAATAGGTTGGCCACCTCGATCAGCAGTCCATCTCGCAGAACAGAAAGGGAAATATGGAAGGCCGACTTAACTTTAGAAAAGTAACCTTGTCCGGAGAAACTGCCGCCAGATGCAATTGCAACATCTCCAGCGGAAAAGGCACTCGGGACAGCCCTTGGGTCCGTGAGGCTCATATATACTGTGTCAGGGAAAGGGCTCGCCTAAATATACCCGTGAGGGCTTCGTGCATGGTACACAGCGATTGGGCCTGGGAGGATCGTCGTGCATTGGAACAGTCAATTTAAAACTAAAACAGAACGGTAGAAAGAAAATGAGATACTTTCATCAAGAGTAGAATTATAAGGTGAAGGAAGAAATAGCGCCCCAACATTATCAACACCTTTTGAACGGACTTCTGCGAATATCGCTTGAGTTTCAAGTGAAAGGGCCTTCAGGACGTCTGTCTTTCGTGCCCACTTTGCTTCTCTCCTTTTTCATACTCGTACTAAAAATACTTTGTCCTGAAAGCACGACAAAATTTGGACACGACTATCGTCCAGAGATATAGGTACATAGCTTCACACTGAATACACGTATAGTGATGAGTACATTATACGGTGTTTACAAAACAGAAACACCGAGACTTCTTAATCTCTGAATGGGTTCAGCAAAGAGAAATAACTCACTTGTATTTTTCAATGACGCCAGGATCCTGCCTCTCGGAGTCCGACAAGTGGATGACGTTGCCACTCACGCCTGTGATGTATTCCTCGGCGATCTCTCCACCAGTAGGTGCACCTTCAGCGCCTTGGACCTCGCCTGCGCCTTCAGCGTCAGGAGACAACGGGGCTCCACTCCCATCAGTGCCGCCCTATGAATAACAACTAGCTTAATCTAGTGCGGCCGTCTACTTTCAGTGTAAGTGGTCACAGTGATAATTGCAAACCAATTACGTTGACCGTCTAAAGAAGTAAATGCACCTCTGCCTAGCAGCTTAGACGGCCAAACTACAATCCTGCGTTCTCGGCACCATCAAACATAATAATCGGTTTGTAATTAGCACCTGAAACTCGATTCAATGGAGACTCGATTTCTCTTTATTGAAGTTCGGGACAAGTTAGAGCTAATCAGCTTGGATATTTCGAATAATGCTGGCTCACCAAAGATGCTTTCAGTGATTCCGATGGAGTCAACGCAGTTGTAAGGAATGTGTACGAATTAACCACTTATTGTACCAACTCGAGATAAGTCATATTGAAATTTCTATAATGATTTACACAGCCGACACCAAACTAGGTTTCACTTACTACAACGAAAAAAAAGGAACTACAATTTCATAAAGATGAAGTGAAGGCCACTCGCACACTAGCACCAATGTACGGAAATAGCAAAAGAATTTCAACATCGCAAAATAACTTTCATTTCAACAATACAGTAGCAGTTCAGTAAAGCGTTGCAACTTAGATTTGTACTGATTTAGATATTTGCAGATGCATGTACAAGAACTCAAGACGCCACTACAGAAAGTTTGGATTGTATCTTCCCTATCAACTCCACAACCCTAGTTATCGTACACCTGGTAGATAGTTTGCATAGCTGGCACGGTTATGACAAGGTCACACTCTGCAATCGCGCGTTCAATTGATGAGTGGAGCTTCAGCTCGCACATCGCTGAACTCATGCACTTCCCAAGGGTATCATCGCTACCGACTTTCACTGTTTAGAGGAACGACGAGCAAGCTGATGGTCCGCTCACATTTGCTGAGTGCGCGACGGAGCGGCGGCATTGGTGAGCTTTGGTATGGAGTCTGAACGTAAAGTTTGTAATTCTTTAAATAAACGCATGGACCAACTTTGACACAGCATCCTAAAAAAATATAACTTCTGTTTAGGGTTAATGCGCAACTATATACCTACTCTCTGTTGTAATGCGCTTTCGATGGCCTTCACTCCCGTGCATCTCTGGGAGGTGCCCCTCGGTGTCTCCATCTATCTCTCTTCTCACTCCAGTTTTGACTATTTCCCTCAACTTCCCTATTCCTCACCGGACGGAGGTTGCAGTTAAGCGCAATAGCACAAACACAACAGCTTCTGGAACCAGGACGTCTCTGACAGCAACTCCATACACCAAAAAAACCTCCGACTCCGACTCTACCACCTTGATTGTAATAATATTATATTCAAAAGTTTAAAACTCCGTTTCCACAACAAAGGCGATATCGCAGAGGGAGAAAGGACATATAGTATGACGATAGACACGTGGAACATATGCACGAGGGCGTTCCCAAACAAGATCAACGCGCATGGGAACAGCAAGTCAGGAAAAAAAAAGAAGAGATGGAAGAAAGATCAGGAGTATGAGATGGGAAGGAAGCAAAGTGGGCACGAAAGACAGACGTCCCGAAGGCCTAGTTAATGGCTAAGGTAACCTATTGATTGTAACAAGATTATTATTACATTCAGTGTTTTACCACCCAAGATGCAGCGAGGCGATTCAAGAGTGAAGCTCAAACGAGAGTGAACAGCGCTTTTCATCAATTGGAATATTTTATTTCGGCATTCCTGCGGGAAAATTCGGTTGGCTCAGTGCGCTACTACTGGCGGGAAATAGGGCGCAAAGAATAGAGAAAGACGCTCGACTAGTGGACACCCCCATTCGAGCTTCCTCATGCAAGAGAGTAGAGAAGTCCTACGGACTAGGTCGGCTATCCCGAGCGACAGCTCACCTACCTACCTACCTAACCTAAAAAAAAAAAACTAACCTTCTCAGCAGGATCTGCGGCCAGCTGAAACATCGCCTGCGAAGAATGCACTCGGGACAGCCCTTGGCTAGCGAGGCCTAAAAATACTGGGGCAGGGAAAAGTGTAACAAGAAATAGCTACTGACCTCAGCCTCTTCACCAGCAGCCACACGTCTCTGGGTGACGTCCAGCAGTCTCTTCATGCTGGCGAGCTCAGAGCGAAGGTTATCCAGGTGCTGGGTACGCAGGGCGAGCTCCTGCCCCGCTGCCTCCATTTCGGCGCGGGCCGCCACCACAGCAGACACCGCCGACTCTGTCACACCACCAGGCACTGTTGATACACATGATCAACACTAGCCATACATAAATAATAACGTACAGTTTGTCTCTTTATTCTCATCTGAAGGATTACATAATAGAAAATGCAACAGGTGATCGCCATGGGAAAAGATAGTAAAAATTCGAGTTGCAAATTAACAGCAAATAAGTCCTCTGAATAGACCCAAGATGCTATTATATTTTTCTTGACGTCTTTTTCTCGAGTTTAAGAGATGATAGGCTATTCTTCAGTTTAGTCGCCTGTTGCTCTCTGTCCTTCATATCTTGTACATCACGGTAACACTCTTTACTAGGCCTGATATACCAATTTCTGGTTAAATTTCTGCCACATCCTCAATTTTCATTTTTCGTCAAATTGTTTGGACTCTAGAAGCCAAAATGAATAAGGCAGACAAGCTCTCGTTGCCACTAAATTGTCGACCGGGCACCCTAGTATAACTAACCATATGGGTAGCTACATCAAGTCAGGTTCTGTAGCTATTTCATCAAAGTATTTAGGCATGCATTACATAATTGTGCATCCGCGTGAAATCATTAGCTTTTGTGGCGACTGAAGTTCAAAACATGTGGGCTGAGATTACATGAATTAGTCAAATTGCGCATCGAGTACGGGCAAGGGTGTGGGGGCATAAGGGACAATTGCATGTGTGCAACCTCTAGATGTCTTTTATACAAAGACACGGAAAGTCAACCCATTTGAATGGAGTCTACATAAATTAGCTAAATCAGCATGCCTTATACTGCTTTTACCTGCAGCACAGGAGTGTTTGTGAACTGCAAATGGAAGATCACCATCAGCGCACCACAACCAACTCACCACTACCGCTGTCAGGCGATGCATTCACATCGACAGCTGACACCAGGGAAGGCAGCGTGCCGATGCTGACACTGCCACCGCGGGGCACGGGGTCAGCGGGCAGCAGGTCGGAGGTATCGTCAGCTGGGGCCGCGTCAGCACTGGTAACAGAGCTACGGGTGCCCGTAGCGGTGCTGGTGGGCACGGTCCTGGTCGCGGTAACGGTCGTAGTCACGGCTGATCTAGGTGTCGATGCAGCAGTTGTTGAAGAGCTGGTAGCTGTAATAGAAGGTGTGAATAGTTGAGCTGAACCTGGCTGAGTAAACATCACTCAAAACAGATTCATAAAATATGTAGCTAGGCTAATTGTCATGAGGTGGTTAGTTTGCTAGAGCAGCGATTCTATGTCGCATTGCGCCGAACGTTAAATGAGTAAGTAGCTAACTATCACAGTAAATATAATTCGCTCGAGATCACGTCGCAGAACGAAAGATATATAAAGCGAGTCAAGTAAATACCTCTTGTAAACTATTATTATACTGAAGGTTTCCCCACCGAAGCTAACAAGAAGGAGCAAGGAGCACGATAAAACGGTGATAAAATTTAATAGCTAGAATAAATTACGAGGTTTATACTAAGGAGGGGGGGGGATTCTCATAACTGAAAATATTAATTGCTTAATGAGCACCTCTCACAAATGGTTGATAAACAGTAGGTAAGTGAGAGCAAAAATTTTTCACACTTCACAGAATGACAAGCGAATCACATGAGTAATATGGAAAACCACAGAAGGCTTGTAAAATAACGTGTGAAATGTATGATATCTCCACTTAAGCGGCACAGGGAAAGCCACAGGGAAAGCAGCGAGTCAAACTTGAAGAAGAGACGAGTGCCTGGACGCAAGTTACATCAGGGGTTCCCCAAGGTAGCGTTCTTGGCCCACTTCTGTTCTCAATTTACATCAATGATCTCGATCTTAACATCCGTAGTAAAAT
>LQNS02278070.1:7455453-7481914 GCA_001587735.2 Parhyale hawaiensis
TTTTTTCTCTTCTCGTTTCTTCATTCCTCTACATTCTACTAACATAGTGGCAATAGCTCATAGAGGACCGGGGTGTAAGTCCCGGTGTCTTTTTGGGAATGGGCCTTTTGGTTCGTCTACTGCCGCCTATCTAATCTAATCAATATGTGCAGCATCCAAATCGTGACAGACACAACTAGAGGAGCACTTTGAGAGCGCATAGCTACCTCCGCCAAGCAAAACAATGTTCACGAAAAATTTAATTGGTCCTGTAATATTCTTCAAGATCCATCCGTAACTTTTCAAATTATATTCTGACAAACATAATCAAACATACAAACGGACCAACAGATCAGCAATACTTTGTTCGTTCGTGCCATAGCTACAACATTTCCAACAAATTCTGTAAAATTGAAAATTCGATCATAAATTTTTCAGTTACGCTACTAACAAACAGGGAGACCAAGATACAAATGTACTAAGAGATCATTAACACATTTAGATTAGATAGGCGGCAGTAGACGAACCAAGAGGCCCATTCTCAAAGAAACACCAAAACTTGCCCGGCCCTCTATGAGCTATTGCCATTATATAAGTAGGATATACAAGACTGGGGAAAAGAGAAAAAAAAAGAGGAAGGAGAAGAGTCTCAGCAAAAGAGACGATCATGAACGCACGCAATCACGATCAATAGCCGCTGATATGCGGAGTTGAAGATGTTAGACAGCGTAGTTGGAGCGGAAGAGAGAAGAAGACGGATTAAGGAAGCCTCGGAGGCTTTGGCCGTTACGACTGTGAGACTCCTGGAGGAAGAATCCCTAGCTGTGGAGGGCGTCTCTTCCAATGAATGTCAAGACGATTTTTAAAAGCGTTGACTGATTCCGCACTAACAACGTCGGAAGGAAGTCTATTCCAAATGCTGACTAAGAAATACGGAAAAAACTGTTGACTTAAGTTCGTTCTTCGAGCATTGTGCTCGAGTTTTTGACCGTTGTTTCTCAAGCGATCATTGGGGTCTCTTTCAAAGAGTCCCGTTGAAGGTACGTCGTTGAAGCCACTCAAATACTTAAATGTTTCTATTAGTTGCTCCCTGAGTCGTCTTTGCTCGAGAGAGATCAGACCCAGTTCCTCTAGGCGAATTCATAAGGCTTGTTTCGTAGCTAAGGTATCAATTTCGTTGCTCTGCATTGGACTCTTTCCATGTTATCGATATCTTTGCACAGATGTGGCGACCAGAACTGAACAGCAAACTTTAAGTGTGGCCGTACTAATGTCTAGGTATTAGATATTATAAGAAGATTTAAGCCTCCCTAAATAAGTACTAAGCTCTTCTAAGAGAGGAAAAGGAAGGGACATATAGTATGTCGACAGAAAAACGATGAACCCATGCACGAAGGTGTTCCCACAGAGGATCAACGCGCATGGGAACAGCAAGTCGGGAAAGAAGAGGAAGAACAGACAACAGTAAGATCAGTAGGAGTATGAAAGTGGAAGGAAGCAAAGTGGGCACGAAAGACAGACGTCCCGAAGCCCTAACTATTGGCTAAGGTAACCTACTCAAACCCCCTGAGGGCGCTACTCCCCATAACATAGGATGGGCGAACCTAACTAACCTAACCCTATTGCCCATGGCCCATCCTATGCTGCCGGAGGGGAGTACTAATGTCTTGTACAAGGAAGGGAACGATCATGTGGTCAGTTGCTCTTCGAAACATTTTTGACGGCAGCTTCGGTACTACATAGTAACATGCCTCAATATTATCCTTACTACTATTACTGTTTCACGCATCTGCAATAATTAAATACCTTTCGGTGAAGCAGTAGAAGAGGAAGCCGCAGTTGTTGATGCTTCTAATTCTTCATTATCCTCTGCGAAGTAAATAAGCACATTTAGGACAATGACAAATGTATTTAGTAGCATAGCAACGAGGCAGACTCGTACATCGATGTTAAGAACTAAGAATGGCAATAAAAAAAAATTGGCGTGTTCAATATTACACAGTTCAAATTTAATAACAGACGCCGTTATTTATTTATTTTTTTTTTTGACGGCGTGCAGCTAGTAAAAACATAGTATAGAATCATGGCAACTAATGATAGATATTGAGTGACATTAGTAAAGAAATACCTACATTGAATATTTCTCTTATTTCCAGACATTGAAGGGAATTTAGCGAAGAAAAAAAAAAGGTAACTGCAGAATCACGGATAGCCTAAGTGAAAAAAATACACGGAAAATATTTGCAACTGTTTCTAGAAAAGACGCTGAAATTATCTCACTTGCAAGAAGCAATTGTAATTTATAATGATTACTGAGGTTATAGTCGGTACTTTCAAATAACGAGCGGAGTAAAGTCGGGATTATTATTATATTGGTATTCTCCCGCTATTTCCGAATCAGAGACGATCAATAGCGATCTAAGATGGAGGATTTACTCGGCTATATGGCCGGAACCGCAACGTTACGGGATAGTGGGGTCTTACACTACAGTAAATTTAATGGTAGAGGTAGTAATGACTTCAGTTGTTTTTTTTTTGTTATACCTTAATTCAAAGGTACCGTAGGTCATTATTGTTTTAAATGAGATGTAGAATGTGAAGAGAAAGGAGAAATCGGTGAAATGGGCCGTGGAGTGTCGCAGCCTCTCCGATGAGAACATCCGAGGGGGAGTTTACAGGTCCAAGGTACTGTGCTCGCTGAGCAGCGAATAGTGGGCATTCTATAAGTACCTATGTGACGGATGGTCAGCCAGTAAAGTCGGGAACATTTGAAAAAAAAATCTACTTACCTAGTCCCTGCTCCCGCATCTTCTCAGCACGGAGCCTCTTGAGCTGAGAGAGCACAGCTATGAGCTGAGTGCGCTTCGAGTTGAGCTGCTCCAGCTTACCCTGCAGTTCCGTTCGCTCGGCTGAGGCCCCCTCTCCTAACGACTGTGGAGTTATGATAAATTATTATTAGCTCCGACATAGAGACTATGTTTTTACCCCCGTTAGTTTGTTTGTTAGTCGGCTAGCAACAGAACTCAAAAACTGATGGATGGATCATCACGATATTTACAGGAACTGTTGGGCAGATCATGAGGAACGGATCATCACGATATTTACAGGAACTGTTGGTCAGATCATGAGGAACGGATGATCACGATATTTACAGGAACTGTTGGGCAGATCAGGAGGAACAGACTGTTAAATTTTGGTGATGACCTGCCAGTTCGCGTGTGTGCGTATCCACGATTCCCTAATAGTAGTCCACCATTCCGTCTTTTCGCAGTGCGGTGCTTCGCGGAGGTGCGCACGGTGCGAGTGTAGTTTTTGTATAATCATCATGACTTTTTTTTAGCATGAAGCGTCCGCCAAAATGGGCTACAGTGCGCCATAAAGAGAACAGATATGCAGTATCTCTGTACACAGAGCTATTCTGTGATCTCGTATCTTCTTTTATTTTTATTCTTTTGTTTTCTCCACCCGCTGGGCTGGTTGCGTGGGGGTTTGTTAACCTCATGGAGTTTCTCCGTTCCTATGTCGCCAGTCTGGTGCGATTTAATAATAATAATAATTATGAGTTGTTTAAGCCTTTATTTCTAAAGCAAAAGCGATCTCATGAAGGAAGCGACATACAGAATATCGATAGAAACGTAGAACTCATGCGCGAGGAAGTTTCCACACAAAATGAACGCGCATTGGGAACAGTGAGTCGGGAAAGAAGGAACAGAGGAAGGTAAAATCAGCAGGAATAAGAAAGCGGAAGAAAGCAAAGTGGGCATGAAGGGAAAATGTCCTAAACGCCTAGCCATCGATAAAGTAACCTAGAGGATCCCTTGGGATCGCTGCTCCCAGTAACATAGAATGGCGAGCCTGAGCTTACCCTGGTGCCCATCTTATACCTTCTGAGTCGTACCCGCGTATTTGAATTTACTAAATTGATCATTAGAAACTGTTTTGAAAAAATGGCATCAAAATGCGTACAGCAGTCATACTAAGTTTTCTATACTTTTACCAGTCGAAAAAAATTAAACTTTCAAGTGGTTAGGTTAGGTTCGGTTAGGTTGCAGGTTATCATTACCTACGCTGTTACATATTTTACTTCAGAGTGTATTTGTTTCTAAGCCTACTGAACCTCTGAAGCTATAAAACTTATCAACTGCACCTCAATTTTCACATCGTAGGCGCTCCTGAGGGTGGTGACTTTGTCGAAGAGGCCCCGGAAGTCCTGGAGTCCCGAGTTGATACTCTCCAGGGACCAGGTGGAGGCGCCAGGGATGGGATCATCATAAGGCGACTCGCGTTCCGTGTGCGACTGCAATCAGGCACAATTGATCAGAACAAAAAGGTCCCTGCAGAGAAAAAAGTAGCTATGAAGATCTTACCGTACTCAACATTACTAGCTACCATTATGCGGCAGAACTACAATAGAATCGCGTCGTCTAAGCACTGCAACTAGAAATTCCTCGTGCACTGGTTGGTACATGAATCCAAAATAGGGTTCTGAGGAGTACACCGCTGAGGTCGACCAGATTATAAGAATTATGGCGTCAAAGATGGCTAACACGTATGGTAGCTGCAGCCCTCCTCACAGTCCTCAGTGTCCCCAAAGCTGGTTAGGTCAATGCCCTTGTGGTGGACAATGAACGGTAGAAATGCTGACACCCCCATTCTCCAGCATCAAGTCTTCCTGGTAGAGAATATAATACTTTCATTACTCTGCCGCTGCCCAAGTCGCAGAAGACACGTCTCCCCGAAAGATTGCATCGCATTATCTGTTGTGCTGCTGTAGGCTTGGCCTTAAAATAGTAACATGATACATTTTTTTTACTTAACTACTGCGCTCGAAGTATATCAATGCACGTTCAAAATGTTGAATACTGAAACCCTCATAACCCGAAAATTGTCTTATATTTATTTTGTAAAAACCGTGCCTGACTAATTTTTACGTCCCCAAACGCTAATAAATCCTAACAAATTTTTATTAGGAACATCATGGTAATATAGTAATACCGTAGGTTCACAGATATGCTGACAGGCAGGTACATATTAAACGATAACGTTGCACTGGGTATGAGGCCTAAATAGAAATAATACGTCATCTAGAGGAAGAGCTAAGAACAAAATCAGCTCAAGCTTGCAGGCAGCAGTAACAACAATTAGCTACCAAGTACAAGATAAAAAAGAATACATTACAAGTGCGTACAGTAGGTACGAAAGAGTTGAAGGTAATAATCTTTTTAACATCTGTGGTTGACTGCGGCCGTGCACTTCTACAGGGCCATCGGCTGCCTGCAGCACGAGCGAGTGCAGGTGGGTTTCCTCGTTGGGTCAAGCAGACCTTGCGTTTATTACGGTACTACTCACGAGCAGAAGGCTCCTCTCCTGCTGCTGTATGTCTCTGCGCTGCCTCTTAAGGGCGTTCAGTCGCTCCTGGGTGGCCCTGTAGCGCTCCACCAGGTCCTCTCGCCTGGCCACGTTGTCCCTGAGGCGATCTGAAGGACAGGAACAATGATCGTTGGCGCAGTGCTTGAAATGGAAGGAAGCTGCAACGGCACGTAAGAAAGATATTTCCAAGACCTGATGATCAGGATGCATGTGTATTGGTGCGCAGTATACCCAGTCAATCGGAAAGAATGAAAACTTGAAGTATACAGCTACCGAGAGCTAGCACAAGAGCTGCACGCACGACCCTGACAAATAGAACACCATACACCAACGACATTGCATGATGATACAGTTAGGACAGAGGGTCAGGAACAGTTGGCGGAACAGCAAATGAGTAACAGGAGTATGCAGTCACACTACTGAGTCAAAACGAGTCTGACAAATGAAAGAGTAGCAGGATTATGGAGTGACACTACACGGCCACCAACAGTGTGTAGAACGAAAGAGTAGCAGGATTATCAAATCACACCACTGAGTCATAACAAGTTCGTAGAACGACCGAGTAGCAGGACGAGGAAGTCGGACCACTAAGAGTGATGAACAGTTTGCATGAGAGTGACGGAGTAGAATTATTATTATATATATTCAGAAATTTAAGTGTCCGTTTCCACAACAAAGGCGATATCAATGAAGAAGAAAGAAGGGACATATAGTATGACGATCAATACGTGGAACCCATGCACGAGGGTGTTCTCACATAAAACAAACGCGCATGGTAACAGCAAGTCGGGAAAGAAGAGGAAGAACAGATGGAAGAAAGATCAGTAGGAGTATGAGAAGCGAAGGAAGCAAAGTGGGTACGAAATTATTATTATATTGGTTTTGTCCCGTTATTTCCGAATCTAAGACGATCAATAGCGATAGAAGATGATTTACTCGGCTTACAGCCGGAACCACAACGTTGAGCTCAGGTGGCAAGAGATGAAGGATGTAAAGAGAAGAAGACAGAAGAAAGAAGCGCCCGTGCGGACGGTCCCTTCCGTGGCCCTCTGCACAGGCGAAGGTAAGAGCAGCGCATAAAAAATCTGTCATCTCGATCGGCAGCCCACCTCGCGGAACAGAAAAAGAAATTTAGAGATCCTACCTAACTTCACAAAACTAACCTCGTCAGCAGGAACTGCGGCAAGCTGCAAAGATCTGCGGAAAAGGCAGTAGGGACCCTTGACGTGGGTACGAAAGATAGACGTCTCTTACACAAACACCCTGGGGGTGCTGCTCTCCATTACATAAGTAGGTAGGTACGTATAATTAGAAGATTTAAGTCACCGTTTCGGAGCGGAACGATATCAAAGAGGAAAAAGCAAGGGACATATACGGTAGTACATCAAGAGAAACGAGGAACCCATGCACGAAGGTGTTCGCACACAGGATCAACAAGTCGGAAAAAATGAGGAAAAATGAGCAATTTAGTAGGAGTATGAAATCAGGAAGGAAGCAAAGTGGACACGAAAGACAGAAGTCCCGAAGCCATAACATAGGATGGGCGAATCTAAACTAACCTAACCCTAGGGCCCATCCTATGCCCCCTGAGACTGCCGGAGTGGGAAAAATGAGGAAGCCGCACCTGTGAGCTGGTTGGCCTCCAGCATGCCAGCAGCGAGGCGGTCAGCAAAAGAAGCGGTGGTGGTGGGGACTTGCGTGGCTCGGCCGGTGTCGTCCACAGCATCAACGGTGCGGGAGGATACTTGGCCAATGCTCTGGAAACCGCAACCGGGATCACAAGTAGCTTTGGGGTCTTACAAAACTGAGATACGCCTTTCATCATGAATGATGATGGCCGCACGAAAAATAAATGAAAGTAGTTTTGAAGTCTTACTTACGACCGAAAAAACAGCTTACACTGTAAACATGAGCACAAGATCATGAGCGATATCGGCTCTGAAAATTGAGAAACTGAAACATAACTTTCATCACAGACGATAGGGGCACAGGAAGAGCTACAGACTGCAACCGTAACAGGTACGACAGACAGAAAATAATTACAGTTCGAGAAAAATTTGTGGCGTACACACAACTGTTTGCAGCGGTGCAAGAAAACATTCTGACGATTGGATGAGTGAACACGTTCAACAGACTAACACGTAGACAGGCCTTAAAATCCATTGAAGAGTTCACTTTACAGTCCCACCTTGTGGTACTTTGGGTGGGAGTATAAGCCTTCTGGCTGTAGGTGGAATTCAGGCGAGAGTATTTCATGATTTTTCATCTATGATTCTCTTGATGAATAGTTGGCCAGCGTCCGGATTGTAATGGCCAAGCAGTGAACTGCGTCACTTGAGGTATCAGTGTAATTTCTAAGATTCGTAAATCAATTATGAGAAGGAAAAATATTGTGGTGGATATTAAAATTGGTTAGAGCACTTTTTCATAAAAGGTAGGAATAAAGCATGACTGGCAATGCGCTATTGGCCGTCATGGTACGCCGATGATGACGTCCCAGTGATAAGGTACACTTCAACAGTCACTTGTCTCAATCGGTTTTGAAAAAAAAGCATTATCAAAAAAACCTACCTGAGAATTAGGCGGTGATGAAGCATCAGAAGTTGCTGCTGTTACTCCACCGGTGGTCTGAAAATAGAACAGGTAGAAAGATAACGTGAAGACATACGGGGGAGGCATAACCCTACTGGATTCGTGTAACAATTACAAAATACAGAAAAACTCCCGATTAACGTCAATCATTGTGCTCATACACCTTTTTGCAATTGCTTTTGACCAAAGTGCCATATATGATTGACAGTCTTTATAATTTATTGACAGAGTTAATAACATTTTGACATATTTCATAATTTTATGACAAAGAAACATAACTGTTTGACAATTTAACAAAACAGTTTGTCAGGGTTCTATTGATAAAACTTTTTGACAACCTCCATATCAATTTGACAAAGGTCAAATGAATATGACAGTTCTACAAATCGTCTTGACATTGTTTAAATCTATAGAAAAGAAGGCGGATTATGTAAGAGGTGGTGGAGGACTATAAGCCAGAAGTGAGAAGACAACGAACCGGCGAGATGCAATACAAAATGCATAACATAAAATACGTAAAAGGCAAACAAGCGTGTCTTCGTAGTACATAAGAAAATAAACGCCCTCTTTGGGCATTGCATAAAAAAGATTTGAAAGAAACTAAGTTAATCAAAAGGCTTTAGCAATTGTCAAACTATTTCAATGATTGACAACATTTTGCAAGATTGTCAAAGAGAAATTTAATCATTGTCAAACTCAGTTTCCGTTTGTCATTTTATTTTTATCATTGTCAAAGTGATATGCATTTTATCAGAACGTCTTCAATTGTCAATATGTTTTGCTAGTTTGTCATTCAAAGAGTGGATTTTGTCAATCCGTCTTGCATAGTGTCAAGGCGTAATGAATATTGGTTATACTGTATTGCACATTGTCAAAATCAGTTGTTAAAATGGTCAAAAGCAATTGCAAAAAAGTGTATAAATTGAAAATATGTAAAAGGAACAGAGGAGTACATGGAACATCGGATGAGGGGTGCTTTACAGTATTCGATGAAGCAAGATTTATTGTAAGTGACAAAATGCATTAATTTATTTTACTTATTTAATTCAGCAAGTAGGCCTGAGTCACATTATAGCATAGGTAAGTAGGTACCGCATCAGTGCTTCAATTTTCTTTGCACAGCAACAGTTGAAGACCTACAAATAGGGGGAACAGTTGAGGATCTACAAACAGAAGTACAGATCACCAAACAGGAGCTCAACAGGTTGAGAGATTGAACGTAACTCACAGAAGTTTGCAGGGTGGTGAGATGGGCAGCAAGTTTGGCTTCGGACGTCTTCAGTTCCCGCAGCACTTTGACCAGCGTGTTGTACTGGCCAATTTTGCCCTGCACATGAAATTATTGGTGGCGACCTCATTTCAACACGTAAATAAAAGTACAGCAGTGACCCACTGGGAACAGGTACAGGTCGATGCCATAAGCTAAATATAAAGGGATTTCATCTGCCCGGTGGGCCAAGCAAGAAGGTGAATGTTTACTGAGCAGTTATAGCTTCCGTTTCTACAAACAAAGGTGATCTAACAGCAAAAGAAATGATATGATAAAGTGCGACGACAGCAACGTCGATCCCATTGACAAGAATGTTCCCAGACAGCATGAACAGCAAGTCGGGAGAGAATACGAATTACACAATCAAGCATCAACAGAAAGAGTGTGAGAGTGGAAGGAAGCAAAGTGGGCACAAAGATGTCTCGAAGGTTTAGCTAAGGCTAAAGTAACCCACAGGGTCTCTCGGGAGGGGGGGGTGCTCCCCATAACATAGGATGGGCGAACAGAACTAAGCTAACCCTCCAGTCCATGGCCCATGTTATGTCTCCTGAGGGGGCAGGAAAGTAAACTCAGCAATTACAGCATGCAACCAAAACACTCCTGCCAATGTGAACCGATTTTTTTTTAATTTGTAAAAAATGATAGATATCTACAGCAATTTAAGAACACGTGACAGCAACTACCCAATCGGAAACTTATAGGCATTGTTCGGCTGCCTACAAGTACATAAATAGTAAAATGTATCAGATAAATGCCTAAAAATTTTCTATCGGGTAACACGTTAAGAACAGAAGCTTTGCATTTCTCAAAGAAATAGTTCGGCAAAAACATTAGGTGAAAATTTTTCTGATAGGCCTAAGCTGCTTTTCACGGAAGTAACTAGTTGAGCATAAACATTAAAAACAAATGAATATAACACTTACAACATCCGCTTGTTGCTCGAGCCCCTCCATGGCAGCCGAGGTCTGGGTGATGTAGCCACGTACTTGCTGCAGTTTGCTGCTGATGGCCGCCACACTGCTGGCCGTAAGGTCGTCCACACCCTGGGAAGCCATCAAAATATTGCAGGGCCAGATTACAATAAAGGAATGAGAAGAAATGCCTATACTTATAAACTAGCATATCTACAGGTTACTTTATAATGCAATTGATCGCCATACAGTGGATTTCAGGTCAGCTGAGTTGAGTTCTAACTTGAAAAATCGTTTGGTACCTAGTATAACTGGAGCACTCTGAGAGTGCATACCTCCGCCAAGCAAGGCAACGGTTACAGAAAATTCTCACTGAGACCATGATTTTCTTTGTATCAACACCAAAATCTAATCATTTGTGCTCTTCGAGAGTGTTAACAACTTCAGTAATTTTTTGAAGATCCGTTCATAACTCTTGAGTTATGGCACTAGCAAACATTATGACAAACATGAGTCAAACATACAAATGAACCAATAGATCTGCACCAATATTTAATCACTTTTGACTTTTAACATTAGTAACAACCCCTATAAATTTCATAAAGATCCATTCATTATTTTTTGAGTTATTGTGCTAACAAAAATAAAATTAAAAACAGTGACAAACGAACGAACACAAATGGATCGTTACAAAAATTTGGTCATTTCTTCTTCGGAATATACCTAATAACTTAGGTAAATTTCATAGAAATCCGTCCAAAACTTTATTAGCTATGGCATTGAGAATAATGAGGCAGACAGAGAAACAAACAAATGGATGGACGGATCTTAACCAAACGTTACTCATCCGTTCTTCTTAACATACCTAACAATCCCTGTAAATTTCGTCCAAATTCATCCATCAATTTTTGGGTCATCTTGATGACAGACAGAAAGAGAGCCCGACAAACCCGACGAAAACAAGCTCGTTGGCGGAGGTCCCTAATTAAATTCACAGTTTCATCTTTGAACCAACCACTTACACACAATTATATTCAGTTGTTGAAGCCTCTATTTCCACAAAAAGGAAATCTAACAGAGGTTAAAAGGAAGGGACAAAGCAGTGGAGCCCATGCACGAGGGTGTTCCCGTTTCTCACAGAGGATTAATATACATGGGAACAGTTAGTCGGGAAAGAAGAGGAAGAATGGAGGAAATTAACAGCAGCAGGATTAAAAAAGCGGAAAGAAGCAAAGTGAGCATAAAAGATGAACGTCCCAAAGGCCTAGCTAATAGCTATGCTTAGGTAACCTACATACGGGGTGTTCCTTAATTCTTTCTACAAAATGAAACTATAGGTTCCTTATGATAAAATAACCATATTTTACTCTATCGATGCATATCCGAAAATATCTACTTATAAATGTACGTTGACTTGAAATTCAGTAGTAAGATTCACTTGATCGGCGGACTACTGCACTTTACAGTGAAGGTAAAGATGCACACCGGTTATTTGTTTACATTGATCACTCTAATCTGCACCGTACCTGATTTCAGACGACCATGAACCAACTACCAAATAGTGAATTAGCAGATATGCACCTGTTTTACGGCATGGCTAACTGTAATTCCATGAGAGCTGCCAGAATGTACAGAGACAGGTTCTCAACAGACAGGTGCCATCTCCTGAAACGTTCGCAACCATACATCGGAGACTGCGTGTAACCGGTAGTCTATATTCCAATTTGCAAGACCTGACGCACGCCGTCCTCAGGCGGTAAGATAGCCAGAGGTAGATGACGAAATCCTACGCCATTTTCATGACACATCCCAGCATCTTTGAACCAGTTCGGCAGTCACTACGTCGGCGCCTTCGGGCATGCATTGCTGCTGATGGGAAGAATTTTGAACAATTTGTATAATTAAGTAGGTAACACATGAACTCCTGGTTCCCTTAAAATGAACATAGTCCGACAGTGATTGTTCATCTACCCTGCAACATTCGCGGATTTTGGGCTAGGTTTAACTTCAACTTAACTTACCTTTAAAAGTAGACATTCTTGGATATACATCAATAGAGTAAAATATGGTTATTTTATAGTAAGGAACCTATAGTTTCATTTTGTAGAAAGAATTTAGGAACACCCGGTGTACATTCTCTCTGGAGTCGCTATGCCCCCCAACTTAAGATGGGCGAACCTAACCCTTTGGCTCTTCCTCTGGCTGTTGAGAAGACACTTGCACGCAAGACTAGCGGTTCACAAATGCACTAACTGGTGACTAAAATCTGCCATTTCATACAGCACACCTGGGATGAAATTTGGCTGAGGCCAAGGTCACCGCAATTGACCCTTCCACAGGAGGTGGGGCTGCTACATATTAGCATTTTCTGAGGACTGACTGCTAAACTGAACTTTCGCCAGGGCTGGGGGGTCGGAGCCCAAGGCACTAAAAATCTTTTGACAGGGCTGGGTGGCAAAAAATGGCTGGGGTTGGTTGGGGCCTGGACCATCTCTACCATTTATATATAAGAAGAGTTGCACAGTCAGATGGATTAAATCCAACTCCTGTCCCAGAATATTGTGCAACTCCAACTCAGCAAACCTGGGTACCTATATTAACTCAGGTGCATGTCGTGAGCAGAATTGCAGTTAAACTAGCTACAGCCAGGAGTTAAGGTTGGATTAGGTCCATCTGACTATGTTGGATTGGGTCCATCTGACTATGCATCCCTGGTTGTGAATTAGTTAAAGCAACGGAACTCACTTGACCAGCAGCGGCAACCATCGGGTTGCTGCCAACCCCACCGCTAACATTGCCCGAGAGTTGCTGCTGCCGAGCTTCAGCTGCTGCTGCTGCTATGAAGCTGGTGGTGGTGGAGGCGGAGCCCGCAGGCTTAGGGGCTGTAGTGGTGGAGGCAGCTGTAGTGCCACTAGCAGAGGAGGAAGATTCACCATTTGTTACACCATTTGCAGCACCAGCTGCTGGTGGTGAAGGGGCTTCACCACTGAAAAAATGCTGAAATGAGTGACAAAGTAGTCCACTAAAAATGCAAGATTGTATCATATAATATCATAGTAGTACCATACAGGATATTATAGGTGTCACGCAAAGAAATGTTGCTAACTACACCTCTATAAAATATTAGTCTACTTGTATTTCATAGTACAACTACATGGTGACCCAACACACAAGTAGGTAACCTGTTGTTTACTGGAGTAAATCATACGTAAGACCAAATGATTACAGCAGAGAGAAGTAAACAAAACATCTTGGGTACATTAATTACGGTCACATATAGGTATTTACAAGCTCAAATGTTGGTCACCCACATAGCTTCCTAGTGCCTTTACTCAAGTCATTCAATATGTATTGGGGCTTTTCATGAGACAAACAACCAGCAAGAACAAATTACATCAAAGTCATGAGGTATGCCTACTATTACTATTGTACAGACTTAATTTAGGTAAAATAAATTTCTAAATAAAACTTACAAAATAAAACAGGAAAAAAAATTTTTTATTGATGAATGTACCCTACAGCAAGTCCAAAAATTAAAATAGTTATGAAAATAATGACAGAAAGTGAAAAGTAAATGCAGGTCCAAAGTACACAGAAAAACCATGGAAATGTAACTGGCAAGCTAAATGAAACTGAAGCAGATAGTTTGTTAAAATAACGGGATCACTAATATATAAAGGTTACTTACGTTTCTCTGTTTCCGTCTGGTTTGTCATTGACGGGAGACATTTCAGCAAGTGGACTACTCAATCGAAACAAGTAGGCTATATAAAACCAACAAATAACAACCCAGTATTTAATAAAGCTAATGAAACAACGATAGCATCACTGCGAGAGATTCACCCGAGGGCGGGAGTCGTTCGCTGCTGGGAAAATGAGAGATTACTGTTATTATGACTGTTATTACATAGGTACGGTAGCTACCGTACATAGGTACCTTGCCGTAGTACAAGCCACTCTAATGCAAGACAAAATAGAGTCTAATAGAGTCTCTAAGAGTGGAAAAAGAAGAGACTTAATCTATATCTACAGTCCGACTGGGGGCTGGAACTTTGCTGAGGACGAGTAGGGGGTCACCGAATATGACTTCGATAGGGCTTGGGTGGCGAAAATGACCGGGTGTTTTTTCTGTATTTACCATATCCACAAGGGACTGACGGGAATTGAACTTTCACGGGGTCAAGAGTCACTAAAAATAACAGCCGGGCTGATCAAGCTGGGCGGGGCCTGGGTCGGTATATAGGTAGCCTAGGCGTCTGTAATAGGGGAATTAGGCTACCCAATTGCCGAACTAACTCTATTTTCAAACAAATAGTTATTATTTGATGGGATTATCATTTTCACCTATAATATATAACTGTTTCTTTGGAAATAGAGTTACGGTAGTTCGGCAGTTGGGTGATTCCCATAGGTACCTACCTATGGCAAGAGAAAGGTGGAATTCATGGATGAGGGTGTTTTAACACATGATCAATGCACATGGGAACAGCAAGTCGGGAAGGAAGAAGAAGAACAGCAGAAAGAAATATCAGTGGAAACGAGGAAAAGAAAAGAAGTGAAGTCGGTGGCCATATAACACACATGTTCAGAAGGCCAAGCTAAATATTTGGCATTCTATAGAATCCCTGTGGCGATACTTTCCATAACATGCATGGATATTATTGGGTAACCTGACTAAACCAACCCTAAGGCATATTGTCCATCTTATACCGGTGAGGGTGTGGGTCTCCGTGAGGCATCTTTGGTTTTATTTTCATTTGAGTACTTGAAGGAATAAGGTACTGTAGGTTTGTTTCCCGAGTGGGTTTCCGGTGCTGGGAAGGCCATTTCAGTTTAGTCAAAGAGTTTAGAATACAAGAGAGGAAACTCCGCAGCAGGTTTTATCCCTGTCGATTCAGAAGGACCGCAAGTGGCGCTAGTGTCATTCTAAGCAAGGATGTTTAATTTTGTTAATTCAATCTCCCACGTATTTTGTTGTGCCGCGTTCGATACGTCGCAATCAAAACTTACAAAAGATAACGGTAGCAGTCTCCTACTATTAGCCTATATTGGGGGAACGATATGTTTGACAATTACGAACCATAAATCAATATACATATTTAATGCCCAACGATGCAATATTCCTCAAGGATAGGAGCTTAAATTTGGTTCTGCTAACGAAATCACAGCTTAGGGTGACATTTTAGCTAGCTACTCCTAAAACACGGCGTGCAATAATAAGCACCAATACCGATTCAATAGACTAGCTACTAAATTAACCAGCAACAATAAAAAGACTTGGGCATTTCTGACGTCGTTGACGTATAAATTCTCTGATTCATAAATTTATAAGCATTAAAAACATGTTATTTTTCAATGTTTTGACGCTTACGTTCACGTCATGCGCCGCCATTTTGAAACTGTCTACATAACAAGTAGGCTACCTAGCACTTCCGTATTGTATGTCTCGATGAGTATTAAACAAAGTTTAATATTAAGCAGACGAGTTGATACAGAATCGCCACCAGAGGGCGACGGAAATTGGGACAAAAATTGCACGTACTTTTCGCTCTTGCTGTATTCTCAACTCTTCGGTTTAGGTCGGCCGGCCGATGCACTTTCGGTGTAGTGGGTGTCAGGGAGAGCGCGGAATCGGGAGTTGATGGGGTTAGGGGATGGAGAAAAAAGCCCGTGCGGGGAAACAACCATCTACTAACTTACAGTATAGTCGAACTAAAATAATTTCAATTCATTCATGTGTGCCGTTTTCTATTACGGTAGCTCTTTACCGGGCAAGTGACCATATATAAGGCTACTTTCACACTACCATTCCTACAACAGCGTTTTTCAGCGGTTCGGTAAAGGGTTATAAGCTCCTCAAAAAATTATACACATGATAATTCAATCGGTAAAAACAGCTATTCAGGATTTGCTCAACGTACTCACTAATAAAACAAAACAACGTATGTAGGAGCAGTTATCTAATAATAAATTAAAAAGGAAATTTTATGTGCATTAGTAAATGTTAAGCGATCCTGTAACTATACAACATGAACTTTTTTGATCATGGCTGACGTTTTCTGCAATAATTTCATAAGAAAATATTTCGAAATCTTTTAGCTAAGCTCTACTTTAAAAAATGCATGCCAGATAAATCAATGGTAACGTACACGGTGGAGAAAATTCGCAGCAGGCTCTCTCTTCTTGGGCGCAATCTGCGTCCCACGCGAAAAAAAAGCATCGTAAATGATGGACGTCAGGCGGCGTGTGTAACGTTACCTGGACCTCTTCTCAAGACAATCATGATATCAAGAGGTACGATTCGGTACGAATTCAAAATGTATTATTAAGGTTTTTAAATAAAGAACTTTACCGAGGATACATTCTGGTGAAGATCACTGCCAGTTTTTGTATAGCCTAAATGTGCAGCTACGATCTACTATATAATAATTCACGTCGTGAAAAATAAATAAATATAGAAAGGACAGTGCGAGATACCCTTATTCTATCCTCTTTTAAGTCTAAAGTTTTACATTTTTTTTCACCCCATGGAACGTTAAAAAAAAGCCGCTTTTTTTTTAAGTGGGGTACCTTGCAACCTTTTTCTTCAATATTAGATAGGGGAAAAATACAGCTAATAAGATAGGAGAAAATTCAGATTTCAAAAGGCGAAAAAAAAAGTTGAGTACCTTGGAATCTTTTTCTTCAGTATTAGATAGGGGAACAATGAGGAAGTCAGCGGGGGTTTTCCTGAAGGGCTAACTTACTGCCGTCATTTATCGCACACGTGCACCAGTCATTTAATAACCCAATATGCCGTCATTTACAATGACGGCTCGGGACACTAGTATTTTAAAGATTAAAGAAGAACAACAGCCACATATGCATTTCTACGCCCAACTGGTTGCTAGGATGAGCAGCTCGGGTGTAGTTTCAAAATACAGTATATCTAGGCTCGGTATCATGGATACCGGGGCATCGATGACGTCCGCGTCTCGCATCCTTGCATTAAGTTGTCTGTGTAAATGCCTAGCGTGGCCCCTGCATCACATGACGAAATCAATGCTACGCGTGACGTCACAACTAATGGGGCTTACACAGGTTCAGAATGAAAAAGTTAACACCTGCCAATGGCAGTGAAGTCAAGTATGACTGTTTTGGGCGCTCGAGGGTAAATTCTCCTCTGCATTATTAAATATTAATTATTATTACTCTAGTCTGAACGTACACTCAACTGCGTACCTAGCAACGTAGCGTCAACTAAATGAGTACCTAATTAATCAGCCTAGAACGTCATGTTCAAGTACCTACGGTCTTACAATTATGGTAAATTTGTATAGGTAGTTGTAGCTCAAAGATTGTTTCAGTAATTACTATTATATTCTTGCTAACGAATGCAGATATTTTTCACTAGATTTTCAAAGCAAAAGCCAACTCAGCAGGCACATCCACAAAACATCGCATGACCAAAAGCAAGCATAGCATGATCATGATGCCAGGGAACTTGATGGGCTAGTAACTCATATTAGAAGCATCACCTCCCTATGGGGCTAGAGCAAACGTTACGGTAGTTACTTGTTGCTTAGCGCGGTACTTTCCTAGAGAATTTGACGTGCAATGGTACGGTACCTCACTTGCTGCATTGACAGCCAGAACCGAAGTAGCTACTACTAATATTCCCTCAAATTCAGCAAGGACTGGTGAAGTGTAACCCACTGCACTCAAACCCTACCCTATTTAGTCCCTTCAGGACTTTGGTCTGAAGGAGGCGCGGTCCCAATTAGGTGGTAACGTAGATCGGTGCCGGTACTGGTACTCTTGCCTGCGGGATTGAAACTTCTCAACGTATTTCTTCCATGCGGTCAAAGAGGGTTGGGCTCAAGCTCCGCCCTCATGGAGACAACCAACAACATCGCATGATCAGAGCCATGACAGCGACTCGTAAAATCAAACTAGCGCTATAGTATGTGGCCTGCAGAGATTTCGGTAAAGAAAATGCGTGTGTTCATAAATTAGGCCAGGCACATAGGGCCTACATAGTCTAGCAAAACCGAACCTATCCTAACATATCTTTAACCTATTCTTTCATACCGAACACATAGGTACAGTAGCTATGTTACCTGCACTTCATGTAGTGCTTGTTATTCCTACGAGAGAGGCACCCTAATTCTTGAGAGGAAGGATTAGCTACTGAGAGAGCATACCTACTCTCAACTAGGTTCATGTACTGGTTATACTCGGACCGTTAGATTATTTTGAGAAATTGTACAGGACATAGCGCAACGACATCGATAATTTCAAGGAAACGAAAAAAAGAACATGCAAAAAAGGAAAAAATAACACAAATTCTCGTGCTAAGACGGAATATGCTTTTCTTGGTATGCTCATAATTGATGCAGCACGAAAATAGCAGTTTTCGTGCTGTGTAAGCTTGCCAAGGAAAAGGGCTTCCCATTGATACACGGTAAGGTGCGCTGGCTGTGGGGCAACGTTTTTCTTTGTGAACCTGTAGTTAGTCAAAACATGGCGCTACATATACTCATATCACTGGATTCCTAAACAGCATACAGAGGCTAAGAGCATGATATTGAAAATGACTCGTTAAAACATTTTGACATGCTAATATTAATGTTCGTGACAACTTTCGGCTGCATGTGCATGAGGATGGTACGTACCGTAATGCATAGCTGAAGTCCAGATGACCTAGTTCACATCATTCGAATACGGCAGCAATATCATACGCGGTCTACGTAAGATTCAGGTATACCGCCGTACTATACGTGCCTGTATTAGATATCTATAGTTAGCTATTACAATTCTGCTGCTCCCTCCATTAGTTAATACGACCAAAACGCTTTCATCAGTATTATGTAGGGGGAAAATTAAGGATTCCTTGATGTATCGTTGATATACGACCTGAGAAGGGATCAATAGTAGATGAAGTCAAGTTCGAATTTAGGCTGCTACTGCGCACAAGTCTTAGGTAGGAGATTCAGTGTCTGACTTCGAACATTTTTCAAACTTCGTATGTGGCTATGATAGTTAGGCCTACGGGTCCGAGGGCATCATAATTGAGGAACAATGCTTTTGTTCCGTTAAATTTCCACGGGTTTCTTCAGTATTCGATAGGGGAAAATTAGGATGATATGGGTCTGAGAGATCACTGAAAAATATTGCTGCTGTTGTGTGAAATTTCCACAGGTGCCAGCTAGTTATTATTCTTATTAAAACTTCACGCTCAGGCCGCCACGGACAGATACTGTACGTGCAACCCAAATAAGGCATTAGGCAACAGCGGGAAAACCGCAATGCTGCCAAAGGGAAGAATCCAACAGAAAACCATTAACAGCTGACTTAAACGCCTGCAGGCCAACTCCTACCAAAAGCCGATGCCGGCAATGAATTCTAAGTCGATTCGGACAAGAGCAGAAAATACCCACTGAACTAACGAGTTCGGCACATAAGTCAGTAAGTTAGGTTCAACACATAGTTACTCGAATTGATCCGCACCTAGCCTTATCTATCCTTAACTTACGTAACCTACCATCTTCTAATCAGACGCATAGCCTACGTTGAGGTAGCTAGGACACACACACCACCGAGACCGCCGCGACGTTATCTCTGAGCAGCATTACCGCAACTCCCTTCTTAAGAATGACAATGGTAGGTACCTTACCGGTAGAGACCGGAACCTATTCTGCCCTTTGCAAACCTATCCTACTTCTTTAAAGTAGCTACCTCCTCTAACTCAATTCTAACCTACCAAATTAATATTTCCGGTGGAACTACGGTGGCGTATGGTTCGCACAGAGCCGCCGTAGGTCGCGATTTTAAGCGGGGCATCCGTCAGGCTCGGGTGCTGCTCGGTCGCTATTGCGCGTTTTTAAGGCTGGTACAGGGGACCTCGTTCCGAACATAAATCGTCCTAAAGGGCGCGCTTGTCCGACCGTGCTCCACGGATATTCCTCGCCTTCCTCGCTTAGACAAAAAAAAACAGCAGTACACGTATTCTACTTTTACGGAGGCGTGGAATATCCGTGGAACACGGTGGGACAAGCGCCCTTTTGGGCGATGTATGTTCGGAACGAGGTCGCCAGTGCCAGCCTAAAAAACGCGCATAGCGGCCGAGCAGCACTGCGGAGCCGCACGGATGCCCCGCTCAAAATCGCGACTAGGTGCACACCGTACGGCGCGCTTGTTCCCAGAAAATTTATAATTTGGTTACATAGGTACAGTACCTTGCCAAACTAACCACAACGTTTCTAACATGGAACACCAGAGCAATACTTTCAGTAAGTAACGTCATCACCACGGAAATAAACAATAAACCGTTGCAACTACAAAAACCACATTCTCATTTTGCCATATTAATATGACAGCAACGCAGATCCTTCGAATAACAGAGAGATAAGCATCTGGATTTTACCGTTGGAACAGCTCCATTATTTATGGTGGGGAATTTTCACCGTCACTTTTGACGCGTCAGTAACTAGCTGGTAGAAATTCTGCAAAACCAAGCTCAAGTAAAATAAGAATACAGTCCATTTCAATAACAAAAATAGGGTTTCTATTGTTTCAACAGTCCTTTCGCTGAACTCGGGGTGTTCCTACTTGGTGATCGTTTTTGATGCGGCAGCACGTTGGTTAACTAGAACTTACGTAGACTATATCGATACTTCCAGTTCCTGATACCACATCTGACTCAAACTGCACCTCACAGTTCTAGATTCAGATGATCACATTGCACCATATAGATCAGGATTAAATGACAGGAGTACAATTCATTCTAACAGAAAAAATAAGCTATATTTATTATTTCACCAGTCGCTTTATTGTGAGTGTTGACCTTTTTCTCTCATGTTTGACACGTCAGTACACTGGCAAATTAGAACTTATAAATAATTTCCCGACGCCACACATGACCCACACTGCGCCACAGCCCCTGAGGTCTGGCTGGCACAGAGACGCAGCCACTCGAGCCTGCGCCGGGCTATTAATAGAAGAAGGGGGTGAGACCATCGGTGAAAAGGCACCAAAGAATTGCGACACATGCGTAATTTTCTTCAAATAATACTTTACGGCGAGTGCTCATGACTGTCAAATAAATGTCTTCCCCATAATGTATATCTAATGGGATATAATCATATAGCTATTTCGTCCTTATTGTATATAAACCAGGTACAATTGGGTTTGGAACTAAAGCATTCTTATCTTAGAATATTCGAAGTCTAACCAATTTTACATTTTCGTTTAAATGCGTTTTGTTGTTCCAGTTTCTTTAGATATTAAAAACCACATTAGTAAAAGGCAACGTTAGGTACCTACATCGCAAGAGATTGTCTTACCCATAGAAATACAATACGACACAGAACCCTTACAGTAAAATAACACAGCCTCGTATGAATAGGGTTAAGGCGTGTGCATACGACGGACAAACAAACGTGTTCTCTAAGTTACTTGTCAGAATCTATTGAGGTGCCCTCGTATACGGATGCAACCGTGTGCCTAGTAGAAAAAACTAATGAAATAATGACCGTCAAGTCTGTCGTTTGCTCAGAAGTGTCACAAGTAAATAGTGGCGTGCCTGTTCAAATTTGGGACGATTTGGAGCTCAGAAGACTGCACTTTTATTTGTTTGCTGCCAAAACGGACAGAACGCAACGTTCAGACGAATTAAAATACGAAAACAGTCACATTTGGATGTCATTTGAAGCAGAGTTTCGGATATTTTGGGGACCAGGAATTAAAAACTCTTTCATTTCAAGGGGCGAAATAGGTGAAACTTGGCCTAATTTCCAAGGAAAATAAATGACACTTCCTATAGGAATCGGGCATTTTTGCGTTTAAGGAGAGTAGGTAACTACTAGAGTACGTAGACCTTTACCCATCAGATTTCGCAACTCTAGTTTTTAACTAGCCTGAAATGCAGTTTTTTAAACCCACTACACAGTAGCTATCAAAGTTTGAAATCTGGGTACGTTAACAGTTTGTGACTGGCACCTAAAACTTGATGGAAATTAGAGAATCAAAGCTAGAGACCGAAATACCCTAGTCAGGAACTGCTAATCCAAAGTGTGTGAATCGAACATGCCTTTAAAATAGCACGAAATTAACTGCGGGCAAATACAAGATAGTGCGTCCCGTGGTCATTAATTAATATAAACATGAGCGCTGCGTGGATTTGGATTCATTTCTTTGGAAAATAGGCCAAGT
Source organism: Parhyale hawaiensis (assembly GCA_001587735.2). NCBI lineage: Eukaryota > Metazoa > Arthropoda > Malacostraca > Amphipoda > Hyalidae > Parhyale > Parhyale hawaiensis. The sequence goes on from LQNS02278070.1 coordinate 7,477,768, forward strand.
TTCACCGATTTCGCCCGGTGAAATGAGAGAGTTTTTAATACCTGGTCCCCAAAATATCCAAAACTGTACTTCAAATGACACCCAAATTCGAGCCTTAACTCGCCCATTTTGTCGAAGGTGTTCGAGAAGTTGATCGCTGGTAAGCTTGTTCGTTTTGCTGAGGTTACGGGGTACTGCCTGCTGGTCAGTTGGCGTACAGAATTGGCTTGGGTTGTTGTGGCGCTCTGTTGTCGGTGTCACACCACTTACAGTCTGCGCTGGATTGTAGGTCGGAGGCACGCCTTGTCCAGTTGGACTTCAGCGCGGCGTTTGACAGGATTAACCACAGGGATCTATTATACAAGCTGGATCCTTTGGTGTGAGTGGTAGGGTTCTGTCAATCATTCGCAATTTTGTTTCTGAGCAAACGCAGAGTGTGTCTGTTGTCGGCGTTTTGAGCGCCTCAGTCGGGGTTGTGTCTGGCGTCCCTCAGAGCAGTGTGCTTGGCCCGCTGTTGTCCTTTCTCTATACTAGTGACATGTTCTCTTGACTTGAAAACACGAAGATCAACTATGCTGACGATTCCACTTTAAAGGGAGTTATACCTACTTCTCTCCTTCGTGATGCTGTCACTCAGTCTCTGAATAGGGATTTGTCACGCATTAGTGCATGGTGCTCGGCCTGGAGTATGAAGCTGAATGCCAGTAAGACCAAGTCGATGATTATCAGTCGGTCTCGGACACTTGTACCCCAGCATCCCCAATTGGATAGGCTATTGATGACATTTTGCTTCAGGAGTCTAGCTCCTTGGAGATTCTTGGTGTTGTCTTTGATGAGAAGCTTACTTTTGAGCCGCATATTAGGAGGTTGGTGTCACGTGCTTCCACTAAGATTCGGCTCCTGCGTAAGGTGAATTCTGTGTTTGGCGACAGTCAGGTTGCACGCAGATGTTTTCATGCATTTTTGCTGCCTGTGTTAGAGTATTGTTCACCGGTCTGGGCTTCAGCTGCTGGCACTCACATGCGTCTGTTGGACTGACTTGTTAGTTCAGCTAGCAGGCTGTACGCTGATAATGATCTAGTGAACCTGTCTAACAGGAGAAGAGTAGCAGAGCAATGTATGTTTTATAAGGTGCACAATAATGAGAGGCATCGGTTGTATTCTTCTCTCCCTGCCCTCAAGGTTTTTGGGAGAGAGACTCGTGCTGCGCGCGGAGCGCACTCTTTCACTTTGGAGGTTGTCGGATGTCGAACTAATCAGTTCTGTCGGTGCTTTGTGCCTTGGTCAACTAATGTTTGGAATTTGTTGCCGGCATTGGCTTTTGGTCGTATTGGCCTCCAGGCGTTTAAGTCAGCTGTTAATGGTTTTTTGCTAGATTTCCTTCAGCAGCGTTTTGGGCTTCCCGGTGTTGCAAGATGCTTCATTTGGGTTGTATTACCTGTCCGTGGGAGCCCAAGCGCGCCACAAGTGGTCCAGGGAAGACAGTTTCGGATTATTGGGGTGCGGATTAGAGGGGTTTACTGTATTTAAAGTTTCATCAAATTCGCTGTTGCAGAATTTTTTTAATGACAGGTTTCCTTCCTTTAAAGAGATTGTAATTGACAATATGATCTCATAAAAAATTAACCAGCATACTGCATTTTCGGTAAAGAAATATACCGTCAACCGGGGTAACTCGGGACGATTTTCAAGGTTTTTCGTTAATAACTTCTTACTGTGAATGATTTTTGCTACAAACTGGGTGTCATTTTGTAGGTCTGGATGAGAGCTACAGAATGGTGTTTAAAAAAAATTCAAGCTTTTGACCATAGCCGGCAGTGAATGACAAAAGAGCGTCCCGAATTACCCCGGCATCCGGGGCAACTCGGGACACCTGTAAAAAAAAGTGTTAGAAACATGCTTTAAAACTATTTTTAGAAGCTCAGANGTGGACGTCGGCAGTCATCATTAAAGACATCTGAGCTTCTAAAAATAGTTTTAAAGCATGTTTCTAACACTTTTTTTACAGGTGTCCCGAGTTGCCCCGGATGCCGGGGTAATTGGGGACGCTCTTTTGTCATTCACTGCCGGCTATGGTTAAAAGCTAGAATTTTTTTTATACACCGTTCTGTAGCTCTCATCCAGACCTACAAAATGACACCCAGTTTGTAGCAAAAATCATTCATAGTAAGAAGCTATTAACAAAAAACCTTGAAAATCGTCCCGAGTTACCCTGGTTGACGGTAATAGATGGGCATTCGGTAATTGAGACATTACCCTACATAAAAAAATACACCAATTAAAAAAAAGGTCTTTTTATATGCCCTTAAAATACACTACTACCAATGCAATGGTTTCATCAGAAAAATACTCAAGAAATGTGTCAGCCACATCTGAAAAAACACCATTTATGGGTTTACAGTGGCTTAGATCCTCATTTCATAGTGTGGCACCTCTCGCCAAGATCTTGGCAAGTAGCTTGCTGCCGTCGGAAATGCGGGTGGGCGCCTAGGAGCGCCGCGACCTGTGGAACCTCATTTCATTGTGTGGCAGTGGCACCTCTCGCAAAGATGTTGGCAAGTAGCTTGCCGCCCTCGGAAATGCGGGCTTAGATTTATATTAACGGCTTGAATTTGTCTAATTCTGTGGGCGCAGTTAAAATCAGTGTGAAATTCCACAATGGTAACCACTGACTTATTATAAGAGCAATTTTCAATTAGGCCTAGATGCCTGGTTTCATAGTATGACACTTCTCGCCAAGATCTAGGCGATTAGGTAGTTCTCCATCATCGGGAATGAAGGTAGCCGCCGATGAGCACCGCAACCTGTGGAACCTGGTTTCATAGTATGGCACTTCTCAAGTATTCGCCAAGCATTTGGCAACTAGGACTAGTTTGCCACCTTTGGGAATAAGGGTAGCCGCCTATAAGTGCCGCAACCTGTGGAACTTGGTTTCATAGTACGGCACTTCTTGCCAGGATATTTCCAACTAGCTAGTTTGCCACCCTCGGGAATGAGGCCCAGATCAGATATTCAGATGGTGCACCCATAAAACTTCCCATAGTCCTAAGGCCTGTTCATAATTTTTTGCCAGAATCACATATCCCGATTCATCATCTATTTTTTGCGTACTGTTTTTAACTACATATGATAGGCCTAGGCTACTTTTCTTTTTCTCACATTGTTTTTCATTGTAGTTAGGCTATTATGTTTTTACCATTTTCTTATCAAGATTTTATGACCTTTTCTCTGTTGTGTAACGTTTGTTTCCACTGGTTTTTGAAATTTATAATTACAGTATTAGGTTTGAGACATTACCCTAGGTTAAGTTAGTTAACTTAGCAGCTTAGCCTAGTTAGTTGTCAATCCTCAATAGTAGTCCCTAGTTCTCCCTTTTGGTCAGCCTAAATTGCATCCATTGGCGTTCTGTTGCATGTAAACGGTCTAGATATGTGTTCAATCAAATTCCATAGCGCTCAAACACAAGAAACCCATTACAGATTCTATGAAAATTATTTTCAAAGTAATTTTTTGTTAACAGACCCATCTTCTTCTTTAATCAAATTTTATTGAGGCATTCGGGAACTAGCCCATATAGCCTCAAGTCTGGACCTTTATTTACTTCAATTATTGCTTAATATTCAGGGCAGGAATCTGGAAAAAGAGATGGAGAAAGGTGAGAACCCCCCCCCCCCCCCTCCAACACCCTACTTACTCCAAGAAATGGGACCCCAGGACTGTTCTCAGCTGCTAAATTCCTATGAAGGGTCAGTACGGGTAGTTAGCTAAATGCACCCACAACCCAAGCATCTTGTGGGGGATTCGAGGAACTGGATCGTAGCACTGCAGACAAACTTCAGAACCATTTTGGCAGGGGCCTATGAAAAATATATATTGACTAATAGCTAGCTTATAGTTATACTTATAGCTGATTTGATACAGTATATAAATTAATAATCATGAATATATAGAAAATAAACAGAGAACATTCAGCTCATCATATAGGTATACAGAGTTAAAGTAGTTTTGTTAGTAAAAGCAGCGGGTCCCACGAATCACCCAAAGGAACCCAAAAGGACCCAAAGGAACCCAAAGGAAACGAATCACCCAAAGGAAGTAAAGATCTGTTAACTAGTAGACAAGTTTTAAATGATGAAAACAAGTTCTAATTGATGAAAACAAGTTCCAA
>LQNS02278070.1:7526373-7543615 GCA_001587735.2 Parhyale hawaiensis
TCTTCATTTTTTTGTTTTCTCCACCCGCTGGGTTGGTTGCGTGGGGGTTTGTTAACCTCATGGAGTTTCTCCGTTCCTACGTCGCCAGCCTGGTGTGATTTAATAATAATAATAATAATCACTGAGGAAGAACATTGCTTTTGTCCCATGAAATTTCCACAGGCTCTAGCCTGTGTTGTTTATTCGTACAACAGATCTAGTTAATTAGGCAGCATATTTTAACCGTTTTTTATATTTCAAACCCTCTCAATATTTATTCAAGACCCGGCCTAAGTTTGTTGCTTTTTGTTGAGCTAATTACATAGAGAGCATAACAATTCTTTATTATTACAAGAGACGAGATCATGTAGCAGATTTCTAACCGTTTCCTTATATACATAAGCCCCTCTCAATATTTATACAAGACACAGTCCAAGTTTGTAACCTTGTGTAGAGTTACATAGAGCATAACATTTCTTTATTATTGCAAGAGACGAGGCATATTTATGTAGAAGATTTCTAACCGTTTCCTTATACTTGAGACCCTCTCAATATTTATACAGGACACGGTCCAAGTTTGTAACCTTGTGTAGAGCCCAGGGAGCATAACATTTGTTTACCAGCGAAGGAAGAAGTCAGAGTTATAGCTCCGTCGCACCTTGGAGCCCCGCTGGGAGCTTCAGAATTGGTGTGAATGGGAATCGTTCCACCTAAAGAGATCGAAAGACATAAAGCTTTCGCTGCTCCACTAAACATGTCTGATAATATTCTTAATGGCAGCTACGAGGGCTTGTTCCTGCCGCCCCATTGGCTAATGCCATCAATCTAATTGAGCTGACGTCATCACCGTGACGGAAAAGCGGCCCGCTCATTGGCTGGGCTTACGGGTGCTTAGAGCTAATCAATTTGTCACGATTGGTGGAGTTGTTTGGAGTCTCCAGCTTACCGACTGCCTTGCTGCTACACTGCGTAACCGCCGGCTTCTTTAAATTCTAACCTCTGATAGCTAAAGTGCAGCACCAAACTAGCACTTCAGCGTTAGTTATACGGTACTGCTCTAACTAAAGCTGCAATAAGCTCATTGAAAAGTGGCTACACTCAGAAACTTTGCAGATCCTTGCTGATTTTACTCACTCGGATGAGTAGAAGGTAAAAACAGTGAAATTAAAATGAATATTGCACATAGGCATGGTATGATCTTTGATGCTGGATGTAAATCGAATGAAACACTTTCGCAAAGATTTAGATTGTATAATATTTTTTGACACCGTGATATACTGTATATGTATATTTATATTACATGCGAAATGGTACCTATAGATTAGTTCAGTGCTAAGTAAAATTGCATAGATTCAGATTATATACGCAATATTTGTAGTTCATTTTTTCAAATTATGGCCTGGATAGGCTATGCACAAACTTCGGATTTCTTCATAGGTCACTAATCAAAAGACAACATAAGCGACGCTGTTTAAATTTTTGAAAGGAAAAACTGAAGTGAAAAAAACGTGCATGGTCCAGACTCTGCTGAACACGAGAACAAGCGTGAATGTGAAGCAGGCACGTAGCGAGGATATGGAGAGGAAGGCTTGGCATGACGAAATTTGGGCACAAATTTTATTCGTTGATGAAACTAATTGCGATACTTGATTGGTATAGAGTGTACCTTCGCGGTACGATTAAGTAACTTTCGAGAGTTGTTTTTGTCCTCTAACCCATTGAGTCTGCTTCTTCCTAGTTCTCTATTCATAGTTCCCTATGTTCCTTGCTTCCATCCCTACTACCTAGCTACGTACGACCGTTACGTTTTCAGTATTTGATTGGAGAAAATTAAGGTATCCTCGATACGATCTATAGCAGGGAACAACAGACCTTCGAAATCATTTCAAACATAAGCGTTTTTAATGCTGGCAAGCCATAGGTAGAAGATTTCCTGTCTGACTTGAAATATATTTTCACACTTCGTATACATGATACTGTCTGAGATATAATTGGAGAAAAATGATTGTGCTCTGTGGAATCTCTATAGGTTGAAGATGGTATATAATAATGGACAAATCGCTGATTTGTTGTCTGCTTGGTTGGTTTCTGAACAAGAGAGAAGTAATTATTTCACTAAAATTGAAATAAACTGTGAACACGATTGCACTTCACCTCTTTTTCACAGCAATTTCTTTTTTCTCTGAGCTTATGATGCGCAAATTAAGTTGAGCAACTACGAAAGAAAAATTAAGTTCAGCAACTACGAAAGAAAGAGGAGATATAATCTAGGCAGAACCACAAAGCAGTGCAAAAAATGGGGTTTCGTAGAAGTAATAACGGTATACTTGCCTTCATTGTATAATGCGGGCCACTAGTCCAGTGGTTCTTAACTTGGGTTCGATCGAGCCCCAGGGGTTCGGCGATTTGGTTCACCCTATTCGTATGATTTGTGACGTCAAGCTCTGGGTGCTGGTTTTGCTCTGTGAATACAGTGTTTCATTTTATGTGCAAATGATGCATGGTGCAGTTTACGCACTAATACAGTATAAAAACATGTATATACCTAAATATATGTTTTAAATCTGAAGAAAAACAAACCGCATTTCATAATAATATTGTATCGTTCTACGAAGGGTTCAATAAATGCATGTATGGAACTTGAGGGGTTCGGTACCTACAAAAAGGGTAAGAATCACTGCATGCACTAGTCGTTTGTAATTACTGATCCAATTAACTTTACGTCTCCGAGCATCCCCGGATCTGTACCAATTATTGATCAACTCCCTGCCTTAATATATTTTTCTCTTATCTTCCTCAGATCTCCCAATGGTTTTGACATAGTGGCAGTAGCTCATAGAGGACGGGAGCTTGAGTCCCGGCTGCTTTCTGGGCATGGGCCTGCCATCTATACTGCCAGCTATCTAATTTTAATCCAACCAAGCATGTTATTACTAGCACTACTATAATGTCAAGAAAGAAAAAAAAATGTGGCTTATTAACCAGCGTGAAGCGCGTTTGAGTTTGTTTTTGTCTCTGGCCGTTGTCAGTGATGCCTGAAGGAAGAAATAAGCGTAAAGTAGGTCAGGCTAGACTGCACGTTTTCTATCCTGACGCGATCTACTGATATATGATAGGAAAAATGGGAACAGGCGACAGATGGCGGGAGTAGTATATATAACCTCAAATTTAAATGAACTTCTTCTCAATAGGTTCTCTATTATATCGCAGCCCTCATGCATTCTGACGACCAATTAACTTGTTTTAATCCACAAAACAGTGATTAACTAATTCTTGTTCCGGTGTTAGATTTAGGAATGTTACCTTTAAGAAAACAGTGCCTAATTAGGGTGCTGCACTATTAATTTGTCAGTATGAGGAAATAGACGAATTTTGTGTTATTTTTTTTTCTCATAACCAAACTTTAGCTACTCAAAATCCAAACGCAAATTGAGGGCAAGATCAGCTGAGCAGAGGATAAGATATTCTTTAAAGTACAGAAAAACTACGAAAACTGCTGAAACCACGAAAATTTCGCAGGAAGAAAGTTTTTTCAACTCATTTCTTAATTTGATGAAATATAGTCTTTCGCTCGATCGATAAAACTTCAATTATAAGTATGCTGTATCGTGACGTATATCTATCTATTTATGACACGGAGCTGAAATTTACATCACGAGTGTCTGCTAAAAAACCAACAACAATAACAAGTTTTTCTGTACATCACTGAGGGACACAAGGGTAGTGCTGCTCAGCACCAGTGAACCCGAGAAATCTTATCGCTTATGTTCGTTTAAGCTAGTTAGTAGTTATATAATAATGATCAAAACTACAATTAAGTCCGGACCTCCACCGGCAGGTAGTGCAACTCAAATGAAGTTCTTGTTACACCAATAGCCCGAAAATGCTGCTAGGAAGGGACTATCAACGAACCATTGACAGCTGACTTGAATGCCTGCAGATCCACGCGGCTGAACGCGAATTTGGTAACGAATTCCAGACCGAAACGGCGCCAAGTAAAAATATTTACTAAGGTGAGGAGTTCGGCCGGCACCGAATGGGAGACGGTGTAAAGGGCTTGGTAGATATTAGATTAGATACCTAGCCGGCAACAGATTGACCAGCTGCAATGGGATCGAGATTCCCGGAGAGCAGCCGGAACTAATGCTCTGTCACTCTAACATTAGCTATTGCGGTTATGTCCACTCATCTATACAATTGAGTGAGAAAAGAAAGAGAACAAATTCGACCAAGACTGTTGGAGGTGATCGTGCAAGCCAGATTAGTTGCAACACACTATCGGGGACTATTAACCCCGGCATGTGTATTTCTTCCAAAGACCTTGAGGCCAGGGATACAGGAAAACAACTAATGTCTTTCCTGTTCTATACCTAATAAAACACAGACGGGGAAGCAACAATCTGGCAATACGTGACAACAGATTTACCAAATAATGCTGAGTTCACAGCCATCTGGCTGAGCTAACTAGTAGGTCCAGCAGACGCAAGTGAATGGCAGCAGCCTAAGGCCAGACCAGGAAGCAACACGCAAAAAAGGCATAAAGAAAGTACAAAAGTGTCTACGAATTGCATCCCTGCATTTACTTTTATTAATTGCCCGATCTTACTCAAAGCGCGTGACACAAGAAGATTATGCACCTCAAACGTAAGCTTCACATCGAAAATGACATCGAGAATCACGAGCCAGCTAGGTCTCTCAAGCTCAGAGTCAACTATTTTCAGAGGTGGATGCACGGGTAAAAAATGTCTGAGACCGACTGACAATCATAGATTTAGTCTTGCCGGCATCCAGCAGGTACTAATGCGCGACAAATCCATATTTAGGGCCTGGGCAACAGCTTCACGCAAGCTAGGGGTACGAATCTCAGCCATCAAAGTGGAAGTTGACCATTTTGATCTCCAGCGGTGAGAGCATGTCACTAGCGAACAAAACAAGCAACATTGAATTGTCGTAAGTGTTCTACCCAAAGGAACACCTGAAGCCACCGCGACCGATTTAAACTGCCGTCTACAGACACACTCTGTATTCGCTCAGAAATAAAATCACGAATAAATGATAAAATCCAAGGGGCAGTTTGAACCTTCCGTTGATAATGTCAAAGTGCTTGACGACCCGTGGTCGACTGCAGCTCTATTTACTGCCCTGGGGCCAGTTGGCGTATATCTACAACCCAAACTAGAATGTGTGGGTTTCCCAGTTGCGGGTACGGTCAAGTGGACTTTACTTTTTGTTTAACCTTTGCCTTTATCCAACGATTCCAATTGTACAGGGTGCAGCGCAACTTCATTACAGTGTAAGGAAATTAGAAACGAGAGTGTTATCAATGAAGACCTATCTTATTTTAAAATGAGCTGAGTGACTCACCATTCACTCACCACCTCTCACTATTTCTCATCTCCACCCACCACCACTCACCATCCCTCACCACCCCTCACCACAACTCACCACCACCGCTCGCTAGCTTGTTTTTAAAGGCTCAGCAGGGTGCCATATTTGCCGCCTCTTTTCGCCCTTTAAATCTCTGGAACGTTGCGACCTGACTGGTCGGCCGCTGACTGCCTCCCTTGCCTGACTGTCATCTAACTGCCTCTTGACTGCCTCTCTTGGCTGACAGTCTTCTAACTGCCTACTGACTGCCTCCCTTGGCTGACTTGACTGTCTTCTAAGCTAAGACCTGCTGACTGCCTCTTTTCGCTGACTGCTTCCTCAGGTGACGGCTTCCTTTATTACTGACTGCTTCCTTTGTCTGACTACTTCCCTCGACTAATTGTTTCCCTCGACTGATGACATCCTTGCCTGGACATTACGAAACAAGTGGAAGATTCACTTGATATATTGCCTCGCAAGCCATTCTACATTTCTATTCGTCTTCTGGTACACTAGCACGTAGCTACATGGCGTACTATTAGTCTACGGGACACTAGCTTACGCGCATCTGGTGTACCATCAGTTTTCGGGTATATATATATGTACCTGCACGTAGCTGTTGTTTAGCTAGACCTTAACACGTACATAATGCACCACCCTTGTTCAGGTACACGTTACATGATTGTGATACCCTACCAGGCTTCAGGTATATGTAATGCCGGGGACAAATATGCATTTCGAATGCGCAGCTCGCTTGCCGTTTTGATACATACTTAGAATTGGTAGCATAGATACGGTGGCATAAATGACATCCGAGTCTCACACACAGTTCATTTACAGAAGACAGTTGTGTCAAGTTTGAGTGTATGCGCTACGCCCCTAAATTTTCAGGTTTGTGACGTCACACTTGCGTCGCGCCACTGTTGCAGCGAGGAATCTTTGATATTTCCACAGTGTCGTGGCGTAATTTTGACGTCACAAACCTGAAAATTTAAGAGGGCAGCGCACACACCCAAACTTTGACACAATTATCTTCTGTAAAAGAGCTGTGGTCTCGCATCCTTGCATCAAGTTTTCGGTGTAAATGCCTAGTGTGTCCTCAGCATTAGACGCTCACACTGCACCCCTAGCATCTGATTGCACTCTACGTGTACCCCAGGACCACCAGTAGTCAACTACATATCTAGTGTACTGTTTGTACATAATACTTGTACCCTCCGTATAGTAAATCACACATGTTTCGTGTACCCGTTGTACCACCAGCGCCACTCGATTGCATTGCACTAGTACCCGCTGTACCAGCAGTATCCAGGTGCCGTAAACAAGCCCCCTGGGGTACACCTGGCAGGTATGCCTCACACCTCAGGCGTGCTCATGAACAACACACGCAACAGGAGCACTGAAGTGCGTACCTAATTGGTAAGCGTGCTGTGACGGCGCACTACGGCAACAACAGCACTGCAACTCATGGCCAACAGGTGACAAACATACCTGTGAAAGTGTCCTAACTTATTTCCCTCGAAGGTTTTACTGGAGGAATGATTCAGAGCTGCAATTGATGACTATACGAGGTCACAAACTTTGGTAAGTTATTTTTCCGTTGAGGTTTTATTTATGTATTGAGTTGGAATAATAATTCAAAGTTCAACTCACGGATAGAGGGAGAAACATACCTGAGTGTCTTAACGTGTTTCCTCTTGAAGGTTTTACTGGTGGAGTAATTCAGAGTTAGAACAATTGATGGCTTCGAGGTCACAAACTGTGATAAGTTGTTTTCCTTTCGAGTTGGAATAAGAATCCAAAGTTCAACTCATTATAAGAGGTGACAAACGCCTGTGAAAGTGTTCTAAATTATTTTCCTTGAAGGTTTTACTGGTGGAGTAATGGAGAGTTACAACTGATGGATATAGAAGGTCACAATGTTCGGTAAGGTACTTTCCTGCTGAGATTTTAGAGTTGGAACTTAGAATAATAATTTAAAATTCAACTCAAAGATAGGAGGTGACAAACATATATATACCTGTGAAAGTGTCCTAACTTGTTTTACTTGCAGGTATTACTGGAAGAATAATTCAACATCGCAACTGATAGTTATACGAGGTCATAAAGTGTGTAAGTTATTTTTGTTGCGGATTTTGCTGGTAGAATAAATAAAAGTTACAATTGATAGCCATGTGCGAGGTCACAAAGCGTGGTAAGTTATTTTCCTTGGAGGTTTTACTGGTGGAATTATTCAAATTTGCAGTTGATAACTATGCGAGGTCACAAAGTGAGGTAAGTTATTTTCCTTGGAGGTTTTACTGGTGGAATTATTCAAATTTGCAGTTGATAACTATGCGAGTTCACAAAGTGAGGTAAGTTATTTTCCTTGGAGGTTTTAGTGGTGGAATTATTCAAATTTGCAGTTGATAACTATGCGAGGTCACAAAGTGAGGTAAGTTATTTTCCTTGAAGGTTTAAGAGTTGGAAAATGCTGGAAACTTCAACTCAAAGATATGCATGTGGGAACAAACATACCATGTGAAAGTGTCCTAACTTATTTAGGTTGAAAGTTTTACTGGTGATTAATCCAGAGTTATACTAGTTGAGGGATACGATATCACAAGGTGTGGTAAATTATTTCCTTTTCAAGGTTTGACAGTTGAAATTAATGTAAGTTTCAACTCCAGGATATATGAGGTGACAAACATAGGTACTGCCTATAAATAAGCAAAGTTATTTTCCTGGAGAGTTTCACTAGCCGATCAAATAATTCAATGATACTACTGATGGTTACGATCGAAATCACTGTTACTTCAGTTATTTTCCTTGAAGATTCAGTACATAGTTCGAATTATTCAAATTTCAACTCATATGGTCGCGAAGTGACAAACTTATACCTGTGGAAGTGTAAATTGTTATTGTTTGGTTATTTTACTTGTTTCTTTTTTTTCGTTAGAGACATACATGGGAAACAGTGTTACAGGACTTTTTTGAGACAATGAAGTGAAAAAATGAAAAATTTCCTTTCATTGTTACAATTTAATTATCAGAAAAAAGAGGGACGGTTGTCAAGACTGTTTCCAGAAGCGTCCGAGAAGATTTAACTGAAAATTTTCTTTAAATGCGCACAGAGAGAGTGAGATTTTCCAACACTTATATGACAACTTCATGCAAGTGCTTTATTATTTTCTAGCTTGGAAGGTATATTATGACAATGTTTGAATAATTCGGACATTAGAGGCAAACGCATCCTATTTATCTTTTCTACAAATTAGAGATACAATATGAGTGTCAGTCTCTTTCCACTAAGAGTGCAGATGGAAAGAAATAGAAAATGCACTTCATGGGTAAGAAGTGGCGCACATATTGCTATAGAATCGTGTTGAGTTAGTTTTTCTTGCTAGTACAACAGTCAATAAGCTTCTTTATTAATGTGTATAACGTTTTAATAATAATATATGTTAACGACACTTAACTGCGATATAAAAAATGAATGGCAGATTGATGACGCATATTATCTTGAAGATTCGGAGGGCAACGATATTATATTAAAATATTGTTGAACAAATACACAGAGCCCAAAAAGAACTTTCAACTAGCTGCCACAGAAGTTGATTTACGATTTTAACTTCTGGAGTAACTTTAATTAGACACAGTCGACCTTGCTGATATGGACTTGTGCAAATCAAAACACTAAAGAATTACTCTTCTCGTATCAAGGAAACGAAGTGTGAAAATATATAAATTCCACTCTAGCCCAGACAGGCTAGAGCGAATTTAATTCAGTGATGCTTCACAGCTTGCTAATACAAAATAATCTACATCTGTTGTTCGAAGGTCCGTATCATGAATAAGCCTCTTTTTCTTGGGAGATAAAGTAATCATACATTCAGCCGAATGAATGGATGGATGAATAAATGAATATTGAATCACCTTAAAAATCTACTTATATTTAAGCTTTTCTCTCCCATAGTGAGTTACTTAAATAACTAGAGCACTCTGAGAACGCATCCCTCCGTCAAGTGAGGAAACGGTAGCAAAAAATTCAAGTTGACTCTGAAACCATAATTTTTTTGCATAAACTCCAAAATCTAATCATTTGTGCCTTTTGATAGTAATAATAGCTAATGCAATTTTCTTGAAGATCCGTTCATAACTTTTTGAGTTATACTGTTAACAAACGTAATGACAAAAATGAGTCAAACATACAAACGAACAAACCGATCTGCACCAAAATTTAATCATTTATGTCTTTTAACATTACTAGTCGACAACTCCTAGAGATTTCATAAAGATCCATTCATTATTTTTTTGAGTTATTGTGCTAACAAGCATAAAATTAAAAACAGTGACAAACGAACGAACGGATCATTACTAAAATTTGACCATTTACTCTTTGTTATATACCTAACAACTCATGTTAATTTCATCAAAATCCATTCATAACTTTTTCAGTTATAACATTGAGAAAAATGAGGTAGACAAACAAACAAACTGATGGATATATTTTCACCAAAAGTTAATCATCTGTTCCTCCTAACATACCTAACAATCCCTGTAAATTTCATCCAAACCGGTTCATAACTTTTTGAGTTATCTTGGTGACAGACAGACAAAGAGACAGATAGACAGACAAACACGACAAAAACATAACCTCCTTGGCGGAGGTAATTAGTTACTTAGTATACGACCGTGACGCTTCAGTATTAGATAGGAGCAAGTCAGGGTATCCTGGATGCCATCTGGCCGAGTAAGAACAGGAGCCATGTTTTCACATTTTTCAAGCAGCTTCTGCAGATAGGTCATAGACAGTAAAATCACAGTCTGATATGGAACAGATTTTCTAATATCGTATGCATGGTACGGGTCTGAGATATCATTGATGAACAATGTTTTTTTCTGTGAAATTTCTGCAGGATCCAGTTAGTAATAATAATGTAGATGAAAAAAACTGCCAGAGATTGCGTTTAAAATTTGGCACGCTATGTCCGTGGAGTTATTACACCAAGAATAGTGTTGTCACGAAACTAGCGCGCATTCCCTTGCACTGGCGCAGAATACCTGCTTTCGTGTGCTCGTGCAGCACGAAAAACTACAATTGGAGGGCAAATACGACTAGTGCAGTAACGACTGGAGCCATTATTAAAGCGTTATTGTACTTCTCGTATTAGCACTCTGATTGTAGTCGCACCAGCGCTCCAAACCAATTATCCTTCACTCCAGTGCGCGGGAAGGAGAACTAATTTCAAAACCGTACTTTTCTTCGAGTGAAAACGAACATTTGTAAAACGACTCCTCGAGCGGCTGAAAGTGATCTAATTATTGAGGACACAGAGAGGGCGGAGGCCGCAACGTTGCGCCATTGCCCAGACTCGTCTCCGTAATTACGCACACAGGCGTGTTGTAATAATAATTTCTGCTTTACCGGTGGCCCCGCCTCTCCAAAAGCAGCAATAAGGAAAAGGGCTGCGGTGCCTCAGGTAACCACTCAGAAACATTTATTTCACAAACAGACTTAAGACCAAAATTGTATAAACAAGTAACGAGTTCATTCCATAGGTCACAGTTAAGCTTACTTATTAAACTAAGCTTCCCTTTACCAAATTACAATAAACACAAAGTTGCATTATTGTTAAGTTCACAACGCTCGGCGACAGATGGCGCTCCTACAACCGCATTTCAGGTTACGGTCGCAAGTTTCCAGGTTGCGGTAGCACAGCTCTTGGTTGTGATTGCAACACGCCTCTGCATGGCCTGTGGGTGGCCACGTACGGAGTGGATGCTTCTGAATTATCAAGACTTTATTTTTCTTCTTCACAAAACTACAAAAAAATCAATGATCTCCACCGACAGCGCTTCCGTTCGCACCTCAGCTTCTTAATTAGACATTGCAAATTTTTCATTCTCTTGGTTAGCAAATCACTGCAAGCTTAGGTTGCAGCAGGCTGGTCTTGTTGCCTCTTTAGTTATTTTGTTTTTGAGAGAGAACCAGCTGGTGAGGACTACCGTCTGCAGCTAGGTATATATATAGACTGGGTGTATTAATGTATTTTCCCTGTGTGTGGCTTCTACTTTATGTGACTGTGCTTCTTAGCCTGCATAATAACATTATTACCTCCTCCAAGGAGGTTATGTTTTCATCGCGTTTGTCTGTCTGTCTATGTGTTTATGTGTTTGTTTGTTTGTCTAGCTATTTGTCTGTCTATCACCATGATAACCTAAAAAGTTATGGACGAATTGTGACGAAAGTTACAGGGATGTTAGGTATGTTAGGAGGAACAGATGATTAAGTTTTGGTGAAGATCCATCCGTTTGTTTGTTTGTCTGCCTCATTTTTCTCAATGCCATAACTTAAAAAGCTAGGAGCGGATTTTTTTTAAATTCATATGAGTTGTTAGGTATATTACAAAGAGTAAACGACCAAATTTTTGTGATGATCCGTTTGTTTGTTCGTTCGTTTGTTTGTCACTGTTTTTAATTTTATAATTAAAAATAATGAATGGATCTTTATGAAATTTATAGAGGTTGTTAGTAATGTTAAAAGACATAAATTATTAAATTTTTGTGTAGAACGGTTTGTTTATTTGTATGTTTGACTCATGTTTGTCATAACGTTTGTTAGCAGCCTAACTCAAAAAGTTATGAACGGATCTTCGAGAAAATTGCACAAGCTGTTATTACTATCAAAAGGTACAAATGATCAGATTTTGGAGTTGGTGCAAAAAATCATGGTTTCAGAGCCCATTTGAATTTTTTGCTACCGTTGCCTCGCTTGGCGGAGAAATGCGCTCTTAGAGTGCTCTAGTTTACTTTGTACTTTCAGTCGTATTTGTAAACCTATTATGTAAAAGTCTTCGTTATTAGTATTACTATTATTAAATACTGAAAAATACAATGAGAAGCATCAAGTCAAAATTTAGTGACCCGCGACGCACGTTTCGCTACGCTTCGAAACGTACGTCGTGGGTAACCAATGCCTCTCATCCCTTTCTTGAGTACTTGATATAATGCCATCTCAAAACAATATATAATAACTATTATTATTGAAGCATTTTGTTTTGGATTTCCCACAAACGAAGGTAGGCGCTCGCGGCCACTTACGGTCCTGTAGCAGCTAGGAGTAACGTGGCCTGAAGTTTGTAGCCGTTTGCTTGTAAGTGCCTGGCAGTCAGTTGCTGGCAGTCATGCAGTGGCCGGCAGTCATGCAGTGGCCGGCAGTCATGCAGTGGCCGGCAGTCATGCAGTGGCCGGCAGTCATGCAGTGGCCGGCAGTCATGCAGTGGCCGGCAGTCATGCAGTGGCTGTGGCTGACTAATGACCACGACTGCTCACCTCCGCCTGCTGGACGTCAGAAGCTCGATCCATCCTGTTTGTTGCCGTAGATCTCCTCAGATCACCTCCCATATGTTTCAGATCTCATGAGATCAGCTCCTGTATGCCTCATATCTAAGAACATCTCCCGCATGCCGCAGATCTAGAAAGAACAGCTCCAGTATGCCACAGATCTCGACCGAACAGTCCCGTATGCCACATATTTCGACAGAACAGCTCCAGTATGCAACAGATCTCTACAGAGCAGCTCACGTATGCCTCAGATCTCGACAGAACAGTTCGCGTATGCTGCAGATCTTGACAGAACAGCTCCCGTATGCTGCAGATCTCTACAGAACAGCTCCAGTATGCCACAGATCTCGAAAGAACAGCTCCAGTATGCCCCAGATCTCGACAGAACAGCTCCAGTATGCCACAGATCCTACAGAACAGCTTCAGTATGCCACAGATCTCGACAGAACAGTCTCGTATGCCACAGATCTCGATAGAACAGTCCCGTATGCCACAGATCTCGACAGAATAGCTCCACTATGCCACAGATCTCGACAAAACAGTCCCGTATGCCACAGATCTCAACAAAACAGTCTAGTATACCACAGATCTCGACAGAACAGCTCCCGTATGCCACAGATCTCGACAGAACAGCTCCCGTATGCTGCAGATCACATTAAACAGTCCCGTATGCCATAGATCTCGACAGAACAGCTCTCGTATGCTGCAGATCACATTAAACAGTCCCGTATGCCATAGATCTCGACAGAACAGCTCCCGTATGCCACAGATCTCGACAAAACAGTCCCGTATGCCACAGATCTCGACAAAACAGTCTCGTATACCACAGATCTCGACAGAACAGCTCCCGTATGCCACACATCTCGACAGAACAGCTCCCGTATGCTGCAGATCACATTAAACAGTCCCGTATGCCATAGATCTCGACAGAACAGCTCCCGTATGCTGCAGATCACATTAAATAGTCCCGTATGCCACAGATCTCGACAGAACAGCTCCCGTATGCCACAGATCTCGACAGAACAGCTCCCGTATGCTGCAGATCACATTAAACAGTCCCGTATGCCATAGATCTCGACAGACCAGCTCCCGTATGCCACAGATCTCGACAGAACAGCTCCCGTATGCCACCGATCTCGAAAGAACAGCTCCCGTATGCCACAGATCTCGATAGAACAGCTCCCGTATGCCACAGATCTCGACAGAACAGCTCCCGTATGCCACAGATCTCGATAGAACAGCTCCCGTATGCCACAGATCTCGACAGAACAGCTCCCGTATGCCACAGATCTCGATAGAACAGTCCCGTATGCCACAGATCTCGACAGAACAGCTCCCGTATACCACAGATCTCGACAGAACAGTCCCGTATGCCACAAATCTCGACAGAACAGCTCCCGTATGCCACAGATCTCGACAGAACAGCTCCCGTATGCCACAGATCTCGACAGAACAGTCCTCGCACCAACCGGCAGCTGATGATTGTTATGCCGCGCTTTGGTTCGAACAAAGCCACTTCATTTGCGTCATCATGGAGAGGTGGCCGTTTAGAGAGCGGCCTCGGCCCCTTACGGAGGCTTAAAGATTCCAACCTGTGTCAACACTTGTCCTAATATAAAGCAAACACGACAACAATGACCGTTGTGATAACAATGCCAGGGCACACCGAAGCGTGCACTTCTCGAGCGCATTGAAGTGACAACCAAAAGGTGGCGGGCGAAGGAAAACAGAAACAAAATCAGGATGAAAACAGGGGCAGGATATCAGTGGAGTTGGAAGGGCTAGAGATGGGTCGTACTTATACGGAACATCATAGGCAAAATTATCGGACGTCTTTGCAGGCGCCATAACATAATATCTGCTCATCGCCTCCAAATTTCCGACTGGGGACCTACCATTCGGCATTTTGAGGAGAGTAGGAAAGTTTCCCTTTTCCTATAGTGATATACAGAGGCCTGGCCGTCTCCAAATCGCGACAAAAATAATCGCTTTCAAGAAACCCACGTTAGCCTTACTCTTATTAGTACAGTTCTACCCTGAAGAATATTTTTGCCTTTCTTTTTCGTTGACCGACTACTCAGTTTACTCATCATGGGATCGATGCAAAAGAAATTGTACCGTGGGAGGGAAGATTAATTCTTTATCGCTGCTATACCGCCAAGAGGCTCTCAGACGTCGTCAGCGCTTATCACTATGAAACGTGTGGTCCCAATGTTTGCACGCATTGCCGTGCAATGACAAAAATACCAGCCTTGACGTGCTGCCACTGATGAAAAATACAGTTTCGCGCTGCACAAGCACACCAATCCGTGTATTTCCCTTAGGTTTACGGGAATGCGTGCTGGTGTTAGGACACGGCTTTTTTCCGTGTTGAATTTCGCCCAGGCTCTTTCCATCCACCCTCCATAGATAGAGGTGGCTCGACATCATCGAAAAACTGTAGGTGATTATCGGATGTTATTTAATGCCGCTCTTATGATGATGGATATTTACCTCCACCAAGGAAGTTATATTTTTGTCAAGTTTGTCTGTCTGTTTGCCTGTCTGACTTTCTGTTTGTCCATCACCAAGACAATAAAAATGTTGTGAATGGACCCTTAAAAAGTTTACAGGGATTGTTAGGCATCTTAACAGTAACAGATATTTAACTTTTGATGGAAATCCGGTCATCTGTATTTTGTTTGTACGTCTGCATATTTTTTCTTGGTGTCATAACGCAAAACGTTATGGACAGTTTATAACGGAGTAGGTGACCAAATTTTTGTAATGATCTGTTGGTTTGTTCGCCTCTGTGTCTCTGTAGTTGATTTTAGACTTGTTAGCACAATAACTCAAAAAGTTCTAAATGGATCTTTATGATATTACAGGATTGCTATAGTTATATTAAAAGATACTGATGAAAAAATTTTGGCAAACATTGGTTGGTACGTTTGTGGGTTTGATCTATGTTTGTCATAATATTTGTTAGCAGCATAACTGAAAATGTTATGAACAGATCTTCAGGAAAATTGAAGAAACTGTTAATATGTATTATCAGAAGGTACAAATGATTAGATTTTGGTGTTGATACAAAGAAATACATGGGGTCAAAGCCGATTTGAATTCCTCGTTACCGTCTTCTTGCTAGTCTATATACGGGCCCGAGGTGGCGGTTTCCTTTTTATCTGTGCTAATATCAATTTCAGTCACCTATAGGAGGAATAATTATCAATTGTAGTACATAACGCTGGTGCCGTACTAGCTTGGTAGTTGTATAAAAGGAAAACCTAGCCGAGACCTGAGTAACTTCCACAGAAGGAAAACCTAGCCGAGACCCGATCGAGTAACTTCCACAGAAGAATTGCCTGCAACCGTACCATGCTCTTGCAGCAGGTTAAAACTAACTCTTGCTTTTCCCTCCCAAGATCGTATTAACAATAACCTATTTTCCCCATCTAATACTAAAAGTGTACCGTAGAGAGAATCAAATTGATGGATTGACAAGTAAAACGACAAGTAAAATAACTTTAGAGCTGTAGACTATGAAAATCATCAGTTATCGGAAACCCATGAAAAGTACCTTCATGCACTGGCTAAAATATTTAAGGAAATGAACAAAGTTAGAGTTGAATTAAGTTTATTCCATGTAAAGTCACAGTGTTTTGCAAGTTGAATTTTTTCCCAGTGTAGGAAGACAAACAAATAGATGAATGGACGTACTGTACGTAACAACAGATAGAGTTATACTATAACCGTAATCTAATTATTATGTACTATACAGAGCGGTTGATGGTGACTTGCTTGTTAATTTGGTTGGTCCTTTTATCTATTACGTTCTTAAGGATTTAGATAGGAGAAAATTCAACTGCTGCATAAATTGAGACACCATGAAATTTCAGCCCTGAATTAAGATGCGAAATGTAGTTTCTGGAATACATGCGCCCGAAATTGAAATACTGCATTTTCTGAAGCCTGCTTTGCTTTGAAACGTAGCTCGGTATTGTGTACTATTTGATGTAATTCTTCTTTTGTGAGTGGAAGATGAATGGCGGTATCTTTCAGAAAGTTTTTGATTCTGTCGTGCGTAAGCCATTTCGTAAATTTTTGCTGAATTTCTTCGCAGCACTTGAAACTTGACGCTAAATCGAGGTCCAAACATTTTCAACTCATATTGCAGCCAAATTTTCATCATGATGGTTCAACTATCTGCTGGTATCCAAGGTACAGTACGCACTGAGCATTGCCGGTGAATTCCTCTCAAACTCAAGACGGCACATCCACTAATATCATGAAAGATCAAGCCTACAGTTATGAGGCACAATTTTTGCAACGATACCCGTACCGCAAGCAAAAACCATAATAAACATTACCTATTACGTTATGATTGCTATACGATTGCTATCAATTTTGACCGTTGGGTATTCTAGTTATCTTATAATCATAGACCATAACGATTATAAATGGAACTAGACGACCCGTGACCCGTTGGGTCGCCATCACGATCGTCTTGTCTGTGTTTCGTGCCCACTTTGCTTCCTTCCCACCTTTTATTCCTACTGATCTTTCTTCCATCTGTTCTTCCTCTTCTTTC
>LQNS02278070.1:7545495-7565036 GCA_001587735.2 Parhyale hawaiensis
ATCTAAAAGTGAAGAAGATGTGTCAAACAAGATCACAAGACACAAGCAAGACACAAGCAAGACACAAGCAAGACACAAGCAAGACCGGTTCACAGACTTTTAGTATAATATAGATAGATAGATAGATATGGCAAATGGATAACCATCTCACACGCTCTAGTTTAAATTATTGCTAAAGAGACACAACGAAGTTGCTGTATTTCTTAGTTAATTTTTTTCTGTCCAACTTTAGTATTTCAAAACAACCATATGGTTCGTTAATTCCTGGCAGGCATAACTATAGGTGTGTGTAGCTACAACGAAATTACAGCTAAAATGTTAACAGTCAAATCAGTTTACTCTGCATGTGTCACTAGTAAAGTTAGGGATAACTATTTTCATATAGAACGAATTATAACTCGGATTTTTTTATGTTTACATTGCCACAGCAACGCATTCGCAAGTTGAGACGAGCTCTATGAACGTCGATCAAAAGACTCAAGTGTGAATATGCCCTAAGTAATCAAAAGACTCAAGTGTGAATATGCCCTAAGTAATCAAAAGACTCAAGTGTGAATATGCCCTAATTAATGTGTCTATAAGACAGAATCTAAAAATAGACCAAGGTGATACTGACCACCGAGGGAACTAATGAAAGTCAGGAAACAATATTCGGCGAGGGATACGTTTGGGGGACACAATAGGTGAACGCACGGGGGAAATAATCCTCGGTAACAACATAGTTGTTGTTTATGACGCTCAATAGGTTAAGAAAAAGTAGTTATATCGCAGGTGTATGTAGCCCATGTAGACTATATAGTCCTTGTAGCCCATATACCTTATGTAAACTATGTAGCTTATGTAGCTAATATGTAGACTATGTAGCCCATGTAGCCTATGTAGACTGTGTAGCCTACGTCGCTTATTTCTCCCTCATTACAATATTTGTTGCAAAACTACACCAAGACTCTTTGAAGAATAATGAGTGCAGAGTTTATGCAACCGTATCTATGACACCAACTGTTTGGTGTGGGCTGGGTATTATTTAATTTTCTAGCAGTTGCTTTCATGGTCAAACATGCCAGTGATCTACGCACTCACGTCACAAATTTTACGGTTGGAAGATGTATTAAGAGGAAGCGATTAACTATTTTAGCAAAGAAATTAGTGGTATAGTGTACGTGTGCTTGTTTCTGTGTTTATGTAAATGGTTATGGAAGCCTACGTATAGGTAGAATGTGTGTTAAATTTGCATTGCGCTTGAGAAGTCATTCGAAGCGGACATAGGATCGAAAAATACAGCGGTTTCATTAAAGTAATTCTTTCATGGCGGTGAAGGCTACGGCTGAATGAATCTATGAATATAACAATACAAAATTTGTTGGTGTATCCCTGTTTCGAACTGAAGCATTGGGACGAAGAAAATTTGTATAGTGAATAGCAAGGAGACTATTACCTTGCCAAATTTCTGAAAGCTCAGTACTAAAGAAGATAAAAAACCCAAAGTGGTAGCATTGTTACGTACTAGAATTTGGTGCGTTCGGTGAAAGATTTTTTTCTCTCTGAGCTCATAATACGTCAATTGAATAGAAACTCAACGAACGACTTGGGAAAGTATTCTTGAGAGCAGAGCTATATGATGCTGGAGAATCAGATGCGGAGGTTTTCGTCGACGTAATTATTTTTCGCCGTTATAATATGACGGCGTTTACCCATAACTAAACATAATAACTAGACGTTTTATTATAGTCCATTATATAATAATACACAGTTGTTGGTCGCTCCGATTTTGCTAGCTTTCTCGCTTGCTCTTTGTTTGGTCCATAGGAATAAGCTAGGAAAAAATTCAAGTGCCGAAGATGGTATCTTGGATACGGGGGTCTCATTTTGGCAGCACAGCTGAGGGAGCTGAACTCGCCTGCATGACCGTGTCTGGACATGTACAGTGCTCAAAGGTGCTGCGGGAGATGTCACTTAACTACGCCTCATAATATGTATCCAATTTTTAGGCAAAATGCTGGATTTTCATTTGAAACGTCTTGTGATGAGTAACAAGCACAGGAGACAGCGGGGGTTTTTGTAACGGGCTAATTTTCTGCCGTCATTTATATAATGAAGGCTCTGGCCCCTGGTGTTTATTAATAAGGTAGAGATGAGGCTTATGACGACCAGACATGACATGTTTTTGGCAAGAATCTGAAGCCTGAGAAAAAGTAGATGAATGTCAGACATGACGTAGTCTCATAAAAATCTGAAGCCTGAGAAAAAGTAGATGAATGTCAGACATGACGTAGTCTCATAAAAATCTGAAGCCTGAGAAAAAGTAGATGAAGGTCAGACATGACGTAGTCTCATAAAAATCTGAACCCTGAGAAAAAGTAGATGAAGGTCAGACATGACGTAGTCTCATAAAAATCTGAAGCCTGAGAAAAAGTAGATGAAGGTCAGACTTGACGTAGTCTCATAAAAATCTGAAGCCTGAGAAAAAGTAGATGAAGGTCAGACTTGACGTAGTCTCATAAAAATCTGAAGCCTGAGAAAAAGTAGATGAAGGTCAGACATGACGTAGTCTCATAAAAATCTGAAGCCTGAGAAAAAGTAGATGAATGTCAGACTTGACGAAGTCTAATAAAAATCTGAAGCCTGAGAAAAAGTATAGAAGGGCATTAGGCTTGCCATATTTTTAGTAACAATCTAATGACTGGAGGTAGGTAAACGACGATCAGACATGCTTCAGGCAAAAATCTGAGGACTGAGGTGAGTTAGATGTAGGCCAGACTTGACATGTTTTTGGCAAATCAAGGCAGTTTAGAGAAGATCAGAGGATTTGCGCTGAGATCTTGAGAGCACAGGCGATGTTTGCCGCCAGAGACTGGTTTGTTTACTGGTAGCGCGAGCCTGTTTGCGTTTGTTTACGGTACTTTGGCTTGTGTTGTGGATTAATTAAGTGGGTGCTTCCTGGCGAAAAGGTGGTTGTGGTGGTTTCGCTTGGTCCACCTCCAATGGGTAATAATCTAACATGAAATGTTATAGGCTCAACTTATATCCTAACTAAATGAACAATTCACCATCAACTATAGAAAATGAGGAAGTAACAGCTCACCGTTACTGAATAAAATAATCAACACATAACTCCACCGAACAAGAGCCCAACATATCCCAACTATACATACTTAGCATGCGCAACCCAAATTAAAAAAAAATCGGTGTTGTTTGATTACTCGTTAATAAAAACTCGTTTTTCTTCGCTTACCATCGTTGCTGCCGCCGCGCTGAGCTAGAATAAACCGAGAGCTTATATCTCCAAAGATAGTTTTAGTTGACCGTAGTCGTCCACCCTTAATAAGCGTATTAGAAATGAAAATATTATCAGTGGAATGCCACCACAAATTCATTGCCATCATTTTTGACAGTAAGGGTATTTTCGTCATACTATGTATAACTCTGCTTGTGCTTCTCTACTTTCTTTTGTTCTTTAGGTAGTATGTTCGTGTACTATACCGTTACGTTAGCAATATTAGATAGAGGAAAATTATAGAGTATCGTCAGATACGTTCTTAGGAGAGATCGAACTACCAAATAGCTTGGAATTAAACAAGAGCGGAAATTCGTAAGGGAGCTAATGTGGCGATTGTTTAGCCTAATGTGAAAAATTGGCACATATAGGAGTACTGATGCCGATTTGATTAGACTAGACCGGCGGCAGTAGACGAGCCAATAGGCCCATTCGAAAAGAGACACCGGAACTTAGGCCCCGGCCCTCTTTGAGCTATCGCCATTATGTTATTAGAATACAGAAGAGTGGAGAAAAGAGAATAAGGGGAAGAATCCCTGCTAAAGAGACGATTATGAATACACGCAAACACGATCAAGAGCGGCTGATATGCGGAGCTTAAAGATGTCAAACTGTGTAGTTGGAGTGGGAAAGAGAAGAAGAAGGATTAAGGTTGCCTTGGAAGCTTTTGCCGTTAAGAGTTTGTGACTCTTGGAGGAGGAGTTCTTAGCTGTGGAGGATGTCTCTCCCAATGTACATCAAGATGATTTTTAAACCCGTTGACTGAATCCGCACTAACAACATCGGAAGGGAGTAGATTCTAATTGCTGACTTTAAAATACGGAAAGAACTGCTGGCTTAAGGTCGTTCTTCAAGCTTTATGCTTCAGTTTTTGGTCGTTGTTTAGCAAGCGATCATTGAGTTCTCTATCAAAGAGTCTCGTTGTAGGTACGTCGTTGAAGCCATTCAAATACTTGAATGTTGCTATTCTATAGTTCCCGTCTGAGTCGTCTTCGCTCGAGAGAGATCAGACCCAGGTTTTTTAGGCGACATTCACACGGCTTGTTTCACAGCTGAAATATGAATTTCGTTGCTCTGCGTTGGACTCTTTCCACGTAATCGATATATTTACACAGATGTGGCAACCAGAATTGAACAGCAAATTCTAAGTGTGGCCGCACCATAATGACTTGTACAAGGGAACGATGATGTCCTTGGACTTGTATTCAAAATTTCTGGTGATGAAGCCCAGTACTCTGCTTGTCATTTTCACACTCTTGTCAACTTGCTGACTGTGTTGTAGTTGTTTGTAATAGTGATTCCTAAGTCACGTTGTTGGGTGACAGCAGCCTTGCAATACCGTCCCGTTCATTTTCAATGGGGTTAAAAATTAATTGCAAGTTTAAGTCATGTTATTTGCTTAATTATGCTGGGAGATTAGATATAAATACGGCTGTGAGCTATGAGCAACGGCAACCTTACTTTTCAATGATGTTAATGTAGAATCACGATGATCTGTTATACAATTTACCCTCAGTTTCTTCGTTAATCACCATAGTTGAAACGATGGCTGTTACATGCAGAGCTGCCGAAGATCGGACTTTTCCCAAAGATCTTGGGTTTTCAAGTAATGCCTTGTGTTAGACTCTGAACAATTCTTCTTTTAGTAGTTAATAACGATCATAGAAATACAAATGGCGAGCTTGTGATGCATGCTAAATTATCAAGGAAACTAAGTAAATATATTATTTAATAACTTTTAGATTCTGCTTAACAATCTGAGGCGTTTACGCTGCCTGACCTTGGGATTTCTCAATAATCATATTGGGACCCCTGCTTTGTTTATAAGCAAGAAGTGTTGTGTTTGATCGACATCAGAGGGCGACGGAATTTGGTGCAAAAATTTTTACCCGTGCTTTCCCGCTTATTGTATTCCAAGCTCTATGGAGTCACGGGAATGTAGTTTAAATTTTAGCTGTAATACTGCTAACAGGTCGTATAGGAAGAAGATTTACTGTCTAATTTGGCGCCTTTCTTTTCACATTTTGAATGGATGATACAGGTCTGAGATATCACTGAAGAGCAATGCTTTTGTTCGGGGGAATTTCCCAGATTCCTGCTAGTGTATGTATGATTCCACTAAACAAGAATCCAACATATCCTGTATCTCCACATGGAAGGAACCAACACATACCTTGACTAAAACAGAATATCACCTGTTCCCACATCCAACATTTTCCAAGTGAATACGTCAACCTCTGGTACTCTCAATCCAAATGATTATCAACCCAACAGCTTCAAATTTTTAATTTTAGACGGGTGCATTCGATTAGAGAATGTGGATTCGATTAAGCAAGGCGTGTAATGTTGGACGATACTAGCTTTCCTTTAGATACGGTATGTTAGGTTGGCCGAGGTACAAAAAGTTAAACGAGGTGCGTAAGCTTCATCCAGCTGGGTTTTTAAGGTGAGATACGGTATATGTACATATAGAAGAGGTACGTACAGTGCCTAGACATAAGTATTTGCACAACTATATTTTGTATGTATTTTAAAAAATTTAGGGACTGCTTTAGGATAATTAATACAGGAAGCTTATATTACATATATATAATAGAATTTTTAAACATAACAGTCATATATGCACTTATAACAAGAAAATTTAACACAAGTAAAAGTAAAGAGAGACAAAAGTATTTGACCAAAATAAATATGATGTTGAATCTTTGATATTTAATAGTATCATTTGAATAAATTAGTTTGGAAATTATTCTAGAACGTTCACGCCACATCTCGAAACAAATTCAATGTAAACAATCCACAGCCGGCGCCATCATTACCTCTCTAGACCTCGTTGAAGTCGCGCACACTCTCACTACAATGCCCAACATAAAAAAATCCCTGAAGCTACTCGTAAACAGATAATTCAACTCCGTAATGAGGGATTAACTCATAGAGTAATAGCAGAACGTGTCAATGTTCATTTTTTAACGGTTGGAGCAATATTCCGCAAGCATCAGGCGACTGGGGCGGTCTCCAACCTGCCAAGAGCTGGAGCATCGCGTAAGATCATGGGTCGTCCTCGGCGCTACATGCTACGTAAGGTGACTAATGACCCCATGACAACTCGTGCTGACCTTCAGAGTGAACTGGCGTCTCAGGGACTGCATGTCAGCAAGAAAACTATTGTTAGAGAATTGAACCGTACTGGCATTCATTCCTACACTCCTCGCAAAACTCCTCTTTTTACAGCAAAACATGTCAAGAGAGAGCCGCTTAATATTTGCCAAAGACCACCTGGGCAAAGGAAATGAGTTTTGGGAAGGGGTTATATGGTCTGACGATACTAAAATAGAACTTTTTGGCCGAAGCGAAGCTCGGCATGTATGGAGGAAACGTGGTTCTGCCTATGACCCCAAGAAAACGAAGTTCGGCATGTATGGAGGAAACGTGGTACTGCCTATGACCCAACGAAGTTCGGCATGTATGGAGGAAACGTGATATTGCCTATGATCCCAAGAACACCATCCCCACCGTGAAGCATGGAAGGGGCAGCATCATGGTGTGGGGTTGCTTTACTGCCCATGGTGTTGGGGATCCTCATATCATTGATGGCAAGATGAATAGTTTCATGTACAGGGAGATATTAGAGAAGAAGATGTTTCCAAGTACCAAAAAATTCTATGTGGACCTTCCAACAAGACAAAGACCCCAAGCATACTGCGAATTAAACGAAAGAATGGCTTCAAAAGAAGAAAATAAATGTTCTTCCATGGCCTAGCTGATCACCGGACCTTAATCCAATAGAAAATTTGTGGCGTCTTTTAAATCTGGTGTCCACAAACGGTGTCCCAAAAACTTTACTGAATTAAAGGTTATCTGCATGGATGAATAGAAAAAATACCATCAAGTGAATGTGAAAAGTCAATTTCCAGCTAAAGCAGTCGTCTCCATGCTGTTATTGGCAATAAAGGTCACGCCACAAAGTACTAATGTCAAATTTTTTTTGTCAAATACTTTTGTCCCTCATTACTTTTGCTTGTGTTAAATTTTCTTGTTATAAGTGCACATTTGACTGTTCTGTTTAAATATTCTATTAACATAAACATAAACATAAACTTCCTGTATTAATTATCCTAAAGCAGTCCCTAATTTTCTTAAAATACATAAAAAATAGAGTTGTGCAAATACTTATGTCTAGGCACTGTATATGCTAGTACGAGATACGTTTTTTTATACCAGCTATGATATAGGTTAGACGAGGTACATAATTTTATGTGAGATGCATTTTTGTAGATGAGGTACGATAGGTTAAGTTTCTATAACTTTGACGACTTATTGTTCTCCAAATAAAATTACATTATTGACGTCTATACAATAAGATTGGGAACACGCCCACTTCAAAGTATTGTTTCACTTATGGGGCAGATACAATCTACGTATGTACATTGTAAGGTCATCGTCTATAGAGCTTACTGAATATTAGGGACATGTCCAACTATATAAATATCAAGTATTTGAAACCCCTATCTATACAATAGATAAAATTGTGTATCATTAATAGAACTAGTTATCACTAGGGAAGAAACATCTGTTTACAGTACCGTACGTCCTAAGCAATACTCAATAAAACCTGATACCCCATCCTACAGGCAAATGCTGTGGACAAAAATCTTTGGAACATAGGGTCAGAAGAAAATATATGCTCACAGCCTTATCTCTACGTTCATCAAGAGACAAATCACCGTAGCTCGGTTCTATCCAAGAGATTACACCTGATTGTTAAATGTAGTTAGAGAGTACGTATTGTTTGAACTTAGTTATGAACACATAATCCGACATTGGTTCTTGAAGATGATTAGGTAGGCGATTATACAATATGACCGATTGATATACAGTAAATCGTTTTTGGATTTCAAGAATGACAATAGGAAAATTGAATATATGATCTCGCATATTGTAATTGTAAGTGGCGAGCAGCGGCTGAAAGTGTTTCTCGAATGTCTCTACATCAGAATACATTGCGCTTCTCATGAACTTCAATAAGAAGTACCCGTATACATCCTCGAATTTCATAAGTTGGAGCTTATCAAACATTGCGTGACAGGACATGGTAGGCAAGCTATTTTGATCCCTCTTGACATTAAAAATAACCCTAAGAACATCGTTAATAGCAACCCTCAGTGGCCTCAATGCATTGAGCGACGATCCATGGCACCCCACAGTATAATACCTTGTGTTAGGTGAGAATAAACTAAGGCATAATATAGCATTGTAAGAGAGGTTCGTGTTAAGTATTTTCTTATTGCAAGAACAGGTTACGCTTGCGTAGTTTGGGTTTTTACCTCAAACTTCATGAAACTATTGAATCCTCTGTTATAGAATATTTTCATTTCTAAGTACGACTTGTGTGCTTAATTGGATGTTTCCTACTCAGCAAGTTGACTTTTGCAACGTTCTGGTATTTTTTTGTCATACAGTATAGGTGTATTATATATAATTTCTATATTTAGTAAAGATCAGGATCTCACATAGTTCTCGAGTGTAGATCAATGCCCCCAAACTGCCTTGAGGTGATCTTCGCATGATCTTACAACCCAAAGACTATAAGAATCCTGCTCATAACGTGACAATGGGTCTATGTTATTTCTCTAAATGATCCTACGTAACTCCGCTGAATAAAACGCGACTGCACAAACAACAACGGGTCATATTGTTCGAAATGATAATCGAACTTATGTCTCACTATAAGTAAGAACATATCATTTAACTCGTATGACAAACGCTCTCCCATTCATTATATCTTACCAATTAAAACGTTTCATGAACTATTCCAATTTTGTTATCGAAGGTAAATCAAGAGCCAATAATTGGTTGCAGCCATTATCTGAACAAGATTCAAATCTTTCACACCTGCGCAGCACAACTGAACTTACAGCTTATAAGCGTCATCATTTCAACTCAATAAAGTTCCTCGTATCGACGCAGTTATTTTATCGTCGTAAATTATGCACCACTCAGCTATTCAATGAATGAGTGCAAAGAAGGACGAGTGAATGGACGACACCAATAAGCGGGAATTGATGCACTTGGTCATAATTTTTCGTTGGAAATCTTCTATATATGAAATGTTTTAAAGGGCTGTCGCACAAAGAACCTGTGTATTTTCCTTCCTCCTATCTTCCCGTTTGAGAACAGGTACTATGTTTCACTAGCTGTTAATGTACCGTCTCGAGAAAATTTTCTAATTCACGGTGAAGTAAGAAAAAATTCCTTTAAGTAACAGAAAAATGGAAGCAAGTTAGATATAAAAAATACTCAATTTCATTAATTTTCCAGATACTTTTAAACAATCGTTACAAAGTATCAGATTAAATTAAAATATCACCAAACACATTGGAAAATTCAGGAAAAAAAGAAAAGCGTCCTCAAAAATTTGGGATTCTTTATCAAAACATACTATTAATATGCCAAAAAATTGTGAATTAATGAAAATGCGATGAGTAAAGCAGAAGTATTATCTAAAAAAAATTTCGTATTATAATAATTACTAGAGTACTCGCGCTGTCAACAAATGACAGCAAAGAATTTGTGATGACCCGTTTTCGTTGATCATAATTTTCTTATTAATTTCTTTATCTTGGATGTAATGCAATCGCCAACTTAATTGGGAAACATACAGATGAAAATGCTAGGCTGAACAACACCAAGCTTTCCTTCGGTAATACGCTGAATTGCAATGTTTTTTTTTTACTTACAGTCCATCTTGTTCCTAATAAATACTGAGCTCTGTATCCAGGATACTCGCGGTGGGACATAACTCGGAAGTATTTTTCCTTAAATGATAAGCTGTTCTGTTGAAAGAAGAACCATGGATGGAGAAAATTATTACCTGCGAAAAAATCCTCATGTTCTTTAGCCGTCTGCTAATCAGAAGCGAGTGAAAATCAAGATGAAAGAGATTACTTAGAGAAGCTGGTTGTATTGCAGTGAGTGGACTTGAACGTTGCCAAAGGAAGACAGGAATTCAGATAGAGTGTAAATTTGCCATCATTTGTATAACGCGGCCTATTTTCTACCAACCGGTTTTCAATGGAACTTGAGAGGACGGCCAGAGCCTCCAACCTGGGCTAATTTCCGCCAATCTGTTTTTTTAAAGCGTGACAGAAAATGGATAAATAAACAAACAAACCGATAAACAGATAAGTAGACATCGGTCTTTATTATATTGTAGATAATCAATGAATATGTTATTTATCTCTCAACTACAAACAAAAAAAAAAAATAAGACTGAAATTTGAAGATGAGCTACAGCTAGGTTGAGATTTTTCACAAAGACCCTTTTTAATCTATATAATAGAAGAATATCTAGATACCCTGGAAAATCTTAGAAATCTCCCGTAACGGCTTTCAATCTCCGAAAAATCTACCAAAGCATCTTCTTGTTTATGTTGGTAAATCTTAAAAATAAAATATTTCGGTTGCCATGCATTTCATTACATGTAAAATTTTTTAAAAATCCACACACATTATGTCTCTTAAACTTGGGAAAATCTACAGCCTAGTCTTTTTACATGCCGGTAATTCGAAGGAATTACAGGCATATGAAACGTTCGAAGTGGCACAACGGCTGAAAACGCTTATGTGGTTTGCCACACGTGTGGGCTACCAGCACTTACTGTGGTTACCTGGCGGTTGTCTTTCATTAGCAAAGGCGTCTTTTTAGCACTCTTTGTCACATGACTTTGGGCCACCATCTGGTGGTCTTTGGCCACCGAAGGCGCCACCATAATTATTGCAGACAAGACAGGGCGTGGCCGTGAGAAAATCCAACACCTTAACAAACCCTGTCATCGCGCTTGTCTGTTATTTCCAGGGAGGTTGGGAGAAGGAAGAGTCCTATAGCGGACATATTTAAGCGATTACTCGATGCCGCCCCCACAGGCGACGGATAAATGCCTATGATTTTCTGAGCGTGATGCACCCAATCGGAAAATTTCCAGTGATTGTGTGACACCTTCCAACGCCGCTCTATATATGGGCATCAGATAAATGCCTTTTGATTTACTAATAGGGACGGGGAAACCCAACGTTCATGATCTTCCGATAAGCGAAGGTGAAATAGGTTACCTAGGTGAACAAACACAATGATGAATGCTAATTAACGTTTATTTAGAGGCGCTTCATAACTGCTTCTTTTAATCGCGATCTGGTTTGAGAGTTTCTCCGAGTACGTTCAGTCGGCTTGTCGATGGATCTCCGTTGCTCAGTGGTATAGGACAGCTGACTCGCTCGCTAATCAGAAGGTCAGACGTTCGACCCCAAGCTAGAGAGGGAAAGTCTTGATACTCGGGAATGTAGCATCAGCAATTCTGTCATTCATGGTCACTGTAGGGTGGCAGTGGTCTTAAGGCCGGAGGGCGCACTTGTACATCGAGCCTTCCGTTTATCAGACGCCAATGATCGGATAACCGCGGTCGATTGCAGCCGTACATGCCAGTAGGCCCAAGTCGGCTCAGGGTCATGAAAAATACGTTCCCAAAACTATAAGAACAAATTGGTCACCTGGCATATTAAGAAAAAAATGCTTTTCTTGTTTCAAATACGCGAAAAAAAAAAAGAAATCATTGATACGACAAACCGTATCATTTAAAGCGTAAAAAATATTCTAAAATATAAAGATGGCATGATCAGATTTGATAAATCAAGGAGAATCCGTTAATTTCATGTCACGGAAGAAGATAAAATTCTTGAAACCAAAATATGATTATTCTGGAAACTAAGGATTGAACGGTATGATTAGCTTGCTCTTGTGAAAGGAACATACTAGTGCGTACAAACTAAACAGAAAACTATGTATTTTTCTATGTGTTTTTTTTGTCTGCCATGTGTGTGAAACAAGGTCTCCATGGTAAATAAACCAAACAACGATGTTTTCGTACATGCTCGAATGAAAATAAATTCTGTGAAACTGAAAGAAAGGGTCGATCTGAAAAACTAAAAGGATATAACGGTACTTAATTTACATGCCAGAAATAATTTTTTTTAACTTTAAAAATGTGCCGGTATGAACGCTACGAAAAGTACAAAACGGTAATTTTTTTTACCGTGCAAGCGCAAAATGAGACATAATTTCCAAATAAACATATCAACCTGACACGGTAATTTATCCTTATCGCGTGTGTGAATGAAGACCAAATCTACAAAAAAACATGATCTACATGACAGACTAAAAGAAAATGGTAGTGTTTCCCTATCTCACAAGCGTGTGGAAGATAAAAATTGAAAAAATGAGAAAGGCGGTCGACATGAAAAACTAAAGAGAAAACGGTAATTTTTATATCTCGCACGCGCGGAAGAAAACAAAATCTCCGAACGGTCGCAGACGTTGGAAAGAATAACAATAGGGGGGGGGGAGGGGCGGTGACGTGTGTTTGCTCCTAATCGGATAAACTAACCACCGGTCACACTTAACGGTGCACAGCGTGATTAGACGAGCCTGTCTGTCCACGCTGCCGTTTCCTGGTTATTGTTATTGTCTGCGGCAGGAAGACGCTGTTGGGTAGTTCCCTGCTTAATTAAAGAGATCTGGGGCTTGTCTGCAGCTCATAATTGGCTTTAGTTTCTTTTTCTTTTAAATTGCCAGTACAGAGAAACGCGTTGTTCCAAAACCAGCACCCCTTCGCGTGCACTGACGGAAAATAACTGCCTCAGCGTGCTCGTGTGACACGAAAAAGGCAATTTTCGTGTTGCATGAGCACATCTTGGCAGGCATTCCCTGTTGGTGGACGGAAATGTGTGATGGTTTGGAAACAACGCTTTTTTAATTGAATATGTTTACTAACTTTTCAGCGCGTAACCGTGTACGTATAAACATACATCATTATAAAAGACTATAAATGTACCTCCACCAAGGAGGTTATGTATTCCCGGGTTTGTCTGCTTTGCTGTTAGTGTGTTAGAATCATAACTCGATTAAGAAGTTACGGCGGTTCTTTATAATATTTATAGACAATATTAAGAAGTTACGGTCGGATCATTATGATATTTACAGATAATATTAAGAACGTCATAAGGAATAGCTGGTTCAATTTCGGTGATAATCCACAAATAGTTTCGTTATTTGTGTGGCTGCAAATTCTTCGGTCTTTTAGCTACTCAAAAAGTTATGGGCGGATCTTTATTAAAGTTACAGCATCTGTTAGGAATGTCGCGAGAAACAAATAATTAAAGTTTGGTAACGATGTGGAGCATCCTGGAGCATCTTTTAATTTTTCGTCAACGTTTCCGTGATTGGTAGGAGTATGCTCTCCGAATGCGCTGGTTTACCTAATTTTTCAATAATAATTATCTGGAACCTTGCTTATTATCTGCCGCATTTTTTAGTGTTAATTTCCTAGGCATATACGTATTGTTTGACTATTTGTACATTAAGCGTTTAGCCATCTGAGTTTCAATGCAAGCTTTCTTGTCAATAATTGCTAAGTGTCTGCTATTATGAGCTACATTGATATACTGCGCCCTAATTAATATTAATTCTTTAAATTTGTGTGCTTAAAGAGTTTATTTACTTTTTACACTCCATTTGCCTCAATTTAAGAATTGCATTTACTTGTTTTACCGAGCAGTATATCCTGGACTCTCAAGGGCTCACAATGAATTTCTTATTTTCTGACCGTAAATTATTAATACGCTTCTAATGACTTGCCTAGTTTATTGAGCATTAACTGGTCAGTCTTTAGCATGTTTTGTAATAATTAAAGTTAGCTCTTTTGCTATTACATTGAATTTCAAAGTTGACATAAATTTCTATCACACATCTGATATTGAAGATACTAAATTGCGTATGCCAATTTTATCCATTTTGATAGTGTTTTTCAAAGTTTCGGCTATCCTCAAAGAATGTTTGCTTTGCTTGTATCATTATGACAATTACTAAGTTATGTGTCATTGTGCCTGTAGGTGTATGCGATAGGTAAAAGTTTATTAATTTATATACGTGTGTGTACGCGTGAAGTTATTTAGCCAGGTGTGTAAGTGCGTGTTGAGGGGACTTTCTGTATATAGGTGAGTATGGATATAAGTGCAGGTGAATGTAGGTGTATGCGAGCTGCTAGGTGTTTGCATAGATGTGTGTAAATTCATCTCTATGTAGGTGTTGTAGGTGTTTGCATGTGTGAGGATAGGTGTAGGTGAGTGTATGTGTGACACGCCAGATGGGGTTAGGTGTTCTGCCAGATGTGCAGACAAGTATTTAGGTGTCTGTATTGACAGTATTGTATATGAGCGTGAGTATAAGTGCCAGTGATCGGTGTGGGTGAGCCACCAGGTGTGTGGGTAGGTGACGGTGTGCGTGTCTATCGTACCAGGTGAGTGGGTGTAGATTTAAGAGTCTTTCAGAGTACGTGTGTGTTTGTGCGTGTATGTATGTGCGTGCACACCACCTGGCAGGTGTGAACACACTAATTACGAGACACCAGGAGCAGGCACCCGGGCGCTCACAATGCACACCTCGGCTTGAATTGTAAGGTGCGGAAACAAGCCTCTCATGTGTGACCGATTTAGCCTAACCCTGCAGTCGTTAGTTAACTCCCTAACCTGCCCAGTTTAGTGGGTAGCTGTAATTGGCACACGCTGTTTAAATAGGCAGGTTAATTGGGTATCCAAAGTTCAGTAAAGATAAGTCGAAAATGACTTGTTTTCTGGGGCGCTTCCTTGTTAGTAAACGGAAACGTTTTAGATTTTATTTAATTTTTAAATTTAGCGCGAGCCAATTGCGAATACCTAATTTTCACTGAAGACGTGATTAGGTCGCACTGCCAAAATAGGGAGGTTAATAAGAAATAGGATTTTTAATTAACATAAATAGTGTAAAACATTCCTTTTACTTGAAATATTTCTAGTAACAGAATAAAGTGCACGTGTAATTTATTTCACATGAAACACTCCTAAAAACAATACATGTATTATGCATAGGCTTGCACCGGACTTTGTCAATGTAGAACCTGACACAGTCGCTGGAACTCAATGTTTCATTTGAAATATAATTTTTAACGATCTAACGTGGGAAAGGGTGCCGGCTTCCACCCCCCCCCTGGTCCTAAGAGAAAGTGCATTTTAAATGATCTTTTTTTTCAGAACAACTGTTGATGAGTATCGTTACACCAGCATATAGGCCAATTTTATTCCTAGAAGATATAACTTAAGCCTTTACTGA
This sequence comes from Parhyale hawaiensis, assembly GCA_001587735.2. Taxonomy (NCBI): domain Eukaryota; kingdom Metazoa; phylum Arthropoda; class Malacostraca; order Amphipoda; family Hyalidae; genus Parhyale; species Parhyale hawaiensis. The sequence continues at coordinate 7,560,966 of LQNS02278070.1, forward strand.
GACACAAAACCTGTCCGACCGTATCGCGTGTTATAGCTAAAGAAAATCCTCGATACGACAGAGTGATATGTAGAGTTAAAGTACTCTGAGGCAATGTTAACGAATAAATAAAATTGGTTCTGAAACCAGGATTATCTTTGCATCATCGCCGAAATGTAGTCATTGGTGCCTCTTGACAGTAATAATAGTTACTGTAATTTTTATTAAACCTCTGTCCGTATCTTTTTTCGCTATGTTCTGGCAAACATTGGTCAAACACATTAACGGACGAACCGATCGTCACTAAAATTTGATCATTTCTACACATTATGAAAAAAAAACGAAAAATGTCTACAAATTTCATGAATATTCGTGGCTAGCTTTTCGAGTTATGTACTGACAAACATTTTGATAATCATTAGTTAAATACACAAAAAGACGAACTGATCATCACCAATATTTGGTTATGCGTGTCTTTTATCAACGTTATATCTAATAACCTCTATAAATTTCATAAAGATCCATCTCTAACTGTTGAAGTTATGTTACTGACAAACAAGGAAACAAACCTAGAGACATACAGACCAACAGATCAAAATAAAAAATTGGTCATTTCTCGTAAGATCTCCCCCCGTACGTGGTGGGGGCAAAGTCAACGCCGTCATTTTTGATGGCCAACTTACTCTAGAATTTTGGAATTTTGCACGTCTCAGTCAACCCACCTAACTGCCTGAAAAAGATTGTGATGATGGCTCAACTCCTTCTGCCACCTAATGGGTGGACAGATAGCTTACTCTAGAGTTCTAACATTTTTCACATCTAGGTCAACCCAACAGATGCCCTGCAACAATTTATGACCGTTGCTCAATTATTTCTCCCTCTTTTTGGGTGGACAGACAAACAAATATGCAACTAGAGAGCACTCGGAGAGCAGATGCCTCTGCCAAGCAAGGCAACAGTAACGGAAAATTCAAATTGGTTCTCTGTCAAAACCAGAAAACTAATCATTTATGCCTTTTGATAGTATTAACAATTCCTGAAATTTTCATGAAGATCCGTTCATAACTTTTTGAGTTATGATGCTAACAAACATTAGAACAAACATAAGTCAAACACACAAACAGGCCAACCGATCATCACCAAAATTGAATCATTTATGTTTTATAACATTAATAACAACTCCAATAAATTTCATAAAGATTCATTCATAATTTTCTGAGTTATTCTGCTAACAAGCATAAAATTAACAACAGTAACGAATAAACAGACAGATCATTCAAAAAATTTGGTCACTTACTGTTCGTATTATATCTAACAATTCATATAAATTTCATGAAAATCCGCCTATTACTTTTCGAGTTATGGCCTTAAGAAAAAACTGCACAGACAGATGAACAGATATTCACCAAAAGTTAATATCATTTGTTACTGTTAACATTCCTAACAATTACTGTAAATTTCGTAAGGATCCGTTCATAACTTTTTGAGTGTTCTTGGTGACAAACAAACAAACAAGCACGACAAAAACGTTACCTCCTCGGCGGAGGTAAATACACTTAAATCTTCAATGAAATTCGCTATCACCTCTCTCGCTTTGCTCGCGGGTGATATCAATTTCTGCAAATTTAATTGAGTTCCGTCGATAATTTTTTGAGTCATATTAGAGACAGACAAGAAGACAGACAAACTCGATGGAAACAAAACCTTCTTGGTGAAAGCAATAAACCTAGGTTATTATTGATTAACCGCTTTTAACTCTAGAGGACGTAATACATTTAGATATACATCAAATAAAGTACAATTTTTGAACTTTAATAAATGAACTTTTCAAAATAAGTTAGAGTTACCTTTACAAACAAGTCTTTACACCGGGCTTCAAAACGATTTCTCTCTGCTCAGAAAACTGGGCTTCGCAGTTCACTGAACCCCGCTGGTGCTTATTCTCCACAGCAGAACCAAAGATAAAAATTCAGAGCAACCATAAAGACCCTCGCAGAAGCTTAAAATGACTTTTCAGTATTTAACATGGAACCTAGATATTTTTGAGCTAAAACCATGAAACTGCATTAAGCAAGGAGGGTCTGAGTCGAGCATTGCTTGTACAATCACAAATATGTACATCGTTAACAGATATAGCACCACGCACTAATCAATCTATCATACTTAGCACCGAACATTTGCACACTTATTAGCTTCATATCGACTGCTAACACCCTAAAACACACGTGTCCGAACACGTGTCTTGGAACCAACAGAGCGTCGTTATAACACGTGCCAAGTGTGCCCAGGTGTCCGGGCGTGTCAAACAGGTGTGTTTTCAACCAACAGGTTTGCAATTTTTTCCTTGCGTTTGACATGAAAGTTGTATCGACAAACCGTCTATGCCATTGCAAGTGATATGCAAAAACGCGAGATGGGTAATTATCCCGGTCGTTATAGCCACCTGAGTCACGCAAAGTCCATTTAAATTGGAAGGAAACACGGGGAAATTTAAATTCGAAAGCATCAGCAATGGCTGAAGTATCGGGAAAAGAAAGCTGACGAAGTGAAAGTAATTTGCTGCAGTTCATTTACACTAGGAAAAAGTATAAGCTAAAACTAGTTCTGAACGGTTTGGTGGAAGCTGATGAAAAAGTGAAACTGAAAATTGAAATTTTCTTCGATTAAAATTGTTTTGGCTGACGAAGGATATGTATACATATATAAAACGAAAAAAGAAATACGTCTCAAAATAGCTGCAAATGATCAGTGATTGTAGGTTTAGTTTATGGAAATTGCGGCATCGAGAAATTGCAATCTCAAACCATACTTCATAAAAATGCATAGATGGAGAAATGTTAATTCTATGATAATTACTTGCAGTTTTACTCGATGAACTACATTTAAACGCTGACGATATGGAAGATGGTTTAGCAGGGTACAGTAGAGTGCAACTGGGTGTAGCTGTGTATAATAGAGTGCAACTGGGTGTAGCAGTGCATAATAGAGTGCAGTAGGGTATAGCACTGTACAGTAGAGTGTAGCGTTGTACAGTAGAGTGTAGCGGTGCACAGTAGAGCGCAGCGGTGTACAGTAGAGTGTAGCGGTGTACAGTAGAGTGTAGCGGTGTACAGTAGAGTGTAGCGGTGCACAGTAGAGTGTAGCGGTGTACAGTAGAGTGTAGCGGTGTACAGTAGAGTGTAGCGGTGTACAGTTGAGTGTAGCGGTGTACAGTAGAGTGTAGCGGTGTACAGTAGAGTGTAGCGGTGTACAGTAGAGTGTAGCGGTGTACAGTAGAGTGTAGCGGTGTACAGTAGAGTGTAGCGGTGTACAGTTGAGTGTAGCGGTGTACAGTAGAGTGTAACGGTGTACAGTAGAGTGTAGCGGTGTACAGTTGAGTGTAGCGGTGTACAGTAGAGTGTAGCGGTGTACAGTTGAGTGTAGCGGTGTACAGTTGAGTGTAGCGGTGTACAGTTGAGTGTAGCGGTGTACAGTAGAGTGTAGCGGTGTACAGTTGAGTGTAGCGGTGTACAGTAGAGTGTAGCGGTGTACAGTAGAGTGTAGCGGTGTACAGTTGAGTGTAGCGGTGTACAGTAGCGTGTAGCGGTGTACAGTAGAGTGTAGCAGGGTGTAGCAGTATACAGTAGAGTGCAGCAGGGTTTAGCAGTGAACAATAGAGTGTAGCAGTGTACAATAGAGTGTAGCAGCGTGCAGTAGAGTGTAGCACTGTACAATAGAGTGTAGCAGTGTGAAGTAGAGTGTAGTAGAGAAGTACAGAAAGCAACAGGGTACAACAGTGTAGCAGTGTTGCAGCATGCAGCGGAAGTGTATACACCACAGCCAATACAGGAGTGAGTGGCACGGAAGTGGCGTGTTGGCCCAATCAACTGCGGTGCCAGCGGTGCCAGGACAGAGTGGTCTACACGGCAGCGAATCTGCGGACCGGACGTCCTAATTTCCGGCAGTGCGGACAGTGAGCGGCCTGTGACACTTGTTGTGACACTGGTGTTGTGTTGTGACACTGGTGTTGTGTTGTGACACTGGTGTTGTGTTGTGACACTGGTGTTGTGTTGTGACACTGGTGTTGTGTTGTGACACTGGTGTTGTGTTGTG
>LQNS02278070.1:7566767-7595827 GCA_001587735.2 Parhyale hawaiensis
TTGTGACACTGGTGTTGTGTTATGACGCTGGTGTTGTGTTGTGACACCGGTGTTGTGTTGTGACACTGGTGTTGTGTTGTGACACTGGTGTTGTGTTGTGACACTGGTGTTGTGTTGTGACACTAGTGTTGTGTTGTGACAGTGGTGTTGTGTTGTGACACTGGCGTGATGTTGTGACGCTGGTGCTGTGTTGTGACACTGGTGTTATGTTATGACACATGCGTTATGTTGTGACACTGGTGTTGTGTTGTAACACTGGTGTTATGTTGTGACACTGGTGTTATTTTATGACGCTGATGCTATGTGGTGATGTGACACTGGGGTTATGTTAAGAAACTGGTGTTATGTTGTGACTGGTGTTATGTTAAAACACTAGTATTAGGTGGTGTTGTGGTGATACTTGTGTTATATGCGGTTATGACATTGGTGTTACGTGGTGTTGCGATGCTGGTGCTATGTGATACTTTTAAACTTTTTATTTGGTGCCATGTGGTGTTTCGGTGTTCGCTCAAGTTGATGGTATTTTCTGTTAATGGTAGTTCAATAAATTGTTACCTATATACTCTATGTTTCTTCGGTGTGTTGCATGGTGGCACCGGGAAACAAGTGCATTGTAAGACATCGTTACAGAGTATTGACAGCATACTAACGTACTTTACATTGTCGAAGAGCATTTGTTCGTAAACTACGTATAATGGAAGCAATATACAAGTATACAGGGTGCTTCTTCAGGCGGACAAATTTCAACCATAGGTAGAAAAACTCAAAATAAATCGATTTTCATGAATGACAAAATGCCCCAAACTCCTTAGTTTTCGAGTTATAATGACTTAAAGAAATTTAAAGCTTTAAGTAGTTTAAAACGTGAGCGCCAATGTTAGCGCTAGTTTTAGTAGTTCAGCACGTTTCCGACAAAACCAAAGCAGTTTACATTATTTTTACAATATAAACTGCAAATATTTCATGTTTTGGAAAAAAATATCTGCAGTTTCAAACTCAACATTTAACGTAATCACACTACTCTATGGGGGACACTACGTCGTCGGAGTTTACATCCGTGTCGTTAAAAAAAGCTAGGGTTGCTGCCACCAGATTTTGGACCTTGTGTACAATTTCCAGAGTGGCTCATGCAACAGAGAACAAGGGATCCCAACTTCTCCAAGCTGATTCTTTTCCACCGATGAAGCGTATTTTACTCGCTATGGGGTTTTTAACATTCACAATAATCACCATTGGGCTCAAGCTTAATAATCCTCATGTCATTCGCCCAAATAATCATCAACATCAATTCAGTGTAAACGCGTGGGCAGGAATGTGGTCGGAAAACGTGCTGAACGATCAAATTTAGCGCTAACATTGGCCCGCACGTAGTATCCTACTTAAAAGCTTTGAATTTCTTTAAGTCATTATAACTCGAAAACTAAGGAGTTTTGGGCATTTTAGCATTCATGAAAATCGATTTAATTTGAGTTTTTCTACCTATGGTTGAAATTTGTCAACCCCCTCCCCAAAAAAAAACCAGTCTGTATATTATAATATACTCTACCCGCCAAAAATTTGCGACCACCGTCCACGCAAAGTTGAAGTAAGTAAAATAATGATCTTTTGGTGGTCAACCGTGTTTTGCCAGATCTTTGTAAACATAGTTAGCAGTTAAAGTAAAATGCCTCTCTGACATTGCAGATCCCTCCGCAAACCCTCATTGTGCCGTGGGTATTCCGGGTGAGAGTTTGTTTGAGACGCTCTGCAGGATCCCCTCTTGTTTGACGAGTGTGTGCTTCTCGTCTACAGTGTGCCGAAACCGAGGGATCCATTACATGAAACAGTTGTTCAGAACATTGATCTAAAGGCAGCTGATTACGCATTGAAGCATTCAGCGGACGCTGCGTGCTGCGAAGTTGTGCTGAGAGACCCGGGAAGAATCCCCACTAGAGGTGTCCGGTCATTGAGCAAGGCGCTCGGCGAGCTGAATCAGCAAATTTTCATGGTGAGCATAGCTATCGTGGGGGCACTTATCTTAGGGTAGAGCGGTGGCGGGTCGTTGAACCTTCCGTTTCGGCGCCATACTCGGGGCCATAGTTCATAGCGACCCGTCGTCGGCTGCAGCTGTACTTACTCATCTGGGGTCGGTTGGCCTATGTCTGCGTGTGGGTTTCCCAATGGAGGATGCTATCATTGTTGACTTTATCTTTAAGTGAGAGAAAAAAAAGCTCATCTACCGATGCAGGCAACTGAAGCAGTAAAGAGTTAACTGTTTTTAAATATCGCTCTGGGAGGCGAAGGAAGATTTTGAAAAAGTTAAAAGCCATCTTCAAACGTACAACAGAAGATAATACAGCTACCCTTGCTCGAAAGATCAAGGAGTAGAACAGTGGAGCCTTCCAGAGCAATGTTTGATAGCAGGAAACTCTGTGCTGCCTCTGACGCTTGAATTGGAGCATGAACTTTTCAACACTCGTTGATCCAGCTCTTGTTCTGTTCGATCTTAAATTTGCTTTTTCGTACACCTCCATTGAATTGATTGGCATGAGGTAAACAGTCGATGTAATGGTACTTTTTACTTGCGACATCGGCTGTTTGCCGAAACTTTTCTGCTTGCAAATTTGGTAAGATGTGTGAAACAAAAGGTATGATTTGGTGCTGCTGTAAGCCTCATAGCTAGAGTTAGGGGTCCTCGATTCGCCCACTTGATCAGAGTAATTAAACCCCATTAGCTCTAGTCAGTTTGTCTGTAACTTCAGTCTAAATAGTTAGATTAGCCTCTTGAGATGAAGTTTCAAGGGTTAATCGCAGGCTAATCACGCTTGAGACAGCTTCAAATAAATTTTGTGGGGGCATTTTTATGAAGAACAGGATTACTTTTAAGGCCATACAAGGTATAATCGATTTCTAATTAACTCTTGAAACTTAATATAAAGTGGCCAATTAAAAGCTCGGTTTGAAGTACCCAACAGGGTAAAAATAATTGGATTGCACTTTCTTGATCAAAGCCGATTAAACTGATGATCAAAGTGGGCTACCGTTTATTAAGAAACTTGCTTTGACACGTGACGACCATGGTGGACCACTGCCGAGAAGTGAGAGTTGACCACTATATCGGTCTCCACTTTCCAGTTATTTCAGACACCGGTGACGTTTAATATTATTGCTGGAAACTGGTCATTAATTTCTTTTAAAAAGGGGAAATGAGAGCAAACATGAATCAATGTACTTTATTTTCAGTTCTGCGTCACTCACACCGGATGAAATGGGGCTAAGTCAGTGGAATTCGTTGATACAAAACCTAAAACTTTGCAAATTAATATATCTGTACAGGATGTATATCAATAAATATATGACAAGTATATAGATGCTTAGTTAAAAGATATGCTCGTTTACCTTACTGAGCTAAATTGGTACATACTAGGTAACCTGGTCGTCAAAAATGACTGTATGAAATAAACAAATACACAAACAAATAAATGAACCAATAAATAATCAACAAATCCATATTCTATGTATATACTTACAGGAATAAAATATAATATATATGTACCTCACATATGAGATAATATTATACACAGGGCAGGAATATTTCCGGTTGTCTCAAGCGCAATGGGCTTGAAATTAACGTTAGAAAATCGATTGACAGTAAGGGTTTCAACGCTAATTGTTGAAATTCAAGTTGAATGAAAAAGATTCTGATTATATTATCTATCATTTAGTGGGCAGTATTAGTAAGGGGTACATTGGGGTATCGCTGATACGGAGTCAGCGGGGAACAACGGCACTCCGTTTGACGTGGTCGCTGCTAACTGGACATCGGGTGCCGTCTGACATAGAATATTGCCTAACCAATAATTACCTAAGAGCCTAATTTAGACGTACCCAAAATTGAAAAAATAGGTGATTAGGAAAACCAGACCTACCCTCACCCAAGGAGCTTCTATAGAGAGGAGGGAGCCAGGAGCTTCGCCAGTGAAGCTCAAGAGTCTCTTATGGCTGTCAGCCAGTCATCGGATGCACCAATCGGATATCAGTAACTCGGTTTGTCTGCTGCTCCCCCGTGAAATTCACTGCTCCCCGGCCCTTCTACCAATGAGATCTCGCAGCCATAAGAGATCTGGTTGACTCGCTGGCGAATCTGTGTTTGGGCCGCAGGGCTCCCTCCTTCTCTATACATAGAAGCTCCTTGCCCTCACCTAACCTACCCGAAGTTATGCAGGGTTCTTTTCCAACTTACCCAAAATTAGTTTGGGTTTTCCGACAATAGGGCCTAAAGTGTAGGGTCATTGGGTACGTGTAATTTTTCGGTGAGTGGTGAGGTAACCTATATTCACACTTCGTAGCCACGCTGCGGGTCTAGGCATTAAAAATTACACTTCTGCTCAGTGGGGTTCCCTAACGTTTCGGCTAGTATTTAATAATTTAAATAAATAATAAACTGTTGGTTTATAGACACCTGGTGTCAAAAGACCGTTACTGAATTTGACAGCGTTTATTTACTCACGTTTTGATAGTAAATTTGTTCCGGAGAGCTGTAGCAGTAAGAAAAGTTCAAATAGCATTTCTAAAAATTGTTGATATTCATCAGCATAGTTTCTACAATAATATGAACTATAGACTATAGTTGGAATAATTTTCTTTTATTACACAGTGATAGCTCAATAAACCAAACTTCTCTAAGTTGATTTAGAGCAAATCAGGTCCTGTGCCCCTCAAATACCCATCGAGAACATAATTACTTGGTCGTTCGGTTTATTCGACGAGTTGAAATGCCGACAAAACGTGTCCGTAACATGTCGGTGATGCTGGCCCTTAACCAATGCAATAATGAGATTTGTAGATGAATAAGCCAGGCATTTCTCCTAGTAGTTCGGTTTATTTAGAATATTTTTCAAGACACCCAGCAGAGTGACTCCACACACGTGAGGTGATGTGAGAAACGTCACCTGGACTTCTTCCGAAGACTCTCAAGGTAACTCAAGGTAACAACGAATTACAAGAACCACACAACACCAAAACTGGCAGTACCATTTGTTTTTAAACGATCGACAAATCCATTTAACTTATGATTTTGCAATCTGATCTATAAATAGATAAAAACGAGCACAAACTTACATATACAAGTACATAAACAGCACTGTAATACAACAAAACTAAGTGCATTCGTATATACACATACACATAACGATATAACACGGAGAAACTCATAGAAAATAATATATACATATTCATTCAGTATATATGCAAAACAACGCATCACTACCACATACTTCAAGCTGCACCTCATCAATTTAAATATCTGTCATGCTTCAGAAAGCAGCTGAAATAAATATTACGTTGCATGAAACAGTTGATAACATAGCGTGTTTTAGGAAAAAAGTTAAATCCTTCTCTGTATTTGAGGTTGCGGATCATATTTTTAATCATATTACGAAAAAAAATACAAATCATATGAACATCGTGCAGCAGGAGGCAGACTGTATCAATATATATCGTACCTAGGAAACGGCCCAAGTATATATCATGGCTTAGAAAACGGCTCATAGATATAAATAGATACACAGTTAAAAAAAAATAGGTCATGGGATATCGTGCTTCAGGGACAGCTCAAGTAATATTGTGTTTTAGGAATTAGAAAATAAAGAAATCATATAGAAATAGGGAGTTTCGGAAAACGGATCGTATAAATATCGTAATTCAATAGAGAAACCGTATACAAATCGAATGTTTCAGAAAACAGCTGATGTACATATTGTTTCAGAAACACGCATATGCTATTTTTAAAAGATTGTCAATTAGATACATTTTTTAATTTTGCTTTAAACAGATAATTCGGTTTCCACGTTTCACAGAATTTCATTATCGCTAAGTTGTTTGCATATTACATGCATATTCAATGTTGTAAAGTCTATTGAAAATACAACAATCGGAAACAATATCAATAGAGTAAAATATGTTCAATTTAGGCATTTTCGCATTCATCAGGATCGACATGGAAAATATAGAAACAATTGAAGACTTTACAACATTGTAATCGTAATAACCATTATAAGGTCATCAAACATAGTTCACAAAAGTGAATGGGTCCACACCAATAAAACATAAGCAAGAAAAGCAGTTAACAACTTGTCTGCCATCGTCGTCACCAACGAGGGCAATATGATGGCAGTATGTTACGTTCATGAGGTTTTTATACCCAACGTGCTGCCCTTCTTTCAAGTTCGTAGTTCATATCAGGAAAACAGTGTTCCAACAGGACAACTCTCACCCCCCATGACGCGAAGCTGACCCCAAACTTCCTTGCTGCTGGACAGTTGGATGTCATGACCTGGCCTCCATACTTACCAGACCGTAACCCGTTCGAATACCTATGGATGAACTTCAGCGAAGAGTCTCTGCTAGATCACTGATACCTTAGAGCCTCCAGATACTGATCAAAGCCCTCCAGGAGGAGTGAGAAGACGTCTCACAGCAAACTCCCTCAAAGCTGGTCCTGAGCATGGCAGACGATACACAACATGCAGTGCCACCCAGGGTGGGCATACACGTTATAGAAGGGTTTTGGGACACTCTTCTTGTTAGCTCATCATTTGCTGCTTGTTTTGTTGCTTGTGTTTTGTTGGTGTTGACCCATTTACGTTAGTGAACTTTGTTTGATGATCAGGCCTCAATTCCTTTTGTTGTTCTTGTTTTCTTTGGTTTAAACTTACATAGTTTTTAATTGTTTGGATTAAACAATTTTTGGAATCATGATCACATTTTACTTGTTCACTACCCTAAATATCAAAGAAGTTTAGTTTTCTTTTAACGTTCAGCTTAGCTCATTCGTGGTAGGCACTGCCTATGCTTTTTGGCACGAGCCTGACACACATATCGCTCATATGCGAGAACAACGTCAAAACTCAAAAAAGGCAATTTTACAGGACAGTTGATTTTGATATTAAACAACCCACTATTAAACAGCCACAATATCACTAATACCGTCCCATAACAAACAATGACGATTGTCTTGACAACACACAGCACCTTCCCTTACGACGGCTGAACAGGAACTGAGATATGTCATTGCAGACAAAGGGTTGGTAACATCTAGGCCAGCGCAATAGTGATATTTATTGCCCTCTACTGGTGAGTTTTGCAGGTAGAAATGTGTCGTTTTTATCACAAGATAGAGTAGAAAGCGGGTAATCTCATGGCTGTCATAACTCAAATTTCACATTTTTTGAGTTCTGACGTTCTCGCATATGGGCGATATATAACTACATAAATAAATTATATATGTTTTAACAGGTGGCACTGGCTTTCTAGGGTTAAGCTGTTATATAGCGACATAGACACCAATAACATCTTGCCCCAGCGTTTTCTTGCCTACCGATAGTCATTCCTACATCCAATACATTTCTGAAAGAGCTGGTGTCATAACAATTCTTCCTCAATTTTTTGTTCTAGACAGACAACGGATATCCTTCGCCGATTCATACTGCATCAACAATTTTTTTTCTATTATCACAATAAAAGCTTCAATAAACGCTTCAACGTCATCCACAGCATAGGTTTTCTATACGTCATATTCTTGTCAAGGGAAATGCCCGCTATGCTGGAGCAGGTAAATCATCATATTTACATTAGTCAAACAAATATCACTCCTGACATATACAAGGTAATTATAGTATGAGCTGTCAGACTACTGTAAGTAATAGCTCTTTTTTTCTTCCAATAACTTGGCCTTGGGCAACTAGAGGCCTTTGGTAACTACAGAGCTGTTAGTTCACTTGGAGATTGACACGAACCAGCTTGTTCGAATTTGGCTTTGCATATATAACAAGAACATTTATAACTAAAACGTCTCTCAAGAAATTGTTTTGATATATTCGTTGTCCACATAATATTATTTTCAAGAACTTTTTTTACTTCTCGTCACTACAGCTTTAATATACTTTTTTAATAGCATTATGGGAATGAATTTGACTCACAGTTATAGGTACATAAACACAGAGGTGGGCACATGTTTCTACCTCCAGCCCAGCCATAGAAGTGAAAAGGATGGCCGCAGATCTTAGGCTTTTTTCTGGGTTTACAGCCGGGTCGAAAAAGGTCGCAAGTGCCCATCTTCTGCTCAATCGCATTGATTGATTGATCAGATATTGAATATCTGAATGTTGTAATTGGGGCAATAACAATATATCAAATTGCTTAAATCCTCAGTCTTATTATAACGTATTTTTCATATATACACAGGTTTGGAAACCATTTGACATTTATACACTGAGATATGGAGCGGTATGAGAAATCACGGCAAAGAAATATACACGGTGGGTGAGAGCCCCACAAATCTGGAAGCACTTGCTACCTAAATATATCTATAGGTAGGCATTTTACGGCTGTTCCATTTCTAAACCCCTTACTCAAAATTGTAATTACCAAGCATAAATGTAACTTTAATTTTGCCTCTATCAATTCCAAGGTAGTCATGATGGCAAATTAAAATATCTTTAACGTGTTCATCTGTATAATTTTCAAGACCAAGGGGTTGGCATGCTGACTGCACAGAAATATTTAAATGTACTGCAAACTTCATCCTATCAACATCGCTACCACTTCTTAGAAGTAAGGTGGTCATTTTGACGATTAGAATTTAATTTACAGTGTAATCTAGCTGTAATCTAGATACAATCAGAATCCAAATAAACTCGTCTAATATCGTTGTCGCCGCAGGTGTACGTATGTATGTTTATCACTGAAAAAGTGATTGAAAAATTACTGAATATTAGTGAGGAAAAATAATTAGCTCAGCACATATAAATCGAGTTACACTTGCTATCAACGCGTTTTGGATTTTTAAATTGTACAGGATAAAACTGACATCATTAGCCGCCGTTGGTGCCGGATGCTCTGAAGATCTTAGTCGTGCATTACTTTACCGAGTTGATCTTGAAAAATATGGAAAAAAAGTTTCCGTTTCTGATGTTCAAAAGGCTAAAATTATCAGTACTATATAATAATTCACGTCGTGTTTTTATTTATTTATTTATCTATACATTTATATCTTTCCTGTGACGCTCTATGGGAATGAGATAGGAGAAAATTCAGATTTCAAAATGTAAAAAAAGTGGGGTACCTTGCAATCTTTTTCTTCGGCGAAAAAAAAGTTGGGTACCTTGCAATCTTTTTCTTCAGTATTAGTTAGGGGAAAAATAGAACTAATAAGATCGGAGAAAATTCAGATTTCAAAAGGCGAAAGAAAAAGTTGGGTACCTTGGAATCTTTTTCTTCAGTATTAGATAGGGGGAAAATGAGGAAGCCCAAAAGACGGCGGGGGTTTTGGTGAAGTGTTAATTTTTTGCCGTCATTTATAATGACGGCATGGGCCACTAGTTATTAATATTAAGGAAGGTTGCTATGAAATTCAAATTAACGAAGGTCTATTAGCTATATGGTGCCAGACTTCTCTGTACGGAGCTACCATCAATACTGATAATGAAGGCAGTTATCGGGCCCTGAAGAGAACTGGTAGACAAAAAAAAAAAAAAATCAGGTGCTGTGGAACATTCATGAAACTGTTAACGCAGAAAGACCAAGGTAGACTAAGCATGTTAGACCAAGCTAGGTAGACTAAGCATGTTAAACCAAGGTAGACTAAGCATGGTAGACCAAAGTAGACTAAGCATATTAGACCAAGGTAGACTAAGCGTGTTAGACAAAGGTAGCCTAAGCGTGTTTGACCAAGGTAGACTAAGCATGGTAGACCAAGGTAAACATTGAAGTGCCATTTTAAGTGAATACTAATAAAAGTTTTATGTCTAAGTAAGATCACTAAGTGACTTTTCAGCAAAAATAGTAAAATTGGTGTTAGTTTTCCTGAACTCTTGGCACATATTTACGTTAAATATTATTTCTAGAAACATGTAGGTGAGCTTACTGCTGCTGAATTTAATACATTAATTGTGGTTCCTGTTAACAGTCCAGTTCTTTCGTTCTTTCCGTATTCGGCTCATTACAAACATTATCCAACTTAGTAGTCCCTCTATACCGAAATAGTATTTTCGCTGGCAGAAATGTCATCCAAAAGTTAGTAACTCTGAGTGATATTATTTATTGTTTACTTTAACAATTAGAATTGGTGCTCTTGATTTGTCGACATTAGCCAATCTAATGAGGATTATGTAAAAAATTATAATAGTATTTCAAATGTAATGAAATTTAATTTTTTTAGTCCACCAGCAGGCAAAACGTAAGATGGAGAAAGAGAAATTGGCAGTGGAAATTCCCAACAAAAATATCAAAAGAACGAATTGAAGATACGATGCAGCGTCACAAACCCTGCTGGAAAGATCGTGTTTTGGACTTTACGTGGCGCAATAAAAAAAGCTGCAGAAGAATTAGGGTTCACCAGGCATACGGTCCGCAGACTTTGATGAAAAAACTCCATCAAGTTTACCTTCTAAATTAGTACCGATGGTTGCGCCGGGTCTGTACATTTATTTTAGTACCGATGGTTGCGCCGGGTCTGTACATTTAGCGATGATTGCGCCGGGTCTGTACATTTATTTTAGTACCGATGGTTGCGCCGGGTCTCTACATTTATTTTAGTACCGATGGTTGCGCCGGGTCTCTACATTTATTTTAGTACCGATGGTTGCGCCAGGTCTGTACATTTATTTTAGTACCGATGGTTGCGCCGGGTCTGTACATTTATTTTCACTACAGTAACAAGTGTTTTCAACGAACTGAAGCACAACGATCTTAGAACCGAGAGAGGAACAGCGATGGGTGCGACAGTCTTACTGTATTGGCATTGAATTTTAAAGTAGCTTTCTTTTATTGCGAAGAGTTATAATTTTCACCCTTTGAACGTCAGGCACAGAAATTTATTTGCCTAACTTTGACAAGATCTGCGGGAGAAAATTGATGTATCACTGACTTTACCCAAGAGCGTGAATAAACGATTGTCTGATAAATGCATTAGTTAAAGCCAAAGAAATTTGAAATGGTCCACAACCTACGTCAAACGTGTTCATAACGAGCATAAAGTCAAATAATTTCCTCCGACAGGGATGCTATGTTTTTACTTGGGTCTGTCTGGCCATTTGTTTATCTGCTCTTTTATCTGTCTGTAAACAATTTATGATGCCCTGTCTGTCCGTTTGTGTCTTTGTCTGTCTATCTATTGTCTTCCATTTGAAATTGCATCGCTTGGCGGAGGTGTGCGCTGTCGGAGTGCAACTCTAGTTTTCAATAAGCAGGTGTTTCACGTGAGCTCTCAACTTTCCCATATAACCATGATGAAATTTAAAGTTCATATGCCTCATAAGGACCGCAGTACACAATTAAAGAATAGCTATAATAGATAAATGTAAACTCGCCTCATATCGTTATCAGGGCTAGGATAGAAAATGCTTCAAGGATGGCCATGTAGACAATTAAGAAAAGACATAAATGTATACTTGCCTTGTATCGCAGCAAGTACTGGAGTAAATACTAGTCATCAACAAGAAATATTTAACGAAAATATTCTAATATAAATGCCTTATCAGGGCCAAGGTGGGCATGGTGATGAATCAACAGAATCACCTGAAAGTGCCCGCTGCAGGAGAGTGCCTTCTTCAGTAGGTACAGGAATGTTAGAAGGATAACTTGTACAAGGGACACTTCTGTTTAACATCGAAGTTAATAAATGTGGTTGTCTAGTGGTAGCTGGTGAGAAGGGTGCTAGAGGAGACGGAGACCGGGGTGTGTCGCTCAAGAGCCTCTCGACGCTGAACGCCAGAGGTGCAGGAGCAGGTCCATGAAGAGGTTGATTTTCAAGAAGATGAGGAATTCTTGGAGGTGTTCGAAAATCGTAAGACGAACTAGTTGCTGGAAGAAGTGGGTGTGCGAAAGGGCTGGAAAGAGGAGAGTGCGGTGAAGCGCAATGTTGAGGAGGTGTCAAGAAAGGATGAGGAAGCAATGGTGTGGAAGGAAGTTGGGGTTGAAGAGGTGCTCGATAGCAGAAAGCTGATGCCGCTGCTGCTACTGCTGCTGCTTGGTGATATAGAGGTCCAAGATACGGATTGTACATTCTTCCTAGAAGTGACTGTTTAAAAGCAGCTAACCGATTCCTGGATGCTTGTGTCGACCGCCGCCTAAGTTTACCGGTTGTACCTCCTATGAAGACATCATCGGCGGATGGGTCCAGCATCCAGTAGTTGCCTTTGCCTGGATCGTCGTAGTGTCTTGGGACTTTTACAAAACATTTGTTCAGGCTCAAGTTGTGGCGAATGGAGTTTTGCCAGCCTTGCCTGTTGTCCCTGTAGTATGGGAAATTTGTCATGATAAAATCATATATCCCACTCAAGGTTAGTCTTTTCTCTGGAGATGAACGGATCGCCATCATGATGAGGGCGTTGTAACTGAACGCTGGCTTTTCGTGCTTTTTTGTACCATCTCCTGAGGAATCTTCCTTGGATTCAGATCCTTTTTTGCTATCGTCCGCTGCAGAATCGACTATTATATCGTCTGGTGATTCAAAGTCTTGTAGGTCTTTTTCGATGTCATCTCCCATGCAGCATTCCGACAAACCCGAGGTCATAGAGGTAGACATTATTTCTTCGTTTCCATCCTCGCTTTCAGTCAACTCTTCATATGATTTTTTTGGGGAAGTATGTGGTTTCAAAGCGCTTCTTTTCGGTTCGTCGGTTACAGGAGTCAGCAAAGAACGAATCGAAAAAGCGTGCTGGTTTGATCTGGCGCACTCTGGGGGAGAAAGGCGACCAGGATGGCCGTTAGGCTTCAAGGATGGTCTTCTAACGGGAGTAACTGGAAGAGAGTCACAAGGGTCCGTCCCTTGTGGAGCTGAGGAAAAGCTGGAAGAAGAAACTCTTGTCAAGGGTTCCTCATCTCCACCAATAATTGCCGAGGGTACGAGAGTCGCGTATGGAGATCTCCGGAACTTTTTGGCTAAACTTTCGCAAGGAGAACTGTTATCTATAGGTAGCCAAGGGCTGCCTTCCATGAGGTCGGTTCTAACGGAGAGATCCCTTCGAACACCGACGTCTTTCAGAACTGATCTCTCCCCCGTGTCCCAAGAACCGCTTTCCAGTAGCTGGTGTGGTGATACAACTCGGTCTTCAGTTAACATTCTACCATCAGCGCCAATTGTAACTGAAGGATTCAACGATGGTTTTGAACTGGAATTCACATTCACATGACCTTCCGATTTTCCAGCATTAACAGATGAGTCTGCCTTAGCTCTTTTTAGACCTAACTCTTTTCCACCATTAACAGAACAGTTCATCGTGCTGAAATCAAATGAACACAACACCGTTCGTTTCGACAAAATAGCTTCTAAAAGCTAGAAGGGTTTCTATCATAAAGTACTTCTGAAACCGTAGACAAAATTCTCTGAAAAGGAAGTAAAAAACATTAAGCAATATTGAAAGTTTTCCTAGGTAATTAAAAAAATTATGCATGTACCTTCGTAATTATATACACTTATAGTTAGTTTGTGATATACCGTAAATCAATGAAGGAATTGAGCGTACGGTAATATGGAAATTTTGAAATCCGTGCAAGCATATTTCTTTCTTGATCAGAGTTATCTTGGAGCAGCCCATGATGGCCACAACTGAAAGAATTAATATTCAGATATCCTCAGCCATATTTATCGGTGTTATACATTGTTTGTAACGCAACCTTAATTCAATGAGTTTTTTAATTATACCCTATGTGATTCTGTCATATTTTGTGATATTGTCAGCTTCAACGATGATCTGCAACATAAGTTAATCAATAAACTGGTTTTGTTTAGTTTTCTCAAGGTTTTAACATAGTATAAGGCAAGATATAAATGTGAACTTAATTCAAACGATGCTTTTTCAGGTTTTCAATATACTTTACTGCGAAAAGACTATGACTTTATGAAATCTATGGAAACCTTAACCAAGATTTTATTATCTGTAGAGAGTGAACTTAAATTGGATTTTCATATGCATATTTTTTTTTTGTTGTAGAAGTACGTTTAGAAGATTAGCAATTAAGAGCGTTGTTGAACGAAACACACAGAACTTTTGAATATATTAATTGCTGAGCAATAAATATGTGAAAATCTGTATTCCCTAACACCAAACATTTGAATATCTCAATTTCATAGCACTGGAACATTTGAATGTCTCAACTCCCGAATATTTAACATTTTTGAACATCTGAATTCCTGAGTCTTGAACAAATATTTGAAGATCTGCTTTCCCTGCTACTGAACATATGAATTTTTCAATTCCAGAGTATTGAACGTTTCCCTACCACAGGGCAATTGAAGATCTAAATTCTTGAGTACTGAACAGTTGAATATTCAAATTCTCGAGCACTGAACTGCTAAATATCTGAACTTTCGAACAATAAATTTCTGGATAATTCAATTTTTGATCACTGAACATTATTATATAGTAATTCTTGAACACAGGGTGTTTTCAAAATCCTACTGCCAAACACTGAAAAGTTCAACTCTTAAATTCTCAAACTGCGAGCAGCTCATCACAGGAATTCTTAAAGACTGAACGTCTTTGACAAATTTACTTCCATAGGTTGAACATTTTTTAACCTTTTCCTTTAACTGAGTATTGTACGTATCGACTGGAACCTTAGAATTCAAAAAAAAAAAACTAAACAAATTGAACAATTCTTAAATACCGAGCAGCTGGATATGGCAGTTCTCTCAGTGAACGTTTGAACACTGAAATTGGCAAACACTGAACAGTTGAACACCTCACTAACTGAGCCAAACATAAAACCTGCCCAATGTTCAAGATTTGGATTCCCCAGCTGACAAACTGTGAACCCTTAAACACTTTGCCATCAGATTTTGATCACTGTGCGTATCATTACTATAAATAAAGAAATATATACGCGATTGAACAAAACATAAGACTACCCAAACCCTAAATTATTACACAACTGGATACGCCTTTGCATATGAACGCTCATTTTAGAATATTGAACAAACGGGATGACATATTTCCCGACCACTGTGAACAACCAAGTCCGGTCTTCTAAAAGATGGATGCATATATACATATATATTTATAATAATACCCTAAACCAACGGTTCCCAAACTTTGCTAAGCCTGCACCCCCCTGGAGAACGTCCTACTTGTTCTCGCACCTCCTACAAAATTAAGTACCTATATGAAAATAACATGGAATTTATAGCT
Organism: Parhyale hawaiensis; assembly: GCA_001587735.2. Lineage (NCBI taxonomy): Eukaryota > Metazoa > Arthropoda > Malacostraca > Amphipoda > Hyalidae > Parhyale > Parhyale hawaiensis. The sequence continues at coordinate 7,581,938 of LQNS02278070.1, forward strand.
ATTATCTTTTGTGCCACGAATTTTAATTTAATTTGTGAATGACTGAGAAACAAACAATATTTCACACCCCTGAAAAGGTTCTCTCGCACCCCTAGGAGTACATGCACCCCACTTAATTTGGGAACCCCAGCCCTAAACCGAGCCTTTGATCATAACAACCAACAACAACAAAATAGTCCACTTCTTTAATTTCGGATCAATGAAAATTGGAATACGTACTGCATACTAAATGTTTGAACAGTAGACGGTCCGTATTTTCAATAACTGTGCACTGAAACACCGCACCCTTAACATTTGAATGACAGTCGGTCCGAATTTCAAATACCTGTACACTGAAACACTGCACCCTGAATATTTGAATGACAGTCGGTCCGAATTTCAAATAATTGTACACTGAAACACTGCACTCTGAATATTTGAATGACAGTCGGTCTGAATTTCAAATAACTGTACCCTGAAACACTGCACCCTGAATATTTGAATGACAGTCGGTCCGAATTTCAAATAACTGTACCCTAAAACACTGCACCCTGAATATTTGAATGACAGTCGGTCCGAATTTCAGATAACTGTACACTGAAACACTGCACCCTGAATATTTTAATGACAGTCGGTCTGAATTTCAAATAACTGTACCCTGAAACACTGCACCCTGAATTTTCGAACGGCAGACTGTACAAAGACCTAAAAAAATACCTCCCCTAAGCAATCTTGCGGCGGACATACTGGTCCTTGTCAGATCGACAGACAGTCGCCACCTCGGTCTGCAATTATCAACACATCCAATGGCGTGAAGTTCAACGATTTGGTGTTGATTAGGGACATAGTCGCCGTCCCACAATCAGATAACATTACTATACTAAAGATTCCGATCGATAATGAACCATTGTTCTTTGTACCTTCAAATTTAATTCCAGGGAAAAGGTAATTGCCTGACTCTAATCGTTACAGAAATCTATGTAACTTTTACATGTATAAAAGAGCTTAGCTGATATCATAATTACTGAAAGAGCCCAGCGCAATGGGGTTACATCTATTCAGTGAACTAATATTTCACGTGTAAGTGGAGTACGTGCGGTGTGTGTGCTGTAAGCTGTGTGTAACGTACAGTACGTGCACTGTACAGTATGTGCAAGTATGTACTGTAAGTGTAATGTATAGGATGTATACAGAATAGTACCTCTACGTACTGTAATATACAGTGTGTGTACTGCACAATATGTGTACTGTATGTGTACTGTACAGTGTGTGTACTGCACAATATGTGTACTGTATGTGTATTGTACAGTGTGTGTACTGCACAATATGCGTACTGCACAGTAAATATATGTACTGCACAGTACGTCTACAGTATAATATATGTACTGTATAGTATGTGTACTGTACAGTAAGAGTATTGCGCACGTGCTAGCAACTACCGCGATTAAATCATCTAAAGCCATGCACATTAGGAAAATTTGGGTATTTTTGTACTATTACCCTCACTCAAATCCAGTATTTTTGTTGACATATTTTAATAAAATAAGGCATTCTAAGACGTTTTTCATGGATCACGTATTCGTCATAAGTGCATAGTTTTCGAGTTATTTGACTTTGAAGCTTCTATTGTTATTCTATGAGAGAAATTAACCCCACTCGCACAGTGTGATGGAAAACTACTTTTCATAGGTTTTTTGGGTTAGGTTAGGTTGGGTTGGGATAGGTTGGGTTACGTTTGGTTATGTAGGGTAAAGTTAAATTAGATTAGGTAGTTCGGTTAGGTTCGTTCCTATGGGGTCGCTAGCAAGTCTATATAATGACACCGGCTATTTAATCCCATAGAAATATAATGGGGATTTCAAAGTAAAATATCTTGAAAGCTAAGAATTTTCGACGAATACGTTATTCGTGAAATATGTCTTGGAATGCCGTATTTTACCCAAATATGTCAACAAAAATACTGAATTTGATTGGGGGTAATAGTAAAAATTTACCAAAATTTGTAAAGGTACCCGGTAAAGGTTATGGTAACTAGCTCATAGAGGGCCGGGGCGTAAGTCCCGGTACCTCTCTGGGAATAGGCCTGTTGGTCCGTCTACTGCCACCTATCTAATCTCAAATGTAACGGCATAGGTAATGGCACTAGTAAAAGTAACGCCGCTCTGAAAGCACACCCCGATTAGGAAACCAACATGGACTGGTTCGTGCTGCAGATAAAGCCCATCTAAATCCCAAAGGAGCGTATGGTTGCAGTCGATCACAGACTGTCTAAGCTACAGCAACAATGATGTTCATATGACAATTGTGCTGCCGAAATTAAGGTCAATACCCTTTCCAATAGACTATCAAATGACGGAAATGTTGATGCTGCATTCGTGATCACCAAAAATTTTTACTCGGCTTGGGAACAGAACGTTTAACTTGGTATTAACAAACGTGGCAGCACGGACCCCTAACAATTATGCCAGTGGGGGGTTTTGATAGATATACTTCGAGTCAGTTATTTTTATTTCACTTTAATTCGAGTTTTACGTTACAGAAGGTACTGTAGGATATCATAGGATTTTTAAGTGTCGTATTAGTGCATTATAGTTTTTTCCTTTTATACATGTTACCTTATCACAAGTATCCGCTCCGTAAATATTGACAGTTCTTGTCTCCTTATGAAAGTTGGCACCCCGATGAGTTTCTTTTACGGCCTGGAGGCCCAATTGCGAGAGGCCCGATTTCCGTATCCAGTAAATGTATGGTGTGGTCTATGATTCAATGATATCGTGGAAATTTTATGACATATCGCTCAATAACTCGGAGCTGGATGGCATATGGCATTAGGACGAAATCATAGTCTAACTAGAGCACTCTCAGTGGGTATGCATCAGGCATGCAATGCAATATTTAAGAAAAAAAAATTGAATTAGTCCTGCAACCAGTATTTTTTACCATTGTAAAAATTTTGATCATTTGTTCCTTTAAAAATTGATTTCATTAATACAGTTTCAGTAATTTTTTTATTATCCGTAAGAAACTATTCGAGTCATATTCTGACAAACACTAAAATAAACACCTAGTCACACTAATGAATAATCCAGCACACACACACAAAAAAAAAGACAATTGGTGCCCTTCAACAATTCTAACAATCACTCCAAATTTATGAATATCTGTCCATAACATTTTGAGTTATGTTAACAAACATTAGTGAAACACACAAACGAAAGAACTGATCATCGCAAAAAAAAAAAAAAAAAATGTCACTTGCTTTCAGAAAATTCCTAATATCATTTCGAATATCGTAAATAGTTTTTGACTACCGTTTGAGTTATGTTGCTAAGAAAAACGAGGCAGAAAAACAAAAAAAAAAAAAAAAGAAACAAACGGATCTTCACCGAAAGTCAAATCATTTGTTCCTCCTAGCATGACACGCCTATAACAATCCCTATAAATTTCGTAAAGAGCCAGCGGTAACTTTTTAAGTTATCTTGGTGAAAGACAGGATAGCAGAACTAGAACAGTCCGAGAGCGCTTACCTCCGCCAAACAAGGCAATGTTAACGGAACATCATATTGGTCCAGAAACCAGAATATTTTCTATCATCTCCAAAATTTGGTCATTTGTAGCTTTTTAGATTAATAATGTTTCTGTTCATTTCGTGATGATCCGTCCATGACTTTTTTCAGTTATATTCTGACAAACTTTGTGACAAACAGTCAAGCACAGAAACCGACGAACCGATTATTTCCAAAATTTTGTCGTTTGTGTCTTTGAACATTTCTAGCTATTCCGGCAAATTTCAAAAATATCCGCTCAGAACTTATTAGCTTATATTGCTGCCAAATCTAATATCGATCATGAAGACAAACATATAAGGAAACTAGCAAACAATTAAACTGACGAACAGATCATCGCAAGATTTTGATCACTTGCTCTTCTTAAAATTCCTAAAAATTCGTGCAAATTTCATGCAGATCCATCAGTAACTTTGTGAGTCATGTTACTAAAAAAGAAAGAATAATAAGAGACAGACTGATAGAAATCTGATGGATTTTCACCAGAAGTTAATCAACTGTTCCTCCTAACATACCGCACAATTCTTGTAAATTTCCAAAAATCCGTCCATAACTTTTCAGTTATCTTAGTGACAGACTGTTCCTCCTAACATACCGCACAATTCTTGTAAATTTTCAAAGATCCTTCCATAACTTTTCAGTTATCTTAGTGACAGACTGTTCCTCCTAACATACCGCACAATTATTGTAAATTTTCAAAGATCCTTCCATAACTTTTCAGTTATCTTAGTGACAGACAAACCCGCACAAGCATAACCTTCCTTGTGGATGTAATTAACTAAAGTTCTGTCCCAATAATATTAAATCTAATCGAACAAGATTTATCATGATGAAAGTTGTCGAATTGAAGGAAGCACATTTTGCCTTTATCACTGATACGTGGTTGAAACATTCAAGTATTTAGCGCATGAATTACACTGAAAAAAATTTCCGAAATTCGATGTGAATTTACTTGTATTGAACGGTCCGTAAAAATATGAATAGACTGCAAGAAGTGCTGTCTCTAAACCAGCACGCTTTCGTGTGCAATGTTGAGAACAACCTGCATCGATCGGCGTGCTCTAGCAGCACGAAAATTGCTAGTTTTCATATTACACGAGCAACGGTTATTTCCCGCCAGTTCACGGGAAGGCGTGCTGGCTTTGTGACAATACTTTTCGTAGTGTATCTAACACTATTTACAAGCTGGTTATTTACAATAACCAGCTTGCCTAATAATAAAGTGCAAAGCTTTTTGATACCTTCGACAAGTATAGAGAAATTAGTGCATTCGGCCGTCAAAATAGCAGAAAATGTTTAAATATTTTGAATCAACACGCCAGTTCGTCGTTGCAGTCTAATAATTGTGCCTACCTGCCCGACGTCTGATTTAAGATACCATACAGAACAGAAGAGGAAACTTAAACGCAATTATCGGCTATTATTCGACGCTCCCAACTATGCATATCGGATAATTGCCCGTGAATTTCCGATCGGGTGGAGCTAGGTGGAAGAATGGTCAATTCCACAGCGGCAGTATACAAATTGTCGTCTTTCTCCCGGCGCTCTCAGCTTAAATAGAGGAAGATAATTTTTCCCAAATTGAAAAGAAAATTTTGCGAATAAAGGCACTTATAGGTGTGCGTATAATGTGAATTTTCAAAGTTTTTCAAAGCTCTAGCAGCTGACGTGATTGGATGGCAAAATTAGCTTGGCTGGATGGCTTGGCTGGATGGCTTGGCTGGATGGCTTGGCTGGATGGCTTGGCTGGATGGCTTGGCTGGATGGCAAAATTAGCTTGGCTGGTCTCAATTAACTTCTTACATCCCAAGATACTTTGGCTGAGTCACTTTGAATCGTGTCGCACGAGTTAGAAGCAGCACAATTTCACTGAGGCGGCTGAAAAGTAAATTTTACTGAGCAAGATTGAGTTTCTGGAGGCAACGAGGGAAACTGATCATTATTAGCGATTGATTTAGGGGTCAACCCATGATACTTAATTCAATGGGTGTCGAAGCCAGTATACTTTTTATAGCGTTCCGGATCAGTCAGGACACGCCCTTACTTACGTCCAAGTAACTTACACTCTGTGATTGTGGACAAATGCAAATGAACTCATATCAAATATGTCAGTATGTATAAGCATGCTCATCAATGGCATTAGGCATATATATGTATTTACCTCCTCCAAGAAGGTTATGTTGTAATCGACTTTTTTTTTTTTTGTCTGTTGTTAACATAACTCCAAAGATATGGGCGGATCTTGACGAAATTCACAGCGATTGTTGGGTATGTTAGGAGAAACAGATAATTACCTTTTAATGAAGATCCGTTCAACCGCTTGTTTACTTTTCTGCCTCATATTTACCTCCGCCAAGGAGGTAATGTTTTCGTCGTGTTTGTCTCTTTATCTGTCTGTTTGTCTGGCTGTCACCAAGATAACTCAAAAACTTATAAACCGATTTGGATGAAATTTACAGGGATTGTTAGGTATGTTAAGAGAAACAGATGATTAACTTTTGGTGAAGATATGTCCATCCGTTTGTTTGTTTGTTTGTCTGCGTCATTTTTCTTGATTCCATAACTCAAAAAGTTATGGATGAATTTTAATGGAATTGAAATGAGTTGTTAGATATATAACAAAGAGTAAATGACCAAATTTTGGTAATGGTCCGTTTGTTCGTTCGTTTGTTACTTCCGCCAAGGAGGTTTTGTTTTCGTCGTGTTTTTCTGTCTCTTTGTCTGTTTATCTGTCTGTCTGTCACCAAGATAACTCGATAAGGTTTGAACCGATTTAGATAAAATTTACAGGGATTGTTAGGTATGTTAGGATCATCACAGATGATTAACTTTTGGTGAAGATATGTTCATCTGTTTGTTTGTTTGTCTACGCCATTTTTCTCGATCCATAACTCAAAAAGTTATGAATAGATTTTGTTGAAATCAACATGAGTTGTTAGGTATATAACAAAGAGTAGATGACCAAATTTTGGTAATGGTCCGTTTGTTCGTTCGTTCGTTCGTTTGTCACTGTTTTTAATTTTAGGCTTGTTAGCACAATAACTCAAAAAATAATGAATGGATCTTTATGAAATTCATAGGAGTTGTTATCAGTGGTAAAAGACATATATGATTAAATTTTGGTGGAGATCGGTTGGTTCGTTTGTATGTTTAACTCATATTTGTCATAACGTTTGTTAACATTATAACTCAAAAAGTTATGAACGGATCTCTAAAAAAATTGAACAAACTGTTATTAATATAAAAAAGCACAAATGGTTAGATTTTGGAGTTTATGCAAAGAAAATTATGGTTTCAGAGCCAATTTGAATTTTTGCTACCGTTGCCTCACTTGGCGGAGGTAAGCGCTCTCAGAGTGCTCTATGGTTCCTAATGCCATTACTCAAAAATTAAGAACGGATTTTTATCAAATTTACGTGAGTTGCTGTGTATTATACGAGAAGCGAATGATCAGATTTTTGTAATAATATGCTAGTTCTTTTGTTTGTCTCTGGGTTTAAATTTTTTTGTTTTTGTTAGCAAAATAATTCGAATATTAAGTTACCAAATGATCGTTATGAAATTGCTTGTAATGTTGAATTACATAAATGATTATAATATAGTAATGATAAGTTCTTTTGTATGTGTGCTTTACTAATGCTTGTCTGAAGTTTGTTAGCAGCATAACTCGAAAAGTTATCAACGGCTTTTCGAGAAAATTACAAAAGCTGTTATAACCGTCACAAGACACAAATGATTATTTTGGTGCTGCGATGAAGGAAATCATAGCCTCAGAACCAATATGAATATGTATTTCGTTGCCGTTGCCTCGCTTGGCGGAGGTATGCGCTCTCAGTTAGAGTGCTCTAGTTATACCTCCGGCAAGGAGGTTATGTTTTCGTCATGTTTGTCTGTCTGTTTGTTATTTTGTCTGTCACCAAGATAACTCAAAAAGTTATATAAGGGTTCTGACGAAACTTACATGGGTATTAAGTATGTGAGGGCGTCCATCCGTTTGTTTGTCAACTTGCCTATTGTTTCTTAGTGCCATAACTTAAAATGTTAAGAACGGATTTTCATGAAATTTATATCAGTTGTGTACGTGTTTAAAACAGAGAGTAAATGATCAAATTTTTGTGGCGATATGTTTATTCGTTCGTTTGTCACGGTATTCGATTTATCTTTGTTAACGCACTAAATCAAAAGATAATAGATAAATCTTTACGAAACTTTCAGAAATTGTTAGAAATGCTAAATTTAAAGGACATAATTAATCAAATTTTGGTGATGGTCGGTTGCTCCGTTTGTGTGTTTGACTCATGTTTGTTAAAACGTTTGTTATCGCAATAACTGAAAAATTATCGATGGATCTTGTGAAATTTCTATGAATTTTTATTAATGTCAAAAGACGTAATTGATTAAATTAATTTTGGTCGTGATTGGTTGGTCCGTTTGTGTATTTGACTTGTGTTTGTTAAAATGTTTGTTAGCGCAATAACTCAAAACTTATGGATGGATCCTTGTGAAATTTTCAGAAATTGTTACTTCATTACTTCATCGTACCAAATCTATGGTATGACCCCGCACGTAACACAACTCTTTTAAATGTATACTTTATCTATACAGCAGAGAGAGAGCGCAACAGCAAACATGAAGTGGTTATTTAGGAGTGTTACTAAATAGAGGACTTCGTTAAAAATGAATAAACTACATGACAAACTCCCTAAATATCATTAAAAACTATATATAGCACTCTGAGAGCGCATGTCTCAGCCAAAAAAGCAACAGTAACGGAAAATTCATATTCGTTGCATAGCTATGATTTCCTCTATATCATGCAGCACCAAAATCTAATCATATGTGCCTTTTAACAGTTATAACAGCTGTAATTTTCTCGAAGCTGTTTTTAACTTATCGACGTATGCTTATACCAAACTCTCTGACAAACATTAGTCAAACACACAAATTAACAAACCAACTGAGCATAATTACCAAAATTTAATTATTTTTGTCTTTCAACGTTACTTATACTTCCTGTAAATTTCATAAAGATTTGTTGTAACAAAATTCGGTCGTAACTAATAAAAATTAAACATTGAGATAATCAAACAAGTAAACAAATCAACACAAAAATTTTATCATTTAGTTAGTTTTCGTATTATACCAAAGAACGGTGAATTTCATGAAAATCCGTCCATAACTTTGTGAGTTATTTTGGTGACAAACAAGCTAGCAGGCAAATAGACACATAGAGAAAGAGACAAACTCAATGAAAACAACACCACTTTGGCGGAGCTAATCATCAAAACGTTGGGTGGGCCCTCCATGATTTCGGGAAAATGGCTCATTACTAATTTGGGATGTCATGACCCTTAGCACATTTGGAGACCCCTGCTCTAGGTGGTGTGGCTACCGGATTTTACTTCCTTCTGCGAACGAATGTTTTTTCTCTCTATACTCGTACGTGGGGCGCACCGTATAAGTAGATTAGATAGATAGCTGACAGTAGACGGAACAACATACCCGTTCCCAATTAGAGCAGCTGGAACATACCATAACAAAAGAAAATAGAAAAATATTGTTATGAGCAGCATCATGAATGACAAATAAAAAAAACGGAGGTTTCTTTGATGTAATTGCCTAAGCCAAGGTTATGTTTTTGTCTGTCTGTCACCAAAATAACTGAAAAACTTATGGATGGATCTTTATGAAATTTACAGGAAACGTTAGGCATGTTTATAGGAAGAACAAATTATCAAATTTTGGTGAAGATTGTTTGTCTGCCTACTTTTTCTTGGCAATGTATCTCAAAAAGTTAGGAACGGTTCTTCATGAAATTTGCAGAAATTATTGGGCTATTACGAGGCGCCATTAAATTGAAATTAACTGACCTCAATTTTTGTAATGATCTGTTAGTTCGTTTGTCTGCGTAATTGTCTTTACGTTTGTTTCTATGGTTGTCTGAACATAACTGAAGAAGCTATGGACAGATCTTCATGAAATTTGCAGGATTATATAGAAATGTTTAAAAGGCACCCTGACGAAGTTTTAGTGATCATCGGTTCGTACTTTGTACCTTCAGGCGACTCTGTGAATGAAATTGCGTCCTTAATGAAAGTTACTATTATTATTACATGTTTGCCTCAGTGTTTGTCAGAACAATATTCAAAAAGAAACAAGCAAATCTTCAAAACGATTACAGAAACTTTTATTGATATCAATATTGGAAGAAATGACTGAATTTTGATGTTAACAAGAAAATCCTGGGTTCATGACTAGTCTGAAATTTTTCTTTAACATTACCTTTTTTGAAGGAGGTATAGGCTCCCAGAATTCCCTATAGTTCCATATGAAATTAATTTTAGAATTGATCCTCAACATGGACTTTTCATCAAATGAAACTTTAAGTTAAAAAACTTTTATTAACATTTAGGCAATTTCCATACATTATAAACACCCGCAAAATTTGATATCGGGAATCCCTTTGCACTGAGAATAATTTGGTGAGTCTAAATAGGCAAGTTAGCGATAAAATGTCAAAATTCCGGATTTTTTAAGATAGTTATTCAAGAGGAAATATGGGAGCAGACAATGCAGGTGGGACTGCATGGGGAGGGTTGCATTAATTATTTCCTCTTTTTCATTTTATGACTATATATGAGCTTTAATAATATTGATTATTACGTAAAGGTAACATTACTATTATGAAATTGTAGCTACGCCGCTAGAAATGACGGCAAAAGATAATTTTTGCCACAAAGCCTTCTTTCGCTCTTCGATCGTCGTGGCCTTCATGTTTCAGGAATATTTAACCATTTTCCTTCGTTGATGTACTGACTAAAAACTATTTACAGTGCAAGCACAGTCTATAGTATATCTATGCTATATATAGTACGAAAAAGTGCTTTAGAAGTCTTCAGTCTTGCAATCGACCTCTTGTCTTTTATTAGATGAATTTTTGCCTATCTAATCCTTCACATCGGGAGACATAGAGCCATGGCAAGTAAGCAATCATCGAAACTGCAGATGTGTCTTTCAGTGATATCATAGCGGCTTTTACTAAATAACTTCATTTAAGTATAGCTGCTTTTTCAATAAAACATATAAATAAACTAATAATTAAAGTAGAGCCATCTGAGAGCGAATATACCTCCGAGAAGCAGGCAATTAATTAAGGGTAACAAAAAATTTAAATTGGTTCTGAGACCATGATTTTCCTTGTATCAACACCAAAATCTTATTATTTGTGCCATTTGATAGTATCAACAGTTCGTGTAATTTTCTTGAAGATCGGTTCATAACTTTAGAGTTATAATGATGCTAACAAACATTGGGACGATCATCGCCAAAATTTAATCATTTATGGCTTTTAGCATTACAAACAATTCCTGTAAGTTACATAGCTAGATATAGAGATCAATCCATAAACTTTTGAGTCATATAGTGCTTACAAGCATATCATCAAATACCTACAGATCATTACAAAAATTTGGTCATTTGGTCTTCGTTATATACTAAATAACTCATATAAATTTAATGAAAATCCGCCAATAAAAAATTTTTGAGTAATGGTACTATAGGAAAAATAGGCGAGCAAACAAACAAACCTTCAAAGAAACATATGAACGGATTTTCACCAAAAGTTAATCATCAGTTATTGTTAACGTATCTATAACAATGCCAGTAAATTTCGTAAAGATCCGCTCAAAAATTTTTGAGTAGTCTTTGTGACAGACAAAGAGACAGACAGATAAACACGACAAAAACATAACCTCCTCGGCGGAGGTAATGAACTTTCAACAATTCAGGATAATCGATCAGATTACGATCAGAGAATGAAAAGGAGAAGAAGGCTATTCAGAATTTCCAAAGTTTTAATAACTTAATATGCTATTTGTAAGTTTACACTTGAAACATGTTTCTCAAATGTACGTAGTCTGGTTCTCTTTTTTCATCTACGAATACACGCGAATACAGCTAGTTCTCTAGTTGGGATCAATCATTAGTAATATATAGATTAATTGTGTTTGAAAACTTGTAAACTGGTTGATTGTTAGAAGTATTTCAGATTAATGAGAATAAAACATTTTTTTACAAAGCCGGATAGAGTTCAGTGTTAAAAAAGTGCAATATGCAACTGGCGCAATATATATATATATTTGCCCATTGAAAACGCAATTAAGATATATACAGTGCTAATAAATTGCATGATTACTGAGGGTTGATTAATTACCTTTTTACATTGGAATATCTATCAATGATTTTGTAGGATTAATACTAAACATTTACAACAAGTTGTTGTCTACAGTTATAAAAAATTTTTTTGAATATGGTAAAAAAGTGAAGATAAAAAGAATCAAATTAATTTTGTTAAACGATTTTTCTGAGGGACACTTAAAGGATATATATATATATATAGTTCAACTAGCTTGCTATTATACTTTTAAAAATATTTCTTTAAATTTTAAAGGCCGAAATAGTATAGTTCATGTCGATCATACAGTTGAACATGCAAGTATTACCAGTATATATTCTCGACATATACATGTTGCAGTAAATAAATAAATAAATATATATATATAGCTATATAAGGTATTGCATCATTTAGAATTTTTTGGGACTATATAGAGCTCGATCTCCACACACGCAAACTGACCTGATATATATATAGTGAACATTGTTTTAGAACATTCTCGATCTGGAGGCCACCTCAACGCATATATCTCAATATATATATATATATTTAAGTAATATATACGCTGTGAAAATGAAATACTAGCGGTTGTCAAAGACAGTGATATATGGAAAAAACATGTAATATTTAAGATTTTATATCTTAATTACTCGTTCACTGTCAATTTTCCAGAAATTAGTGGATCATCCAGGAACGTGATAAAAAAATTCACAAATGAAAGTATTGTAGAACTCATATCTGGTGGAAAGATGGCATAGTCATCATTCAGTAATTAACAATTAACTACATATACGCATACTATTGCTCTGTTTAGTATATTAGTATATATATAGTCTCTGTCGAGTTTGTGTGTTTGTTTTCCCGTCTGTCACCAAGATAACTCTAAAAATGTAGGACGGATCTTTACTAAATTTATAGCTATAGATTGTTACGTATGTTGTAGATAGAACAGATGACTAACTTTTGGTGAAGAGCTGTTCAGCTGTTTGTTGGTTTGTTTCTATCTGGTTTCTCTTCTTGGTAGCGTGACTCTAATTAAAAGTTATTAACGGACCTATATAAAATTTTCAAGAATTTTTGGGTATTGTGTCCTGGAAGGATAACTTAAAAAGTTGTAAACGAATCCTCATAAAATTTGTAGGAATTATTTGAATTTGAAGTGTTATACCCAAATGAGAACATTTTAATGATGAGGGGCTCATCCGTTTGAGTGTTTGACTTATGGTTGTCAAGAATGTTTGTCAGTAACATAACTCAAAAAAATATCAGACGGATCTTCAAAAAAATATAGAAGCTTAATTAATTACAGTCAAGAGGCCGAAATGGTAAAATTTTAGTGGTAATTGAGAGAAAATCCTAGGTTTAGGACCAAATTGAATTTGCTTAGCGGAGGTATGCGTTTTCACACTGCTCTACAGTTATTATTTTAACAACTGCCGTTGTATAAAGCAAGTACCGCTCGTGCTTTCATCACTTCCTCTATTACGCTATTATATTATTTCTAATAGTAGAAAAAAGACAGAGTCTCTTAACTGGACTTGTTTTTTCGTAAGGATCAGCAAATAGAAAAAGCACCAAAAATATTTCAATTGCAATAATGAATGGTTTTCTAGTTTTCCACATTGAAATATTTTAAAATATTAACATTGGTAGCTTACCATAGATTTTTTCTAAAAGTTTCAGTATGCAGGAAGCAGTGATGAGCACAATTGAAAAAATTCTATTAAAGTAAGTTTAAACATTACAAACTTTTCGAGACGTTAATACGCATCATGAGATTTCCTTAAATTAGCCAACAGTACAAAACAACAATGCCCTGTTAAAGACATGAAAATATTTCCCAATGTCCATATAACTTTAAAGTAAATAAATATTGCTAAGAGTAATATAATTTCCTTAAACTATAATTGCTTGCCTTGAAGTATAATATTATTAACACTGAAAGCCTTAAAACTAACGAGTTTATAATTTCTCATCACTTGGCCGTTGATATTCGACGTTCCTGCTGCTAAGTTTGCGCTTCAACCACTCAACCCTCAGTATAAAATATACAGTTTACTGATGGATGACCACAAGTAAAGGGCTGTACCTAAATCCAAGGTAAGCCTTTCGCAACTGATGTTGAATCATGTTTGCACACACCACTATGGGAGTCACACTCCCACTTCTGGA
>LQNS02278070.1:7606553-7617343 GCA_001587735.2 Parhyale hawaiensis
ATATTTGAATGACAGTCGGTCCGAATTTCAAATAACTGTACACTGAAACACTGCACCCTGAATATTTGAATGACAGTCAGTCCGAATTTCAAATAACTGTACACTGAAACACTGCACCCTGAATATTTGAATGACAGTCGGTCTGAATTTCAAATAACTGTACACTAACACACTGTACCCCGAATATTCGAACGGCAGACTGTACAAAGACCTAAAAAAATACCTCCCCTAAGCCAATCTTGCGGCGGACATATTGGTCCTTTTCAGATCGACAGACAGTCGCCACCTCACTCTGCAATTATCAACACATCCAATGGCGTGAAGTTCAACGATTTGGTGTTGATTAGGGACATAGTCGCCGTCCCACAATCAGATAACATTACTATACTAAAAGATTCCGATCGATAATGAGCCATTGTTCTTTGTACCTTCAAATTTAATTCCAGGGAAAAGGTAATTGCCTGACCCTAATCGTCACAGAAATCTATATAACTTTTACATGTATAAAAGAGCTTAGCTGATATCATAATTATTGAAAGAGTCCAGCGCATTGGGGTTACATCTGTTCAGTTAACTAATAATATTCAGTGAACTAATATTTCACGTGTGAGTGGAGTATGTGCGGTGTGTGTGCTGAACGCTGTGTGTAACGTACAGTACGTACACTGTACAGTATGTGTAAGTATGCACATACAGTAAGTGCATTGTACAGCATGTATACAGCATAGTACCTATATGTATTATATACTGTACAGTGTGAGTACTGCACAATGTGTGTACTGTGCAGTATGTATAGTGTACAGTATCTGTACTGCACAATATACGTACTGTACAGTATATGTACTGTACAAATATATGTATACAATATATGTACTGTATAGTATGTGTACTGTACAGTATGAGTGTTGCGCACGTGTTAGCAACTACCACGAATAAATCATCTAAAGTCATGGACATTATAAAAATTTGGGTATTTTCTTACTATTACCCTCCCTCAAATCCAGTATTTTAGTTGACATATTTAGGTAAAATAAGGCATTCTAAGACGTTTTTCATGAATCACGTATTGGTCGGAAATGCATAGTTTTCGAGGTATTTGACTTTGAAGTTCCTATTGCTTTTATATGAGAGAAAATAACCACACTCGCACAGTGTAATGGAAAACTACTTTTCATAGGTTTTTTGGGTTAGGTCTGGTTGGGTTACGATAGGTTGGGTTAGGTTAAGTTATGTTGGGTAAGGTTAAAAGTTAGATTAGGTAGTTCGATTAGGCTCGTTCCTATGGGGTCGCTATATAGCAAGCCTATAATGACGCCGGCTATTATGTCCATTAGAAAAATAACGGGGATTTCAAAGTAAAATATCTTGAAAACTAAGCATTTCCGACGAATATGTTATTAGTGAAAAATGTCTTAGAATGCCGTATTTTACCCAAATATGTCAACAAAAATACTGAATTTGAGTGGGGGTAGTAGTAACAATTTACCAAAATTTCTAAAGGTACCCGGTAAATGTTATGGTAACTAGCTCATAGAGGGCCGGGGCGTAAGTCCCGGTGTCGCTCAGGCAAGGGTCTGTTGTTCCGTCTACTGCCACCTATCTAATCTAAAATTTAACAGCATTAGTAGGTAATGGCACTGATAAAAGTAACGTCACTCTGACAGCACACCCCAATTAGGACACCAACATAGACTGGTTCGTGCTGCAGATAAAGCCCATCTAAAGCCCAAAGGAGCGTACGGCTGCAGTCAATCACAGACCGTTTGAGCTACAGCGACAATGATGTTCATATGACAATTGAGGTCAATACCCTCCCCAATACACTATCAAATGACAAAAATGTTGATGCTGCATTATTGATCACCAAAAACCTTTTACTCGGTTTGGGAACAGAACGTCTAACTTTGTATTAACAAACGTGGCAGCACAGGCCTCTAAAAACTATGCCAGTGGGGTTTTCATACTTATAATTCGAATCAGTTTTTTTAATTCACTTTAAACGTTACAGACGGTACTTTAAGATACAATTAGGATTTTGCATGTGTCGCATTAGTGCATTGTTGTATTTTCCTTTAATACCTGTAACCGGATCACTAGTAGCTGGTTCATAAATTTTGACAGTTCTTGTCTTCTTATGAAAGGTGGTACCCTGATGAGTTTTTATGGCCGCTAATAGTTTTTCACAAGACTATAAAACACACTGAGAGAGTATACCTCCGCCAAACAGGGCAGGGCTAAGGTAAAATTCAAACTGATTCTGAAACCAGGATTTCTATTTTATCGTCACCAAAATATGGTGTTTGTGCCTCTTGACAGTAATAACAGCTGTATGTTTCTTGAAAATGCATCAGCAACTTTTTGAGTTATATTCTAACAAACACTAAGATAAACATCTATAATAAAACCCACAAACGGGCGAACCAATCAGCACCAAAATGTGGTTATCTGTACCTTTTAACATTTCAAACAATTCATGGAAATTTCATGAATATCCGCCTGTAACTTTTTGAGTTATGATCTGATAAATAAAACACAAACATGGTGTCAAACAAAAAAGAAACAGACTGACAGATCATCACAAAATTATGTTAGTTATTCTTTGTAACTTTCTCAACAATTCCTATATACTTTATGATGATTTGTGCATAAGTGTTTGAATTATGTTCTCAAGAAAAAAAGCGGCCGACAGACAAACAAAGAAACGATTGGACGGATCTTCAAAACAATTTAATTATTTGTTCCTAAGAACATTCCCTGTATATTCCACAAAGATCATCCGTTCTTACCTTTTTCAGTTATCTTGGGGACAGCCAAACAAGCAAATAAATAAGCAAGAGACACATCGTCAAGCGAATAAACTCGAAAAAAACATAACCTCCTTGGCTGAGGTAAATTATACAGAGAAGATTTTCTATAAACGAGATACTCCTAATTTCTTTTCTTTCTTTCTTTTTTTTATTGTTTATGACAATATGACAAAAATACCTTTTCGAATTGCTTTTAGGGAATTACGAACAATGAAGCAACTGTTATTATTTAAAGTTTAAACTCGCAATAACAATGCAATTAATTAAATAAATTACAGACAGTAGCTGGTCGAGAAGAGAAATACGGTCGTCCTCCGCTCACTCCGTATTTTTACCCTTTACTTTCCAAGTAATTACACATGTCAGTAATACATATAGACAAACATTACGAACTTTATTGAACACATTTCTGAAGTAGGCATAAACTAGAAGCTGCTATCAAATTACGCTTACGATTGTTGCCTCCGCCGAAGAGGTTGTGTATATTTTGGAGTTTGTCTCTTTGTTTGTCTCCTTTCCGTCCATTTGCCGGTTACCAAGATAGTTTAAAAAGTGATGGACGGATCTTTATGAAATTTACTGGCAATGTTAGGTAAGTTAGGAAGAAAAGATGATGAAGAGTTACTTTAGCCGAAGATACATTCAACCATTTATTTGTTTGTCGGCCAGTTTCTTCCTGGTAACGTAAGTCAGAAAGTTAAGAACTGATCTTCACGAAATTGCAGGAATTGTTGGAAAGTTAATAATAGCAACTGACCAAACTTTTGTGTTGATCTGGCAGTGCATTAGTCCATGTTTCTATATTTATATATGTCAGTTACATAACCCAGAGAGTTATAAACATATTTTCAAGAAATTTTTGGATATGGTTAAAAGTTAAATGATCAAATTTTGGTAATGATCCGTTAGTCCGTTTATGTGTTTGATTATATTCGTATTTTGACTTAGTGTTTACCACAACAATTAAACTTTAATAATAAAAGAACTTGCTTCGAATACCCCTGATCCATATATGCAGGCAGCCCTGCATTCACGATGTTGCAGTCTAGACAGTAAAACTTTTGATTCTATATCACTGATCTCTAAACAGCCAACCCTCTATTTACAATGTTTGATTTCAAACAGTAAAACATTTTACTCTACACCACTGATCCCAATGCAGTCTGTCCTCCAATTGCACTTCAGACAGTAGGGCATTTGATTCTACATCATTGAGATTAAATTATTCGTCGATCTATCTAGGTATTTACATGGCATTATATTCAACCATAGACCACACCATACATTGACTGGACACTAGCCCCTAAAGCAGATTTCGGTCTTGCGATTGGGCCTCACTGTGCGGTGCCGCAGATGCATTTTTATATGTTCTCCCATAACTTTTCCATACTTTCTTTAGCTAGCTATTTGACTTAATTCTTTTGCATTAAGTAATGACTGATAAACCTGTACACACTTCGGAAACTTCTATATGCAAGAAATTCACAAAAATATTGAGGCTTGAAGTGTAATCACGTAGAACAACAGTTTTTGACATCCTTTGATATATGCAGTACAGTTAAGCTATTTCGCCACAGCTTGTGAAATAAACAGTCTCATTTTGTAGAACAGAAGCTTCTCAAATTTGTGGTATGCTCGATTTGTAATGAACAAGGCAAGCAAGGCAAGGCATTGTTAACAAAATATCAAATTGGTCCTGAAACCAGAAGTTTTCTATCATCTCCAAAATTTTGTCATTTGTACCTCCTTACATTAATAATTTTTCTGTTCATTTCTTGATGATCCGTCCATAACTTTTTCAATTATATTCTGACAAACTTTGTGACAAACAGTCAAACACAGAAACCGACGAACCGATTATTGCCAAAATTTTGTCATTTGTGTCTTTTATCATTTCTAGCTATTCCGGCAAATTTCAAAAAGATCCGCTCAGAACTTTTTAGCTTAAATTGCTGCCTAGTCTAATATCGATCATGAAGACAAACACATAAACAAACAAGCAAACAATTAAGCGGATGAACAGATCATCACAAAATTTTGGTGATTTGCTCTTCTTAACATTCCTAAAAATTCTAGCAAATTTCATGCAGATCCATCCGTAATCTTTCGAGTCATGTTACTAAGCAAAAAAGAAAAAGAACAAATAATAACAGACAGACCGATAAAAATCTTAGGGATTATGGATTTTCACCAGAAGTTAATCATCTGTTCCTCCTAACATACCGCACAATTCCTGTAAATTTCCTAAAGAACTGTCCATAACTTTTGAGTTATCTTAGTGACAGACAAACACGACACAAGCATGCATAACCTTCATTGTGGATGTAATTAACTAAAGTTCTGTCCCAAAAATATTAATGCTAATCGAGCAAGATTTATCATGATGAAAGTTGTCGAATTGACGGAAGCACATTTTGCCTGTGTCCCTGATACGTGGTTGAAACATTCAAGTATTTAGCGCATGAATTACACAGAAAAAAATTTTCCGAAATTCGATGTGAATTCTTTACTTCTATTGAAAGGTCTGTAAAATTATGAATACGCTGCCGGAAGTGCTGTCTCTAAACCAGCACGCTTTCGCGTGCACCGTTAGATGAACCTGCCTCGATCGGCGTAATCGAACAGCACGAAAATTGCTAGTTTTCATATTACACGTGCAAAGGTTATTTCCCGCCAGCGGACGGGAAGGCGTGCTGGTTTTGTGACAATACTTTTTGCAGGGTATATATAACTATTTAGCGTACAATAACCAGCTTGTCTAATAATAAAGTGCAAAGGTTTTTGATACCTTCGACAAATATAGAGAAATTAGTGCATACGGCCGTCAAAATAGCGGAAAATGTTTTAATATTTTGAATTGAGACAAGGCAGTTCGTGGTTGTAGTTGAGAATTTACTGTAAATAATACATTAATTGGGCCTGCCTACCCAATGTCTAATGTAAGATACCATATCAAAAGAGGAAACTTAAAGGTAATTATCGGCTATTTTTCGATGCTCCCAACTATGCATATTGGATAATTGCCAGTGAATTTCCGATCGGGAAGAGCTAGGTGGAAAAATGGTTAATTCTATAGCGGCAGCATGCAGGTTACCGTCCTTCTCCCGGTGCTCTCAATTTAAATAGAGGCAGAAATGAAGATTTTTTTTCCAAACTGAAAAGAAAGTTTCGCGAATATAAAGCACTCATGGTGTGCCTATAATATGAGTTTTCAAAGTTTTTCAAAGCTCTATAGCAGCTCACGTGATTGGCTAGCAATATTAAAATTTCTAGGCTTGGTTGGTCTCAACATCTTACATGTTAAGCTATATTGGCTGTGTCACTTTAAATCGGGCCGCAAGAGTTAGAAGCAGCACAATTTTATTGAAGCGGCTGAAAAGTCAATTTTGCTGAGCAAGATTGAGTTTCCGGAGGCGCCAAGGGAAACTGATTATTATTAGTGATTAATTAAGAGGTCAACGCATGATACTTAATTCAATGAGTCGAAGCCAGTCCACCTCTTTATAGAGTTCCGGATCAGTCTGCAGGAGTCGGACACGCCCTTACTTGCGTTCAAGTATAATTTACACTAACACTAACATGTGATCGCGGACAAATGCAAATATACGCATATTAAATATGTCAGCAAGTATAAGCATGCTCGTCAATGGCATTATGCACCAAGAAGGTTATGTTTTCATCGAGTTGGTCTCTTTGTCTATCTGTTATTAACATAACTCAAAAGTATGGGCGGAGTTATGAGATTGTTGGGTATGTTAGGAGGAACAGATGATTAACTTTTGGTGAAGATCCGTTCAACCGTTTGTTTGCTTTTCTGCCTCATATTTCTTAATGCCATATAACTCAAAAAGTAAAACGGATTTTTATACAATTTACGTGAGTTGCTGTGTATAATACGAGAAGCGAATGATCAAATTTTTGTTATGTTAATTCTTTTGTTTGTCTCTGGGTTTAATTTCTTGTTTGTTAGCAAAATAATTCGAAAAGTTACCAAAGGATCGTTATAAAATTTACGAAATTTCTTGCAATGTTGAATGACATAAATGATTAAAATTTAGTAATGATTGATTCCTTTATAAGTGTGCTTGACTATATGCTTGTCTGAAGTTTGTTAGCAGCATAACTCGAAAAGTTATCAACGGCTCTTCGAGAAAATTACGAAAGCTGTTATAACCGTCAAAAGACACAAATATATATATATATATATTCTATATATATATATAATTAATTTTAGAATTGATCTTCAATATGGACTTTTCATCAAATGAAACTTTCAATCTGAAAAAAAAAACTCTTATGAACATTTAGGCAAATTTCCATATATATATAAGCACCCGCAAAATGTGATATCAGGAATCCCTTTGCACTGAAAATAATAAATAATAATAATAATAATGATAAATAATAAACATAGACATGTTAGCGATAAAATGGCAAAATTCCGGATTTTAACGATAGTTGTGCTAGAGGAAATATGGGAGCAGACAATGCAGGGGGACTAGGGAGGGTTGCGTTAATGGTTTCCTTTTTTCATTTTATGACTATATATGACCTCTAATAATATTGATAATTGTGTAAACGTAACATTATGAAATAAATTGGAGCAACGTACGTCGCTAGCTAGAAATGACGGTAAAAGATAATTTCTGCCACGAAGCCTTCTTTCGCTCTTCGATCGTCGTGGCCTTCATGTTTCAGGATATTTTACCGTTTTTCTTCGTTGATGTACTCACTAAAAACTATTTACAGTGCAAGTACAGTCTATAGTGTATCTATGCTATATAGTACGAAAAAGTACTTTAATTAGAAGTCTTCAGTATTGCAATCGTCTTTGTCTTTTATTAGATAAATCTTCGCCTATATAATCCTTCACATCGGGATGATATAGAGCCAGCAAGCAATCATCGAAACTGTGTCTTTCAGTGGGATCATAGCGGTTTTTAGAGAATAACTTCATTTTTATAACAAATAAATAAACCAATAAAGTAGAGCACTCTGAGAGTGCATACCTCCGCTAAGCAAGGCAGCGGTAGCGAAAACTTCAAATCGGCTCTGAAACCCTGATTTTCTTTCTATCATCACCGAAATCTGATCACGTAATTGTGCCGTTTGATAATATTAGCAGTGTCTGTAATTTTCTTAAAGATCGGTTCATAATTTTTAGAGTTATGCTGCTAACAAACAATATGACAAACATAGGTCAAACACACAAACGGACCAACCGATCGTAGCCAAAATCTAATCGTTTATGGCTTTTAACATTACAAACAATTCCTGTAAATTTAATAGAGATCCATCCATAGATTTTTGAGTTATTGTGCTAACAAGCACATCATCAAATACAGTGTCAAACAGTAAATTTCGTACAGATCCGCTCATAAATTTTTGAGTGATCTTGGTGACAGACAAATAAACAGAGAGACAGACAAAGAGCCAGACAAATAAACACCACAAAATCATTACCTCCTTGGCGGAGGCAATGAACTTCCAACAATTCAGGATAATCGATCAGATTATGATCATAGAATGCAAAGGAGAACAAGGCTAATCAGAATTTTTAAAAAATTAAGAATTTAATATGCTATTTGTAAGCTTACACATGAAACATGTTTCTTAAATGTACGTAGTTTAGTTCTCCTTTTTCTTCTACGAATACACGAATACAGTTTTCTAGTTTGGATCAATCCTTGCTAATATACATGCAATAGATTAATTGTGCTTGCAAACTTGTAAACTGCTTGATTGTTCGGAGTATTTTAGATTAATGAGAATAAACCAGTTTTTTACAAAGCCGGATAAAATTGAGTGTTAAGAAAGTAAAATATTCATCTGGCACTACATATGTGCCCATTGAAAACGCAGTTAAGATGTATAGAGTGCTAGTGTTAGTTATTGCATAATAACTACAATAGAGTATTAATTAATTACCTTTTTTACATGGAATAACTATCATTGAACTATCATAGGATTGATACTAAATATTTACAACAATTCGTTGTCTGCAGTTATGAAAAAACTTTTTTTCAATATGGGAAAACAATGAAGATAAAAAGAATCAAATTAATTTTGTTAAACGTTTTCTTTTGAGAGACAATTAAAGGAAAAAGTTCAGCTTGCAATCATATTTTTTATATTTTTTATAAAATATTTCCATAAATTCTAAAAGCCAAACTCGTATAGTTCATGTTAGTTCTACAAGTATTACCATTATATTATTGATCTACATATATATGTTGCACTCTAGCTATATAAGGTATTGCATCATTTAGAATTTTTTGGGTCTATATATGACTCTCCACACACGCAAATTGACCTGGATATATATATATATATATTGAACATTGTTCTATATATAGAACGTTCTCTGGAGGTCGCCCCAAACCAGTATATCTCAATAAATATATATATATATATATATATATGTAATATATATCCTGTGAAAAGGAAATATAGGCGGTTGCCAAGGAGAAAGTGGTATGGAATGAACATGTAATATTTAGGATTTGACATCTTACCCGTTCATTGTCAATTTTCCACAAGTCGATCATCCAGGAACGTGCACGGTAAGAAAATTCACAAATTAAATTATTGTAGAACTCAAATATGGTGAAAAGATAGCAAGGTCATCATGCAGTAATTAACCACTACATATACGTACACTATATATTTAGCTCTGTTTAGTATATTATAATTATAGTACCTCCGCCGAGGAGGATAGTGTTTGTCGAGTTTGTGTGTTTGTTTTTCTGTCTGTTGCCAAGGTAACTCTAAAAATGTAGGACGGATCTTTACTAAATTTACAGGGATTGTTACGTATGTTATAGGAGGAACAGATGACTAACTTTTGGTGAAGATCTGTTCAGCTGTTTGTTTGTTTTTTATTTGGTATTTGCTTTTTTTGGCAGCATGACTCAAAATTAAAGTTATGAATGGATCTTTATAAAATTTTCGAGAATTGTTGGGTATTGTGTCAATTGGAGCAAATGACCAAATTTTTGTGTTGATTTATTTGTCTGTTACTTGTTTCTCTGTTTATTAGAAGGATAACTCAAAATTAAAGATTAAACCGTTCATCATGAAATTTCTAGGAGCTATCAGACGGATTAAAAAAAAATACAGAAGCTATATAAGTACTTAATTACAGTTGGAATTTAAGATGCTCAAATGGTCAAATTTTGGTGATAATAGAGAAGAAGTCCTATAGGTTTAGGACCAATTTGAATTTGCTTGGCGGGAGCATGAGTTTTCAAACTACCTTTTTATAGCAAGTACCACTCTTGCTATCACCACTTCTACTTCTGCTATTACGCTATTATATTACTTCTAATGGTAGTAAAAGGCAGAGTCTCTTGACTGGATGGTTTTTTCCGTAAAGATGAGCAGATAGAAAAAGAACAAAAATATTTCAATTGCAGTAATGAATGGTTTTATAGTTCTCCATATTGAATTATTTTTATAATATTAACATTGGTAGCTTACCATAGATTTTTTCAAATAAGTTTAAGTATACAAGAAGCAGTGATGAGCACAATTGTAAAAATTCTATTGAAGTAAACTCAAACATTTCAAACTTTTCAAGACGTTAATACGCATCATGAGATTTCCTTCAATTAGCCTACAGTACAAAACAACAATGCCCTGTTAAAGACATGAAAATATTTTCCGTTGTCCATATAACTTCAAAGTAAATAAATATTGCTAAAAGTAATATCATTTCCTTAAACTATAATTGCTTGCCTTGAAGTATAATATTATTAACACTGAAAGCCTTAAAACTAACGAGTTTATAATTTCTCATCACTTGACCGTTGATATTCGACGTTCCTGATGCTAAGTTTGCGCTTGAACCACTCAACCCTCAGTATAAAATATACAGTTTACTGATGGATGACCACAAGTAAAGGGCTGTACCTAAATCCAAGGTAAGCCTTTCGCAACTGATGTTGAATCATGTTTGCACACACCACTATGGGAGTCACACTC
>LQNS02278070.1:7632650-7654530 GCA_001587735.2 Parhyale hawaiensis
GAATTCCCCTCATGATCGTACGTACGGCAATCCGTTGATAAGCTACCATAGTTATGCTCTAACATATTCTCTACCATATATAGTCTTTAAACATCCTTGTACAACCATCTACCATATATAGTCGTCAAACATCCATGTACGACCATAAATCTTCGTTTCTTGACAAACCATAAACAACCAATATTGCCTCCACCAATATCGACCTAAATATACTAAAAACAACGGTATGTTATGGTCGACATATCTACCATATTGTTTCATCATCCATAATCGACTTTAATCTCTCATACACTACTATATTCTACTATAATCACAACCATAATTTCCGACTGGGATTATTATCATCTCTCTTAACATTCAAAATTACTCGTAGCACATCATTTAGAGCAACTTCAACTAGTCGCAGCAAGTGAGCAGAGGCCCCACCCCATACCATAATATTTTGAATAAGAACCGAATATACTAGCGCATAGTATAACAGAACTAGTGATTTTTGTGACAAAAGGTTCCTAACGGCATAAACTGCTCCTCTGGCTTTGGACAGCTTGCTTTCAATTATGTGAATATGACTTGAATAACTTAATTTGCTATCGATTGTCAAACCTAGGCATTTGAATGTTGAAACCCACTGCAGAGTACAACCATTTAGGAGTATGTCAGGAAGAACTGGGGTTGGACGTGACGTAAAAAGCATCAACTTACTTTTATCAACAGTTGTTAGGTATATAACGAAGAGTGAAGGACCAAATTTTGGTAATGATCCGTTTGTTCGTTCGTTCCTTTGTCACTGTTTTTAATTTTATGCTTGTTAGTACAATAATTCAAAAAACAACAAATGGATCTCATTGAAATTAATAGGGGTTATTAGTAATGTTAAAAGACATAAATGATCAAATATTCGTGCAGATCGGTTTGTTCGTTTGTATGTTTGACTCATGTTTGTTATAACGTTTGTTAACAGTATAACTAAAAAAGTTATGAACGGATCTTCAAGAAAATTGAACAAGCTGTTATTTATATAAAAAGGCACAATTGATTAGATTTTGGAGTTTATACAAAGAAAATTATGGTTTCAGAGCCAATTTGAATTTTTTGCTACCGTTGCCTCACTTGGCGGAGGTTTGCGCTCTCAGAGTGCTCTAGTTGATAAATTAATTACCTAACAGTCGATTTTCCCGCTAATTAAAACTACTGCCTCTTATGCCGAAGCCGCATTGAGCATTCGCACGAGCAACTTGATACGAAGCCACTAGACTCGAACGTCATTATTTTATGCTACCGATTTCATATGTTTCGAAATTGCTGCTCATCCAAGCAACCATGCAGTTGGGCGTGCGAATGCCTATGTGGTCCCGGCATTATACACAGCACATTTTTTATTTGCCCTACTACCCTCAATATTTTCCCATTCCTTCAGACTATTCACCTTATTTGAGTCTTATTAATCGTACCTTATTATAGCACCCGTAGAATTCTATTTACTATTTTAATCGATTTTCACCATATGTCTGTCAGTTTTGTTCCTATATATCTCCCTCTATTGCATGTCACCGGATATCAGTTAATTTTCACCCTACCTATAGTCTGTTTTAAAAACGTCGCAGTCTGTTTCTGCACTCCTGTCTCCTATCCAGCACGGTTTTCCGTGCTGTCCTTGCAAGGGCATCCTGGAAATTGCAGTTTCCATGTTGCACGACCCCACCAAAGTAGGTGTTTCTTCTGTATGTACAGGAAAACGCTAGGGTTTTGAAATAACACTTGCCTCAGTGTATGTTTGCATTCAAATGTGTATTTGACTAGCTGGCCATCAATCTCGGTCTATTTCACCATATTACAAACTGCTTTCATCCTAGTTCGTATCGGCTTCCTTCATTTCCACCAGCAATATTGTAACTCTCACGAGCAGAGTAAATAAGTCAACTTTTTCATAAATTTTACCAATTTACACTTCTTCACCATCATATAGAGAAGGCAAAGTATTTTTAGTAAATAACAAAATTCCTTGTCAATTCGCTGCGATCCTTTTTCAAACAGATTTCACTGTTCTACACAAAATTTAAACATAGATCTCACATTGTATAAAAAACAATTCCCATGCAACAGGTTTTCATTCTGTTTCACATTGATTTTCCCTATTCACCTGAATCCTACAGTAAAGGTAGGTGATTGACGTCATCGTCAGCTGTTTTCAATGTATTTTATAGTGACTTTCCCTTTCCAAATATATCTTAGAACAACGGTGAC
The DNA here is from genome assembly GCA_001587735.2 of Parhyale hawaiensis. Taxonomy (NCBI): domain Eukaryota; kingdom Metazoa; phylum Arthropoda; class Malacostraca; order Amphipoda; family Hyalidae; genus Parhyale; species Parhyale hawaiensis. Next base: position 7,634,895 of record LQNS02278070.1, read on the forward strand.
TACTTAAACTCCTTTCAGCACACTTTCACCCACTTTTGTATCGATTTCTGCTTCTCCACCTTTATCTCATGGCAGAGGTAGATAATTGCATTCTTCATCGGTCCATTTTCACCCAATTTCCCACCGATTTCACCCCATAGCTTCACCACTATATCTCCCTCCAATGTTAAATAATAATTGTGGCTAATTTTTCAGCGTGCTTTATCAAGCCCTCGACTGCCTGTGTGGTGGTCACTCCAGGTTCCCTTGAATGGCAAGGGAAGCGGGACAGCCGAGGGCTGCTTATATTGAGACTGTGCTGGCAAACGCATTAAAATCCAGCACTTCCTGGCTACAAGTAGGGACAACAAACATGTGGGCATGCGGGTGAGTTCGTGGGAATGGGTGGCAATCTCAGCTGCCGGCCAGCGGCCCTGAAAAGTTCGTGGATTTTGTGATTCTAACGACCGGTATCGCTCTGAATATTTTTATATAAGTACCGTCATCTTCAAAATCCTTGTTGCAAGGAGGAAGGTTTGAGAGCGGATGCTGAGAAGTTCGTGGATTTAGTGTCGGTGTTACAGGCGGTATGTCCAAATACAATGACTGTATTTATTAAAGGGTATTGCTTTTTTGTAAACATCGTACGTCATCAGTGAGAAAAATATGAGAAAGAATGCTCAGAAGTTCGTGGCTTTAAACTTGGTGAGACCTAGGGTATTCCAGATATAATTATTGTATTTACTTAATATGCCTCGTTTTCCGAAAGTGCTGTCAGCAGGATATAAATAAAATAGGGAGTATTGGAAGGGTCACGGGTTGAAAATTTGGTCTCTAGGCGCTCAGCATGCAGCTGCATGGCTGTTAATTTCTGTCTTCATGCAGAAGCCGCTAATAATAATTATCAGAGGCGCAGGTTAGCCCTGAGTCCTGAAAGTATGGAGGAAAATAAGACGGGCTGATATTATAAGTTTTTTTTTTTCAGAATTTATCAGCAGTTGCAGTTGCTGAAAATAAGACGGGCTGATATTATGAGTTTTTTGTCAGAACCTATGAGCAGTTACAGTTGCTGAAAATAAGACGGGCTGATATTATGAGTTTTTTTGTCAGAACCTATGAGCAGTTACAGTTGCTGAAAATCTAGACAGGCAACTTCTATCAGAGAAAGACAACTGTTATAGAAGACGGGCAATTCGCTGCTAAGGTAGACAGGCAACTGCTTCAAAAACTGGCAACTGTAGTGACAGACACTCAGCTATTTGCGGAAACTTGTAACTGCTGCAAAAGACGGTTAGACGGACACTTGCTGCAGGAGCAGACAGGCAAGTGCTGCAAGAGCAGCTACAGCACGCTGCAAGTCACGTATTGCGCTGCAGGAGGCAGTGCTCGTTAACTTTCCTGTACGTGTAGCTGCCGAAAGAACGACCGAAACGCGTCTTTGTTTGCCACTGATTTCCCCCATTATTTTGCGCTTGGTACAGTAGAAAACGTGAGATGTTTCTATGGATATTTGTAATCTGTTTTCCCTTACAGTTTCCACGGAAAGATATCCCAAATTTGGGAGCCAGTGGGAGCTACATAAAATGTTGTTGGAGAACTGAAATCCTAATGCATCAGGGAACTTAAATGCATGAGTTTCGTGTAGTTGAAGAAGTTTTTACCTAGACAAACATATGCAGTTCTTCTTCTACTTCAAATTCCAGACTCCGGTATACTCATTTTCAACTTTGGGTTGATTATTAATTTCTCCAAAGGAGTCTGCACGTATGTGTCCATATAGGAATATACCTTGCTTTCATTCTGATTCCAAGGCTAAGTGGTTTCCATTCCCATGCATGGGCTACTAGAGCACTATATGAGAATGTATATACCTCGGCTAATTATGGCAATGTAAACGAAAAATTCAAATTGGTTCTGAAACAAGCATTTTTTTTATCATCACGAAAATTTTGCCATTTGTGACTCTTAACATTTATAATAGTTCTCGTAAGTTTCTTCAAAATCTATTAGCAGCTCTGTGAGTTATGTTCTGATATACACTTAGACAAACAATGCTTACAGTCAATAACCCCAAACGAAGGAACCGATCATAAACAAAATATGGTCATTTGTCCCGTTTATCATTTCCAAAAATTCCTACAAACTTCATGAAGATCCGTCGATATCTTTTTGAGTCATGTTACCAAGAAAATGTAGGCCGACAAAAAATAAAATAACTGCTGCGTGGATCTTCACCACAAGTTAATCATCTGTTCTTCCTAGCTCACCTAACGCTCCCTTTAAATTTTTTAAGGATCCAACCATATATTATTGATCGAGTTATATTCGTGAGAGACAAACAGAACAACAGATAAATACCGACAAACACAGAGCCTCTTTAGCGGGGACCATTATGGCCTCTTCGTTTGGTATAAAAATAATTTTCTGGAATATAGAATATCTTCCTGATCGGTTTCGAGAAAACGCCAGGTTGGTTTGCCGAGTATCGGTTCTCCTACTAACACCAATAACAATTTTGTGTTTATTTATTTGCTTATCGAACAATGTGTCTGTGTTTATATACAGACCTTCCAATATAGATGGCGTTGACGATGGCAAATGTTGCCGAAACCGATAAACAAGAAGTTTTACAATATGTAGATGAATAATTACAAGCTAACTAAACGGAATACATGGGAGTAAAGAAAATTTTAGGAAACTTGAGAAATTAAATAAAGAATTTGTTAGTTTTCAATGAAACATGTGTAACAGAAGGGCTCTTTCCTAATTTTATCGATATACCTATATATAAACAAAGTTGTTGAATACTGTCATTTTTGCGTCCGATTCCTATAGTTAAAGCGAATCTCATTTCCAATCGAAAGTAAACTAGACTACCAAACGGAATGTTTCAGGCGATTATGCGACGTTATCCGATGCCGCCCAGAAAAATACTTATGTTTTTCCTCGTTGTTGGATACTGGGCAAAATACAAAAAACAGCAGGCCCATCCCCGGAGAGGACACAGTACAGGATCTGGCTTCTGGTCGCTCATATCTTTGTAGCCACCTCTTCCCCCTAAAATGACGGAATTCCATTTCTCTTCTTTAGATGATTCCGTGAAGGCAAGAGCCATTTTCCAAGAAAATTTAAGAACCTAGGGGGAAATAACACGACAAAATTATTTTAAAAAGTTAAGTTAATTTTTTACGGTCCTCGTAAAATTTTTGTTGTCATCATTTTCACCCATAACATACGAGATTATTTCTTTTATCAGTGATGTTGCTGTCATATATATTAGGTTGGTGCAAAAGTAATGATCGATTAGGAGACATAAGCTAAAATAATGCTTTAGCTGCTCACCACAGTCGTATATTTGGGCTGCGTTTATTATCCTGCAAGTTCCCTATAGTAGCAACGCCCAGTTCTCTGAAATGAAATTTTCAGATCTTCTAAAATCTCTAATCGAGTTTTTTAGACGACCTTTTCGGCTCTTCTTTCAAAACTAAATCATCACTTTTCAGTCGAGAAACCAACCTCCTGCAACTTCTATCATTCACTACATAATCCTTAATATATAGAAATGCTCTGAATAGATTTTACTGGCGAACTTACATTGACACCTTTATGAAATTTGCGAAGTGAAACGATTCTCTGTAATTTTTATATAGTACAAATATGAGGGTAAAATTTGTTGAAAAGTATGGGCAAAAGTAAGATCTGGTAGATGATATTACAAATTAGGGAGAGATACATACATTTAAAACTACAAGAAAAAGTTAAAAAGTTGATAAGTTTGCTCTGAGATATTTGTTCTGAAAATTAGTCATTACTTTTGCACCAACCTGGTATATTAATAATTAGAAAATTCTTAGAAATAATACGAGAAACTGAAGCCTAGAAGTATGAGTAAAGAATTATTGATAGAACACAAGTGAAGAAAAAACTACCTCTGAATGGATGAAGAACATTTGCAGGCGACAACATCTAGATAAGACTGATAAGAAACTTTCGTTAGCAAATGAGGGGAAAACTGCGTTTAAAAGGATGAAGCTCGTTAAAGGTGATATCGGAGGGAAGCAACAATGCAAATCAGTCCAAATATTAATTAAATGTATTATTTGCATTCTGCAATCGTCCCAAGTCCCTTGCGATTGATGATTGAGTGTGTAATTCCCATATTATGTCCATTTGTTCCTAATTTATTTTGCTTATACAAGAACAAGGACTTTCCATCTTTATCGAGGCTGTGGCAATCCAGCAAAAAGAGAAGGAACTGAGGAGTGGAAATCAAGAGAAACTTCAGAAGGATCCGAGAGGGACTTCAGAGGGAGTTCATTTTCTTGGGCCAATTTGGGATTTAGTGACCTAATAGTAAATAAGAACATTAGAGGGTATGTGAAAAGAAACTTCAAAAAGGAGTACTCAAGGATACGTGAGGGTTGTACTGAAGAGGGTATCGAGTAAGTACTTTACAGGAATAACTACGAGAGACGGATCTGAGGAGCATGAAATGCTCTAAAGTCTAAACCAGTCAACTTGGAGAAATTACTGGAGGGTACTTCAAGTGCATGACTACCTCATGAAGGAAATTACATCACGGCACCACGGCACTTTAAGTGGTTACCTCGTGAGGGAAATTACTGAAGAGCACATCATATGGCTGCCTCAGGAGAGAAATAACTGGAGGGCACATCATGTGGCTACCATGTGAGGGAAATTACTGGAGGGCACATCATATTGCTACCTCATGAGATGAGGGAAATTACTGGGGGCACATCAAGCGGCTACCTCATGAGGGAATTCAAGAGCTACTTCAGAGGGGCATGGTTGGCATCTCAAGAGGAGGGGGGGGGGGCAACAGGAGGAGGGGTGAGGGAGGGGCAGGTCGCAGGCGCTGTCCAACTCGCTGTCGCTGTTGGAACTCGACAGCAATTAGTGAAGAAAAACACGGTCCTGCCAGAGGGACAATTTGCTGCAAGCGCGAGGGCCTCTAGAGTGGGAGGCTCTTCTGGATATCTGAAGGAGAGGTGGGGGAAGGAACGAGGGGCTTGGGTGAAGCGCTAACGAGGGCAGAATGTGTTTCACTGAGGAGGCGGCATGTAGCACAGTGCAGTTAATTATTGCATCTTTTTAGCGTCCAACAAATTTGGTTACTGAATCTTTCGTTATTAATTAACACGCACATTCTACGTGGCCAGCAGGACTGGTGAAATAAAGTGTCTTGCGCTTCATGTTGTTAGCTTAAACGATTTTCTATGAATTGTTCTTCTGTGAATTACGCCTGGATTGTAATGGGTTTGGTGAAAGTTATTTTTGAGCTTAACTCTGTGGCCACATCTCCAGTCATAGGTAAGAGTATTCGTACCACAAGGTGTACCATATGCGTTAATGTTATTCGTTAAAAATAGTTACTGTCAATGTGTATTATTCTATAGCACGTACGCGCTTCGATTGCTACAGGTTTATCGAAAATATTTTGCGTATGATGTTCATATTTGCTAGCAGATTTCGAAATTGTTAAGGTTCACACGAGATTTTATGGTTCGGTCTCTTAAAATATTTTTTTCTTTTTCTTCAAAGTACAAGAGGAACAAGTTAGTCGTAACTACGAGCAAAAAAAGATAGTATTAGAACTGAAGGAGACTTATCAAAATATGTACATTTTACCCGAAATTGATAGCTGGCTTAAAATGAGATGTAAATTATAACGTTTGCAGAACTTGCAATGCTCGCAGCTTATTTGTGACCATAGCTGATTTTGAAATAGTTAATGTCAACTCTCTTGGGAAACGTAGGAGGTGCATTCAGCACCGCACTCACCATATCATCAGTCGCAAAACACCATCACACACTGTCAAACTTTACTCCTATGCACTCAGACTTCACCACACCTCATCACACTTTACCGCACCACCACCACACTTCACCATCACGCACCATAACACTTCACCACCACTCACCACCACACTTCACCACACCATTACACTCCATCACCACGTACGACCACACTTCACCATCACGCACCACCGCACTTCACCATCACGCACCACCGCACTTCACCACCACGCACCACCACACATCACCACCACGCACCACCGCACTTCACCACCACGCACCACCGCACTTCACCACCACGCACCACCGCACTTCACCACCACGCACCACCACACATCACCACCACACATCACCACCACGCACCACCGCACTTCACCACCACGCATCACCGCGCTTCACCATCACGCACCACCGCACTTCACCACCACGCATCACCACACATCACCACCACGCACCACCACACATCACCACCACGCACCACCACACATCACCACCACGCACCACCACACATCACCACCACGCACCACCACACATCACNTCATATGGCCACTTCATCAGGGAAATTACTGAAGAGTACGTCATATGGCTTCCTCATCAGGGAAATTACTGAAGAGCCCATCATATGGCCACTTCATCAGGGAAATTACTGAAGAGTACGTCATATGGCTTCCTCATCAGGGAAATTGCTGAAGAGTACGTCATATGGCTTCCTCAGGAGAGAAATAACTGGAGGGCACATCATGTGGCTACCATATGAGGGAAATTACTGGAGGGCACATCATATTGCCACCTCATGAGATGAGGGAAATTACTGGGGGCACATCAAGCGGCTACCTCATGAGGGAAATTCAAGAGCTACTTCAGAGGGGCATGGTTGGCATCTCAAGAGGAGGGGGGCGGAGCGACAGAAGGAGGAGTGAGGGAGGGGCAGGTCGCAAGCGCTGTCCAACTCGCTGTCGCTGTTGGAACTCGACAGCAATTAGTGAAGAAAAACACGGTCCTGCCAGAGGGACAATTTGCTGCAAGCGCGAGGGCTTCTAGAGTGGGAGGCTCTTCTGGATATCTGAAGGAGAGGTGGGGGAAGGAACGAGGGGTTTGGGTGAAGCGTTAACGAGGGCAGAATGTGTTTCACTGAGGAGGCGGTATGTAGCACAGTGCAGTTAATTGTTGCATCTTTTTAGCGTCCAACAAATTTGGTTACTGAATCTTGCGTTATTAATTAACTACGTTACCAACAGGACTGGGGAAATAAAGTGCCTTGCGCTTCATGTTGTTAGCTTAAAAGAGTTTCTATGAATGTATCTTCTGTGAAATACGCCTGGATTGTAATGGGTTTGGTGAAAGTTTTTTTTTTTTGAGCTTAATATTATTTGTTAAAAATAGTTACTGTCAAGGTGAATTATTCTATAGCACGTACGCGCTTCGATTGCTACAGGCTTATCGAAAATATTTTGCGTATAATATTCATATTTGCTAGCAGATTTTGAAATTTACGACTGTCTTCTTAAGGTTCACACGAGATTTTGTGGTTCGGTGTCTTAAAATATTTTTTCTTTTTCTTCAAAGTACAAGAAGAACAGGTTAGTCGTAACTACGAACAAAAAAGGTACTTTTAGAGCTGAAGGAGACTTATCAAAGTATGTACATTTTACCTGAAATTGATAGCTGGCTTAAAATGAGATGTAAATTAACGTTTGTAGAACTTGTAATGTGCGCAGCTTATTTGCGATAATAGTTGATTTTGAAATAGTCAAGGTCAACTCTCTTGGGAAACGTAGGAAGTGCATTCAGCACCGCACTCACCATATCATCAGTCGCAAGACACCATCACACACTGTCAAACTTTACTAGTATGCACTCAAACTTCACCACACCTCATCACACTTTACCGCACCACCACCACACTTCACCTTCACGCACCATAACACTTCACCACCACTCACCACCACACTTCACCACACCATTACACTCCATCACCACGTACGACCACACTTCACCATCACCCTTCACCATCACGCACCATCGCACTTCACCATCATGCACCACCACACTTCACCACTACGTGCCACTACACTTCATCACTCCCTCACACTTTGCCATCACTCACCACCACACTCCTCCACCACCACGTACCACCAAATTTCACCACCACGCACCACCAAATTTCACCAACACGCAACACCACCTTTCACCGCACCACTACACTTCACCACCATGCACCAACTCACTTCACCACACCACCACTTTACTTCACCACCACGCACCACCACACATCACCACCACGCACCACCCAAGTCTCGCCTATAATTGCTCCAATCACGCACAAACACGCCCGCTCTGTCGATCATGGATCTGAGCACTCGACGCGCAGGGCGCAACTTTCTGGTTCTTCCTCATTCTTATTCTCTTGCTGCTCTTCATCCTATCTTCTTCTTCTCAAAATTGTGCTCTCCCGTGCGTTTATCACCGTATTCGCTTACTACCTTCGTTTTATGGTCTTGTCCAAATTGTTTTCGTGTGTGCCTTCATCTTGTTTTTGCTGCTCTCTTCTTCTCTAATTCCCTTTGTTTTTACAGGCGCTCATCAACTTACTAAGAGGTTTATATTTTCGCTATTTATCTCGTGTTCTTTAGTATTCCGTATCTATACTCGCATATGCAATTATATTTCACTGTTTTCGCTTCTCCAATTTGCATCGCTCTTAGCTACATGCTATTTAATATCTCTACTGATGAAAATCGTGCCATGTTTTTTCTAGCATTCACGAACAATTCCTTTTTTCAAACATTCCGTTTTTCTTTTTCTAAGCTATGCATCACTGTTACAACTAATAAAATTCATCCAGATTTTTAGGCTATTTCTGAATTGCCTTTATTTCCGTCATAAAATTGCTGCGAGTTACGAGTAAAATTTGCGTTAAGCATTTCTTGTCCCTAAAAATTTGACTATCCGTATGAGCACTTCTATCAAAAGTGAGTTCCCTATCGGGATATACAACAGTAACACGGGCTCATAGGGGACACAACGTATTAAAAATCAGTAGAATAATTGCGTATATAACGCATAGAGAATCGTCACTACCTACTATACGCACACAGCTTAATTACTGTGAGTTGGTTGCTCGCTTGATTTGTTTCTCTATAGCTGTCCCGACTTGAACCCATGACCGTATATATAGCTGTATAGATTCACTGGCCCAACTGGTGGCTTTCATATGCAACTGAAATTAATGCCGTTACGATGCATATTTAAAACCAGCAGTGTAGATACGGTAGCATAAATGGCGTGCAAGTCACGCATTCCTGCATCAGGTTGTATGTGTGAATGCATAGAGTGTCTTCGGCATTAGATAGGACAACATTCATCTGCTGCACGACAAAGGAGCCGTTACCATGGCAAATTTCTAAACCGAAGCATCGAAAACGATTAAAGTATATTTAAGTGGTAATATAGATACTATGTAGCTTGCACTTCCGCCTCACTGTGAATAGATTTTCCCCTCTGATGTCAGTACGTGTAAAAAATGGAAAGATTTCCCTTACAACGCAACCTCACAGAAGATCGAAGGAAACGCCTTGTCGTTAAACTGAAATACCTTGCAGCGCGGGCCCATATATGCCATATACGCTTTCCCGTGCACCCTAGAGCAATATCTGTCATCGTAGGCTCTTCCAGCACACAAACTACAGGTTTTGTCCTGCATGACAAAGCAGGTATTTCCCACTGGTGCACATGAAAGCGTGCTATTCTTGGGACAACATTTTTTCAGCATAGTTTCAATTTCAAGCTTGGTATACTCTTATAGAAAAAACTATATAGGTTCCTTGCAGCAACTCACAGTCGCAGCACGGAATAACTTTAGCTACAATAGTCTGCCACCGTAACATGTAACAAAATGTCCTTCAGTCTCTACGATTTTATATTAGCGTTCGCTATAACTGCCATCTTTTATTTTTTCAGGAAAAGTCAAAATCAAAATAGATCTGACAAAACAGTGTCGAAAAAGGCGCACGAATTATTTTTTCCGGTGTCAAAAAAGCTGTTGTTAGCTTAGTTTTTATTGATGATCTTCAGCTCGTCATTAGTTTATCAAGTATTTTCTTTCACCCGAAGACAAAGCCGTCACCATTCCTTTCACGTCATTCTCATTCTCCGTACTGGGATTCCAAAACCTTCCTTCTTAGATTCCCTGTGAATTTCATAGCAGGTATCGCGTTCCCTGTAACCGTTCCTATTTGGAATTCCAAGCAACAAACCGATTCCTTGTCCGATGTAACACTTTTCGCTTCACAAAATACTTCTCGGTCACAACGACATTTTTTGAGCAATCTGATCGTTTTTTATAGCAGGGATTTTTTTTTATAAAATCGGTGGGAAAAAATGAAAGCTCTGCTAAAAACTCCGGTCAGATTTCATAAGCGATCAAAAAAGTGCATTGTTTTGTAAACGGTTGGTGCTTCACGTGAGGCGCTCCATGTGAGATCAATTCCCATGGTAGCTGAAATTATTATTGGAAGGCAGACATGATACGTTCTATAGGAACTTCGGAGAGAAGACCTTTAAATTTTGATGGAAATTGGGGTAATGCTGAGGAGCTGGTTTTGCTAAAATTTAAAAGTAAGTAGAAGATGAATTTCTCAGAGCAGCGAGGGTAAGATGAAGATCTTATTTCCTTTGCACAAAAGATAATAGCGAATTATTGGAAGGTTGAAAGGGAAATTTGAAAACTTCAGTTTTGTATCAAATGAAGAGGTAAATTGATTAATTGATTAGAGATACAGTAAAAAGAGCTGCAGTCCTATTTTCGCTGAAATTAATAAGAGGGCTAACAATTTAGCTTTTGTTGAGAAGAGAAACAAAGCTGAAAATTTAGCTTATTGGGAATAAGGAAAAATGGTTGAACATTAAGATTATTTTTTCCAGTTTTACAGGGTTTTTTTATCAAAGAGAGTAAAAAGATTATTGATTGCATAATGAAGAATTAGTACGGTCTTTTTTCAACATGAGAAGCATCATGAATACTCAATTATACTAATGATGATTGTTAGTAAGATGCTCATAATGATAGTGGTAAAATGATGCTAGTAATTAATGACTCTTGCAAGGTAATATACTTATGATGCTACCCTAATGATACTAAATAAAGTATTGCTGATGCACTGTTGCCATTAATAATTATTAGTTAGTAAATATATGTTATTAACATGATGTTAATTAATTTTCTTACTTGGGGCACCTCCAGATAATTTTAACGTAGTGATACTGATAATGATTCTTAATAAAATGCTCATATTAACTACGGTTAACATACAGACCCTAATCATGTCCCTTCATAAGACACCCTTACTAGCATAATGATGCTTAAACCGATCTTTCGTCAAATGCTCATAGTGTTGTTACCATAATGATGCTAATAATGATCCTTCACAAGATGCTCATAATGATGTTGATGTTGATGATGGCAACAACAAAATGTTTGGCAGTGGGGGCCCAGTATTAGGGTATGCCTGTAAACAAACATGCTGGCAAACACGAGGTGTAGTCCGGTGTAAACACAGGGCGAGAGCTACTGTATACACACTCAAGTGTGTTATACACACTTGAGTGTGTTATGCAACACGTCCTCGCTCTTCTGCTTGTGTGAGTGTAGGTGTATGTGTTTTTATGAAGGCTCAGAACTGTATACATGTAGGTGTCATTTTGGGTGTGTAGGTGTATATGTGCGTGAATAACACTACTGGTAATGACTATATAAATAACATTAAAGCTGGTAGTTCAAATGTTATTAACAAGGCACAATATTCCAACTTCTGACGTTGCTCAACTACATAGATGAGGAATGGTTGTTTCCAATGCCGGATTACTGCTTGAATAAGATATGTATGATTGCCGTTATTGCCAAATACTGAAAGAAAAAAAATGGTTTCACTTCCTTTTCGTTATTATTTATATGAATTGTACTATATGCAAGTATTAAATCAAGTCAATTTGTTACTCTATACAACCAATTATCGGTATATTGGTAAGTTATTTTTTTAAATTTTAGCGTGGCCTCTTGTCTGACTAAATTCTTTGTTTTTATAACTGAATGTACTTACCTGCACTGCAGCTGCTGCTTAATTTATGGGACAAATAAATTCTATGAAGTTTCTAGTTTCAAATAACTAGAATAATGCTGCAAGAAAATAGAAATCGGTGATTTGAGTGCTGGTAAAATAAATATATAGGTATGTATTGCTATGTACATGTATAATTGCAAAGTGTAGGTATATATATTATGTTCATCTATATCACCTACATAATTTTAAAACTCCAATTATCTTGCGTGCTTGCGTGTTCACTTAATTTATAAAGCTGATGAACTTGTGTGCGTGGTTGTCGCCGCCAGCATACATAGCGAATAAGCTGAAAGGATCCAGGAGATTTCAGAATAATAATTTAAGCTTCAATTAAATACTTATTTCATTTTATCATTAATATGGAACAGCTCTGTGATCACTGCATCCTGGATATACGGTTCGGCAATACCTTTATTTCGGATCACTGGCCAGCATCGCCTATAAAAAATGCCATTTTGTGGCAAGAAATAACAGAAAAGAAAATTCGTTTTAGGTAAGGTATTTAGTCACCCAATGGGTCGCGGGCGGTCTAGTTAGTGCACAGAGTGTTCAATAGTTATCGTCGTAACCTTTTTTTATTGATGTACATTTTTACATAGTATTCCTTTATCTCCAGACCTTAATCCTCTTCATTTCTGGGTTTAATAGGTCCATAATGGAGAACAAGGTCTCTGCTGCCCCTCACAAAATTATAGAGACTTTGAAGGCAAGACTCTTGAAGGAATGGGCAAAAATTCCTCAAGCTGTCATTCGGGACTCTTGAACGGCGTCTCCAAGCGTTTGCAGCAGGTTATCGATGCCGACGGAAGGTATACTGAATAAATTATAGATATTCGGGAAGAATAGTGGTTAAACAACATGTTTATTTTGGTTTGATTTGTATAGTTCGATTTAGTTAATAAATTTGGGCAAAAAAAAAAATTGTATGGATAAATTTTAAACTCCCTGTTTATCTATATATATTTACTTCTGTTATTCCAAAATACACAGAGAGGAATATGTTATGAACTAAAAGAACAGCCCCGCCGTATCCAAGATGCAACAGCGGTCACCGAACTATATTAATGCATGATGAATTGAAATTACAAATTGAACATCATTATTCTAAAAAATCTCCCAACTTCTCTCAGTTTATTCCCATGTATAATAGCGCAGACATTGTGCTCGGTGACTACATACTTTGAAACTGATGAGCTGAGGTACAGCGAAAGGCGAGTCGTGGATAACTAACGTTCTACATCTGCTTCTCTCTGTTTCTTTCAGTGCATTATATATATATATAATGTAACTAACTTTCTACATCTGCTCCTCGCTGTTTCTTTCAGTGTATTATATATACATAATGCCCCTGCAAGATAACATTACATGTAAATAATGTGATAATGATCAAAATACTAACAATGCAGATATCAATAAAACAATTCCTATTCATCGTTCACAAAGCACATGTTCCGTGTTCGAAATCAGCAACCGATTTTCTATATATTCATAATCATTTAATTATCACCGGTCGATTGCAGTACAATAACAAACAAATCACATTCAAAGCGTCGTTATATAAAAAATTCGTTACAGAGACTCTCAATATTTACAAAACAGCTGTTTCTCTGAATAACATATTATTTGCCAAGCAGCTGTTTATATATAAAGAAGGTATCATCGAGTTTTTGTAGTGAAGAAGAAAGCGATTTGTTATCGGCAGTACTGGTCACAAACACGCTGACTAACAAGAGGGTGTTGATAAGAGTGTCTTATTTATCGTCGACTAAAACACTTGTCCGAATATGACTCATACAGAACTGCAGTCTTTCTCGCGAGGAAAGGTAGACTGACTTAACTACCATTTTATTGCAAGTCAGTTGAGTGACTGTTAATTTTTCCCCTCTAATTAAACTTGGCAATGATATCTTTATCACCCGCGAACGAAGTGAGAGAGGTGATTATCACCCGCAAACGAAGTGAGAGAGGTTATTATCACCCGCGAACGAAGTGAGAGAGGTAATAATGTTGTCGTTAAAGATTTAAGTATTACATTTGTAAATATATTTCTCTGTCCACCCAAAAAGTGGTCGAAGGAGTCGAGCAATATTCATAATTTTTTATAGGGAGTTTGGCAGTTGACCTAGATGTGACCCATGCCAAAAACTTGGCCTAGCTGGCCATCAAAACTGACCGCGTTGAACTTGCCCCCACTGCGGCAAATTTGCCTGCACCGCGGCAGATCGTCGAGACGTTCTATTTTTCCTATGTTATTATTACAGTGAATAGTTTAAGCGCCTACTTCCACGATAACGGCGACCTAACAAAGGGAGAAGCAAAGAACATAATTATGACGATGGAAACAGGGAACCCATGGTCGAAGGTGTTCCTACACTGGATGTGACCCGTGCCAAAAAACTAGGATTAGCAGGCCCTCAAAAATGAAAGCGATGCAATTTGCTACCTCAGCGGGTGACGGTCTTACGCCACGAGCCGTTCTAGTTATTCGTAGTTATTACAATACCTTTGATGATACTTCGGACGAGGTCCAGGCGATGTTACGCACGCGGCCCATGTTGCATCTTGTGCAGAGGTGATGCTGCAGTCCGTGACCAGCGGGGTGGCCAACAGAGAGTTATCCCCACAGTTCACGTAGCTGCTTACAGCAGGTTTATCTGGCACTTTTAGTAAGCATGCGTCCAGTAAGTGTTTAAATTTCGCAGTCTCTGTACCGGTGACATTTCGCATATGACGAGGCATTTTGTTGAATAATCTCGCCCCTCGGACCACGAAACTATTAGAATACTTTGTGGCTATCGCATCACCACCAGTTTTGATCGGAATGCGCACCTCACAAGTGCGACCAATACGGCTTGGGTGACAATAGCAGGTATAATTTATTAGAGGTGGGCATTTGCGGCCATCTGGAGTAAGATGCGGCCCAACCAGTTCAGTAAAAAATACTTTCATTTTTACCTCCGCCAAGGAGGTTATGTTTTCGTCGTGTTTGTCTGTCTGTTTGACTGTTTGTCTGTCTGTCACCAAGATAACTCAAAAAGTTATGAACTGATTTGGATGAAATTTACAGGGATTGTTAGGTATGTTAAGAGGAGCAGAAGATTAACTTATGGTGAAGATATATGTCCATCCGTTTGTTTGTTTGTTAGTTTGTCTGACTCATTTTTTACTCAAAAAGTTATGGATGGAGTTTGATGAAATTAACATGAGTTTGTCATTGTTTTTAATTTTATGCTTGCTAGCACAATAACTCAAAAAATAATGAATGGTTCTTCATGAAATTTATAAGGGTTGTTAATAATGTTAAAAGACATGAATGATTGAATTTTGGTGCAGATCGGTATTTTCGTTTGCATGTTTGATTCATGTTTGTCATAACGATTGTTAGCAGTATAACTCAAAAAGTTACGAACGGATCGTCAAGAAAATTGCACAAGCTGTTATTACTATCAAAAGGCACAAATGAATAAATTTTGGAGTTTACATAAAGAAAATTATGGTTTCAGAGCCAATTTGAATTTTTTGTTACCGTTACCTCACTTGACGGAGGTATGCGCTCTCAGAGTGCTCTAGTTACTCCTGTGATTGCGCTACAAGAGATAGAAAATGCTGATCAATCGTAATTTTGGCAGCTCAATTAGCTAACTTTGCGGGAAACTGACCCTAAGGGGCCCTAATAGTATATGGGACACTGACTCTTATAGGATATGAGAAACTGAACTTAATAGGATATGAGAAACTAACCCTGATAGGATATGGGAAACGGTCCCTAATAGTATATGGGAAACGGACGCGAATAGTATATGGGAAACGGATCGTAATAGTTTATGGGAAACTGACCCTAATAGGATATGAGAAACTGACCCTAATAGAATATGGGAAACGGACCCTGATAGGATATGGGAAACTGACCCTCATAGGATATGGGAAACTGACCCTACTAGGACATGGGAGACTGAGCCTAATAGGATATGGGAAACTGACCCTAATAGTATATAGGAAACTGACCCAATAGTATATGGGAAACTGACCCTAATAAGATATATTAAACTGATCCTAAGAGGATATGGGAAACTGATCCTAATAGGATATGGGAAACTGATCCTAATAGGATCTGGGAAACTGACCCTTAATAGTATATGGGAAACTGACCCTAATAAGATATAGGAAACTGACCCTAAGGGGATATGGGAAACTGACCCTAATAGGATATGGGAAGCTAATACTAATAGTTTATGGGAAACTGACCCTAAAAGTATATGGGAAACTGACCCTAATAGGATATGGGAAACTGATCCTATAGGATATGAGAAAATGACCGTAAAAGAATATGGAAAACTTACTCTAATAGGATATGAGAAAATGACCGTAAAAGAATATGGAAAACTTACTCTAATAGGATATGAGAAACTGACCGTAAAAGAATATGGGAAACTTACTCTAATAGGATATGGGAAACTGACCGTAAAAGAATATGGGAAACTGACCCTAATAGGATAAGGGGAAGTTGGGGAGAGGCGCAGTTATCACATGAACCTTTCAACTCTGCCGCCATGGCTGTGACTATCTGTGGTGGACAGCAGCCGTGAAATTATTTGTGGCTTGCGGGTACCTATTTGTAGCACGAAATCAGCACAGGTGGATTTCTTTGCCTGGATAGGTGTGCGATCAAGTTGACTCTACATTTGCAATTTAATAAACGACAAACTCATCCACTTTCTTTATTTTTCTCAAATAATAACATAATGCTTCTGTGAAAACGTTCGAAACGAATCAACTACAAAACATATAACAAGAAGCCGTTAACATACAGTTCAACCACAGCTGGAAACATGAAACAGTTCATCTGTGTTTCAAAATATATATCGTCTGATGCAGTTTATGACTGCAGAAACGTGATGCAAAATTAAAAAAAAAATTGAACAAGGCATCGTAGGAACTTAATGCATTATTGAAAAATCCAACAGTGAAACAGTCCATAGGTGCGTTGACTGATGTATCGTCTGATTAAAGTAGTGAAAACAATCATCATATTGCACCACGTGCACCGCACTCGTACAATTCATGTACCTAATCAATATGTACCACAGCTGTGAAGATTGCTGAACAGATTTGAAGCTCCCGACACCTGAATTGATAAGAAGGAATTGGCCGCAACATGCATACGGTATCGACTCATTTTGCTGTCATATACGCAAAAAAATGATGTATTCAAATGTACACCTTCGCATCCCTGTACATATACTTTATATGAAAGGTGGTGTAGAAACAGTTTACTTGGAACTTGCATAAACCGCATGCATAATTGAAAATTGATGAATAAAGCGTATACTTGAAAGTTGCATAAACCGTATACATGAGAGCTGATGCACAAACTGTGTACATGAGAATTGATGTAAAAACCGTATACTGAAAACTGATGCATATATACAAACCGCATACTGGAGAACTGATGCATTAAAATCATACCTGGACGTTACGCCAATCATACACTTGAGAATTTATGCATTACCAATAAGATAAAAGCTGATGAATAAACTAGAAATACACTTGAAAATATTGCAGGATACTGTTACACGAGAATTACACTGTTACACGAGAATTACACTGTTACACAAGAATTAACGCATGAATCGTGAACTCAAAAATCGATACACTAGCCGTATGTTTACAAATTGGTGCATAATTAAACAGCACAGATTAAAATTGTCGTAATTGAAATTTGGTTGACAATTTTGTGCTAAAAAAAATTGGATGATTGATGAAATTTGTACTGGGTGTCTCGAACAAAAAAAAAAAAAAAAAAAAATTAATCTTCATTTGGCTGCTGCTTCAATACTAATGGAGCTATAGAATAATGAAATACGCATCAACCACAAATAGATCCAATATGGGTTGGGAATGTATCTTATATACCGAAACAAAACTTTAGAAATTACTCTTTCGAATGAAATCCATTTCATACTTCAATGTAAAATGTAACATTTTTTTTTAAATTGGTACTTGCAACTGATGACGATATTTGAAACTGGTAATTAGCAGGTGAGATCATTTGATTGAAACATGACTCTGGAAATTTGTGTATAAAGTTCGTACAGAAAATTCGCTTTTACACCGTATGGCCTCACTTAATAGTGAATTATTGAACCGTAACTGGCATATCGTTTCTCAATTTGAGGTTGGGACCGTCTTTTAACCTCACACTGTGCTTAAAATAAGTATTTGAACTGTAGGTTAATGACTATCGTTTGGCAAGGCAGGGTTAGATTATTGGCTCCTGTATTTCAAAGGGTGCAAAGATATCGAAATTAGGCTGTGTAGTAAAAGCTCATGGTGGTGTAAATTGGCACATATTTAGTCTGTAGAAAGTAGTCTTGTTTTTAAATAAGGTTTCTTTAGTTCTTATTTGGGTAATTAAAAGTTAAATATACTCTAGTTTTGTTTTATACACATGGGATTTACGTTGTTTTTCAGTAATTGTGCAAGACCGCGAGACAACTAGTTGGCTTTATAAAACAAGTGTGAGGAAAAGTATCAACTGAGATAAATTGTGATATTGAAAGAACATTTTGAAATACAATCATAATTACTTTTGCGTCTCATTTAGGGCACTGCAGGATAGTTATGGAGTTATAGTAGTAATCAAGAGTCTTGGCCGTCCCGGAAACTATTTCACGGTCTTAGCTTAGTAAGAATTATGTTAGGATTGGGCACACATATACTGGAGGATCCTTCCTTTGGTCGACAGAATGAATATTATGAGGCTCTATAGTTGCCTGGTCTTCAGTGTTTAAGTATAAGGCCGTGTTCACACGTCCCTCAACATAACGTGTTCAGTCAAACTGATGGACGCGGCTCGTTCATTTGATAGAAGTAGCTGCAGCAAAGGCGGGAGATTGGAGGATGAAGCACATCCATTATCTGAACGCATCGTGTAATTCAAGTTAAGTAAACAGAAGGTATAAATACTGAATTTATTCTCTATAGCATTTTCAAGGCAAGAACAAGCCAGTAAAAATGCTTCTTTACCGTCACTTTAACGATCACAATCATTCTATTCCCGTTGAACAGCAGAAAACTAGTTGAGCTGAAAATGTTGTACTAAGAACGCAGACGCCATCTTTGATTCGACAGAGAAGCGAATTGCGGCGTCCTGGTTTCATTTTCATCAGTTTAT
Source organism: Parhyale hawaiensis (assembly GCA_001587735.2). Taxonomy (NCBI): domain Eukaryota; kingdom Metazoa; phylum Arthropoda; class Malacostraca; order Amphipoda; family Hyalidae; genus Parhyale; species Parhyale hawaiensis. The sequence goes on from LQNS02278070.1 coordinate 7,653,984, forward strand.
TAGGCTAAAAATATTTCGAAAATAGGCTTATCCTTTCAAATTCAGTCTATAAGATTATAGAATACGAATGTGACTTCAAACCGACGTGAAATATAAGAGAAAATGTAAGAAAACGAGATCATAACTGAAGGCGCGGCATTATCCATTTGAATGAAGGTCGCTTCTACGTGTGGACAGCGACATAAGAAGTTGACAGACGGCCCGTTCATTTTCGTGACTGAACGCGTTACGACGAGGGACGTGTGAACTGGCCCTAAGAAGCAACTCGATTGCGTTTAGGCGGCAGAAAATTTAATTTCTGACCGTAAGACTGAGTTTCTGAAAGTCTTACGGGTAACCTATTAAGGGTTAACAACTGGCGGGTCCAAGCCAGCTCACTTGTATCTGAATTTCCCGACGAGATGAGTCTCGAAATCTTATTTCCACCGTTCCGTCAATCACGTCCTTGTGGTCTCTCCATAAATGACGCGAAAAATCTGTTAATAGCGTATTTGTTACAAGCTAGGTAGCTAGTTATTCCAGGACTTTATCTTACATTAAAAAAAAA
>LQNS02278070.1:7655460-7669290 GCA_001587735.2 Parhyale hawaiensis
AGTTAGTTATAGTTAGGAAGTTTAAGCCTCCGTTTCCGAGCAAAACGATATCACAGAGGAAAGAGCAAGGGACATATAGTATGCCAAGAGAAACGGGGAACTCATGCACGAAGGTGCTCCCACCACACAGGATCAATGCCGCGGGAATTGAACAAGAGTAAGGAAAACGTTTCTTAAAGAAATTTAAAATGAGAGAGACAACTGAAACCTGTGCCTGCACCGAAATTATGCAAAAATAAAAAAAAAATGGCGCTTAAACGAAAGTAATCGAGCCAAAATTGCGCAAATATGGCATCCGTTACAAGAAATGTATTAGAGGAGAAGCAGCATGGGGCAAAACTGGGAATAACGTTTCTAAAGGAAATTCTAGATGAGATAGACAAATGAAACTTGTGCATGCACCGATGATTATAAAGAAGGAAGATATTGACGGTGAAAGTAATCGAGCCATAATTGTGCAATTGGTAGCCGTTCCAAGCAATATAAAGGGCAGGGGTTCCCAAGAATGGATAACTTGCACTCCCTGTGGGGGTACGAGATGATCATCCAGTGGGTTCAAAATCTTGGATGAGGTTGGACATTTAAATTTGTTTACAAATTTTACGTAAATTTCATTATCTATCATCGGATGAGTTATTTTTCTAGGAGGTACGATAACATCGTAAGAGTTTTCTAGGGATGCCGGGCTTAGAAAAGGTTGGGAACCGCAGCTCTACAGTTACACCCGATAGGAACTTTAAGAATATTAAATTATCCGATGTGGATTGGGACGCCTTCTATTGAAATAATAATAAAAAATACTTCACAAATGCCCGATGAGGTACAAGCGTATATTTTAACATTCAGTAACTGGTACTTATTTCAGAGTTTCTAAACATGACTTAGGCATACGGCTGCATGTTTGTCCCGTTGGTAAGCGGTGTGGCACGCACACATAACCATGACGAAATCATGATCATTAACGGGCGATTTTGGTAGGCAAGACGGCAGGTCTTGTGGCCAAACAGAGACGGGCACCTGGTGACCCGTAATTAACCTTTCCACACCTGCTTACCTTGCTATTGATTCGGTAAATCGAAAAAGTTAGTAATCCGATTGGATGAGGTCGTTCACACTTCTTTAAGCCACTGTAGTTGAGCTGGCGAGATCCAGTGACTAATTATCTTACGGCACGGTACTGGAAAACCGGCACTTCAGGCACCTTAAAAAAATAGAAAGCCTAAATAAGTCGTAAACATAAGCAGACATCTACTTCTAAGACGCTAAGTGAAGTTAAAAATTCCATTTTTGTTCTGACTCAGGACAGTGTAAGTACACCCATGCTAGTGCATTTGTAGGTCAGTCAGTATAACTAATATGAGTAGTATTGATATAATTGAGCGCTCCATAAAGATTAAAAGGTGCATATAAGATCAATATAGCCTATTCGAACAACAAGTATACATAGTTAACAAAATCCAAGAAAAAGAAAAGAATAGAAAAAAATCCCATAGACAGGGGAGTCGAAAACCGCCAATGTTTTTCAAGAAAATAATTAGGTAAATAGTAAACTATAGACTGTAATTAAAAAATATACATACAAATAAATCAATAAATTAATACTCAGGTGATGAAAATAAAAACCTAGAATATCTTTGACGGACATTCAACAGCCCGTAGCTATGGCTTGCCCGGACAAGAAACCTGCCCCTGCAACACAACATTACCTTCCACAACAACAGTCAGAGGGACACCGAGTCCCAAGCACATTACTATGCCCGTACATTCACGGTAGAGACCAACACTTTTAACTTTACGTCCCATTATATCCTTCGCTTCTACACGGTATAAAATGAAGCTGGTATCTAGCGACACATTTTGTAAAGCGAGAATGAAGGTGTGCTTGATTAGCACGTTGATCTTAAGCTTTAAAATATCCAGAACTTAGATCCTTAACTCTCGATTCATGACTTGAGATCTAGCCCATGGGGTTAATTAATTATTGATTACGCTTGAGACGGATCGAGCATGCAGTCCTGCTTTGCTTGCTGGCGCGTTTTGACGCTTAGGGTCGACCCAACCCTACCAAACTTAAGGGCGGCCGCAGATGCTAAAACTTTAATCAAATTTTTGCGCGGCGCTGAGGCGGCTCCAAATTCTGTTAGGGAAGTTTGAAATGAGTTAAAGCTCTTTAGATCGTAGAATATCTTCCTTGCACTTAGCATATTGTATTCAAACAGCCGTTAGATGAAAACTTCTGCAGTTTTTTTATTATATATTTTGTATTTATATTTTCAGGAGCTGTAATTTTAAACTAAGCCCATCTTTTATTTTATCCCAAACTTTTATTTTACATGCATTTTTAATTTTATTCTTCCATTTTCACTTTAGCAGTCGATAGCTCGATCGATCCTTCTTAATTTTTGCTGTAATGTCTATTTTAGGAGTCATCAACCCCGACTTTCTCTTAATTAATTCAGTTATATTTTTTTCTTTGTGAAAAACTACCTAAAGCTATAATATCTAGTTTTCGTTTGGCTTTTGTGCAAGGCTGACTTTATCAATCCTACTATGATAAGCATACGCCATCAGCTGACTGATGAATTGCGGAGAAAAAATATTATGGAGGCTGACACTCAACCTCAACTATTCGGTACGATAAGTTCACTATAGGCGACTCCAACTACACAGTGAAGAGTCTGCACCAATTCTAACACATTGTCTTTTAGTACGTTTCTGATTCCTTTAGATGAATGTTTTTGTTCTAAAATTGGCCAGCACGTACGTATCCAGCATCTCAGTTGCATCCTCTAACGGGAAAAGCCGAGCAACAACAGCGACGAAGGAAAAAGCAGAGCTAAGTGACCATTGGTTGACACCACGAACGGGGATAAATCCAAACAGGTTGGATTTGAACAAAACTTCGGGCAGGAGCGTTGGATGCGCTACTTTGAATATTGTTGCAGATGTTGGAAGCAATCAAACTATGCTTGGGACTCCAGTGTACTAGGCAAAATTGAGTTTCCGGCTGTCGCAAGGGTAATCAGTTGGAGAAATCACCTGCCGCCGCACGATATAAAGCGGCGAAACCCAACACTATTTTCTGCAGCTCTGGTAAAGTCAAACTTAAACATGGCGCCACCGATTAGGTGGCGAAATTAAAATGAATCTTCACTTGTCCGCAACTTGGGAAGGTGCGCTGGCTTCGACCCGTTAAGTTGAGTTTGAAGCGTTGATCCTTAACCCGTTGCCCTTGAGTCTTCCAGAAACTCAGCGGTGTTCAGTGAAATGAGGTTTTCAACAGGCTCATAGATATCGGCTTGCTTTTAACATTTGCAACAAGATCCAAAGTGACAAAGTCAAAGCTCTTGTCTTAAATCCTGAAGGTCAAGCCTGGAAATCCTTATTTTGCCTACTAATCGAATTCATCCAAAACGGGCTTAGCTTAACTTGACTTTGCCATGCCAATGAATGACATCTTAAGTAAACTACATCAAAGTTGGACTTTCGAAAGCTTCAATTATTTAGCAAAAAATAGTAAACACGTACATCCAAAATCAACAAGAATTAAGGGAACGAGATTTAGAAAAGATAAAGATTCAAAGTCTTTTACAAAAAAATATGTTAGTTAAAGATAATATTTAGGAATATCTAGATCAAATCAAGCTAGAAAATACTGTAATCTGAAATTAAGAACTTTTGTAAAATAATAAAAAATTAAGTAATGCGTTCCATATTAATGAAATATTTGCTCCATAATTGAAAAAAATTGAAGAAAATTACGGACAAATGTCAAAGAAAAATGTACAAAATCTAATGGGAGTTGAAACCAAAATTCACTGCGTATCAGAGAAAAAATCAATGAGACTAGGAACAAATAAAATAAAATTAGGAAGAATTAAATAATATGAGATTGAAATTCCAAAATTAATGGCATTCTTATAAAAGATATGAGAGCTTCAGACCAACTATCAATAAAATCAGAGGCCAATATTAAGAAAGGTGCTCTTAGAATCACGTTTACGTACCAACACCTTCTAATTCTCGCTTCCACCAGTCGTTCGTAAACATACGACCTTCTGCTGTTGTTCATTCGTTCCCCAGAGTGATTTTTCCTAAGGAAGCTGTCATTTGCATTTCCGGAAAAACCACAGACGTTCCACAACAGCTTTTTTCTTCGGCCATCCACAAACTGATGACATTGGGACCTCCGAGTAAGCCCTATTACCTTCACTAATGAATGGCAGAAAATCTTCATTAATTTCGGGCATTGTTTCACAGTCTCTGTTTGACTGTCTTTGGAACTACACTCGTGAGTGATCAATTCGGTTTAAGGTGGTGAAAAAATTCCAAAGGTGTTACATAAGACTGCTGGTGAAGCAAGGTGAATGTGGAGGAGTGGGTAGAGCAAAATCTCTGGTATTCAACTATTGCATTATTAACAGGTGTTAACATATTTGATTTTAACCTAGTACGTATTATCCTATTTCGGGTCGACCTGTTATTTGTGGACCTAATTGGTGATAAACTCATAAGATGATGAACATTTAGGAGTTGATCTACTCAGTGTTTGCTCGTTGTTTATGGGAGGCCACCTTAATCCGTCTAGCTCCTTCTCTCTGCCACTCCAACTACACAGTTTGATGTCTCTAAGCTCCGCATGTCAGCGGCTCTTAATCGTGCTGGCGTGCATTCAAGATCGTCTCTTGGGCATGGACTCTTCACCCCTTTTTTTTCTCTCTTTTCCCCTGTCCTCTTTATCCTACTAACATAATGGCAATAGCTCATAGAGTGCCGGGGCGTATGTTCCTGTGTCTCTATAGGAATGGGCCTATTGGTTCGTCTACTGTCGCTTATCTAATCTAATCTTATAAATTTTTTAGTTACTTCTAAATTAAACAGATAACATAGAATGCGGTCGACCTCAATGTATATGTTAGGTTACTTTAGTAGAGAATAGGAAAGGCTAGCATAGGATAGATTTAGCATAGATTGAATTGGCAAGTGCCAAACCTAACTGATAGGCACACATATCTGAATTTCATGTAAGCCATGCATATATGCCCGCACCAAAAAATTAATTAATTGTTTAAACAAATAGAAAACACCGCTGACGCTGGGTGAATATGGAACATTAGGTAGAAATGTTGTGCGCGTTTGATATATTTGCGCGATCGATCGATCGCGCTGCGCAATCGGTGGATCGTTCAAATTTTTAAATGAAAAAAAAACAGTCCTTGCCTTCCCTAACCTACCCGACATTAAACCCGATTATAGTCCAACTTACCCGAAATTACGGCCTAATACCTACAACATCTACCGATTGCGCAGCGCGATCGATCGATTGCGCAAATCCACCAAATGCGCACAATAGAAATATCTTAGGATTACCTTGTTAACCTAATCAATAGTCACAACACGTGTACTGTATCGTCGAAAATTCTCCGTTTACCCTATTTATTGTCAAACCACTTTTGCTTTAATGTAGGGAGTCTTAATAAATTAATTAATTTACGTATTATTGTGTTCCTACTTAATAATTATTATTATCGATAATATAATTTTAATAATAGAATAGTATTATAATAATAGAACTATTATAATTACCGAGGGGATTTCACGACCCAAATTGGATCGGTTGAGCGGTGCTCAGCTCTAATATTATTCCTATTATTATTATAATCCTAGTTTAAACCTCCCTAACTGTTGCATCATTAGTGTGCCCTCCTCACCCTATACGTAAAGTTCGGGGCCGTTTCAGTAACTAAAGCCAGAAATCCGCTTCAGGGTAAGTTATAAATTCTGGAAGGGATTTGGTGTTGACATTTGTCCTCATAAAAAGATTTGAAAACTTTAAAGAAAAAGTATACCCAGAAAAATTGCTGAAACATATTTTTGATGCGTGGAGATACCAGAAGAAATTTTCAAAATTTAATTGAGAATATTCCCTATTGCTGTAGTAACTATATATATCCATCACCATTTCCTTTAACTAGTATACATAATTCGCTTCATAATTTTCTCCAGCTAACATTCATAAACAATTCCTTCACCAAAATTCCTGTTTCAATGAGAATGAATTCCAGAAAAATTGGAGCATTCTAATACAGTACGACATCGCAAACTGCTTGCTTTGGGATTGTTGGAGTAATGAAACGTCAATCCAAAATTCATTGTTTTCATCCTTCAGGCACCTCATGCCCTACTGAAACAACAATGAGACTTCGAAATTTTGTTACGTAGAACAATGACTCATTTGGGGAACTTTTCACACGGTTGATGATTATTTGCTGTGAAGGAAGAACCGCGATGGTGTGAGTGACGTTGAACTACCTGATGAAATTGAAAGGACACGCCATGTTGCATATCGGGGCACACGTATGCCATCCAAGAAGATTTGGCAACAAACTTTTCTCCAAAGTTTACGCACTTCTGGAGTTGTGTTATCCACTTGACAAAGCACTCAGAGTACTCACCACAAAGAAGTACACTTTGAAACTTGATCCCAGCCAGTTTTTCGGGGAAAACTAGCCACTGCTTGGAGGAAAGTCAGCTGCAAATCTTTGTTATCCACCGTACAGTCCTGACCTCGCACCATGTGACTTTTGGTCATTCTTAATCTAAGAGCCTGTGCACACGCTATAGTGAAACGAACAAACATTACCACCTCTGCATCCGAGTGTGCTGATGTGTCCAATTGCATAGCACACATTTGCAAGGAATTTTGAAGTATAGTTCACGCTAAGTTTGAAGAGATGTTCGATACTTAACTAATTAACGGCAGTCGCAGAGTAAACTGAGCTGTATATATTTTTTGCAAACTAAGCTGTGTTTACGAGTGTTCAGTAAAAGATTCCAACGATTAGCTGGTGAAACTCGTTCTTTTTACTAGCGTGTGTACCCGACAAAAGTTGATAAAAACCCGAATGAGATCTGTGGGGATAAATTATAGATGGAAAGCATAACTGCTTCAGAAAAGCATAACTGCTCTAGAAGTGCGTAAGCATTTTGAGTGAGTGTGTTGAAGGAGTATGGAGCTCAGTAAATGAGTATATCATTCAATTTTTGTTTTCATTACCGTGTTACCAATAGTTTTTGAATGATCTCCCTATATTCTAACGCACAGTTGCACTCCTTTTGTGCAATTGTAAATTCATAAGGTGCAGGTGTAGATCCAGATTCATGCAGTTTACAAAGCTGTACTTTGCTTGCATTCGCATGGCTATATGAGGTCTTCTAGACATATAAACTGGGAAGGCCCAGAACCACAGCAGAAGCCACCGATAGCTGGCAAGATCATTTCTTTTAGCTCCTATAATTTAGCATTAAAAAAATTAGGGCTTCATATCAAAGCTTGTACAGTTGCAAATTTTCTTTAGAATAAACCCTGCTGCAAGTCAAAGAACGGTTGCAAGGATCATGGTGCTAAGCAGAACTAAAACCAAGCGCGCTCACCTCTTTTTGATAATCATTAAGTTATAAAAATACAAACAAGCGTTTATTAAGTACTCATGGGGTACATTAAGACCTTACATGGTGCAATGCATACGTAGATACAGCTTACCGCTAGAGCGAGATTAAAAACAAAGAATACCTACTATTTTATTAACATAATTCACTGCATTGCAGCCCATTGTTTGGCCCCTGTCTGGTGTTAGTATGTGATGCCTTTGGCTGCACAAGTTGAGTATTTTGTGGCCAAGGTTATCATAGTTACGGATCACCTTTAATATGGACATATTAGACTTTGCTGAAAGTTGGCCTTTTCAGAATAGCGTTCATGACCAATTTAGTATTATTAATGAAGAAAAATAGCAACTTCTTCACCGTCCTTTTTGACGACCGAGTTTGTTAGAGCTGAATTAGGTTTACTGTGCTAGGCGTGAGCACGTACTAACCAGATTAATGTCTCAGGAAGCACGCTATAGTACCATGCAAACTATGAGACACCAGTGGACGAACAGTACCTCTGTGTAGTACCCGCATTGATACCATTGTACCACGCGTTCTGTTCGTCACCTATTGTTGGCACCCACGCAAAATTCCACCCTTCATTAACAGAATTGTACGCGTAGGTCGTTAGTCTCATAATGGTGTGACACGTTGGCTATTCTGCGTCTGTCAAGTAATGCCATAATGTATGTGCCTAGAGTTTGGTGCTGTGTATGCAAGGATCATGTCTAGAAATTTATCGAGTAAATTTTGATGGACTATACCGAAAGTAACAGCTATACCTCTCATAAATATGACTGCGACTACAGCAATAATTAAGTACAACCTATGGTGGTGATTATAACTAGAACTACGACTCTGACTGAAATTAGTTGGATTCTGTGACCATATGGCACTGACTATAACTGCAACTATGAGTAGAACTCTGGCCTATCGTAGACAAATCTAGTTTTCCGACATATGGATAACTAAAAAGCGCATAAAATAAACACAATCGTGTATATTGTAGATTTTATTATTGCATAATATCAATACTTTTCTCTCATACACCAGGCTTTTCCGTTGCTGCCTACCACCGGAAAAGATGAAGCCTGACCCATGCCAATCCAAGACTGATCCGGCAGTGTTGCCATTCGCGGTCAACTGTCCATGCACAACATTAACCAGCTAGACCTCAGGAGCTCGAGGAGCCTTCATTGGGCAGCCATACAAATGCCGCAGTTTTTTTTATTAAACAATAATAATGGCAATAAGAAGTAGGTACATGTAGAATAACACGGACAGAAATTTTATGTATTTACATCTGAACCCTTAGTTGCTCACTTTCTTTACATTTATTACACAATTTAAGGTGAGAAAGTATATTTTAGCCGAGATAAAAAAATCTATGGTACTAGCGAAAAGTTGCTGCTTCAAACTAACTCCTGTTGTTCGCGAAACCGTGTCAAGGAAACCCTAGTTTTCACCTATATAAAACTGAAAGCGTAACGTGCAGACATACAAATGAACCATTTCATAGCTACAGATGTCAATCCCCATGCAACTGTATAGAAGATGAATACTAAAATAGATATTAATCAGAAGGAAGGTAATATTATTTATAGCGGCTGCCATGATCCAAATGTTTTCTAATTTCCCGTAGCATAACTGGCATTATTTTTTAGGTATCCATCCCTCTGTAGGAAATACTGATGAGCAACAGTTCTCTGAATGCGCACACCTCCGTCATGCAACGTTAAACGTTAACGAAAAATTAAAATTGGTTCTGAAATCAGAATTTTTTTCATCACCAGAATTTGGTCAGTCGTGCCTCTTGACATATTACAGCTCCTGTAATTTTTTAATGGTCCGGCCGTTACTTTTTGAATTTTGTTCTGACAAATAATAAGACGAACACAATTCCTATAAATTTCATGACGATCTGTTCATAACTGTTTGAGTCATGCAACCAAGAAAAAAATTGGCAGACAAACAAACGGTTGTGCGGTTCTTCGCCAAAAGTTAATCATCTTTCCCTCCTAGCCTACCTAACATTCCTTGAGAATTTTATGAAAATCCCCAAAAATTTTTTGAGTTATTTTGGTGATAGGTAAAAGGGAAAGATCAATAGAGGGAACTTTGTCTACACCCTCCACTGAGAAGCCCACGTGCACAGTTCTTTCTCCTGAGGAGTAAGTGCAGCTGCAGTCGACACTGGGTCGTTAAGAATTATAGCACCATAATCAAAGGTTCAACTATCCGCGCCCCCTCTACTTTCCCAATATTAGGAAGGTAAGTGCTTCCACAGTAGCTGTGCATACCAAGCAAGTTAGCTGACTCAGTACGCCGTGTGAAAAGTAAAATAACAGACTGCAGCAAAAAGTAACCTCCTTGGCGAAGGCAATTATATGAAAAAGAGTATATACTATTCACATAGATAAATCTTATATCTCAATATTGAATCCCAAGGAGCAGCTTCATTAATATAGGTATCGCTTTTGTGCATAGCGTCACAATAGCTTCAGCTATCATCACCACAGGACTGAATTCAGATTAGAACTTATGAATACATATAGTGTACAGTGTTTGTCATAGTGCATTGTTTAATAGAGTATCGAGTGTATGTAGAATACTTAGAGTACTTATAGAACGAATTACCCCTTTATATAATAACACACACTTGTTTGGTGTCGCTCCGTTCTAATCTGAAGAATTAGATAAGAGAAAATTCATCTGCTGAACGCCAGTGGGGGCCCTAGCCTTGCCAAAGTATCGTCCTCATGGCGCAGTGGATAGCGCGCTGGACTTCTAATCCAGAGGCCGCGGGTTCGAATCCCGTTGAGGATGTGCGTGAGCAAAGTTTTGAGATCTTAGAATTGAAGACTTCTCAAGCACCTTTATGTGGTATCGTAGATACTAGATTGTACTTCATTCCTTCATTTCTTGGAGCTCATACAGAGCAAGTTTTAAAAGAAGCTCAACGACGGAAAAATATAATCATGAGAACATAACCATGAAGAAGAGCGAAGGAAATGGAGGTTTCCTTGATGAAATTCTTTGCTGCCATCTCCTATCTTGCACACACGCTTGTCAAAGGAACGAGTTGCCTCAGCAAACCGTCCGAATGTTTTGTTAAGCCCCTGCAGGCACAACTTTGAGTTAACAAAAAAGTTGTAAAAATGTTAGCCGTCATTTTGTTTGTTCAGCAAGTGCTGTTAGTTAAGTTTTGAGCACCTTTCGAAGCTTAGAGGAAATTGTAGCTCAATATTTTTTGCAAGTGCGTGTTATTTAAATGTTGGCTGACGCGTGCACCAACCGTTAGTGAATGCAAGGGACGCTAGGTATATCTGGTTCGGTTCCTCCCGAAGTTCGATCTTTCCTTAGTACGACAGTGTATACGCTTGGCATTCGCGACACGTGACGCTACCAGCATTAGATGAGAAAAAAACAAAGCATCAATAATACGGTTTCGGGATGACCACATAACTCTTCTATATTATAATTCAGCTTTTTCTTCGTTAGTTACTTAGTTAATACGACCCTGACGCTCTCATCAGTATTAGATAGGAGGAAAATTAGGACATCCTTAAGGTATCCTTGATAAGACCTTGGTAGAGATCTCAATAGCAGGAGTCAAGCTCAGATTTAAGCTGCCACTTCACGCATGTCTTAGGTAGAAGATTCACTGCCTAACTAGGAATATTTGTCTACCTTAGTACCGTATGTATGATACGGGTCTGTGGGCATCATAATTGAGGAATTCTTCTATTTTGTAGAATTTTCACACGTACCTTCAGTATTAGATAGGAGAAAATTAGGATGATAGTGGTCTTAGATATCACTGAAGAATATTGCTTTTTCTTCTGCGAAATTTTCATTGGTTCCAGTAAGAAGATTTATAATGTGCTGTTTGATTATAAAAGTCACCGAAAAACAAAACTTCTGGTCCGTGGAAGTTCATTAAGTCCCAGTTAGTTTCACTTAACACGACACTACAAACACCTCTCTATAAGTTCATAGGTACATCCTTGATTTGATCCACACCATGTATCGCTGCGAGTTTCTCCAAGTGTAGAGCCGGTGTGCAGAGAGTGTCAGAGGTGTTACGTGTCAATAGGAGAGGTATAAGACACCCGAGACACACCCGACACAAGCACAATGTGTTGACAACACAGGCACAATGTGCGGGTCTCTAGAGCAACAATGGAGACGCAACACCTCAAACGGATTAAAGGGACGTTGTGTGACAGGCTGTTGGTGGTCGGGTGGTGGTGAGTTGTGGTGAGTAGTAGTGAGTTGTGGTGACTGATGGTGAGTGGTGGTGAGAGTAGTGGTGAGTTGTGGCGTATGGTACGCAGTCATGATCAGTGGAATGACTCATGGTGAGTGGTAATAAGTAGCAGTAATTGGGGTGAGGAGTAGTGAGTGGGATGAGTAGTGATGTGTGGAGGTGGATGATGGTGAGTCGTAGTGAGTGGGGATGAGCAGAAGCGATTAGTGGTGAGTGGGCTAAGTAGGGAGTGACTAATGGGGACTGATGGTGAGCAGCGGTGAGTGAGGTGAATAGCGGTGAGTGATATTAGATTAGATTAGATAGGCGGCAGTAGACGAACCAAGAGGCCCATTCCCAAAGAGACACCTGGACTAACACTCCGGCCTCTTTGAGCTATTGCCATTATGTTAGTAGGATATAGAGGATTGGGGAAACGAGAGGAGAAAAAACGGGACTAAAGGTTAGCGGAGTGAAAAGTGGTGAATGAGGTGAGTAGTGGTGAGCAGGATGACTAATCCTGACTGATGGTGAGTAGTCGTAAGTGGGATGACTAATGGTGAGTGGTGTCAGTAATGGGAATAGATTGAATAATGGTGAGCACCTGGGGTAAGTAATGGTAAGTGGGGACAGTAGTCATGAGTGGTGGTTAGTTTCGGTGAATCATGGAGAAAGGTGGTGAGAGATGGTGAGTGTGGCGAGTTGTTATGAGTAGTGTGGTTGAATTGTGAGTGCTTACGGTATTATAAGAAGTGGTGAATAGCAGTTGTATAAATAATTAAATCTAAATATCAATATTCATTTAAAAACTTGCAACAGTTTTACACAAGGAAGCCAAAATACTGAAGTTTTACGAAAATATAAGCCGAAAATAATCTGTAACACAAGAAATTTTCCCGCTCCCCCAACTGGGGTACTCAAAACTGTCACAAGGAAGAATCTCAGCTTACAGAAGCAGGTTCTGGTCTTTGCTTTAAACGGTGCCGATCTTTCCCTTAAAATCGGCCCATCTGTTTTTTTGAAGCACAAATCAATCGGTCGAATTTCACGCCGGCAGGTAGAAGATATTGGAGAATTGGTGTTTTTCCAACACCAAGCAGGTACACTGCGGAGGAGATATTCTTTTTATAGGGGCAGTCTTTTCGTAGTGGGTACAGTGGAACAATTCTAGTAGTACTTGGAGATGTAGTCGGATTTTGACCACCTTGTACGTTATAACTGAGGTATACTAACTTGGTGTTTTGGTTTTACTATGTAAAGGTGCAGTACCTCACTTGTTATTGTGATATCTATCAGCGGATTCGTTCGTATACTTAACTTGTGAAACTTGTGTAAGTACACACACTCCTATAAACTAATTTTCCTGATACATGAGCTTGGGTAATGTTCATGATTTTATATTTCATAAACCATGTCCAACAATATTATGTTACGTCGCTGTTTTATGCCAAGTCTACTCAATAAAGTAAATCAGAATCTTAGCAAAGGTGCATGCATGGACATCGTAAAGGTGATCTTCGCAAAGGACACTTTATCAACATCTATACTATAATTCTGCCTGTCGCTCCGTTAGTTAGTTAGTTACTTACTTAGTTATATAGTACGACAGTGACGCTTTCATTTGAGTTAGATAGGGGAAAATTAGAGTATACCTGAATCATCCTTAATGACCTGGGAAGGGATCAGAAGGACTCAAGTTCAAATTTAAGTTACTTGTGGTTGCAGGTCATAGGTAGATTCAATGCCTGACTTGGAACATTTTTCAACCTTAGTATGCATGATACGAGTCCGAGGACATCATAATTGAGGAACAGTTTCTACTGTTCTGTAAGATTTTTACAGGTTGCTTTAGTGGAAAAACATGGATGGGATCTGAGATATCGATGAAAAACATTGCTTTCTTCTGCGGAATTTCCACAGTAACAAACTGGCGCTAGTTACTATAAATAGGTAGCCTTAGCAAAGGTAGTCTTATAACCAAAAGTAGCCCTAGGAAAGGTAATTTTAGCAGATGAAACGTTAGCACGAGGAGCTTTGGTTGGTAATGGTAACTGAAAGAAATGCAGCTATAACATAGTTAAGGGTAACGAAGGTAACCTTAGCAAAAGTACCGCTAGTAAAAACAGCTTGATAAAGGTAAATTATTTTAT
>LQNS02278070.1:7669924-7693634 GCA_001587735.2 Parhyale hawaiensis
TATAAATAGCGTTATAGGTAAATAATCTTATGGCATGGCAACCTTAGGAAACGTAGCGTGGGTATAAGGAAATATATCCATCATAACTTCAACAGAAGTAGACCTAGTGGAAATATCATCAAAGTAACAAAAGTAGACCCAGCAAAGTAACTTTCGCAAAGGTGCCGAGATGTCGAGGCCGGTAAGAGACTTCATTAGTCGCTTTTGACGTGGCCAGATTTCCAGCTTCTCCTCTCTACACACTGACTTAACGGCCGGTGTACACGTTAACTTTATACACAACGTTCATCCTGCACATCATCCAAATTCGTTGCTGTATCCGTCGATAGGATACTTGACTATTGTGTGAACAGGCCTTTACAAAGCTGCAGTCATAACAATTCTGTAGGAAAAAATAGTTTGATATTTTTCTAAAATGAAAATTTATTCAATGATCCTGGTTATCTACGAGTACTAACTACTGTACATTTACACAAAAGAAAAAATGCAGCTGTCAGGTTTCTACATCTGCCGAGGCCAAAATTGTACCAGTAGAACGGTGGCGATGTACATTGTATGAAGGGGTAGCTTCGATTATAAATACACACTTGATTCTCTCCGTAAGAAGTTACGCCATTTTCTACATAGTACGTGACCAATATTTAAGCAGTTCGAAGAATCAAAAAGCTAGATAACAAAGACTTTTATGCTCCCTTGCTAAACGTGTAAAAATTTGCCTTTGGAAACCTGCACACGAACACAAACTTCGTTCAAGCGAAGGTACATTCATTTTCTTACAGTAAGAAAACGAGACTCGAGACACTGAGTAATAAGAAAGGGGGAAATATGACGTCGTGGCAGCTCAGACTATAGGACCGTTAAAATTACTTACACTACTCTACCAGGGAACTGTAAGAGGTTTTTCGTTACGCTCGAAGAACTTTAGAAACAATGGAAACATAATCAATTTTGTCAAAGGCAAAATTTCTTATGCGAAAGTATTTCGCCTAAGACCATCACCATGCAGCATGTATTTCGCTAAATACCGTAAGACACAGCAAAAACATGCTTAGGAAACGTATCATATGTACACAGAACCTGGATGACCGCTATTAGAACTAATGATGCATTTTATTAGAAATATGCCAAGTATGTATTCTACAAGACAAGGCTGTTTTCGGCAATTTACTACTGCTTCTAAAAACAAACATACAAAATTATAAAGAAAACTAGACATTTGAGTTGACATAGCTATGTAACTAGACAAATATGTATCACAGTTATATAAAATTCCATCACCGCCATTCGGTAGCTTTCCCGCAGTTTCCTGTGAAAGTGTCAATCTAAGACTTCTATATACTCCTCATATGGTAGCCCGAGCAGCTCTACATACCACCTTCGCACCTGTCGGACCTTCACATGCCAGCCTTATATAGGAACTGGTTCCGGTTTTGAAAGAGTATAGGGGTCTCGTTAGTCTTCTGTACCTGAGAGAGCAGCGCGTGTTTCTAAAAGGATATTCTAATTTAGTGATCGGGCTTTAGGTACGTCTAGCAACTAGGTCTGAACATGCACCTGATACTCATGGACAGGATGTACATGTCTGAACATGCACCTGATACTCATGGACAGGATGTACATGTCTGAACATGTACCTAATACTCATGGAAAGGATGCAAATGTATGAACATGTGCCTAATACTCATGGAAAGGATGCAAATGTATGAACATGTACCTAATACTCATGGAAAAGATACATGTCTGAACATGTACCTAATACTCAACGAAAGGTTGTACTTGTCTGAACATGTGCTTAATACCCAGAGAAAGGATACAACATCTGGAGACCTACTTGTTAACTTGATGTGAACATAACAAATGCTTACCGTACACATGTAAGATCTCACAACAGTCGGAGGACTTGTGTGCACCTAATGCCGGAGCTACAGTATTCAATCACACGCTCAACTTAGGAGAGAATTTTTCAGCTTGCATGGCGTTCAATTGAAGCATGCATGCATATATGGCATCAGAGGCAAATCGGATATGGCTGGTCTATCTGGCATTCTTTTTAAATAGGATTCTGCAAATATTTAGCTTCAGCAACTTTCATATGCGCGGCGTTTCCAGTATGCATGCCATGCCAGATGCTGGCTATGCAGTGAAGCTATTGGAATAAAATCACTCAAGGCTTTGCCGCCATCTTTGCTCGGAATGCGTATATCATAAGCCATTCCCGTCCTTTCTGAGTGTCTGGCGACAATCTGTTCATTCACATTCGCAGTGATGTGTTTCAAAAGTTTCTAAACATATAAGATTGTAAATCGCTCGAATCTTCGTTGCATTGAATACAACTGAAGACAGCTAAGTTTTTCGTGGTAATCGTTCTCTCGCATGCCTCGAATTTTGGCAGTGAATGATCTTTGGACATCATCTAAGTTTTTCCTCGTACTCAGCTTCCAAAGTGGTAATAGTACTCTCTACTCAATAAAATTAATTGTTTCCTGAGAGNTCATAAGACCCATACACTCCTTTTCTTTCCCACAGAGATAACATAATTCTCGCTAAATATTCCTCAAAAGTAGCATCGGCTAGGTAGAATAGCGGCAGTACGGATACCCGGATTTATTGTTAGCACTTTATATGAGGTGCCTGGATCATGAGTAACCATGTTTTCATTTTTGCATTTTTTTATCAAGTGGACTGTAATCCACTATTATTATTATTATTAAAACTTCACGCTTGAGCCCCCACGGACAGGTAATACAACCATTTGAAGCACTTTGCAACAACGGAAAGAAAGAAACGCTGCTAAAGAAAATCCACCAAAAAGCCGCTAACAGCCAACTTAAACGACAAAATATATTATACATGAAGAATAATAATATGATTCATGATGATATGTATTACAGTTAATTTTTTACGGAATTAGTTTCTTATTAGTATTCCAATGTGCAGTAAATTGTAAAATATATGATAACGAATTTCTAAAAATTGTATTCTACTTATGGGCAACCTTGTACGCTTCCACGAACTATCTTTCCCAATTCAGACCCCCTACTTAGCACCCATCCACCCATTGACTAGATGAAACCACCCACCGCTTCCCCAGCACCTATGGTGTTCTCACCCCCCACTTCCCATCACCCTGCTGGGGGGGGGCAGCTATCATAGCTCAATTTGGGCCGTATTGACTGGAGCGCCTGCGCTGCGTGTGATGTCAACCCCCCGCTGTTGCGCCCCCCATGATGGGGTGAATACTGCCTCCCCCTCCTCCTTTGCTATACTCCTCCTCCTCTCATTCCCTCTCTGCTTTTAGAACTTCTTCAATTTTCCTGCTCCTCATCCACATTCATTCTGCTCACATTTACAGTGTCCTCACATTCACTGCCCCCTCACATTCCTCACAAACTTACATTTCACCCATGAACATTCACCTCGATCTCATTCGCCGCTTTGCTACTCTCCTTATTCTCATCTTCTTCTCATGCCCACTATCCTTTCGCGCTAATACCTTCTCCCGAGTTACCCACGCGAGGAAACTATACCAGTAAACCTCCTATCCCAATTCTAAATCCCCAGATTGTACACATGAAGAAATAATGTCAGAAAGCCTCTTATTCCAACACTTTGTTTCCTGCTTATACAAACACACACGAGGAAACAGTGCCAAAAAAACATCGATGCTTTGCTAATACTCTGTGTCCAGTTTAAACAGACGACGAAACCAACACATTTCTTACCCAACACTCTTGCTCTAGCTTGTACTCATGAGGAAGCCAATACATTTCTTATTCTAACACGTTGTGTCCAGTTTACACACACCAAGAATCAATACCAAGACAACCTCCGATTTTAAGCTATCTGACGTTGCTTTACACAAGACAAAAAATATTACATAAAACTAAATTTTGTATCACGCTGTTCATGCTGGGCACGCGGGCGACTAAATAATGGAAATCCATCTATTTTCAGCTTCTTGGCCTCTCCTTAAGCCCGAAAAGTACTCCAGACAATCTCCCTATTCCAACTTCCAGTTGCTGCTATACACATTGGAGGAAAGTACTCCAAAACCTTGCTCCCGCCTCATATGCAAGAGCAAACAATTCCAGAAGACCTCCTATGTCCAATATCCAGCTACTTTAGACACAGGATAAAACAATTCAAGAAAATTTTCAATTTTTAAACCCTTTTGAAGTTTTACTCTCAAGAAAAAATAATCCAGAAAATTTCTTCTTTCTAAAACCTTGTCCTCGCTTTATCCTCTTTATTACACAAGGTGAAATAATTCCAGAACTTCTTTTGTTCCTGAAAACTTATTCCTCCGCCTTGTACACGAGTGGAAACATTTCCAGAAACCTCCTTTTCCAAAACTTTGCCCCTATTTTATACGCAGGAGGATATACAATTCCAGAAAACCTCCCAGTTCCAGCACCCTGTGGTCGCCCCGCGCACCAGCTAGGCCGAACCGTTGTGTCGGTGGCGTAACCGATGTCATTATAAGTCACTTTAGTGACCTCATTGTGTCGGTGAGCTCTATTAATTAAGTCGGTGCGTTAATCCGACAAGAGCAACGAAAGGACAGTCGGCGAGCAGCGGGTGGCCGCAGGCTTTCCGTCTTTGTGATGGCCGTGAATTTTGAATCAAAGTTTGACGTCGCTCCAATGCGACTTGTTTACAGCGTGCCTGTGGACCGTTTAGTTGCCCGTCAAAATGTTTTAGGTGACCTTCTGACGTTTGGAAATGCTGGACGGGTCCGCCTAGAGCATTTTTTTTTCATACGAAATCTTGCTCATTGCGTTTGTTATAAAATAAGAGTGTGGGCCTTCTGATTTCTTTTGTAGTTGCCAGTATGTATGTTTTAGGCTACTTTCTGACGTTTAGAAATGCTGGACGGGTCCGCCTAGAGCATATTTCTTTCCATCAATGCAGTCACGTTTTCTGAAGAGAATTTTCTCCTAGAATATTTTAATTTCTGTTAGCAATAAAACAAGAGCTCGTCTTTGGGTTGATTACCTGACCAGTTTTAAAGATTTAATTCTCAACGAACCACCAACCCCCGCCCTCTCGAAGTTATCGTTAGAGCCGACTGTAGCGAGACGAAAGCGAGTCTGTATCGGCACCAACGTTGCGTTGTCCACACCCTGCTGGGAATATCTGCTCAGAGCTCATATATATTTATGTATAGTAGAATTAGTTGTTTATTATACGCCTTGTTATAGAGAGGTTACTGAGAAAGCTGAAATGACAAGAAATGACTAGCAGGAATATTTTGAAGCAGATCATAGGGAAGAAGTCGAGAAAAAACATTTCGAACGACTTATTGAATGTTAGAACTGTGGTACTGTTGTGCTGTAGGCTTTGGAATTTTTCTTATGGAGAATTTTGGTGATTTCGCTTGCTATATGATATGCTCGCTGTGTATTGTGTTAACTCTGTATGATGCGCGCTGGGTAATGCGTTAACTATGTAACATTCTCACTGTGTAAAATGTTAACTATGTAACATGCATCCTGTGTGAAATGTTAATTATGTAGCATATGCTCGCTGTGTAAAATGTTTACAGTGTAACATGCTTAACATAAAAGACGCTCGCCGTGTAATATGTTAACTATACAACGAAACAAACCCGCTATATGCTTACTGTATAACATGCCTGGTATTTGAAATGTTTACTACGTAAAATGCTTACTATTTAATTAATATGCTTACTGGATAATATGTTTGCTATACATCAAGTTTACTTTATGATACGAGCCTGAGTACTGAAGTGTCGAGACATTTGCATATCCATCTCGATGTTCGTAAGTCACAGTTCTTTGCAGACAAAAATCTCTAATTAAAAAAACTGTACTTTTTCATGCATTACCGTTATTACCTCCACTGAGAAGGTTATGTTTTTGTCGTGCTTGTCGGTCTGTCCCTTTGTCTGTGTATTATTCTCTTTGTCTGTCACAAAGATTACTCAAAAAGTTGTGGACGGATATTTATAAAATTTGCAGGGATTGCTAGGTATGGTAATAGTAACAGATGATTACCTTTTGGTGGAAATCCGTTCATTTGTCTGTTTGTTTGTCTTTACGCCTTTTTTTCTTAAGGCTATAATTAAAATAGTTAGGGAAGGATTTTCATGAAATTAATATCAGTTGTTAGCTATATTACGAAAAATAAATGACCAAATTTTTGGGATGAACTGTTGGTTCGTTCGTTTGTTGGTCGCTATGTTTGATTTTATGTTTGTTAGCACAGTAACTCAAAAGGTTATAGATGGATCTTTATGAAATTTACAAGAGTTCTTAGTAATGTTAAAAGACATAAATGATTAAATTTTAGTGATGATCGGTTGGTCTTTTTGTGCGTTTGACTTATGTTTGTCATAATGTTTGTTAGCAGCATAACTCAAAACTGTTATGAACGGATGGATCTCTATGAAAATTACGGGAATTGTTCATGCTATCAAAGCGCGCAAATGATTAGATTTTGGTGCTGGTACAAATAAAATATCAGTTTCAGAACCAATTTGAATTTTTTGTTACTGTTGTCTTAATTGGCGGAGGTATGCGCTCTCAGAGTGCTCTCTAGTTTTTAATGTAACGTAAAATAAGACGCCAACAGTAATACAAAAAAATCTACGTAGTTCTTTGGAAATAATTTCAACAGCTATCTTACGTTTAAACTTTATAATGGTGGCAATAAGTTCCCACTTAAAAGCATTGTGCATTCAAGGTAATTAGGGTATTTTGCGGAACTGATCATCTGCAATGAAAATAAAAAATAATTTTGAAAATCCAATTGGTGTGCTGCGTATGGATCGCAATGACTACTACCAGTCTAAAAAAACAGCAATGTTAAAGCCTAGACAACTATGATAGGTATTTATCACCAGTGAACGAAGGGAGAGAGGTGATAATGTTTTCATTTAGGATATAAGCATATATTTGTTTGTCTGCCCAAAAAGAGGCAGAAGGAGTTGAGCAATGTTCATAATTTTTAGCAGCGAGTCAGGTGAGTTGACCTTGATGTGAAAAATACCAAAACTCTAGAGTAAGCTGGTCATGAAAAATGACGGCGTTGAATTCCTCTTCCCCCCCCCCCTCCAGCGCGAGTGACGATCTTGCCCCAAAAAGCGCTCTAGTTCTCCGATGTAATGGGCCATCAATAACAAAAAGGGAAAATATTTATTTTTAAAAGTTCCACTGGCAAGGTCGCCATTATTAGCAGGACCTTCAAATACGAGTCAGTAATGCAATTAGACGGAAAACGCTTCCTGTGCTCCCAAAGTTGGTAGATTGGAGGTAATCCCATCAACAACGAGTGAAGTTAGCCGCGTATAATCTGCGTTAATCCACACGTAATCCGGCCGTAACAATGCCACCGCGCGCCCAAACAGCCCAGGAC
Organism: Parhyale hawaiensis; assembly: GCA_001587735.2. Lineage (NCBI taxonomy): Eukaryota > Metazoa > Arthropoda > Malacostraca > Amphipoda > Hyalidae > Parhyale > Parhyale hawaiensis. The sequence goes on from LQNS02278070.1 coordinate 7,677,302, forward strand.
AATGGCCTAAGAATAACAGTTGAGCTGGTTGTTATTCCTTTAAAGCTTCCGCTGGACTGCGCCCATATAGTTGGCTAGTTATGTGAATTGATATACTTGAGTGATCAGTGTACTTAATTAACCCATTTTTAATAAAAGATAAAAAAAATACAGTGAAATTTATTAGGTAATAAGAGGAATTTAATCAACTATCTTATTCATAGGGTAACATGTGTAGTACCCGTCCATCATGCTATTAGCAGTCCATTTGGCACTAAAAAACTTCCAGTGTGAAAACTAGCGGTGCTAAGAAGCCGTACATAGGCTTAAACTGTAGGCTAAGTAGTGCCGCACCATATCCCTGGAAATGATAGGCGAAAAAAATAAAACAAAAAAAAAATGCTGGTGGTTTTCACATTTTTTCACTAAAAACATGCAAATATGTGAAAACCGCCACCTCTTTTTCTTGTTTAATTTCTTTCGACCGTAATTTTCAGGGATGCATGGTGCGGTACTACTTAGCCTACAGTTTAAGCCTATGTACGGCTTTTTAGCACTGCTAGTTTTCACACAGGAAGTTTTTTAGTGCCAACTGGACGGCTACTAGCATGGTGGACGGGTACTAGACATGTTACCTAATAAGTTTATTGAAAAATAAAACTAGAGTCCTTGTAGAAATTCATGATCCAAAGCACTGCACAAACTCGCACGGCAATGGTCTGAATCACCCTGAGACCGTCCGAACAGACACTGCACTCGGGGAGCAGACAGACACACAAGTAAAGCTCCACACTGTCGCCACTAGGACACTCGCTTCACCTTCGCTGGATCTAACAGTAATTCCACAATATTTATTGATATTTTGACTCTTCTTACTAGCTATTATATGAATGCGCCTGTCCTTCAGCTTTCCTTATCCTTTACAGAATTCTGGGCCGTCCTAGACGATGAAACCTTGAATCAGATTCTCGGGTGGCGCAAAATTCTGTTATGGATCTCATTTACTTGTCGTTGTTGGTTTTTTCCGAATCCGAAGAGTTAATTAAGGTAGGTTTAGACTTGCCGTCTTCTGTTCACCATACGCAGAGCGCAGTCAGCTTGCTTAGCAGGGGTCACTAAAGTGTTGGATAGCTCTTCAATTTGCAAAGAATGAAAACTGAAACGCTGTTCACTTTTCTACTGTTCACAAAGAAGCAGCGCGTCATTATAGGACGCATTTTGGAGTATAAGAAAAACAAAAGGTTCGTACGAACGAGGCTGTAGCTATTGCGGTGTATATCCAGGATACGGGTTGCGCTGAACTACCATTGAGATGTGACAAAATTTGAACTTCCACTCTTAGCCGCCCTCCGCACCGTTCTGTCTCCCGCTAAATAATCATCAGTAGCGTGGAATGTAAGGAAGTTCCACAGAAAATAAAGCAATTAATGTACTTCGGTGATATTTCAAACTGTATCATGCATACTAAGGGTAAAAAACTTATTACCAAGTACGACTGTACACCTTCTACCCGAGACCTGAGAGTTATAGCAGCACGAAATTTAAGTTTGACTCCTATTCTTTACTCCTGAGCCCATATCAACGGCACCCTAATTTTCCCCTATCTAATGCTGAAGGCATAACCGCAGTACTATTTAAAGAACGAAGGAATGCATAGCTAGGAATAAGCATAATTATGATATACTGTAGATAAATTAGTGATTCCTATACTTTTCAGAATAAATACAAATGTTTTCACGACAACTGGTTTCGGGGGCCAACTTTCAATGCTAAGAACTAACTTACAGTTTTTTTTTACTCATGAACGAGCGTTTTCATCTACCAGTCCAATAGAATAGTTAGTTTCTACTTGCTTTTTAGAGCCATGGTCAGCTATATGCGATCAGTAGAAAAAAATTTCTACAACCATTTCGAAATAAAATCTTGCAGCAAAAGAGTTCAATGGCTGAGCCAGCAGCTGTCACCACCAGCACCATCATCACCACCGTCACTACCACTGCCCAGTGGCGCGTCACTAACAGCAAGTGGCAGCGAGTGGTCCGACTCCACCAATTAGTGGTTGGAGTCGTCTTCTCTTCTTTTTTGTATCTCGCAGTCAATAATAACAAAAAAAGTTAACATCAAGTGCTGATTCCAACCATTTCTATTCGATTGTATAATTTATAAACGTATTTAATTTGGTATACTAACACTGACCGTACACTACGACTCTGGAAAAAGTAATATACTATAGATATTCGTATATGCAGTTATATATACATACACGAGTACCAAGTGCTAGCTTTAAATCTTCAATGGAACTTGCATTTTTCTCGTAAGTGCCTCGGGTATTCAGGTCGTGCTTGTAATGCACAGGCAGTACCTGCGTTACCTGTACCTGTCCTGCACAGGCAGTACCTGCGTTACCTGTACCTGTCCTGCACAGGCAGTACCTGCGTTACCTGTACCTGTCCTGCACAGCTAGGCAGTACCTGCGTTACCTGTACCTGTCCTGCACAGGTAGCCCTCACTAACAAGCACCTCCTCAACCCCCCTTCCCACGCCGCTAATTAAGCAACTGCTCACCTGACACACCGACTGCCGCCACTATCAGCCTCACCTACGACTTGGCGGCTTGGATTGCGCCTCCGACACGTCTGGGTGGTCCGGCAGACTGGAATCTAGGCCGGCGAGCCGCCGAAATACGTCGGATAACCGGTGCAATATACTAAATTTGTGAAGTATAAGTATTTTTTGCTATTTAAGTACTTTGAAAGGCTTGTGGTTTAAGTTGTAAGAAATTACATTTTGAGCAAAAAATCTCTTGCTGTCGTGCGTCTGGTAGCAGAGACTAGTCATTTTAGGTTTATAATCTAACTATTTAACTTATTAAGATGTGACACGTATTACTTGTGATTGCGATTCATTCATACAGATAAACCCAAAACATTGTTACCCTATTCATTTCAATATACAGTATTAGCAATACAATAAAAGAAACCAGGCTCGATCCACTTCGTCACTCACAACAGAGTAATCGTCTGTTTCTGAGCTGTCATTTCAATTGCTCAGACATCGCACTATAGCAGCGGATGCTTCTCCCAGCAGTACATTTGCTTCAAGAAAGGCTTCAGAGCAGAGCAAGGAGGTTCTAATAGAGAGGAGCGCACCCTCTCTATTTATCCTACGAGACCGTTGCGAGTAAACTTTTCCCTTAAACTGGCTGAGTGGCTTATCCAATCAGAGAGCGGCATTGCCTCCCGCAGCCTATATAGGAAGGAGTCCTGAGCTCAAATTTTTATAGCCATTAACCATCGACGAAATTCCAAGCGGATGTAAGTATGTAAAGGAAACTTGTATCCTGTATACCATCTGATGATGAAAGCAACAGGGTGAGAACTGGGATACAAATCTTCAAACACGATTGCCTTTGCAAAAATATTGAAGAACTGCCTGTCTGTATCTTCCTTAATTACATGAGCTGACCACAGCCACTTCAGCCACTTTGAGGACTCCAAACGCCAGTTTCGTTCACGTGACAAAGCCATGTGTTTACTCGCCCAGAGAGTGCTTGGGCTTGCTCCTCCCATTAGAAGCTCCTTGGAGCAGAGATGCCCAGCACTACCCGTTCTGTCCGCTGCGGTCGTATCATGGCTACGCAAATGTCATCCGCTGCCTGTAAAGCGAATAGAATGTCAAAAAAGGGGAAAACCGTAGGTAAATAGGATACGGGGGAAATAGTTCATATTCGACGTCAAGTCTCTAATTTTCTTCCATCTATTAATGAAGAGCGTGACATAAAAGGTGCGTAGGTACGTCTAGCATATCAATATATAGATTAAATTATTATACATATTAAATATTAATATATTAGGTTATTAATGACTGGTACAGTCATTGGATTGTATTTGGCCAAATATAATCTAATGTCTGTACCAGTCCTTAATAACCTAATATGAACCTCGAAACCTCGACAGACGTCCAGCCATGTTTTCGATACATATTAATATGTAGATTTCGATTAGAAGCAGTTAAAGAAATTTTGATACCCACGATGCGCGTTTCGCTCTTCGCCAGCTCATCAAGTGGGAGGGTCAAAGTCTATATATTAATACGCTAGTACCTACGTACCTACCTACCTTTTGTGTCACTCTCTTCATCTCTGGGAGAGATATCCTCCTCAGCTAAGAACTCCTCCTCCACGAGTCGCAAACACTTAACGTCCAAAGCTTCCCAGGCCATTCTTCTCACTTCCACTCCATCTATATAATTAAGCTCCGTATATCAGCGGCAATCGATCATGCTTGGGGGCATTCATGGCGGAGATTTTTCTCCCCTTTGTTTTTTTATTTTTTATTTTATCTTTCTTTTTTTTCTTTTCGTCTTCGGTTTTTTCTCCTCTCGTTTCCCCAATCCTCTTTATCCTACTAACATAATGGCAATAGCTCAAAGAGGCCGGAGTGTTACTGCCGATGTCTCTTTGGGAATGAGCCTCTTGGTTCGTCTACTGCCGCCTATCTAATCTAATCTAATAGATGAAAATTCGATCTTTGCTGCCTTTGACAAGCTGGCGTATCTATTATACAGCGGGTGTCAGTAATCTCTCGGCCTCAGGGCAGGTCTTTTTAATTATGTTTATCCACCTAAAATTTTTAAGAATAAATCTTTGGAAACCTGCATTGTGGTTTGCTACCAAAGGAATTCCATGGGTCCAGTTAGACCAGGAAGCAAAGAATGCAACGGGAGGACTCAATAGGACTAAAATGAAACTTAGCCGTGACCGAACGTAGCAAATTTACATCATATCGACGTGTCAAAGTATTTGAGTGTGGGACCTCAGGCCTTCGTAGGTTCTTTTCTTGAACATATCACTGTATATTTTCGATTTAGTTCATTGAATCTCCCGCTCATGACTTGCCAGCTACTTGAGCTGCAAAATACTGTAAAATGTTGTCGTTAAGTACAGAAAGTTCAAGCAATAGGCTAACTGTTACCGTAGTTTTTCTCCTCGCAATTTCTATAGATAATTGCTAAATTTGTATGTATTCTCTTTACCTATTTATACGCTGGAGATGAATTTCGCATCTAAGACGATTTTTCTGGTGAGCCATAGATTCGTCGATGATGACGTCACTTTTTAATGCTAATTTCTTGTGAGTCCTCCCTTTACGCTCTTTGCTTCATAAGTTAGACAGAGCAACTTATAAAAATATACCACGGGTCCACTTCTTAGACTGGGGCAGCTTCAGTAATTAATATTAGCAAGAAAGCTAGTCGTATAAGATATCACACAAGAATCTCGGTGTTGTTTGTGAAGTTGATGGGGAATTGCCATGGTACAATGTGAAGCTTTCACTGATCGATCTGAAGCGCCTTGCCAGGCCGTGAAAGTTTCACTGATGCTGCTAGTCTAGTGCTTACCTTTTGCGTCACGCTTTTCATCAGTAACAGATAGAAGGAAATTAGAGATATAATTCGGTTGTATCTATGATACGGAAGATAAAGCTAGCCTCGGTTGCATGAACGTGTGCGTTAAATGTAAAATTCATACGAGAAATACAATTGGACTACGTCACATATAGGTATATTTCTCTTGCGCACATGCAGAGTGTTGAATATAGCTTCCAAAGCAAAGGAGCATGGAGATGGTGACCCACACGGCCAGGAGTGAATGGTGTCACATATCGCGTGGTCTATGCTTGACCAGCTAAATAGCTCCTGACTTTAGCGAAAGAAGAAAGTGATGATGATCCAACGGGGCTCAGCAGTTTATTGCAACATAACACTTTATAGTATTTGTTCATCACCACGGAATTTCTAGTGGTCCAACCTGAAAGGTCCAGACAGTGAAATTTTCACGGGTCCAGCTAGTATTTATGAATTTATTTGTATATTTTGTATCATGCTCTTCACGATAAAGATAGGCAGAAATTAGCTCTGGTCTTCCTGGTTTCACAGTGTATTCATCTGCTTGAAGACTGTGGTTATCCTGCCACGCTTTGTAGATAACTGATAGGTAGAAAATATTCCAGGTTGCACACGATGGCACTCGAACAGTACATCTGATTCTGATCTTTCTTTGACAACCTTGGAGTCCACTCGATGCAGATGCATACAGCTTCTCCAAACAATCTCTTCCATCGTGATGTGCACGCTCTTCTGAGGTTTCCCTCATCCAAAGTTCAGCTGCCCTTAGATTACACTTATAGTTTTCTTTTGATAATTATCGAGGCAAGTGGTAAGATATTCTTCAGCGGTCAGCAGGCGCGTAAGGACCACGATGATTTCTTGGCAGCAAATTGTTTTCTCCATTTTGGGTTCTACTTTCAACAGAACAAGTTTTCTCTCGAGGAAAAATTTTCCGAGTCCGAGTTATATGACACCCTCGAGTAACTTGGATACAAAGCTCAGTATTTTGTTAGAAGTANACTGCGGGCAAAAACAAACTTTCCCTTTTAGAGTATCACAAAAAGAAAGCTTGGTGTTGTTTAGCCTTGCACGCTTATGGGTACCGTTCTCTAATACAAGTTGGCAGTTGCGTTCCATCCTACACCAGGATATTAATATATAAGAGCCTTACATGTATAGACGGGAGCTCATCCGTCTACCCTAAAGTTAACAACCTGAGACATCATATATAGTGAGGCTCTGACGTAATATCTTCGCGATGATGCTACGAGCATCTCAAGATGGGTCGAGAAAAATTCTTTCGCTGTCATTATTGACAGCGTGGGCACTCGGCTTTGTCTATAATTCACCTGTTTTACCTAAAAATGCAAACTCTACCAAATACCCACAAATTTACGCTCAACCCATAAGTTATCTGTTCAGTAGAATAGCATCATAGTCCCAGCACCTGTATCCATACTATCTCACATACCTTCACAACATAGTTTTATTACCCGCATACAATTAAATCAATTTGACGGCAAACATTCACAACACCATATTCATGACACTGTCCATTATACCTCATAGAACTTGACTAATACTATGCTTTACTTACCAACTTACTTGCATTTTACCTATATATAACTTATATATTACAAACTCGGTATTATCATATTCCCCACGGCTGCGCCCACCAATACCTCGCATACCCAACATACTCATATTACCTACATATGACTCACTGTTGAGGCTACATAGCAGGTTCGGAGCTCGCTCTAATTGAGTAAGATGAGTAAGATTTCATGCTTCTTGTCATGAATTTTGTGTTAGATTCCAAGCGGCTGAACCTCTTGACGACAGGAGTCTAAACCGACACGACAGGCCGTGATAGTGCTGCCCCGATACATCATGTGTGTCAATGATACACTGCTGATGCTCCCGCTGCTGTATCTTTGCCAGCGATGCCTACGGTAGTTGCTACGTGGAGAATTGAAGCGTCTCGCCGGAGTGGATTGAGGTAGGAGTTAGTTAATATACTGTGGAGGTTTGGCGGTGTCGCTGTGGTTGGTTGAGGTAGGAGTTAGTTAATATACTGTGGAGGTTTGGCGGTGTCACTGTGGTTGGTTGAGGTAGGAGTTAGTTAATGTACTGTGGAGGTTTGGTGGTGTCGCTGTGGTTGGTTGAGGTAGGAGATAGTAAAATAAAGTAGAGGTCTGGGGTATCATTATAGTTGACTGATGTAGAATTTAGTAATGTTATCTGTAGAGTTGAGGCGTATTGTTAAATTGGTTAAGGTAGGATTTGGTATTATGTTGTATACGTTTGGGCTACCCATGTTGGTTGAGGTAGGAATTACAGTAATATCCTGTACTGGTTTGGGGGTATCATAATCGTTGATCAAAATAGCACTTAGTGCTCAGATTTGAGTGTTTCGCATTAGTTAATTAAGGTAGCAGTTGGTAGTAAGTATATTGTGCAGGGAGAGGCTTACCGTCATAGATGGTTAAAATTACCGCTATAGCTGGTTAAAATTACCGTTAGAGATAGCTAAAGTTACCGTCATAGATGGTTAAAGTTATCGTCATAGATGGTGAAAGTTACCGTTACAGATGGTTAAAGTTACCGTCATAGATGGTTAAAGTTACCGTCATAGATGGTTAAAGTTACCGTTAAAGATAGCTAAAGTTACCGTCATAGATGGTTAAATAATAATAATAGATGGATAAAATGACCGTTATAGATGGTTAAAGTTACCGTTACAGATGGTTAAAGTGGAATTAACTGACATACTCGGGCAGCAGGATTTTCTTAGCAACAGTGATAAGAAATAATAATATTGTGTGAGATGGGTAAAAGTTTCTTTATGTATTTTTTCTAAGCGAAGTGCTACTTAATCTCTAGGCTTACAGTAGGTTATGCTGTTTTCGCTTAGGTAAAGCAATAGTATAATAGAATTATCTGAATTGTGTGCAAATTGAAGCATAAACAATTTGGTTTTGGGCAGGTCATATAGGTGCTATTTAATCTATGCTGTGACGTAAATTACCTATCTGGTGTGCTTATTGTTTTCTTTCCAGATTGGGCAATATAGAATATACCCACGCTGTATGTGTAAATTAGCTACAAAGTTTCTGCCTATGGATCTTTAAGTATTATTATATCTCTATTTTTGGTAAAATAGGTTTTAAGTAATGTTTATTCGATCGATATCAAGCATATATTTATTTTGTAGAAGAGTAAAGATTATTTCTATAAAGCATTACGGATGTGATCATATTTGGCCACTTAGTCGGTCAGGTAAAGGATTAATTAACGTTATTTTAACACGGCTTTACGGAACTGATCCCATATGCTTAATTTTTCGATAAAATATACAGTTGATTACTCCCATTTTATACAGCATTAGTGAAGTGATCATATTTGGTCACTAGCCCGGCAAACTGTAAATTAAAGATACTCTATTTTGTGCTGTAGACAGAACTGGCCCTCAGACAGGGACGGCTCAGGCCCGGTCCCTGTCTGAGGCTCGCCATATTGTCCGTCAGAGGCGTCGTATTGTACGACTTCCGCGACCGAGGGCGAATTATTGGCGATTTGGCGACGATAGAGCACGGCCACTCGTCGTCTTTGTGTCGCCTTCCGTGCGACCGACGAGCGTCGATCTTCTTGAAAATGAAGAGCGACCCAGGATATTTGAGGGCAACCAAATATTGTGTGAATATTACAGCTCGATGGAGCGATGCAAAAGTTGACTGTATAGCGAACAGCATGAGTCTTTCCCGTGTGTGCGTGTGTGTGTGTGTGTTTGCACCCTATCTAGATCTGTGTGTCCGGAAAGGAGAGAGGACAGGGAGATTCGGTACCATTCCGTTAGTTGTGGCACCAGGCTGTGTTGTGCTGCAGGTGCAGCTTGTTGGTCTGCGCAAGCAGTATAGCAGCGGGCTGTGAGTGTCCGAAGAGACTTTAGTCTCCGACAAATGAAATTAGAGCAGTTAATTCTACACCACAGCATTTCCGAGCATTGAAACCCGGCAATAAACAGCAGCGTAGTTCTGGTACTGAAACGGATAGTTATTCATTACCTCGTGGAACTGCCCCAGAACAAAGCCTTTGTTCTAATAGGACATCAAAACATCACATGGCACAGAAATAGGAGCCAAAGCTAATAAATAGAGTTAGATTAAAAGCAAAGACTGGCTATTATTTGGCTCATCTATCAGGTCACAATATGGCTACCCTCGGCTGTAAATGTTTGCATGTCGACATGCCATTTGTTCGATATTTGAAAATGTCTAATAATAGGCAACATGAAGCACCTCCAAGTCTAACTGTTGCTGAAATTTCATACTAGATTTTTCTGGTATCAAGGCACTATTTTATACGTACGTGTCTCACTTTGAAGTATTACAATTTCATGAAAACTCATCAGTCTAACATTATTTAACAAAAAATATGTGAAGGATTTCACGTAGCAAATATTTTTAAGTTCGACTATTTATAACGTTACAGCAGAAGGTAACTCCAATCCTGAATGCCGACAGCTTGGGTTTCTTAAAGAATGGATTGTTATTCACACATAGGCGCTCATTAAACATGCTGTATAAAAACATGGCAAGGATCAATAGAATTAAAAGGTGTTACCTTGACTCGAAACCGTTCGGCAGGTAAACAACTGCAGGTAAATCAGGTACCCTGATGTAACAACACCTCCCTTACAGACTCAAAGGAACAATGGCCAAAGACAAAAGCTTTTTTGTCGAGAATAAGTTACAGACATCGTTTTTTATACTGAATAAAAAATTAGGGCTTAATGAAGGTGTTTAAAAAATCGTGGAAGACAATAATGCTGACAAAATAATGGAAATTTGATAGCGCAGCTGGAATGGGCCAGAAGAATGGAGGTCATACACGTACACAGACGCAGTGAAGCGAATTTAAATTTAAAGAGGCTTTTGTAAACAGTAGCCTTCTATTCTGTAACGGACCTTTAAATCTTATGTAAATTAGGAGAGGTCGTTGTGAGAGAAAATATCGAGTTAAATGGCCAATTCAATTTTGAGATAGAAACCGTTATCGAACGTTCATTAATGCAGTTTGAAACAAAATATAATACGTGTCTTGTCATAGATGAAACCCATTGGCAGAAAACAGCGAAATTTCGTCTAAACTGTGATTACTCACAGAAATTATTTGAAAAAGCGTCGTAAATGAAATGAAAAGCAGAAAGCAATCAAAATTTGATGGTAAATGTAACAAAAGGAAAAAATATTATCTTGTAAATCTAACTAAAACCCCAAAACAATAGAATTTGCGATATACATGTTACTAAGAACAGAGCTAACCAGTTGAGGTCGTGAAAGTGTACATAACTAAATGTATCATAAAACAACCGAAGTTTCGTAGTAAATGCAATTGTAGTAGAAAAGGGCGCAAGTTCTTAATTGTAAATGTACCTAAATTCCATAAACGCTGGAAATATTGTCATAAATTGTAATTAAGAGGGAGAAAACATAATTATATCTTTTAATAAGTGAAACTAGAAAACTATGGAAGTTTCGCCGTAAATTTAACTGACGAATGAGCTAATTTATTAACTCGCCATGCTTACAGAAAAACTAAAATTACTGCTTAGATCATGTTATTATACGTCAGAAAAAAGTATGATATAGAGATCGATTTCGGGATAGAAAAAAAGTTGAAACGAAATTATCTCTGGAACTGGATCACCGAGATATCGAGGCAGTTGAGAGTTCAACGAAAAATCATTTCGAGATGATGGTTACCAAAAAGTTATATTTGACAGTTACAAATCCATCAACAAATCACAATTGAGACTTCGTGTAGCTCATGTGTAATGAGTTCAGTAAAGCCTGTCATCAATAAATCGAAGCCTGCAGAGCTACACTTCGTGAAGACTTGGGACTCACGATCGAACTCGGTCACGCGGGGAAATATGATCGATGATCTCGATCACCGCGGGAGTTGCCAGATCACATGATAGAGTCATATGGCAACAGTGCAGTATGGCACCGTGACAACAGGATTATAATAGAGCGTGGCAACCACAACCGATGGCATTACTGATATCGTTCAGAAATGGCACTGTGGATGCATGCCGGTCCCTGAGATGTGAAATGGTCCCTAGAGGGTTGGAACCGCTGGATATTCCTCAGAACAAAAGCATTTTCCTTCGATAGTATTTAAAAGTCGCATCGTGCATACGAAGTGTGAAAATATGTTCCATTCAGAGAGAAAATGATGAGTGTTCTATAATATAATCGAAGAACATATACCTAGATGACATGCCTACGATCACATGTATCAGCTTAAATTCAAACTGATTTCCGTTTCTCTCTTTCGAAACCGTATCTATGATACCTCATTTCTCCCGTTCATCTGATGCTGAATGCGTTACATACATACGGATGAATGAATGGACGTTAGTAACTGCAAAAAGTAAAAAAAATCGATGGGTAGAATTCCCACGAAACCTACTTTAAATATTCACTTCAAAATTGATGAAAATTTCTTCAACATTGAAAGAAAAACAATTATAGCTCTGGTTGCTTGTAGGTAAATGATCCAAGAATAAATCCTGAAAGCGTAACATGCAGAGAGACGCACAGAAACACGTGTAGAAAGATACATATGTACTTAGAGATACTCGTACAACTCATAATTTACATACCCTTGATTTCTTTCGTCGATATTTCTTGAAAGTGAAAGGGTTAGTCAGTTGCATCGATGGTGTTCAACTGTGATAAAATTCTAGAAAATTTGTTTACATTTTTGTCATAAGGCTCAAAATTTAGCTCGGAAAAAAGTATTTTTTCTTAGAAGGATGTGAATATTTTGCATAGTTTTTTCGCTCGCAACATTTACCAGCAATATACAGAGATCTCAGCCCGTACGAAATAAAGATACTAACCAGTAATAAATAGAGACCTCAGCTAGTATTAAATAGAAAACCTCAGTCAGTACTAAATAGAGAACCTCAGCCAATACCAAACAGAGACCTCAGCCAGTACCATATAGTGACAATAGCCTGTACCAAACAGACACCGGCCAGTAACCAGCAGAGACCTCAGCCAGTACCAAATAGAGACCTCAACCAGAGCCAAATAGTGACCATAGCCTGTACCAAACAGAGACACTGGCCAGTAACCAACAAAGACCTCAGCCAGTACCAAACACAAACCTCAGCCAGTACCACATAGATACCTCAGCCACTAACCAACAGAGACTTCAGCCAGTAACCAACAGAGACCTCAGCCAGTAACCAACAGAGACCTCAGCCAGTAACCAACAGATACCTCAGCCAATAACCAACAGAGACCTCAGCCAGTACCACATAGAGACCTCAGCCAGTAACCAACAGAGACCTCAGCCAGTAACCAACAGAGACCTCTGCCAGTGACCAACAGAGACCTCAGCCAGTTACCAACAGAGACCTCAGCCAGTAACCAACAGAGACCTCAGCCAGTAACCAACAGAGACCTCAGCCAGTGACCAACAGAGACCTCAGCCAGTAACCAACAGAGACCTCTGCCAGTAACCAACAGAGACCTCAGCCAGTAATCAACAGAGACCTCAGCCAGTGACCAACAGAGACTTCAGCCAGTAACCTACAGAGACCTCAGCCAGTAACCAACAGAGACCTCAGCCAGTAACCAACAGAGACCTCGGCCAGTAACCAACAGAGATCTCAGCCAGTAACCAACAGAGACCTCAGCAAGTAACCAACAGAGACCTCAGCCAGTAACCAACAGAGACCTCAGCCAGTGACCAACAGAGACCTCAGCCAGTAACCAACAGAGACCTCAGTCAGTAACCCAAACAGAGACTTCAGCCAGTAACCACAATAGAGACCTCAGCCAGTAACCAACAGAGACCTCAGCCAGTGACCAACAGAGACCTCAGCCGATAACCAACAGAGACCTCAGCAAGTACCAAATGGAGACCTCAGCCAGTACCAAACAGAGACCTCAGCCAGTAACCCAACAGAGACTTCAGCTAGTAACCACAATAGAGACCTCAGCCAGTAACCAACAGAGACCTCAGCCAGTGACCAACAGAGACCTCAGCCAATAACCAACAGAGACCTCAGCAAGTACCAAATGGAGACCTCAGCCAGTACCAAACAGAGACCTCAACCAGTACCAAATAGAGACCTCAGCCAGTACCAAATAGAGACCTCAGCCAGTAACCGACAGAGACCTCAGCTAGAGTACCAAATAGAGACCTCAGCAAGTAACCAACAGAGACCTCAGCCAGTACCAATAGAGACATCAGCCAGTACCAAATAGAGACCTCAGCCAGTAACCAACAGAGACCTCAGCTAGAGTACCAAATAAAGACCTCAGCAAGTAACCAACAGAGACCTCAGCCAGTAACCAACAGTCTACAGAGACCTCAGCCAGTAACCAACAGAGACCTCAGCCAGTACCAAATAGAGACCTCAGCCAGTATCAAACACCGATCTCGTGGATGACAATATCGCAGTATTCCACCGCCAGCTTACACTCCAGGTCACGGTTATTCAAAGCTCGGACTGTGCTCAAGGGCCGGCGCACTGCGACATCGAAGCAAGCCTTTGATACTCTACGACACTTTTGATTAATGATGCCGAACGATTGCTCACGAAGACGTAAAGGATTACATCGAAGAAACGCAAGGGATTACATGGAAGAAATGCTGACACGATTGGTTACGTGGCCGCGGGGGGTCGTGGCGGCGGTCCCTCTGATGCTGGGGACAAGAGACGCCGCGGCCCAGGACGTACAGTCGCCGGGACAACTGCCGGCGGGCTTAACCCTGCATCACCGGGGTGGACGAGTTCGTCTGCTATTTATCTATTGTAAATGCTCCATAGAGACATGAGTTCTAGTATCTGTAATAGAAAAATTTGATTTTTCTGTTACAGATCTAATAGGTAAAAGCCAGGACCTTAGGGTGTTGGAATTAATATATGTAAATATGTGATATTTCACTAAATGCGGGTCAGGAAGGGTTATTCCAGCGCCACGGTGTGTAATCGCACGCTCAACTGCCGAGCTGAGCTGGCATTCAGCTCGCCCGTCTTGCCGCTTCGGTACTTTCCAGGGGCATCTTAGATACCGACTTTCACGGGGTAAGCGGGGTGACGTGCGAGGTGAATGCCCTGGGTACGTTGGGTGTGCAATTACATAATATGGCTCCGACATTACCTGTGAAGGTGGATTTTAGGTGATCAACTAGAATATAGTGTGTTTCCGGTTTCATATATATAAATTTGTATGTGTGAAACACGTGCCATGAGGCAATTCTCATGGTTGACGTTATCAAAATATTCGTCAGTAACAAAAAAAAAAAAAAAATTTAAAGCGTATACTACATCGTAATCGTACTAAACATCATAATTACCTTGCATTATATTCACATATCGCTATGCAAAAATGTTATTACCTGTATATATTTTATTCAGTGCAGGCAATGTCTATTATTGCTTATAGCCTACACGGCGTTGCCTGATGTATGCATACATAATATATTCATAAAAGAAAGGTCTCTTACTTAAACAAGCTGTGTGAGGGAACATATCGCACGCATGGTGAAGAAAAGCAATGGAAATACCGGTACCAAGTTCCTAGGTTGAGGAGATGAATTTACAAAATTAATTTAAATCAACTGAAGACTAAGAGTGGAATAAGTATTATATAAAGACAATCCCATTTTATTTAGTAGCCTATCCATGGTTTTTAATTTTACGATTATGAAAAGAATCACCTTTTATATTAATAGCATATCCAGTGTTTTTAATTAATTTGTATAAATAGGAATAATATATATATATTATGTAATTTGTTTCATTGAAAATATGACCATATTAGCAATTTACAAAGTCTTCATTTCACTTCTCAAGTTTCCTATAATTCTCTTAGGTAGCATTAGTTAAAACAGCTGATAATTCACCTATACTAAGTTGTAATAAATGTTGTCTACCTGTTTCGGCAATATCTGTCATTATTGGGACTGAATATGATGAAAAGTGTAACTGAAACCGGTGGATGAGATTTTTTACAATATAATATCGGGGAATTAGTAGCTCTTTCAACTGATGACAGTTAAAAGAATTCTGTTGTTATTAGTAAATGTGGTCATATTTTCGATGAATATATCTAAAAGAAGGGCTGCTCCCTAAATATACTTATATATATATGTCCACGCTATATTAAACGCCACTGAGTGATCCTTGTTAAGAAGTGATTCATTTACTCGCTTCAGTCGCCTTAAATAAAGCCTGCGTCACCGAAAAGTCTCTCTCAAATTAAACAATAATAATATATATATATATATATATATATATACATGCTTTTTGTTTATATACGATTATGTTCCAGAGCAAGCATGCAGATGCTCAAATAAAGTAGGTTTTCTTCTTCGGCTATAACATAAATTTGGCACTAAAAGTATTTCAGCGTCAGTGCTTCTGATTCACAAAAGAAAAAGCAAGACAACAATAATTGTACGTTGCGTCATATGAAACAAAGTTTGTTAGTCATTATTGGATAGCCATCTAGTTTTCAATGAAACGAAACTTTCTATATTATTATTATTCCAAACTTCGTATACCGCTGCTTGTGTCTTTTAATTGTGCTAATGTACAAGCCCCTGATTTTTCAGACCCAGTACCGTCTTTCCTTCACTATGTTATGGTTCTTGCGCTGCCGAACATCACCTAAGCCATTTTTTTCACTGAATAAAGAATATCTTAAAAAAATGCTTGACCTAGCATTGTACAACCATCGAACATGCATACCGAAGCTTGTAACCTTACTTGCTGCCTTTCTTTCTGGCTGCCTTCTCTATCTTTCCTCCCAGAGAATCTAATGCAGGTCATCATATCGCCAATTGTAAAAAGTAAGAAAAAGTGTGTGTCAGACAGGAGCAACTACCGCCCTATAGCCGTAGCCACGTCTCTTTCAAAGTTAGTAGAACTGGTTCT
>LQNS02278070.1:7695047-7718113 GCA_001587735.2 Parhyale hawaiensis
TGGTACCTGGAAAGTAAGACCTTTAGCCAGCGACTGTACACCCCAGAGGAGAAGTAACGACCTGTATAGAGAAGCAAAGATTGCTTGTATTGTTGAGGTTTGGCTTTGTGTGGCTAAGCATGTCATTTGTTAGAGTTGTGGCTGACTATATTATTGAGACTTGGTGTGTGCATGTCTGAGCGACGTTGTTCCACACCTATGGCGCTGTAACACTTGCAATTGAGGCTTTCCCAGGCGGTTTTTGCCTAGAAATTAGTAATATTCCTTGCAACTGAACTTGCAGAGTCGTGGCACATGTTTTCCTATGATATTTTTTTCTGAAAAATAACAATTTTTTGCGTAAAACTGAGCTTGTATAAGACTGCGTAGAACTGAACTTGTTCACAAGTTCAGTTCTACGCAAAAAATTGCTATTTTTCAGAAAAAAAACTATCCTAAGAAAACATGTGCCACAACTCTACTAGTTCAGTTGCAAGGAATTTGCTCATTTCTGAGCAAAAGCAGCCTGGGATAGCCTCGATAAGGTTACTACAGAGGGCTAAGCAGAGTAGTTTTATGTAATAAAGACCCCAATTTTACGTGGAAATAAACTTGAAAAGTTATAGCAGATGTTTTCTAATAGTTGTTTTAGTTAAATTATAATAATTTTACAAGGCTATAAGATGTAAATTTAGAGCAGAGGTTTTCCCAGGGCAGTTTTTATTTAAAACTAACGATTTTAAATAGAGTTAAACACACAAATTTGAAGTAAAGCTTCTTCTGATGCTGCGGCTCAGAATTTAATAATTTTAAATTAAATTACACAAACAAAGTTGCAGTAGAATTGTTTCCATCGTGATTTTCTTCGAACGCTGTATTTTTTATATGATATTGACCCTATGAAACCACAGCAGAAATTTATCGAGGTATATCTTTCTAAAAAAAATTTAAATTTCATGTGGAAGTAAACAAACACAAAATTGGAAATTGAGCTTGTTTCAGGTTAGTTGCAATGGAGCGTTTTTAGGCAGCCTTTGCTCCAAAATCAGTGGTTTCCAGAAACTTAATTTTTAAAGATGCAAGAAACTGTCCCTAAAGCCAATTTTCTTAGTATCTTATTAATGTTGCATTGGGCTGAATTCGTAGATTTGCAATAGATGATTTCAAGAATGGTTTGGCCAAAGTTTAATGATAGCGCATGGAATGATTTTGCAAACTTGCAATGGACACTTCCGAGGTTAAATTTACCCTCAAATAATACGCTGAACATGAGGGCATACAGAAAAATATTTTACGAATAAGAATCTGTAACCCCATTATTCTTAGGTCTATGAACTTGCAACGAAGGAGCAATTTATCGGTCAAGTAAAAAATAATCATTTTATTCAGAAGAATTTTAGCGATAGAAACTTGAAAAGGAGGATTTGCACGATAATAGGGATCTAGAATGAAACTGAACTAGTGCAGTTGCAAAAAAGTTTGCAATTACTTTACGTTAAATTCCAGTCTAACATTTCAAAATAAATTTCAAAGTATAGTTAGTTATTTTACATAAATTTTTTTTTTAAACTTTTCAGCACAAAATTCCCGATGAAGTGAGAAATTCATTGTTAAATTTCACCATAAGCGCTTTTGATGGAATGCGTAAATTGGCGTTTTATGGGACGTTGTGGATATAAACTTTGATAGGATTTTGGACTTCTGTCGATGGAAAATAAGAAATTTTACATAAAAGTCTACCCATGGCAGCCACAGACTTGTAAATGAAATACCTGGCACTGGTTTTTCTCCCATACATGACTCTACACATGAAGATGGAGCGTGACAATTTGTTACCAACTCACATAACTATAAATCAGGAAGTTGAAGCAATAGCACTCTAAAAAGTAATACTGAACGCAAGACAGCAGTAGCGGTACTTATCGAAACAACCATAGCATCGTCTACTGCAGTAGTACCTGCTCTAATTCCTAACGTATCTACCGCACTTAACACTTAATATGTTCCTCAGCTTCCAGAACTATCACATCTAAAGAAAAATTAATAGTTCTTACACGTAAAGCTCCAATAATAATAACATGCATTAACAATAATTAGTGGTGGTGTTATTTACAGCAACAACCTAACACCGTCTTCATTAAAGCTAACGGCTTTAATGCTTGGCTCATGTAACACCTAACAATAGCAACTAGAAAATTTGCATAAAAGTAGTGTGCTATTTACCGAAGGAAAGGGACACAGTCTTTACTAACGCCTACAGCTATAATACTCAACACATCCAGAACTGTTATTAGTGGTTCTTAAATTAGCTTAAAAAGCAGGTTCGATATTTACTGGGAAACGTAACACCACTTTCACTAACGCGAACAGCTATACTGCTCAATACGTTTATGAAGCTAGTATTAGTAGTTCTCAAGTTAAAATAAATAGCAGGAGCGGTATTTACCGTAAGAACCTAACACCATCTTCACTAACGCTAACAGCTCCAACACCCAACACCTCTAACACCTAACACTATCAGCTATCCCCCTAACAAGCAGTAAGCTATCCAACACCGGCTACCAATTTGCTGCCATCTCAGGCGCCGTTACGACCCCCGGGGGACCAAAGCGTGGTAAACGGAGAGGTACCTTGCTGTCGGACAGTGGGTCTTGCTGCCGGACAGTGGGTCTTGCTGCCGGACAGTGGGTCTTGCTGCCGGACAGTGGGTCTTGCTGCCGGACAGTGGGTCTTGCTGCCGGATAGTGGGTCTTGCTGCCGGATAGGGGGGTTTTCCTGCCGGACAGAGGGTCTTGCTGCCGGACAGAGGGGTTTTCATGCCAGACAGAAGTGGTTTCGTGCCAGACAGTGGGTCTTGCTGCCGGACAGAGGGGTTTTGCTGCCGGACCTTGGTTTTTGCTGCCGGATAGTGGGTTTTGCTACCGGACAGCGGGGTTCTGCGGCCCGATCTTGGTTCTTGCTGCCGGACCTTGGTTCTTACTGCTGGAAAGTGTGGTCTTGCTGCTAAACAGTGTGGTCTTGCTACCGGACAGTGGGTTTTGCTGCCGGGCAGATAGTGTTGCTTTGATGAGTGGCATGCATCAAGAAATAATCGTATGGATAAAAAAAATCGTTGATAGAGCAAGAAATAACATATACCGCAGAGCCACGTTCTAATGTCTCGAAGAATACTAGATTTCATTTACTCAGAAACTGATTTCGTATTGATAACAGCAAAGATGCTGCAACCAATGGTATTACTTCAACTCAGTATGAAGTAGTTAACCGGAAAATAATAATTTTCGCTCAAAAAAGGAGTTGTACCGCTCAATATGATGAGCATAATTTTAATTTAAATAAGAAAAGCTATGTGCTAAATCGATAGTCGCGCAAACATGAGAAGTTATGCAAGAGAATGTGAAGATTAATACTTACATCAGAAGAGGCACAGACGAATAAGATGAATTTAGTAGAAACAGTTGGTCTCTAAGCACGAAAATTTAATTTTTGCATCAGTGTTACCTTGTGCATAAGAAAAAATTACTGGTAGGCCTAAGGACGTAGTCACCAAGTATATATACATATATATCTATATATATATACACGAAAAATAGATTTTTATTGTAAAAAATGAGAAATTTTATCCAAACAAGTGGTAACTAGTCTAAAAATATTAGTATTTGCACGAGGAAGAGGTGAAAGTGGAGAATAACAGTTTCATGTAAACTAGTCGAAACACACATGGAAATAAGATTTTTACGAGTTGTAAGGCTAGGCAGTAATAAATAACCATTCCTTATCGAAGCAAGTATAGTAACAAAGCTGGAAATGCTATTTTATTTTCAAGCAGAAGAGGTGAACGAGGAAACAACAGTTTTCATCTTAGCAAGTGAAAACAATGCTTAAAATTATAATTTTCACGAGGGGAGAGGTCACAGCAGAAAAAATAATTTTCATTCAAATAAGTACATAGTAAAAGCGCAGGAATAATCAGTTTCACAGGAAGAAAAAGTGACAACGGAAAACAACAAGTTTAATTTAAACAAGCAGCATTTAACAGTGCTGGAAATAATCTTCGTTAGAGGGAGAGGTGACAACCGAAAATAATGATTTTATCAAAACAACCCAAGTACGTTATCAGATGGTGGGTCATGTTTTATCACTACCCGTATACTCACGTGAGCAGAGTCGTGTAGACAGCGAGGAGATCGATATGTACCTTTGTAGCGCAGTGTCATGTGCTCTACAGCCCTTGCTGATGGGGATATGAGATTGGTCACACTGTGAGTTGGGGTACAGGAAATTTGTCATGTCAAAATTAATATAATAGACGATATTAAGAGGGTGCTTGTATTCAATTAAGTACGTTTTATTTATGAAAGATATGCTAGCGATGTAAAATCGCCACACAGTGAGTTGGGGTACAATCAAGAAAACCATCATTTCAAAATTAGTTTGATACGGCAGAATAATTAGTAACAGTTGAAACCTACTGAAATTCCACCGAACAAAACTATTTTCTTCATTTATACCATGAGTCTCGTATCAAGTTTACGAAGTGTGAAAGCATGTTCCAAGTCTGTCTGCTTATCTATGACCTGTGAGAAGCAGTTTAATTTAGCCATGTGTTTGAGCTCGTATCACTGATAGCATATTTTCTCATATCTGATACGCAAAGCATGGCAC
Organism: Parhyale hawaiensis; assembly: GCA_001587735.2. Taxonomy (NCBI): domain Eukaryota; kingdom Metazoa; phylum Arthropoda; class Malacostraca; order Amphipoda; family Hyalidae; genus Parhyale; species Parhyale hawaiensis. Next base: position 7,699,692 of record LQNS02278070.1, read on the forward strand.
ATACAGCTACCTACCTATCTTTCCACATATATACGTCTATGTACATAGTACGTATCTTTTACATACTAACATATATCTTCTTACATACCTACTATCATTATGTCAAGCAGACGTTTATTAACCACTTACTTGTGCCCTTACGGCCGCCTCTACCACAAGAAGAACCACTTTCGTTTCAATGTGAATTTCCTGTAGTAACAAAAGTGACCTCTGTTGCCGTCATGCAGAGTCCGTCGGCCAACAAACGACGCCGTTACTCCGACGACTGACGGAGTTACAGCAAACGACGGCAGAATGACACAGGTTGTATTTTGGACGCCTTCGGTTTGAACTTGATTGAGCTTCGTTTTATGAAACGTCCAAAACAATTGCGTTTGAAATTAAATTTGGGTGTTAAACTGTGTTGTTTGGATATATAAGCACTTCGTTTGTCTTGAATAACAAAAGTGCAGCAAAAATGTTCCAAATATGTTACGATTTCTCAGTAAAACAAGTATCACGCTACAACCACGACGCCACAGCTTTTAACTTAGGTAAATATTTTACAAACAGTGCGAAAGTATGAATCTCTTACATGCTACAACTTAAGAAATAGTGGATCATGTAGACAGGCTAGCCCAACTACATTTTTACAGGTAAGAAACGTTCATAAGCATGCAAATTATTATTTTTTTACATAAATCTTACTTTAAAACCACTTAGTTCAGTCGTATCACCAAGCGAGCGTGAATCGTATGGCATACGAAAGCAGGACGATTCTGTAACGGACAATGACGATTTATTAATGATTTAAAGTTGATCATTTTGTTCTTGCTGTTTTATTGGAGTGGAAGCAGAACTTAAATACCTGGACCAAACCTTTCGTATTGCCGTAGCAGATTATCACTCACTGTTTTTTTCGGAAATTCGACCGACATAAACAATATTGTAATTAAACATGTAGGTAGTTGCTACAAGTATATACACTCGAAATTCCAACCATTTTGCGTTGTAAGATCTACAGCCATACTATGCGTACATTTATTCAGGGGACAACATTCTACGTACATAGTAGGAACGTACCGTTTACACCCACAGTCAAGAGTGAAATCCAACTATACTCTGTCCATTTTATCAAGGCAGTTTGGCATGATGCAAATTCCTGTACAGCGTTGCCAATTCTATGGGCATTTCTGAGATTTTGTTCTGCCCGTATCTTAGCACCGCCTACTACCTTTAAATAGAGCCAAGCACTAAGTAAGAAATATGACACATGAGCAATCTTTTTGTCCCACCCAAACTGCCTAAATAAAATGGACAGAGTATAACCTGTCAACATTTTCAACTAGAAATGCACTCTGGGAGAGCAAACCTCCGGAAAGCAAAGAAAAAAAAATCCAATTAGTCTATAAACCAGGGTGCCTATTTTATTATCATCATTTGCGCCTCTTGAAGTTCCAAACTGATTCTGTAATTTTGTTTAAAGATCCGGCCGTAACTTTTTTGAGTAATGTTCTGACAAATATTATGGCAAACACATAGCCCAAAAACACAAAAAACGAATGAATTGATGTTCAATAAACTTTGATATTTATGCCTGTTTACATAACGTTATTAACTATTCGTTCGAAATTGATGAAGAGCCGTCGATAGCTTTTCGAGTTATCCTACTACAAAAGAGAGAGAGAGAGAGGTAAACAAATAAGCTAACAGTTGAACGGCTCTTCACCAGTAGTTAAACAACTATTCCTTCTCACATACCTAACACTCTTTGTAAGTTCCGTTAGGGTCCATACCATTTTGAATCATCTTGGTCATCAACAGACAGAAAACAGTGAAACAGGCAGGCAAATACAAACAGAAACATAACCTCCATGACGCAGTTCAGTGGAGCGAAAGTCTCGATCGAGTATGAACTCGCTTTTATAATAAGTACGGTACCTAGTACGTTTTGTAAAACACTTGGCCACACTGTACAAATTGAAGCACAAGGTATTTTTCATTCCAAAGTTAACATATTAATTGGATGATAGAGCAATCATATTTCGTTGAAACATAAATATAATTTGTGAGTTGCATCAGTTCTTAGTGCGGACCTACTTATATGCATATACATATATACGGAATAAGGCTATTAAGGAGAACAGCCGATAAGAATATGCTGCCACTCTGGTAAAAATTGCCGCTGTGTTCAGGTAGGCACTAGGCTGTAGAAATAGCAGCACGAACCACACGCAGACCAGGCACAGCAATAAGCAGTATGCGAACTATAGACACGATTGAAGTAAGGCAGCTGAGGCTAAAGGTAATGAATATAACTTTAGTGCCTTATTCACCGTATAATTGCCGACTGGCTCTAAAACGTCTTTTTCTGCGCCTGCGCACATCTACTGCGGTGCCAGTATCGCTCTAGGATGGTATCTATTTGTAAAAGAGCAGCTGGTAAATGAATGATGAATTTTCGTAAGCTTCTTTTACCTAATGACAGCAGCTCAGAGAGGACAGGAACATGGCCTTCGGCTACTCTCTGAGAATGAGTCCGTTCGACTACCCAAGGCCAGCTATCTATTCTAATCTAGTTGAATTCATGGACTGTATATGGAACTCATTCACTGTTACACATAATGATCAACTACATATTCTTAGGCCAACATTTCAGTTACTGTAAAAACACACCAATATTCGGTACTACATTTACGTAGTTGTCTTTGTTGGTCGCCTGTAGACAATCTACGTCCCTTGAAAAACCTCAAATCAATGAAGCGTTCGAATGAGAAGGGATGCAAGCGCAAGTTGATTGAAAAGTCATCTTTTCATCTTAAAATATGTTTTATACAATATCCAACTTTTTAGGAATAATTAGAACAAAAATATATAGTATTTCAGTTTCGCATTTATATCTTACAAATTTGTCATTAAATGCGGTTATGCACTACATTACATAAATGCAAAGTTAATATTTGTAAAACGTATTTACATAGGGCGTATTTTCCGAGCATATTTTCATTATGGTATTTTTCGTCAATTATGGAATTACGCTTCAGTTTAGGCCCTATTGACACGAGTTCAGTATCGGTCTGACTATGGAGAAATCGCTAAGATCATTTCGTACTTGTTTTCCTGTGGTTTTGGGTATATTTAATAAAACTTTATGATATTATTAATATTACCATTCAATACTTTTTTCACATTTTCTCTAAAACAATTCTTCACCATTTCCCAAACAAAGTTATAACGTCTTGAAAAAAAAAATCTTTATACTTCAACGCATTTATTAGCACAACATTATTAAATAGCGATTACGGCCTTCTTTGCCAAATGTATGCCAATATATACGCCAGAAAGAAAATTTTATTAGTTGAAACTCGGTCATAAGTCATATAACTCGCTGCCAAATTCCATAAAGTAACCCTACACCATCTGCTCGAGTGTCCACCACGATGGACATCAACGATCGACAACTCTTGCAGCTTCCTCACTCGGTGCAAAAACAAGACGGGCGACATATTTGCGCGTTGACAGCTACAACAATATGGATATTATTGACAAGGTTTGTTGTTATTTAAATGAACGTAGCGGCTTCAGAATATACCTGATGGCATTGTTGTGAACCTGAGAAGCTTTGTTGGCTGAACCCGTGTTACCTTACGTGTGCTTATTATTCTTGATTATTTTGGCAAGCGAGTCTTGTTGATTGAGAAGGTAAATTTTGCATCGTTGTAATTGTTATCGAAAGTATCGAGGTGATGGAATTTGCATTGATTATAATGAGGCAAAGAAGGTTTTGAATATAAGTTCGTTAATGCTGGCATTTAAACGTGGCAAGGCATAGGCGACTGCGATCTTCTAGATACAATGCGATAAAAAATTGCAACAGCTGCAAAATCTTTTCATGGAGCAGTTCGTATTTACAATGGAAACATTAGGTACAAAATAGTGTATGGTACTCTTATGACACTGCAGTTTCAGTTGCAACTTTTGGAGACACTTTGTGGTAGATAAAAAAGGGTAGGTATGTTTCTTTTATTGCTAAGTGTCAGTTGTATCTATATATTTTTAGTTGCATATTAATGGGTATATATATATATTTAGAGTAAAACGTCCTAGGCTGAAATATGTAAATATCTTGAGACCTAAGAAAATATACTCTAAGTTGCAGTTCATCAGAGTCGTAAAAAATACTTAATAGTACACAGTCTATGAACAGCTCACAATAAGTGTTTGCAACTTAAAAATGCAGTATAACATATCATGTAAATTATGCATTCTACAAGTTAAATGACGCACCAATTAAATTGCGCGTAGCATAATATCCACAACGGGTCCGCATAATATTTTACTCTACTGCAGTACAACGCATGTCCATTGTATAAACGCCCAAATAAGTGAAGATATGCTGAACATAATAAATACAACATGTATATATAGTCTTAACAGTGCACAGCATAATATCCATTATAGTTATATAAGCGCCAAAGTAAATACAGAAGCGCAGAATTTTTAATATCTGCAATAATATTGTGTAGCATAATATATACTATATTCAGTATATGTATACCAGTACATTGCATATATAATATTTACAATGCATAAAGCTCCATCGATTGACCCAATGAAGGCAGTTTCAGCTCAGCGAAATAGGCTTAACTTGTTTGGATTTTGAAAGAAGAGCAGTTACAAGTGCTATAGAAGCAGCCCGATTAGGCTTGGGAAGCCTCTCTCTTGAAGTCGATGGGAGGGTTCGATACGGTCTTTGAATCGAACTAAGCCGCGCCAAGTAGTCCAAAGCTTCAGACCAAATCGCTGGTTTCGCTGCACTAACTCGTGTTGCAGGTGTTAAAATCCGTTCAACTATGCTAGAGACGACGGGAAATTACATTTTGCCGTCATGATTAAGTTTTCAGTCGTCGCATGCGTAAATGATTCAAGGTTGCCACGCCGATACGATAATTCGAACCTATGAAGCGAAGCGAAAGCACCAGTGTGGTGGTGCTTGGCTTAGATCGACTTTGATGGGCCAATGGAACGAGCCCTTAGTATATAGATTTAGGAGTTACGTGGTATAATATCCAGTATGCATAACATGGATTTAGTAATGCACTGCTGTGCATGGTTGACGGCCGGAAATTTTTACTCATACGGCTGGGCTATAGTTGGCCGTATATCAGTGACCGTATTTGGTCATATCTGGAACATAACGCCTACATAATGACCACCATGCCATGAGCTTGTACAAATTTACCATGGTGCATTGCACATAATTCCAGTATAGTGCAATTAATCGTATAGTACATAAGTATAGTAGGTTGTGTTACAATTTATAATAATAATGATAATAATAATAAACTGTATTTAATACTCATGCATGGAGACATTACTATACTGAAATGCTATAAAGCTAGATGGTACACAAGATGTATCTTATTTCTAGGTTACAAATAAGGGACATGTCGCAGTGATTTTACATTCTAAACTTCATTACGCCCAATTGCTTGGCCCTGTCAGGCAACAAAATGCGCTACCATCGTATATACATATTAGATCGTTTGTAGCCAGGGCCATTATGGATGGCTTTTATTAATAAGTTGCAAGAGTTTTTAATCCTGTGTTTTACGCTCAATGTGCATTTCCTGGTCCTGACTTTGAGACAATTAGTGTACTTCTGAGCAAATATTAGACTTGCACTATTAGACCTAGGCCCTTTCATTAATATGTGCATAGTACCGACGGTAGTGTACTGCATTCCATATAATTTCAGCATTGAGTGTAGTTTAGAGCATAGCGTATTGCCTACAATTTTAGAACAGTGCATTCTATTTAAGTTTACTAGAGTGTATTACATACAAACTGCATTCAGAGCGCATTTTCTTAAGTTGACCGACTAGTCCTGGCGGCCTGCATTGTCTCACAAACCGACGTGTCGCACCATTGTCATTACAGTTCAATTTTTTTCCTCAACTGTAATGCAAATTCTTTTAAAGCGACGAGGTATTTGTGAGGTATCAAGTATCTTCAGAGCCTTTTAAATATTTTTGCACGTTACGGCCACAATTGTTGGTTATGTTGGCAATTGTTTGAGGATAACACGAGAAGCTTTTGTGAAGAGGCGTTACCTGACTGGGAATTAGATTGTAGATTTACTAAAGGTGTCGCCGATAGACATGGAGAATCGAGTTAACTTAAGGCTTCTACTCTTGACTTGTCCAGAATTTCTGACTGGAGCGTTGGTTTCCCTTATTTAATTTAAGTTCCAGGTGTTAGCCCTACATCACTACCTTTGAGACAGCGAAAAATTAAATTTTGCTCCATTAAAATGACTCTTCAGCCGTCTAGCGTAATCGTCCAGCTTAATTCCATAGCGCATGCTCCAGAATGGCGAAACCAACTCGCTAGTCTGAAGTTCCTCTCAAGTCAAACCAATTAAGCTCAGCTCAATTAACTCAGTTTCACTTTGAAACTCGATGGCACCTCCATTAAAGACTTGGCTTGATCTATTTCAATAAAACATGTTGACATCTCGTAAGAAAAGATATATCTCGTGTTATCGTACATCTGCCATGGTGGTGTAAATTGATAATAGTTACCTCCGCCAAAGAGGTTATGTTTTGTCGAGTTTGTTGTTGGTCTCTTTGTCTGTCACCAAGATAACTCAAAAAGTTATAGACGGATTGCTAAGCATGTTGGATGTAACGGATGATTAACTTTTTAGAAGATTCGTTTAACCGTTTGTTTGTTTGCTTGGCTTGTTTGCCTCTTTTTTCTTAGTACCATAACTCAAAGAGTTATAGGACATAGGACAAGTTTTTATGAAATTTACACGATTTGTTAAATATAACATGAGGAGGAAACAACAAAATTTTTGCGAAGCTTTGCTGGTACATTGGTTTGCATGTCTCTGTGTTTGGTTTTAAGTTTGTTTTGCATAATAACTCAAAATGTCATGAACGGATATTTATGAAAATTATAGGAATTATTAGTAACGTTAAAAGACATAAATGATCAAATTTTACTGATAATCGGATGATCGGGTTTGTGTTTTCAACTAACGCCTATCCGCAACATAATTCGAAAAGTTATGAACGGTTTTTCAAGAAAGTTACAGGAACTGTTATCACTGGCAAATTGACACAAATGACCAGAGCTAGGTGCTGATAGGAAACGATAGTTTCAGAACCAATTTTAATTTTTCGTTTACGTTGCCTTGCTTGACGAAGGTATGAGTTCTCAAACTACTTTAGTTTTATAGTTTCTTTTCTTATATCAAAATGAATGGTATTAAAAATTCATGCATTTGAAATTAAATTAGTTATAAGAATATGAAGTTGGGGAACGGGGACAGACGGGCCAACTGGCCCAATCCCAAAGAGCAGGCGGGGCTCAGGCCCCGACCCTCTATGAACTACTGCCGCTGCTGTGTCAATATCATTTAGTTTGATGAAGACGTTAAGCTGAATGGGTTTTAATGGCAATGGAACAAAGTGGCATCCAAGGAGGTTTGGAGGTCGTGAATATAGATCCTGATAGATACTGTGAATGGTTGAAATACGAATAAGATTCGGTATTTAAGGGGTATATTCAAGACTCAAAGGTGCATTCCGTCAAGAGGTCAAACCATTCACTGCCGAAACTCTGATAGCATCCGAATATCTATTTTTATGATATTAAATCCTTCGTAAAATACTCATGATTTACACGATTGTAGCTGAAGCTCGGAAAGAATCAGAGTTTTGTCAATAAAGATGTAATGATACAGGCCGTAAGCGGAAAACAGGGAAGATCTGATAAACGATTCTTAATTGAGATTCAATTCTCGCTGAATCCACTTATTGTAAACCTACGTGGAGTTGAACCTGAATAGTAGCAGGTTTTTATGTTTTTTTAAATTTAAAGTACAATAAAGTTCTCACTAGAAATACTTTAAGTTAGACATAACATCTCAAGTTATTGGCCCCCATTTTAACTAATAACCGAAAAATACAAAATCAACTGAACTGCATAGCAACTGGAGGTACTAATAGTAGCAAGAGAATTCTCTTAAAAATAGTTTTTTCCTAGTTTAGTTACACCCTGCTTTATGTTGTAATAATTCGAAATGCCTAAATGGCGAATTATTTAGTTACGAAAACTCGTATTGTTATAACCATTTGGCTTTGGTGATGAAAATCATGTGTTATAGTTCCTAAATGAATGGAAAGCTTACTACTAGCTACTCTGGCCTTGCAAATTTAAAAAAAAAATCAACAGCTAAATCGGTTTTTCATGTCACTAATTTTTTAATCTTCTGACCGTATGATTCGTGTTATGTTTATTTACTTGTTATATATTTCTGCGTACACGGTAATAGTTAGTCCTTAGAGTGTGGTAGAGTTTGTATCGTGTTTAAACTTTTTACATCACCACAATAGTGCGCCCAACCGTCAAGCATGACGGCGAAGAAATTGTGATGAAACTTATTCTTCAACATACTTTATTTCTAATTTGCTGATGAAGCTTGCATTGTAACTGTTTAAATTAAGGAGCATAGAGATACGCGTTTTTTGGCTTCACTCTAATTAATTGATTCTTTTTAACATGCAGTCAGGCATCACTCATCATATAAATTTTGCATTGTATCATAAATTATGATATGTTAATCGATTTTTTTTACGTTCAACACTGTTTCATAAGAAAAAGGAATTAAGTTAATTGAAGAAATTGCTGCAACAAAATTCTGCTGTTGGTAGAAACATGGATTCCTTGAATTATATAACTTAAGGAAGCCATAGAAGAAAGTAAAAATCAGAATGCATAACCCTGTTTAGAGAAAGCGGCGTAGTATTATTGTAATTAATCAATTAAATGCCCATTTCAGTAGAGCTAGAAGTGCATTCAAATACGAGGTTATCATACTTTTACAACATCTGCAACCTGGCCTAATTTTTGCCTATCTACATTTTTAAGCGTGGCAGAAAATGGACCTATAAACAAATAAATGAATAGAAATATGCTCCTAGTGGTTTTTATTATATTGATGAATTTTTTACTACTGTTACTCTTTCTTTATGTATAACTACATAATTTAAATTGAAATCTTGTTAAAAATTTTAATGGTAATTTGCTAATTTTTATATTTCGAATTGATTCCAAAAAGGGAAAACTAGGTTTTCTTGAAATAATTCGTCTTTTTGATTTATGGATTTTACTTGGCCAGGCTTCTGAAAATCTCAGCTATACATTCGTTCCGACAATCATCTTTCTCAGTTGGAGTTTATCAAGGGTACGCTTTATAATTTCTATAAAAGCTATTTGTTTGTAGCTAAAGAAAATACATACTTGTAGTTACAGAAAATATTTGCTCGCACTGTAGCTGTCCCACACTCGAGCAAAACCCGCTCCGGCGTGCTAGTTGCTGTAACAATAGACTGGTGTAACAATACAATGTTGTACGATGTCATTGTAAGGGGTGACAATATGTAGAATTTGGCAGTGAGGTGTAGACGGGGTGGGAATGTGGTTACAGAACAGGATGGGAATGGGAGATGCAGCAATACGGGTATGTTGTTAAACAGGAAGGAATTAACGTAAAGCTAGGGGCAATATATGTACACATGAGAGCGTAAAGCAAGAGAATAGAAAGTGGTTAGGCAAACCATGAAATGCACTTAAAATAGGAGGGAAAAATGGTAATGTGCACTATAAGATGCACTCACAACAGGAAGGAAACGGTTATGCACAACGTGAAAAAGTTACTAAAACAGGATTTAAATGATCAAGTTTTGTACTATTTGAGAAAACCGATTTCAGAGTAAAAACTGATTAGTTAGAGATCTATATAACACGTACAGACAATGCTAGTTTCGTAGTATAAGAAACAATGATAAAAATCATTCACAAATGTTACTAACTCTATTAATAGATAGATCATTGTTCATTATTCTTGGATAACATATCTGTGCTACTTCCAATGAGTACCTTTGCCCTCTTGCATCATTTTGACACTCTGCAATGAGCTTTACTGAAGTTTATTTTCAGTGAGCTCCGTGTATATTTTATATATCTGTAGATTATTCTGAAAAGTTTTATATATATTTTTATGTAAACAAGTAACCGCAACATGTCCCCGACAGGACTTTGCAGTCCTGCTTTATCCTAAAACAGCTTGATTAAGTTTCCTTTTAACGCACAATTAGGATTGCTAAGAATGACCTTTAGCTGTACGTACGTTTATCCGTGACTACTATCCAGATATTTACATGCATATTAAGTAAAGACTATAACTGGCTAATTAAACTTCGGCATGTCATATTAAATGCAACTTCATCTGTTTGAGATTGACTTTCCATTATTTTTATATGAGAGTGAATAGTTTTCCCGTTCAACAGCCGCATGTTCATGAAGTTTAATTCAATAGATTTAGGGCACGTACGATTGAGCCCCAAAATTAAGCCTCTGAAGGCTTGACTTGTCCGGAATCTCAGATAGAAGCTTTGGGTTTGCTGCTCTGAATCTGTGCAACCAGATTACGTTGAGCAGGCTGAAAATTCTATTTTACGGAGCAAGGCTGAGTTCTGAAATTTTCACAGGTAACCGATTTAGGGCCAGTGCTTGAAACTGAATCCAGCTGGTCGAAGCCAGCGCTCCTGCCTGTAGTTTCGAACAAGTCAAGTCTCGAGGGCTTAATTTTGACGCCAAATTGAACATGCCCATATTAGATTAGATTTTGGGTTGGTTAGGATAGATTATAGGTTAACTTTAGTTAGATTTCGTTTTTGCTAGCAAATATGTATTACAAAAACGAAAACGCGACTAATTGTGATCAAATACAGTCGCCATATAGAAAAAAATCAAGGGTGAGTAAGCATCAATTATGAGGTACAAAAAGTATAGGGTTCAAAATAAAATAATAAAATAAATGGATGGTACTACAGTAAAACTATAAAATCATTAGCTATGAAAGTCTACAATAGTATGCTTTAAAGTTTAAATTATAACTAATTCTAATAAAAATAATTACCATATGACTAGCACCCGTACACTCGCCTATATAGGCCCCTTCCACCCTGGAACTGTCAAGCACCCTCACACGTACACACGCACACCCATCTCGCGTTGGTCTAGCTTCCCTGCCAGAAGGTCGGTCGGGGCGAAGCCGTAATGGTCTAGGGTAGGTAGCTGTTAACTAGGCGACTGTTAGGAGGGTATAGAGAGCACAAACTGCCTATTGTATGGCTTAGGTGTTGTGCTAACAAAGCCTTCACAGCCTCCCAACCACAACTCAATTATTGGCGAGCGAACAGGACTTGGCAAGCGAACCTCTGTTCCAATTCCGTGCCAACTCCACAGATCTGCATCTGGGGTGCATTTCTATTGCGGGGTTCGATATTTTCCCTAGGATATTGAAGTAAATTTTTGTTCAGGCGGAATTAGCATGTAACTGGGGTGAAATAGACTTTATTGCATGATAGAGGTCAAGCCTGTGCCAACTCCAGAACTGAAGCCGCGGTGTATTTCTGTTTGTGTTTGTTCAACATCACTTGGTTATGTAATATATTCGAGTAAATTTTTACTCAGTCTACGTTGGAATATATCTTGAATAAAATAAAGTTCAGTGAACGGGCTCGGATCGGTTGAGCTAAATTAATAAATGTTTCTGCAGTACACATCCACTGAAGTTTAATTCGCTAAAGTTCCTAGAATATTTAAATAACACGTAAATCAATAATTACTCTAGAGTCTAGAATAAAGTTTAAATGAAGAAAAATTTTGTGGATGCGCTCAAATCAATTCATGCTATAAACGTATCAATTTGTGATACATTTTCTCATGAGGTCCGCTACAAATCACTCGGTGTTCAAAGCAATAATTTCAGGTTTAATTACTAGTGAAATCAATGGAGAAATTGAGAACAAAATCAACTCCATGCAGCAGATCTGCTTAAATATGACCAAACTTTCAGATCTAGATCTGGCTGTGACACACTTCCTATTAAATTCCGCATAGTTTTTGTAAAGATAATTAAATACCTAACTTTTAGTTTATTCGCTAATAATGTAATTGCAATAAAAGGGATAGCCTAAACTTTGGCTGTTGAGCTTCATTCAAAAATCCGTACCTGTCTTGGCATTTTAAGTTCCGTTAGTTTTTACCCACGATACTCGAACAATTTTTAATTAGGTTTCAGAAAAGTAAGAATGATCTGAATTTTACCTACTGGTTTTGACTATGTGCTAACTTCCCTAATAGAATTTTCCAAGAGGTGTCCCCACCACACACCCCATGAGTATCCTACAACCATAAGTGCAAGTATACGTAGAGTCGGTGCATATGCTATAAGAGCTGCTCCGAAACAGCAGCAGCAGCTGTATAGCACGTCTGTTTACAGCTGCACAACCACTCAAAAATATTGACCGTCTCCGGAGGCAGCGCGTGACCGGCCCGTATTTGCCACGCTCGTTTGTCTTCGCTGATCAGCGGCCACAATTATCGTCATTACAAAATTTTCGCCGTAAGAATCGACCGTGTGACGACCACGGCTTGTCGTCGGTCGTCGTCGTCGTCGTCCTCGACTCGCCGTCACTCCCGCCGGTGAGCGTGAGTAAGGTGGCGAGCATTTTACCCCCCGGAAGTAAGAAAGAAAAGTAAATAAGAAGGTTAATGTTTGTATCTAACTGGTGAGTTACTGAACGTACTATAGCATATATAGCACCGTGCTGAGTTCCTTCATTGTTGTAGAAGGAAGCTAATATTGAAAGAAAGCAAGAACGATACGAAAGAAATTCGGTTCATTTTGTGTTATATAGCCAAGCGTTATACCCAGCGTACTGTGGTGTATTGTACCGTATATCTGAGGTTCACCAGCGTCAGAGTAGGCGACTAATATAAAAAGTACAGTAGCAGAAAGAAAGCCAGCTACAAAGAATATAAAGAAGGAAAGAAGAAAGTGGTAAATAAATCGCATTTTGCTGCAACATCGTGCAAAATCGTGCAACACCGTGCATGCAACACCAAGAGATGTTACATATGCTTTATGGTAACATAGGGAGGGCAGAAATCTGTATAAAGCCATGACGAAGCAAAGGAAAAAACTACAGAGTATAAAATTTCATTTACAGTCTCATATGCCATAGACATGGCCACATTATGTTATGCCGAGGCCACACCTTACAATCGCACGTTCAACTTGATGAGAGGAGGATATTCAACTGACATGTCGTCTTGCAAAATAGTATAAAAGACAGCAGTATAGATACGGTTGCTTAAAAACGTGCGAGCTGCTCATCCTCACATTAAATTCTACGCGCGATCGCATTTAGTGTGGCCTCGCCGGTGGCCTCGTACAGTATATAATTTTTTTATGAATTAAATAGAACACAGGAAGAATAATTTGGGTTAACGCTACATATGCATAAATATTAGCCTAACAACGTTTTTGGACCTTCCTGAGTCTCTCGTTCTATCATAGATGGTGGGGCTGCTATAAGAATTGTTTCCATTAATTGAGAATAATTACCCGGCCAAAACTGCAAGTAACTAAGTATTGCTACCAACCATTACCAGTAAGATACAGTACAGTGAACGTTACATATACTGCATGCTGATTTGCGAGCAAATATCGTATCAAGCTATATAACAGTGGCTCTATATATATACCGCCGCAAGAAATGGTAATAACGGTAATACTGGTAATTGTCATTGGAACAAAAGGTGATGCGTGTCAGTAGTACTATAGTAATTGTACGTGGAACGGGGCGCGGTAATGTTGGTAATAGTTATAATTACCAACATATACAGTTATGATTACCAACATGAGAATCGATCGTCGGTATATATATTTGTTTGCTCACACGTGTGGTCTACTTATAGAAAGTATATGTGATAGTTTATGATATGCTAAGTTCGTATATGTTAGGTTAGTTAAGAAGAAGTCAGGATAGATTCGGCTGAGCCATATATTATAGGTACCTAACCTATCGCATATATATAGGCACAAATATAGGAAGTCCTCAATATTACCCACCTTTGTCCTTGGTATCTTTTTATTTAGGTTGAAAATTTTTACTTTCAGCTAGGCACTCGATGTAGAGTATGTTCTCTTGAATCAAGAGATTATATATGTACGGGTACCTGGAGTAAAAATTTTCAACCTAAGCAAGGTACAGGTAAAACAAGGGTGACATATATATATAGTGGACTTCCTGTAATATATATTGATCCTTAATCCCATCTATTGAAAGATAAGCCATATGGGCGGCCTTTAGGACAACATAGTCTCGAAGAACAAGCACTAATAAAGGTATAGTCGACTTATATTAGCAGACTCATTCAGCAGACTCAATATATTTGCTGGCTTAACTCAATTAGCAGACTCATGCAGTTAGCAGACTCAACTAGCAAACTCAATTGGCAGGGTTTATCAGCAGAATCAATTGGCAGATTCAATTCGTAGAATCACTTTAGGCAGAATCCATTAACAGATCTAATTAACAGACTGCAAACTCAATTAACAGACTTAATATTAGAAAAATCAATTAGTAAACTTCATCTGTAGACTCAATATTATCAAGACTCAATATTAGCAGACCTAATTAGTAGACTCAGAATTAGCATTCAGAATCAGCAAACTCAAATTAGTAGACTCAGAATTCGTAGACTCCGCATCAGCCGACTCAATATAGCCGACTCAATATTAGCAGAATCAATATTTACAGACTCAGTATTGGCAGATTCAATGTTTATAGACTCAACATTACTAAACTCAATATAGCAGATTCAATATTAACAAACTTAAAATTGGCAGACACAACATTAGCAGACTCAATTAACAGATTAATTTAACTGAATGGCAGTGAAAGTTCAAATGCTGAATTTATCACTAATTAATTTAGTTAATGATTTAATAATTTTAAAATTAGCAGACTCAACATTAGCAGACTAAATTAGCAGATTGAACTCAATTGCAGTGCATGCTGAGGTGTTGAATTTAAAATTATCACTAATTAATTTAGTTAATAGCTATGACCATAATAGAATCATTTTTTTTTTTTGCAGATGATGAAAGCCGTATACGTGCACTCAATTGCAGCCTATAATAGCTACGAACAAACGAACACGAGACTAAAAAGGTCGGAAGTTTGCAGCCTGCGGCTTTTTTTTTTTAGTTTCCATGGATGGGATGAGTATAGATCTAGGGCCGAAAATTATAGCAAAGAAAAATCTAGAGGTCACATGCAGGCCTCCAGCGTTTTTTTACTCGGATCCTACATGTGGCTGATTGAGCAGCTTGTGGCCGCCACCGCCCACCTACCTTGAGTTACCTTGAGAGTCTTCGGAAGAAGTCCAGGTGACGTTTCTCACATCACCTTACGTGTGTGGAGTCACTCTGCTGGGTGTCTTCTGTGGTGCCGCAGTTTGAAACCAAAGAGNATACAGTTATGATTACCAACATATACAGTTATGATTACCAACATATACAGTTATGATTACCAACATATACAGTAATAATTACCAACATATACAGTTATGATTACCAACATATACAGTTATGATTACCAACATATACAGTAATAATTACCAACATATACAGTTATGATACCAACATGAGAATCGATCGTCGGTATACGTACTTGTTTGCTCGCACGTGTGGTCTACCAATAGAAAGTATATGTGATAGGTTATGATATGCTAGGTTCGTATATGTTAGGTTAGTAAAGAAGAAGTCAGGATAGATTCGGCTGCGCCATATGTACCTAGCCTATCGCATATACAGTATATATATAGGCACACATATAGGAAGTCCTCAATATTACCCACCTTTGTCCTTGGTACCTTTTTTTTAGACTGAAAAGTTTTACTTTCAGTCACTCGATATAAAGTATGTTCTCCTTAATCAAGAGAACATATATATATATATATATACGAGTACATGGAGGTAAAAATTTTCAACCTAAGCAAGAAATATATAGGTAAAACAAGGGTGACATAAATCGTGGACTTCCTGCAATATTAATCCTTCCCATCAACTGAAAGATAAGCCATGGGCGCGGCCTTTAGGACGGCATAGTCTGAAAAAACAAGCACTAATAATAGTATAGTCGACTTATTAGCAGACTCATTCAGCAGACCCAATTAGCGCAGACTCAATATATTTGCAGGCTCAACTCAGTTAGGAGACTCAACTAGCAAACTCAATTGGCAGGGTTTATCAGCAGAATCAATTAGCAGACTCAATTGGTAGAATCACTTAATTTAGGCAGAATCAATTAACAGACTCCATATTAGCAGACTCAATATTAGTAGACTCAATTAAAATACTCAATTATATTACAGACTCGATCAGAAAAATTGATAACAGCAAACTCAATTAGCAGATTCAATATTAGTAGAATTAATCAATTAGCAAACTTCATCTGTAGATTCAACATTATCAAGACTCAGTATTAACACACCTAATAGCAAACTCAGTATTAGCATTCGGAATCAGCAAATTCAATATTACTAGACTCAGAATTCGTAGACTACATATCAGCCGACTCAATATAGCAGATTGAATATAAGCAGATTCAATATTTACAGACTCAGTCTTAGCAGATTCAATATTAATATAGACTCAACATTACTAAACTCAATATAGCAGACTCAATATTAACAAACTTAAAATTGGCAGACACAACATTAGCAGACTCAATTAGCAGATTGAACTCAATCGCAGTGCATGCTGATCGAGCTGTTGAATTTATCACTAATTAATTTAGTTAATTGCCATGACAATTGTAGAATCGATTTTTAAAATTAGCAGACACAACTCTAGCAGACTCAATTAGCAGATTGAACTCAATTGCAGTGCATGCTGATTGCTGAGGTGTTGAATTTATCACTAATTAATTTAGTTAATAGCTATAACAATTGTAGAATCGATTTTTCGTAGATACGCAGCCGTATACGTGCACTCAATTGCAGTCTAGCTACGAATAAACGAACAAGAGACTAAAAAGGCCGGTAATTTGCTGGCTCTGGCCTTTGTTGTTTCTATGGATGGGATGAGTATAGAGGGCCGAAAATTAAAGCAAAGAAAAATCTAGAAGTCTCATGCAGGCCTCCTGCGTTTTTTTACTCGGATCCTACATGTGGCAGATTGAGCAGCTTAATTGTGGCCGCCACCGCCCACCTAGCTCGATCCACAAGCAATGCGGTGTGGTAACAATAGATAAATTAAAAACTTAATATGTACTGGCAACGTTCGTCGCGCGAGAATCGATTACCCCAAATAAACGCCATTATTGGTAACAGTAAAATTGACTGTCTCCAAAGAAACGGACCTCTATTGTGCATTATATGGTTACGACAAAATTGCGTACCCTATAATGAAACGACGCAAAGTTGGTAACAGAAGAATCAATTACCCCAAATGAATGGTATTATGCCGGGTAACAGCAGAATAGGTTTCCCTAAATGAATGACACAAATTTGGTAATATATAACTCTCGTCGAATCGATTACTCTTGAAAAACGACACAAAGTTCGCAATACTAGAATTGGTTACTTTAGAGATATCCACACTTGGTGCCCAGGCCCCTGCATGGAGGGCGGACATCTTACCGCTAAAAAGTAAGCAAGATATATACGGCGCAAAGCTAGGTGATTACATTTCCATCTATTCGTTGCCTAATTATACTAGGAATATAACTGATCGAGGTGGTAACAGCAGCAATAGTTATTACCATAAGGGGAAATACAAGCTGAAGAAAAATATGTTCTGCCTACTGTAGATAGAGTACATTCTGTACAGTATGTTGAGAAGATTTGTAGATTTGTTGTCTTACAGAAGCGAATAAGTAGTTTGTGAGTAACATTGGGCTTTGGCGTACAGGGAATCACCATTCAGTTTGTATAATTTATGCTTATGAAGACAAGCGTACTTAATTCATCAACGATGTTTCGAATAATGCTATTCTCACCTGCAACCAACGTTTTATTTGTTTATTTGGTCCTTCAAAGGTTAATGTTTGCCTTGGCGTACGAATAGCATTACCTAGTAAAGAGCACGTATGGCACAGTGTATGGTGCAGTCTACCATTTGAACAGTATTACCTCGTAGGTGGTATATATGGTACGCTATGTACTAAATAGTA
This sequence comes from Parhyale hawaiensis, assembly GCA_001587735.2. NCBI lineage: Eukaryota > Metazoa > Arthropoda > Malacostraca > Amphipoda > Hyalidae > Parhyale > Parhyale hawaiensis. The sequence goes on from LQNS02278070.1 coordinate 7,717,778, forward strand.
CAGTGTAGCGTACGAATGGCATTACCTGGTAGGTGGAATAGAAGTTACACTATATATTGAACGGCTAACTTACTTCTATAGGCGCAGAAAAAAGTTTGTAGATGGTATCACTGACATAGTTTATCGTGGGCACGCGCATGCATCACATCTGCTTCGATCGTTTCTACCCGCCACGACGGGTAGAAATGAGAGCAGCTGCCGAATTATGCCGTTATTACCTGTCGACTTCCACCAATCGCCGACGGTAAGAAAATTTATTATCGGTCCCAAGCTCCGCCCACCCTCGGCCAGCTTCTTATTGGTCCGACAAGCCCACTTTCAGATTCGAGGCGGGCT
>LQNS02278070.1:7734031-7762275 GCA_001587735.2 Parhyale hawaiensis
AGGTAACAGGCTCACCTTCGTTGATAGAGAGGTAAGCCATTAATATCCAGGATTGCAGCGTCAGCATTTCTGACATTGAAAATCCACTGCGAGGGCACTGACCTAACTAGCGCTGGGGATGGTATGTAGATCATAGCCGTTCACTCTTCTGGCGCTTGGAGAACATCTATCTACAACGAGCACGTAAATGTCCCAGTAACCCAGTTGAGGTGCTTCACTAAATTGATATTTCCGCCCTCAGGGGCATGTTCTGGCGGGCCCTTTCCCTGCCACAATGTGTTTGGGCATCACGCACTCAAGAGTCCCGAGTGCCTTCTCCGCAGGGGATGTAGCATCTGACCGCAGTTCCTGCTGACGAGGCTAGTTCTGTATAGTTAGGTAGGCTCTCTACTTTTCCCTTTCTGTTCCGTGGGGTGGGCAGTCGATCGAGATAGCCGACCTAGTACGCGGGACACCTCTGGTCTTTCTCGATCGTGTGGAAGGCCACAAAAGGAGCCATCCACTCGAGTGTCTTTTTCTATTCTTTGCGCCTTTTTTTCTCACCAGTAGTTGCGCACTGAGCCAAGGAGTTTTCCGGCAGGAATGCCGAGATAAAATATTCCTCCTGATGAAAAGCGTAATATTATTTTCAGTTGAGCTTCGCTCTTGAATCACCTCGCTGCGTCTAAGGTGGTTAAACACAATGTAATAATAATAATTGAAATTTCCCTGTTGAAGGGATCGGCTAAATTAAAATTTTTCAGTTGAAAGATATGCTAAATTAAAATTTCCTGATAAGGTAATCGGTAAACTTGATATTACCTATAAGAGTGAGTATTACCCAGAGTTTGACGGTGTTGTGCCCTTGGAAACTAAAAGGGTTGCTAAAACGTTGGCTGTTACATCAACTGGTTTAGCTCGCATCGCTATAGTGATACTTCTGGTGTCTTTTCAAAACTTGGCGTAAACTGAAATTCAGCGGCCGTGCACTTTTTCGCTGTTAAAAAACGAAAACAGCAACGCGTTCAGGCGCTGAATAATACTAATTCTGTTCTGAAATAATTGTTCCACAGCCGAAAAGTTTATTTGCGGGGGACTTCGGTATTAATAAAAAAAACGTAAAGAAGACCTTGTCCAAAGGGTTTAGGAAGTTCATCCCCTACCTTAGTACTGATGGATGTTTCTAATTTGTACTTTTTTTTATCCAATCTGAACAACATTTATAACGTTTGCGCAGAACTATTTTGGAACGGAGAGAGTACTTAATATATCTATGAAGAGCAAAGGACTGTCGTGTGCATGGCTGAACTGCGTTAGGTAATTCAACCATGGTTGTGGGCACCTGATCGCTTAATTCTGTCAATCTCGCGCTATTGATTGACTAATTAATTGGCAAAGAATAAGACTGAGGAAAATTCGGTGCTACCGACTCTTAAGAGTTTGCGATCCCCTGCTGTCTTAGATATAATAAGCATCGCAGCTTCTGCACAGGAAGTTCTTGCCATAGTCCTTGCTAATTTTTTTAAACTTTGGTTCAAAATTTTAGTTTCAACTTTTCGACACATGTATTCTTGAGTTAAGAGTATATAATCGCGTACCTGGAACTAAAATTTGTGAAGTTAATTAGAGGTAAGAAAACAGTTGACCCATAATTACGAGGTCTGCCTGTTTTGTCTCTAAAACTGTTGTGAAGAAATTTGTATAGCTTGTGGAAACTTTGGTTGTTTTCTAACATTACGTTGCTAGACGTCTAACTGTGGGTAGAGATGGTGCCAGGTGCTTACTACGACACCTGAATAACTAACTAATAAAAGTGTATTTATTTTCATCCGCTCTTATTCTCCTTTGATATCTAATTACTCTTTTGAATTGGCGAGGCGGAAGGTTTTTCAGGCATTTCAGCCATTTTCCAATTACATGGTATTAGTTTAATTTAGCAGTTATTCATTAACAGCTTCAGGGTAATTCCTTCTTGCAAAAGGAACGATGAATTCGACTAATTAACGTGAAAATTTGTATGAACACATGACTCCTTCTAAGGGGAATATTATTATTTTAGGAAAGTCCATGACCCTAAAATAGGTGGAGAATGGAAACACGAATATGATTTTATGGTAATCGGCTTACATCAAAATCAGTATTATAGATGCAGAGCTATGTGAAGCTAAATATGAAGATTACATGTATTCGAATAAACACACGTCCGAACGCTGATGCAGCACAGTCATTGACAAGTAGGCAGAGCAGAGGAAAGCAAATAAATGACGTGAATTATTACAATTGATGTAAACTCATTATATTTTAGATACGAAGAATAACTTTTACCGGATGCTGTGCTATTTCTCATCTGACTCTTATTTCTGTTTTATTTCTGACAAGTTATTTGGTGATGTGGCTTGAGGTTAAAAGTCTGAGTAATCGATAGTATCAGTTACACCAAGCTAGGAATAATAATTAATGCGTTAATGATGAACGCTATAGAGTAGCTTTGGTTGATCGAATACTGGAATATAAAATTGCCATGATACTTATTCCTGAATCTCTCATGGATGAGCGCTCTACATATACTTCGTTTCGAACAATGCTGCTGTTCCTAGGAGAAACTGCTGTTTTAATTTATCCTATCAAAGTTAAAATATTATTATTATTATTAAAATAACACTTTGTTTAACCACTGCAGTCGCTACTGAGGCGTTCCAACAGAGAACTAAAGTTAAAAATGAAAATATTTTGTTATAAAGGTAAAAATTATCTCCTGTGCGCCTCGTTTGCTAAACTTTGTTTACTTGTGCGAGATGATAAGATTTTTCTTTCCGGCATTCAGATTCTCGACAAAAACCTTTGTTATAATAGGTTAATCTTTTCGCTATAACCAGTATCGTCATATACGACCATCAGTTTTTTTAACACAAGCATTGTAGTGTTACTTTCTCTAAAAGTTGACAAAATTGCCAGGCAGCAACCGTTCCGGAAATTGTAATCAGTTTTGCTTTCAATTTGAAATTAGTTATGAGACGCCGCGACGTAACAATTTCGACAACATGCGAGTTTCAGATGACGAAAGGTTCAGTAATATCAGAAGAGCATGCAAAAACAAACTAAAATACAAAATGGAAATGATGAGCAGTGCACAAAATGCCATAAAATGAAAGAAATTCAATACTTTTAACACGCTGACCACCATTCCAGGAATTGCCTGGTAATATGTAGCAGTATTCCTGTAGTACTGTGTACCATAGGTGGCTCATATACCTATACATAGCGGCAAAAGTGTTGGACGAGTTTCAGGTTAGTAAACTGCTGTGGAAGTTAAAGTTAGTAGTTACAAAATCTTATAAGATAAATTTGGAAGCAAAAACAATACCGTGACACCCATTACACAGATAATATTCTATATCGACGGTGAGGTCGTTTAGCGAATGAATTACTGAGTTTCAGAATGCACAAAGTATTATGAAACTAATTAAGAGTCAACGCCTGAAACTTGAATCAATAAGTCGAAGCTACGACACCTGCCTGAAGATTCAGACATGCCAATCCTCAGAGGCTTAATTTCGCTGCCCAATCGAACGCACCCTTAATGATGTGTGTTGAAATCGTAACCCAGCGGGGCTACCGGAACCTAAAAAATTGTAACCGTAACCCGAACTGCGTTTAGCTCAGTCATAAAGGTAGAGGTAAAGTCAACTTTGACTGCACCTTCCATTGGGAAACCCACACGCACTGGTTCGTACGGCAGACATAGACCATCTGGCTGCAGAGGAGTAAGTACCGCTGCAGCCGACGACATATCGCTTAGAACTATGGTGCATTTAGCGGAAGGTCCAATGACCGGACACCTCGTACCCTAAGGTAAGTGCCACCACGATAGCTATGCACACCAAGCAATTTTGCTGATTCAGTGCACCGAGCGCTATAGGACAAAGATCGCTCACGTGGATTGGGGATCGTTCCCGGGACCTTCATCACAACTGTGCAGCGACCAAGGCGACCTGCTACCGTGGGTATAATAAACGATAACAAAGTTCTGTGTTAATCGAAACTTCGTCTGAGTAGTTTTAGTCGTTTTTTTTGTATATTTTTGTTCTCGGTATGGTGTCATATCTGACAGTGTATGTTAGGTTGCACAGGGTGCAGCCGCTTCAGCGTCTGCACAAGGTTGGGTTAGTTTAGAACAGGTTAGGATAGAAAGAAAGAAAGAAAGAAAGAAAGAAAGAAAAAAAATACATTTATTTCTCACCGTAGGAAGGTATTCATACAATAGTTCTATTACAGTACATGTTCAGTACACTAGTGTAAAACAATAAGCAACGAGTCTTACACGCTAGGTTAAGAATTGAATGTACATTTCTATTACACAACCTGCTGTTCGTACACGAGAGAAAAAATATATATATATAGATATATTTCTCCCCTAAGGAATTTGTCATCAAATAATTCACTTGGGTGCGGTTCACTTAGGTGCGGTTCAGCTACAATAAATGCCCGACTTAGCAACTACTATAGTGTAACTACAATAGTGTAACTACTATAGTGTAACTACTATAGTGTAACTACTATAGTGTTCACTGGTTGTGATACAATGTTTTTCGCTAACAATAAACGAATTATCTGATCACTATGGCTGGTACTTCAGCACAAAGCCTCTTAAACCCATACCTAAAATATAGCATACATAGCATATTGCGATTTGTATTTACAGAGGAGTTTACTCGTGCATAGCCTATATTAAGCTTGTCAGTTATGAACGGATCTTCAAGAAAATTGCAGAAACAGGGCCCACAAACAAAGTTTACCCCTGTGCCGCAAAAACATAGTTATAGTACAATTCGCCGATAATTTTGTTTTCGCATTCCCCGCCATATGAGAGGAGGAGGGTATGACGTGTGTTGCCTCACCCCCTCGTCGCACACAAATCTCCGGCACTCATTCCGTTTGTGACCCAACGAAGCTCGAGCAGAATACACGTACGTTGCGCTGGCCCACGGGTCTCTACTTTCCTGCCTTTTCACTTATTTTGGCACCATGCAAAAAACCACCACGGCATCACAATTGGTCGGAGGAAGCTTACCATTGAAGGAAAGACTCGGGCTCTCACCTTAATCGAGCAGGGAGTGCCGATGACCCGCGTAGCTGTCGAACTGAATGTCAGCCGAGTGTCCCTCTTCAAACTTGAGAAATCGAATACCGCACTCCCTGCTGTGACCATACCGTCACGTACAGTGGGATGTGCGTGCAAGAGAAACACAACAGCAAGGACTGATAAGGTATTGGAGGAAGAGGTGAAGCTTACTGTTGTCTTTCTCTTGCTCCTATATCCCACTTTGCGTCGCGGCGTAGTCCCGGCAGGTAGTGCCGCAGCTGGCTTTGTTAAGCTTGAATAGGGACACTTGGCTGACATTCCCTTCGACAGTTACACAGTTCACCAGCACTCCCTGCTCGATTAGAGTGAGGGCCCGAGTCTTTTCTTCAGTGGTAAGCGTCTTCCGCCCATTGTGATGCCGTGGTGGTTTTTGCTATGATGCCAAAGAAGCGAAAAACTTTTTCTAGTTAGCAAAGTATAGGTCCGTGGACCAGCGTAACGCAGCGACGTCTACGGTACTCTGTTCGAGCTCTGATGGATCACAGACAGACTGTACTGGGCGGGGATTTGTGTTTGGTGCGGGGGTGGAGCAATGCACGTCATACCACCCTCTTCCCTCCTCTCATATGCGGGGAATGTGAAAATAAAGTTATTCCGAATTATGCGATACATAACTTATGCTTTGCGGCACAGGGGTAAACTTTGTTTTTGTGGCACAGGGGTAAACTTTGTTTTTGTGGCCACTATACTATCAAAAGGCCCAAATGATCAGATTTTGGTGTTGATGCAAAGAAAATCATGGTTTCAGAGCCACTTTGAATTATTCGTTACTGGTACCTTGCTTGGCGAAGGGACACGCTCTTAGAGTGCTCTAGTTTAAATTTATTTGGTACGTTTGGTTGTGTTTTGGCACCACATTCATTTAACAACACTAAGGGAGGTTCGAAGAAAAAAAATGTATCCCTAAAGGGGGCGTGGGAGTAAAAAGAGTAAGAACCATTGGTATAGTCAAATACAAACGAGCTAACTGATCATAATCAAAATTCAGTCAAATGCGTCTTCCAACATTTCTAACAGAAGCTAGGAGTTTCATACGAATCCGTTCATAATTTTTTCATTTATGTAATCGACAAACATGTTGAAAAACATTTACCAAACACACAAACGGAGAAACCGATCATCACCAAAATTTGTTCATTTGCGTCTTTTAACATTGTTAACAATTCTTGTAGATTTCATGAATGTTAATTCAAAATTTTTGGAGTTATGATACTGGTAGACAGAAAAAAACATAATGTACACTTTTGTTAAATAAAGAGTTTTTCAGTTGATCAAAATTATAAGACCACAAACAGATATCGTAGATAGACAAACGAGCAAACAGATTAATATTTGCACCTACTAGCAACAATAATTCCTGAAAATTTCATAAAGATCAGGCCATTATTTTTCAAGTTTTCTACCAAGAAAAAATAGGCGGACATACAAACGGTTGAACAGATCTTCACCAACTTGTAATCATCTGTTCCTCCTCCTCCTCTTCGCTAATACGAATCCCCTGATATTACAGTAAGCTCTTATATTGTAATTCGGAACATTGCAAGGGGTTTGCGGGACGGTGCCAAACAGCTTATAAAGGCCTGTCTACACATAAGTCTTTCCCACGCGTTCACTCATCCGAATGCTTTGTAACGTCGTTGTCAACACAACTTTGTGTACGCCACAAAAACCTGGCAAAATGTTTACCGTCAACTCAGTTTCTCCTGTGTCACCAGGCAAGTTGTGAATACCTCTTCAAATTTGGAGTGAATTAAATCTCAAAAAACTTTGCACTTCTCTGCTATTTCACGTTCGGATAAGTGGATAAACGAACGCGTTGCGATGAGTGACGAGTAAACTCGTCCTGAGGATGCGATTGTTGGCTACCGCTCCCATTGTGATCGCAAATTTACGTTTTAGCGGACATAGAACACAGCTGGACGGTCCTCAGTTAGGTAGGCTATGTACTTCTTCTATTCCGTGACATAGACCACCGATCGTGGTGGCAGACTTCTTCCGCAGGACTCCTACCTGCAGCCGTGTGTCGCAGTCAGCACTTCTAGCTTACCGGTGCTACACCGGTGACCCAGCCAGTCGCAACCGTGNTCTTTTTCATTCTTTTGTTCTCTCCACCCGCTGGGTTGGTTGCGTGGGGGTTTGTTAACCTCATGGAGTTTCTCCGTTCCTACGTCGCCAGCCTGGTGTGATTTAATAATAATAATAATAATAATAATAACGAATATGTTTCGGAAGGTTAAAAAATAACTTTGATCCAGGTTTCCAAAAAAGTATGTTTACAATGGAATCTGATACTAAAGTTTCTGGCCTGGTGGGCGAACGCCTGTATCAACCTACAGAAGCCACATTAGACTGGGTCATCAAAGTCGATCTAAGCCAAGCCCACTTGACTTGACTTATCCGGAAATGCAGATAGGAACTTTAGCTTCGTCACATTGACTTGTATCGTGCCGGAAGACGTTAAAAGCAGCCCGATTATATAGTGCCAACTGAAATCTCCATTTTATGCAGTACGACTAAGTTCATGGAAGTCTCACAGGTAACTAATTCAGAGTCAACGCCTGAAACTTGAATCAGTAAGTCGAAGCTACGACACCTGCCTGAAGATTCAGGCAAGTCAAACCTCAACGGCTTAATTTTGCAGCCCAATCGAACGCACCCTTTATGATGTGAGTTGATATCGTAACCCAGCAGGGCTACCGGAACCTGATGAATTGTGACCGTAACCCGAACTGCGGTTAGCTCAGTCATAAAGGTAGAGGTAAAGTCAACTTTGACTGCACCTTCCATTGGGAAACCCACACGCACTGGTTCGTACGGCAGACATAGGCCATCTGGCCGCAGAGGAGAAAGTACCGCTGCAGCCGACGACATATCGCTTAGAACTATGGTGCATTTAGCGGAAGGTCCAATAACCCGACACCTCGTACCCTAAGGTAAGTGCCACCACGATAGCTATGCACACCAAGCAAGTTTGCTGATTCAGTGCACCGAGCGCTAGGACAAAGATCGCTCACGTAGTTTGGGGATCGTTCCCGGGACCTTCATCACAACTGTGCAGCGCCCAAGGCGACCTGCTACCGTGGGTATAATAAACGATAACAAAGTTCTGTGTTAATGGAAACTTCGTCTTAGTAGTTTTTGTCGTTTTTTTGTATATTTTTGTTCTCGGTATGGTGTCATATCTGACAGTGTATGTTAGGTTGCACAGGGTGCAGCCGCTTCAGCGTCTGCACAAGGTTCTGTTAGTTCGGAACAGGTTAGGATAGGTACGGTTCAGCTACAATAAATTCACGACTTAACCACTACTATATAGTGTAACTACTATAGTGTTACTACTATAGTGTTCACTGGTTGTGTTACACTGTTTTTCGCTAACAATAAACGAATTATCTGATCACTATGGATGGTACTTCAGCACAAAGCCTATTAAACCCATACCTAATTTATGGCCCACATAGCAAATTGCGATTTGTATTTACAGAGGAGTTTACTCGTGTATAGCCTATATTAAGCTTGTCAGTTATGAACGGATCTTCAAGAAAATTGCAGAAACAGGGGCCACAAACAAAGTTTACCCCTGTGCCGCAAAAACATAGCTATAGTATAATTCACCGATAATTTTGTTTTCGCATTCCCCGCCATATGAGAGGAGGAGGGTATGACGTGTGCACTCACCCCCTCGTCGCACACAAATTTCCGGCACTCAGTCCGTCTGCGACCCAACGAAGCTCGAGCAGAATACACGTACGTTGCGCTGGCCCACGGGTCTCTACTTTCCTGCCTTTTCACTTATTTTGGCACCATACAAAAAACCACCACGGCATCACAATTGGTCGGAGGAAGCTTACCATTGAAGGAAAGACTCGGGCTCTCACCCTAATCGAGCAGGGAGTGCCGATGACCCGCGTAGCTGTGGAACTGAATGTCAGCCGAGTATCCCTCTTCAAACTTAATAAATCGAATGCCGCACTCCCTGCTGTGACTATACCGTCTCGTACAGTGGGATGTGAGTGCGAGAGAAACACAACAGCAAGGACTGACAAGGTATTGGAGGAAGAGGTGAAGCTTGCTGTTGTCTTTCTCTTGCTCCTATATCCCACTTTGCGTGGCGGCGTGGTCCCGGCAGGTAGTGCCGCAGCTGGCTTTGTTAAGCTTGAAGAGGGACACTTGGCTGACATTCCCTTCGACAGGTACACAGTTCACCAGAACTCCCTGCTCGATTAGAGTGAGGGCCCTAGTCTTTTCCTTTGTGGTAAGCGTGTTCCGACCCATTGTGATGCCGTGGTGGGTTTTGCTATGATGCCAAAGAAGCGAAAAACGTTTTCTAGCAAAGCAGAGGCCTGTGGACCAGCGTAACGCAGCGACGTGTACGGTAACTCTGCTCGAGCTCTGATAGATCACAGGCAGACTGTATGGGGCGGGGATTTGTATTTGGTGCGGGTGTGGAGCAACACACGTCATACCACCCTCCTCCCTCCTCTCATATGAGGGGAACGCGAAAATAAATTTATTGGCGAATTTATGTGATACATAACTTATGTTTTGCAGCACAGAGGTAAACTTTGTTTTTGCGGCCACTAAATTATAAAAAGGCCGAAATGATCAGATTTTGGTGTTGTTGCAAAGAAAATCATGGTTTCAGAGCCACTTTGAATTATTCGTTACTGGTACCTTGCTTGGCGAAGGGACACGCTCTTAGAGTGCTTTAGTTTAAATTTATTTGGTACGTTTGGTCGTGTTTTGGCACCATATTTATTTAACAACACATAAGGGAGGTTCAAAGAAAAAAATGTATGTCTAAAGAGGGCGTGGCAGTAAAAAGGGTAAGAACCACTGGTATAGTCAAATACAAACGAGCTAATTGATCATAATCTAATTTCAGTCATATGCGTCTTTCAACATTTCTTACAGAAGCTAGGAGTTTCATACGAATCCGTTTATAATTTTTTCATTATGTAATTGACAAACATGTTGACAAACTTTTACCAAACACACAAACGGAGGAGCCGATCATCGCCAAAATTTGTTCATTTGCGTCTTTTAAGATTTTTAACAATTTCTGCAGATGTCATGAATGTTAATCCAAAATTTTGTGAGTTCTGATACTGGCAGACAGAAAAAACATAATGTAAATTTTTGTTATATATTGAATTTTTCAGTTGATCAAAATTATAAGACCACAGACCGAAATCGTAGATAGACAAACGAACAAACAGGTTAACATTTGCACCTGTATATAGTAGCAACTATAATTCCTGAAAATTTCATAAAGATCAGGCCATGCTTTTTCAAGTTTTCTACCAAGAAAAAATAGGCAGACAAACAAGCGGTTGAACAGAACTTCACCAACTTGTAATCATCTGTTCCTACTCCTCCTCGCTAGAACGAATCGCCTAAAATTACAGTAGGCTCTTATAATGTAATTCGGAACATTACAAGAAGTTTGCGGGACGGTGGCCCGAACAGCTTATAAAGGCCTGTCTACACATAAGTCTTTCCCACGCGTTCACTCATCCGAATGCTTTGTAACGTCGTTGTCAACACAACTTTGTGTACGCTACATAAACTTGGTAAAATGTTTACCGTCAACTCAGTTTCCCCTGTGTCACCAGGCAAGTTGTGCATACCTCTTCAAATTTGGAGTGAATTAAATCTCAAAAAACTTTGCACTTCTCTGCTATTTCACGTTCGGATAAGTGGATAAACGAACGCGTTGCGATGAGTGACGAGTAAACTCGTCCTGAGGATGCGAGTGTAGGCTACCGCTCCCCTTGTGTTCGCAAATTTACGTTTTAGCGGACATCGAACACAGCTGGACGGTCCTCAGTTAGGTAGGCTCTGTACTTCTTCTATTCCGTGACATAGACCACCGATCGTGGTGGCAGACTTCTTCCGCAGGACTCCTACCTGCAGCCGTGTGTCGCAGTCAGCACTTCTAGCTTACCGGTGCTACACCGGTGACCCAGCCAGTCGCAACCGTGTCGCAATCATAGCCCAAATGACGACTACGACACGGGTTACGGTGATGCAGGTCACTGAACACAAACATCTATTTTGAATAAAAGGAAGGTCAATTATAAGGATAATGTAACACTGTAATTTGTTTTTTGATAGCATATATAGGTAAATGGACCTAATTTAAGCCTTTTTACATGAATAACGTTTTGCTCGCAAATTCATAGTTTTTAAGAAATTTGACTTTGAAGTTCCCACTGCTTTCATATGGAAAAAATAACCGGCGATCTTAGAGGAACCTAATCTCACCTAAACTGACGTAAATTGATCTAATTTGACCTAACCTTGGTTAGGTTAGGCTAGTGCTAGTTCCTCCGGGATGGCCGGGTGTTTTCGCCCATAGGAAAACAATGGGAACTTCAAAGTCAAATATCTCAAAAACTACGCGTATGCGAGCAAAACGTCATTGATGTAACAGGCCTTAGATTAGGTCCATTAACCTACATATGCTATTTGAAACTCAAATTCCAGTGTTACCCCTCCTTAATATTGACCAAAAGGAATACTAACTTCATTCAAATGTTCAACGAATAAGCTCCGTACACAAGAATAAGTATATCAGTTCAGTTACTTGGAACTTATATTGACAAAATTTCAATTAAAACAGAATTTTAATACCGTTGAGTTTACTCCGATTGTCGCTAGATGGCGTTCTCACAACCACTTTTCGGGTTACGGGAACCTTTTTTCAAGGCGCAGTAGGCCGTTTTTGGCCGATTGCTCCTGCTGCTTCTGTGTGGAGGGCCACGAAAAGGGTCCTGAGCACGGAGGCCGCTTTCTTCTATCTTCCTCTCTCTTTTTGTTTTGTGTAAATGAAATTATTTGCATTTTATCTGTCTACCAGTAATAGCATACTAGCCCGATATGATGTGTGACAGATTATGTGGTAGTGCATACTACTCGGTTGTCCGTGGTGTTTGCGCACAACGTCGTCCCACACTTTCTTGTGGGTGCAAAATAATAACAAAACTTTCTTCGCCGATAATGTCGTACACCTAAAGGCTTGTACACACGCTAGCTAGCATACGAATGTGTTGATGTGTCCATATAAATAGCATACGCTTGCAAAAAGTTTTGAGTTATATTTCCCTCCAAGTTTATAAAGAGATTTCTGAAATTTATCTGACGGCACTTGCTGAGCAAGCTGAAGTGACGGTTAAAATTTTTACAACTTTTGTGGCAAACTGGAAGCTGGGTTTACGATTAGCTGAGGAAACTCATTCTTTTGACTAGCGGGTGTCCAGGCTTTAAGGGCCTGTCTACACGCCAGTCTTTTGAACGTGTTCACTCATCCAATCGTCCATACGTCATATGTGTTACCGTTCCGTAGAAACAACAGAAAAATTCCACTGTTTTCTGAGTTTTATTTCACTCCATATATAACGTATCCACAGTTTGCCAAGTGGTACTTAGGCGACCGAGAAAACTGATTTGAGGGCTAATATTTTCACAACATTTTATGCCGTACACCCAGTTGTGTCTATGACCACGCTTCTAAATATTCAGATGATTGGGTGAGTGAACACATTCAATAGACTAACGTGTTGACAGACCTTGAGTGCGACTGAAAAAATGCCGTGTAGATACTAGGCCCACTACGCAGTTTTTGTACCGTCAGGAAAATGTGTAACAGAGATAGACACAGAAGTAGAGCAAAGTAAAATCTGCCCAGTTATTTCTCCTGAAAGGGAGGTTGTCATGCTACAATACTGTTACATTTTATGAGCTTAATACTATTACATGTAGAGTAGTAGCTCCTGATTCTGCCTGCGACTTCGGAACTCAGCTCCCTTAATTGGGACAACCGCTCCTAATCCCTGCAAATTTCGTCCAAATTGGTTCATAACTTTTTGAGTTATCTTGGTGACAGACAAATAGAAAGACAGACAGACAAACACGACGAAAACATAACCTCCTTAGCAGAGGTAGTAAAATAAAATCTAAACGTTACCATCAAAATGAAATACAGCCTGTTCACTTGCTCTCCATTTTGCCGTATATTTATAATTACCTTTGCTCTATTATTAACCAATGCGTTGTAGCTGGTGTGTACCCTGAAGTTCTCAAAGTTGCCAGAGTGATTCCCCTTTTTAAAAGTGGTGACCCAATGGACGTGAACATTTTATGGGCCAATTTCCACATTAGGCATTTTTAATAGATTTTTGAATGTGTCATTCATTCAAGATTGGTACATTTTGTTGAGAACAGAAGCATTTTAATACAATATGGTTAATAAACTATCACAGGGGCTTCATTTGAACTGCCTCCTACAAAATGTAAATAAAAGCAAGCTTATGCTTTTCACATCTCGACCGGCCCCAATATTGCCTAACATTTTCTTAATGACAATACATTGAAGTGGGTGTCTTCATATACATGAATATTTGAGCCTAACAATTGACGATAAATTACGTTATTCGACTCACATTCAGTCATTAGCGAGTCAACTGTCTAGAGCTCGAGGAGCATTTATGCTGTCAGGGGTCTTTTTATCGCAGAAATCGTTAGTCTTATTACATTATGTACTGGTTTATTCTCACTTTATTCAGAACATCATAGTTTGGGAAGGAGCATCAGCCTAGTTGATACATCCAATAGAAGTTAGGAATAATGATGTCCTGAGAGTAATTTGTAAATGTCAAGCGAAATATTGATAATATACCTGCTATGTCTGTCAATGTCATGTACGTAAAACTTGGTTTGTTGAAATTTAAAGATGTGTATGACTACATTCTTCTGAAATTTATACGAAAGGCCCTATATCAAGATCCTGATTTATATTTGAATTATTTTAGAGGCCTTGTGCCAGTACACAGATACGATACTCGAGAAAATAAACTGAACCTCCCAAATGCAAGGCTTGAAGTTCAGTAAAGATTTGCTATCTTCCAATCAGTTCGCTGCCTTAATTCAATGCCTGACGAATTGTCGCAGCCAATGCTTGACCAAACACTTAAGATCAAATACAAAGAATTAATTTTTAACAGGTATCAAAGCTAGCTGATTATTTTATACAGTTCTTTTTTTTTTCTATTGCTTGTTGCATCATTTTGTGATACTCATGCAGAGTGAAATACAAATGAATACGTTGATAGTACAAATGGCTGCAATATCGCTTATAGAAAAAATTTCGCTAATTTTTAAATAATGACATGTATAAAAAGCACTAAAACTATGAGAAATCATCGGTGTTGTTAAGATTGGTTGAAATAATTTTTTTAAAACAGTAGGATGGCGGCAGTGATTTGTCCTTGTTTGGAGTATTTGATGAATTATACGTAGTTTTAGAGAAGTCTGCCAAATGTTTTTTTAGGTAGTGCGGCCGTTGGAGCAGTACCTATTGATTGTAGGTTATTGCTGCCGCAATTGTGGATGTGCCTCATCGTTATCATTTCCCAGTTTATTGTTTCTTGGGCCTCAGTTGAATTATTCCACAAACCTTCCTTTTCCCTCAAGCAGGTATGTTGCACTAGCTAGGATATTTCTTTTTAAGATCTAATCTAGAATTTTACAAATGCGATAGGAAATAATTTGTTGTATATTTTTTTAACAGCTGACTTTTCTGACTTCGATGATAGATAGCCTCACAAGCTACCCTCGCTTTTATGTAAACTTGTTCTCGTTTTAATTTGTCTGGTTTTAGGTATTAGTGCAAAACTCTAATGAGATAACAATAAAGGAGGTAAAGGAGTTACGCTACAGAGGGATTTAATGATTATGGGAACTGTAGAAGACTAACAGACTGCTAAAGTCAAGCTTTAGGTTTGCTAAGTTTTTTCTTTTTTTTAGTACTGACGTGATATCTGCGCGTGTGAAATCCACTGTAAAGTGAGATTAAATTACGTGATAGTTCTTGGTTCTTATGGCGATGACATACGCTAGTCAAAAGAACGAGCATCGTCATTTTTTCGTCCGAAAGTAATGTTGAACTCTTCTAAACACAGCTCTGAGATAGCCAACAAATGGTGTGAAAATGTTTACCGTCTGGCGTCAACACAGTTTACTCCGCTGGTGCCGTTAGTTAGCTTTCGAACATTTTATTATATCTGGAGGGATTTATCCCTTAAGTGCCTCAATAGAACATCACTTTTCGTAGGGATAACACTACAAGTAATGTCATCATCATATGAGTACTGTAGGCACTAAAGGGTTAAAATTAAAAATCGTTTGCAAGTTAGCGTGGGCTCGAGACAAAAAGATGACGATACTTGTTCTTTTGACTAGCGTGTGGCATCGGTATAGGAAAGTAAATTCTATTATTTGTTTTTCGTACTGCTTACTGCTATTCTTGCATATCCTTGTTATATTTGATCTTCCAAAAGCGATGTTTTGATGGACAGTATTATTCACGCAAATTAAATATCTGATAGTTTGTCCTCAATTAAGCGTTTTCTGTGTCGCGTATCTGTCTTTAGAAAACGACTTCTATAGCAGATACTGAATATTTTTGTAGATGTAGGCTAACATGTGCTTAAATCCAATTGAATAAGGCAGTGAAACCATTATGAAATAGAAATTAGAATTGCATATTTTTTTAACTCTATCCTGTATGCTTTTCATACTAACAACTGCAAGGAAGAATTACAGAATTACAGGAAGAATTACAGTGTTGATGAGCAAACGGTATGATATTTACAGAATATCGCTGCCTCTCTGCCTGTAGGCTGTGGGCGATTGTGAGGGTTTTGCAACATAGACTGCAAGTCTGAAGCGTTTCGGTGTGGTTGTATGTTATGTGGTGTGGTTGAATGTTTTGTGGTGTGGTTGTATGTGGTCTTTATTAGGTTGGGTAACAATAGGCTAAATTGGGATGGAATAGGTCACTTTAGTTGAGAAAGTGTACGATAGGTCCTTTTCAGCCCAGAATGCGAGGTGTGGTGAATACGTCGCCAAGATCGTGACTTTTCCACTGTTGTGTCAGAACACTTAGGGCCATAAATGGCTTGATTTTGGGCAAATATTAAGAAATGTTAAAAAATATAGGAAACGGTAAATTTGTCCCCAAGATCTTCAGGAGGTCACAGAGAACGGGAGAAAATGTCATCGTAGATGTTTTGATCTTCTGCCACACTCTACACTCTCGTGTTCATGTAGAATAAGTGCCTACCGCAACCTTATACTTGAATTTTAGGTAAGATACGCACTGTACCAGTACCTGTAAGGACTTGAAGCACCGACTGCATAGGTACTAATTACGTTGCTAAGATCACCATATTATGCCCCATGTATTGGTACAAATAGAGCCTAATAATGT
This sequence comes from Parhyale hawaiensis, assembly GCA_001587735.2. Lineage (NCBI taxonomy): Eukaryota > Metazoa > Arthropoda > Malacostraca > Amphipoda > Hyalidae > Parhyale > Parhyale hawaiensis. Next base: position 7,750,423 of record LQNS02278070.1, read on the forward strand.
AAGTTATTCTGTTTAGTTTTTAGGAAAAATCACTCGCTAGATACGTTATTACAATGTAGCCAATAATGCAGTGCGTTGCCATGAACCTCTGAATACCGCAACGACGTACCTTTCAAATACGTCCTCAAAGATTCTGAAACCTTCTCTCAAACCCTGCACCCAAACTTGAGGGTATCTACTGGCGCCCAGTTGCGCCACGGGAGTAAAGTGGCTGGTAGGTCGGAAGACGTCAGGACCTCCTTCCTTTATTTGGGTCTTATGACTGCATCGTAAGTGGTGATCCCTGTTGCTCAGCTTTGCAACACTTCTCTTTATAGAAATAAATTTTGTAGCCCTGGTTTTTTATCGATATAGGGTTCCCATGCCTTTGCAAGTTTAGATTAGATTAGATAAGCGGCAATAGACGAACCAACAGGCCCATTTCCAAAGAGACACCCGAATTTACTCCCCGGCCTTCTATGAGCTATTGCCATTATGTTAGTAATATATACAGGACTGGAGAAAAGAGAAGAAATGAGAAAAAATGGGAAGAATCCCAGCCAAAGAAAGATCGTGAATGCATGGAAGCACGATCAAGATCCTCAGATATGCGGATCTTAAAGATGTCAAGCTGTGTAGTTGAAGCGGGAGAGAGAAGAAGAAGACGGATTAACGTGGCCTAGGGAGCTTTGGCCGTCAAGAGTTTGCGACTCCTGGAGGAGGAGTTCTTAGCTGAGGAAGATGTTTCTCCCAATATATATCAAGACGATTTTTAAACGCGTTCACTTACTCCGCACTAACAATGTCGGAAGGGAGTCTATTCCAAATGCTGACCATGAAATACGGAAAGAACTGCTGACTTAAGGTAGTTTTTCAAGCTTTATGCTTGAGTTTTTGACCGCTGTTTCGCATAAGATCATTGAAGTCTCTTTCAAAGAGTCCCGTTGTAGGTACGTCGTTGAAGCCATTCAAATACTTCAATGTTGCTATTCTATAGTTCCCATCGGAGTCATCTTTGCTTATGAGAGATCAGACCCAGTTCTTTTAGGCGACATTCATACGGCTTATTTCGCAGCTGAGGTATCAATTTCGTTGCTCTGCGTTGGACTCTTTCCATGTTATCGATATCTTTGCACAGATGAGGCGACCAGAATTGAACAGCAAATTCTAAGTGTGGCCGCACTAATGCCTTCTACGAGGGAACGATGATATCCTTGGACTTGTATTGAAAATTTCTGGTGTTGATTCCCAGTACTCATGCCTGCCATTTAGACACTCTTGTCAACTTGCTGACTGTGTTGTACTTTTTTTCTGTAATAGTGAGGATATAGCTAGATCGAAATTTTTTACCTACAGGTACTGTACTCGATATAAATACGAGTACTTTTGAATCAGGAGCGGATGTACTGAGTAGCTGGTAGTAAAAATGTTAAACATAACAAATAAAACTGCATAAAATTCAGGGTTGGAGAGCTAAGTATACCCATGGGACTAAATACATGTATTTTCCCCACATTAGCAACTAATGAAACTTCAGTTCCTCTTTGAAAAAAAATAGCATTGTTTCAAGTGCCCTTAACACGTACGCTAGTTCTGATAGTGCTCCGCTTTCATCAAATGACAGTAGAAAATAATTACTTCACTGTTTCCTTTTCTTTACTTTGGTTCTGCTCTCAGGAGCATTTTCCTTTCTTCCTTTGTTGATCTCAGTTTGTGCATTGTCAACTGAGACACAAAATATATTTGCAGTAGAAGTGAAATTTAGCATCTGTGCTACCACGGAAAGTTTCTTAGTCATCTACACTCCTTCGATCTCAGAAATTTTTGTGAAATAATGATCCCCTTTTCTCTTAGCAGCTGAAACTTTTTCTCTACAATCCATCACAGTGGGACAGATAAATAAAGAAGCAATCAGCAAAACTCTGTTTTATAGTTTAGTTGGCCACCATGTTGGTCCTAATTCTGCGTATCGATGCTTCATCACAGAATAGAGAAGCTGCCCTGAAAGTCTTAGAAAATGTACCGTCTTCCTCAACAAATTTTCAGGAATAATGTCCATACTGAAAGCAGGTATCACACTGTGACAAAGTTTAATGCACTAAGATGCAACAAAATTACATGCATTTTTGTCCCAAAACCGGCATACGCAAGTGCAATATAAAAATAAAGTGCATTATGATGATGCACCAAGATGCATCAAAAACAAGTAAAATTGATGCCCCTGAAGAGACGAAACGTTGAAAAACAATAGGTAGCGATCTGCGTGTTAGCATGTAACCGCGTCTCGCTTCGCATGTGTAACAAATCTACAAAGCTTTTATTCACTTTTTTTTCGCGGAAATATGTTTTTCTTATTGAAATATGTTTATTGTGAGCTGCGATGACACACCAAACTACGCCATGAAACAACATGGCAGCATCCTGATGCTGCTCAGTGAAACACCTACGTGCATCAAAATTTTTGTCGGCGGTATGGATACCATGGAAGCGATAAAATCTTCTCAGGTGAATGAACTTTGTGTTCTTGGACCTGAATGTGGTAAATGACTTGCCCTATAAATTTTTTTTTCTATAGAACATAATGAATCTAAAATCTCAATTACCAACTACATACTACCGTTGGCTGTAAAAAATAGCGGAGAAGAGTTGACTTTATCATATCTTCATTGTTCCTGCGGCTCAATCGTATCGTACAAACTTAGTACACAAAACACTGAGCAAGAAATATTTACCAACGTGCTTCATGCATAGCCGAGGTACTCTACACTATTTAAGCCATGCCCGGTCAAATAGCAATCAGATTTTCAGCATCGAAATTTCGACTGCTGACGTCATGCTCGTGGAAATTAAATTCAAAAAATATAAATCAGAGTGCTTAGTTCCTTGCCTTTTGCTTGACGGAGCAACGAAAGAGGCAATTAAGTATATTAATCAATGACTAAATATACAAATAAGCCAGTTTTTTGGTGCCAGGTGTTTTTGAATTGTTCAACTGGGTGGCGAAATAATCATTTCGGGATTTGACTTGTCTGGGACTTTAGACAGGCTTCGACGTGCTGAATTTAACGCTTGCAACACGATTCAAAATAGTGAAGTTATTTCTCCTCCCTGAGTTTCCGGACAAGTTAAGCTTAGAAGCCTTAATTTTGTCTGCCAATCGAACGCGTCCTTAATAGCTTTGCATAAATAAGCTGATTGAAGATAAGCTGATCGCAATTAGTCTACAAAGTGCATCACGACAATGGGCCATCAAAGGCAGTTGAGACTGTCGGCTACTTCTGACTTTACAGATTCTGTCGAATCGTTCCTGCGGGTTTGGTAGATCAGAATAATAGACAGAGTGCAGTTTGATTGCTGCACTGTCATAAATGATACGAATGTTGTAACTGACGGGTGCTGATGGCCTTTCTTTTTCTTTACGACATTCTGCTGATGTCAGGCTACCTGAATAATAATAACAAGAGCTATCAAGAGTAAACACGTGAACGTTTTCTCAGTGAGACATGTTTGATAAATGGGACCCATAAAAGTCAAGGTTATATGGCAAGCATTTGACATTGTGTACTTCCACTTTATTAAACGGATGAAATTCATTTGCCACCATGCAATAGTGCCATTATTATTCATGTTCAGAGCAACATCAGCTACCTGAGGCACATAGAAAGTCATTCCACAGATTCAATTAAGTTGGTATATGTCTCACCGTAATTAGTAAACGAATATAATAATCCAATACATGGTAAATAGGCCTAAACATATTTGTAGGCATACAAAGCTCATACAAAATACCTGGCTAGTTTAGTCCAATAGATACATAGGCAAACTAGCACATTTTGCACATACCTGCAGTGCTGTTAACTTATACAAAATGTATTGGGCACTTGACCTTCATGATGAGCGAGTTCTCATTCAACATAATTAACAAAAAGTGTTACTTACCTATTGAAATCAATGTATACATATATACCTCGCGTTTTATTGAATGAACTGTCAAATATCAAGTAGCTAGCAAATGTGAAAATAATATGACTGCCATTTGATTCACCAATCATCCTGTTAATGGTTTGGTTTTTGATCTTGTGTAAGTTATCTTAGAAGCAACAGATATCACTACTGAGTTTGCTTTGTCTCTATTGACAGACGAAGCTTCAGAACTGCGAAAAAAACAAAGGCCTGAAGAAGGTTTTATTCAGTGAATGACTCATTCATATCCTGACATGAGTCGTCAAATCACTGAATTAACTGGGTGGCCAGGAATGCGACCTTGCTATTTGTAGACTTATATTATGAAAGCTAATTTGAATAATATTAGGCATATTAATTTTCTAATAATTGAAGATTGTGATTTGAGCCTCAACCTCATCATTTTGATGAATTATTATTGGGACATATGTTGCTCATAAACATTTATAACGTGACCGCCACAAAATTCAGGATTTTCTGTGTATTTTAAAATTTTAACTTTTTTGTTGACCACAGAGTTGGCAGTTTGGAAAATAATTGCATATTAGCTGACTACTAGTATGCAAAGGCATGTCTTTGGAACATAGTGTAGGCTCCTAGTTCAATTATTCCCAATTTCAGAGCTTCCGGGTGCATTTACACACTCAGAAGTTAAATTTTGAATTTTCACAAAAATCGGTGACCTTTTGACCTCTGTTGCCTATTTATCAACATAAATCACACAAGTGTCGTTACAATTTATAGAGGGGTTCATGACAAACATTTTGAGGGGCCATTCACTTTCTTATGACCCCCCAGTCCAGAGTTATGCCAACTTATTTTTCCTCCACCAAAAAAAAAAAAAAAGCTAAAGCAATATTGGGGTACACATCCAAATTTAAAGTCATAGGAATAGTATTGCATCCCTAAATTTTCGCTGGTAACATTCAAAAAGTAAAAATATAAGTCATGTACTACCATTTACATGTGGCTTAGTCAGTTTTGGGGGAATGGGGGTGCAAGGTGAGTCCACTCAGCCCACGGACTATGACTATCCAGCTTCGCTTTATACTCTGCGGATTATGCCGAAGCAACAGCTACACTCGCACTAAGAACTGGAAAGAGGGATGGGCAGCCCTCTCGTCCTGAAATTCAGCTCGGTAGCATAGATACGGTAGCGCGAACGACATGCTAGCTGCTCATCTTCGCACAGCGTTGTTCTTGCGAACATATTGTGTTAACCCAGCATTAAAAGTGAGAAAGTGAAGGCGGCTCCATTCTGTGTACTCTGAGTTTGATGTCGGCATGAGTAAACGTTTTTTCTAACAATCTCATTATTTACCTTCCGAAATCAATGGAAATCTGAAGTATAGTTTGTAAATAAACGACAGCTGCTTTCCGAGACAACAGGCATCCAGCGAGCAACGCAGCACTAAAAGATAGAATGGTGGGCAGAGAGACAGACGGACTGAAGAAGCATCGCCACAATTTAATCATCTGTTCCTCTTAACAGTCCTAATAGTTCCCATAAATTTCATCATTGTCTATCAATAACTTTTTGAGTTATGTTGCTCACAGACAGACAGCTCGACAGACGGATAGATAGACAGCCAGACAGACAGACGGACAGAAAGAGAGAAAGACAGACAGCTAGACAGACAGCCGGACAGACAGACATCCGGACAGTTTGACAGACGGACAGAAAAACAGACAGACAGCCAGAGAGACAGAATGATTAGAGAGAGAGAGGGACTCCGGTAACACCATAACCACCTTGACGGAGCTAGTAAGTCACGTAAGTCATATGATATAAAATATCTTCGATATCTCTAGCATAGCATACATATATAATCATTCATAATTCTAGGGGCTATGTACAGAAATGTAATTGCCAACACAACTGAAAAAAAAACATAATCAGCAATGCTTATTTAGTTTGCGTTATTATCTTACGGGGTTTGTCAAAAAAGGTGACGAAATAATGTACGCCGATAATTCTGCACTAATCGTATTCAGGGCATTGATTTGTAGAGAAGAATTCAGTGCTACTGCTGGGCTTTAAAGATCAAAATAAAATCTACTTGGCGGCACACTGCAAACTTAAAAACCCAAACGCACCGGTTCGTGCTGCAGAGAAATGTTCCCTGCCTCTACCAAGCAGTGAGGTATCACTCAAAATATAAACTTTATATCCTCGTATATGTTCTACAAACTTATAATTTATACCTTTCCCTATAGCAGACAGCAGCATTTTCAGCATTTTTAGAAGAAGAAGAAAAGAAACGGGTAAAAAAAATATTACCTTGAGCGCAGATTAAGTTTTTCCCTGCCTTTGTCCTTCTGTGTAGAAAATATCTTACTTTTTCTTTCGTTGACTTTTTCCCCAAATTTGAGCATCGTGAGCAGGCGGCAAATTAAGTCACGCTACTGTGAGGGACGCAAGTCCGTTGTTTCCAAAAAGAAATTGCGTCAGAGGTGCATCAAAGACACGTTGGAGCTGCGCCAGAGAGGTACGGTACGTCTGACGCACGTCTTAGATACGTCAGAGGTGCGTAAAAGGTACATAGAGATGCGTTGGTGGCCGTTAAGCACCTTCAGCGCCTTCATTTCGAATTCAAAATTTCATACAGAGTTCGAAACGGTCTGTAATATAATTTATAGACAAATGACAGACAAGACACGTTAGTGAAAGTATTTAGATCTACAGATATATTTGGCAAAATGCAGATATTTCGGCTCCGGTCTACAGATATTTCGCCTCGAGAACCTGGCAACACTGGGTCGTCGTTCGAACGTGTAGACGCGACTTCCAGGTTTCAGCTTGATATAGAGCTAATATACAAGAGTAAACTCCTCTGTATACGCATATAGCAATATGCTATGTGGGCCATAAATTAGGTAGGTTGTAGAAGGCTTTGTGTTGAAATACCATAGTGATCCGACAATTCGTTTACGAATTATTAGCGAAAAACAGTGTAACACGGCCAGTGAAAACTATAGTAGGTTAGAATAGGTTTGCTGATTAACAGTAAGTGGGATTAAGTTCAGCTAAAATATTGGCAAGCTTGATTAGGCGCAGAAATTAAGCCGTCGAGGCTTGACTTATCCGAGACATCCAAGAAAAGCCTTAGCTTAGCCAATTTGCAACGTATCGAAAGTGTCAGAAGCAACGTGTCAGCTGGACGCCCTCTTTTATGAAGTAAATTGAGTTTCTGGAAGTTTTAAGAGTAAACGCTATAGTGTCAATGCCTGAAACTTAATCAAAGGCGTGGAAACCAACGCTCCTGCCTGAGATTTCCGATAAGTCAAGCCTCAAATGCACAATTCAGGCACCCAATCGGCGCCCCTGTGTGTCTAACCCTAACACACTGTTTGGCGGTACCAGAAGAAGCTGATTCGCAATTTTAGCTCCGGGGTGGCCAATAATGTTTTAAATAATGCATTTTTTTACGCAAGCAAATTATGATCCATTACACTAATACCTACTCGTCGTATGTGAGAACTGTGTACATATACAGGCCTATTTTCTAATATTCCTATATAAGTGTCTAACAATAACTATGGAACACAAATTATTAGCTAATGTTGTTATGTATTTTAATTCCCATTGATAAAGCTATGAAACAGTAGCATATTTCTGCTGACATTCTCTGAAAGTTGCGTCTCTTTACTCAGCTATATTTGGACATGTTAACGTCCCCTAAACTTTTAATAGTGTTTAGATACCTCGCAGTAGATGGACCAGCAAGCTCATTCCTAGAAAGAAGACCAGACTCACGTTTTGGTCCTCTATGAGTAAAATTATCTAAATGCCTGAAAAACCTCAACCTCAGCCAAGAGAGCAATCGTGCAATTAAACTTCATCCAGTCGCACAGTTTCGCGGGCAACTTCTTTTATAAATTTCACCCACTCAATTTTTAAGAAAAGTAGCTGAGTCATGAAATAAATCTTCCTTTCACCAAAAAAATAAGCGTTGCCAAATAAAAAAAGCTTTCAGCAAGGTAAAACTACTGGAAGACCAACACTGGCAGCAACCCCTGAATTTTACACTCAAGTACAAACCAATAAAGACGATGAGAAAATTATGAAATATGCCTGTAGCATGACAATACCGCCAACAAGGCAACAGTTTTAAGATAGAATAACTTCTGTTGAAAAGATACAGTTGCATAAAGATTGCAACCAAATCCGAAACATGCCTCGAGCGAGGCGCAACCACCGTAAGGTCAACAGCTTCAGCCAAAATCACGAAGACGAGACCTAAAAAAGACGTCTAAAGAAGACTCACTCGGCCAATTACGGGGAGCCCTGAGGTCTCTGCAATGACATTACGGCCTGTCAATTCAGTCCTGTCTGCCGTCGTCGTGCCACAGCTGACTTGTCTACGGACATTTCTCTGTCCTTTTTCAACGAGTTTTTGAGAGTGTAACTCCGCGGTGGAATGATCAAAGGCTAGTGAAATAAGGAGGGAAATTCTTAGTTTCGACAGCCTCGAGCTAGCCCGTAGCATGCTATTAGTTCTTTTGAATTCTAGGGCAATGATCCTGATTTTGCATGCTACTTGGTCATAGCATCCCAGCAAAAACAAAGTGAATTTTTACACGGTTTTAGTGTTTAGTGCTTGGAATCTCAGTGAAACGATTCTGAATTTGCACGCTTTTAGCTCATAGAATCGCAACAAAAGAACTTAATTTTGCATACTCTTAGGTCTTAGAATCCTAGAGAAACGACTCTGATTCGTAAAATATGTTAGGAAATACGAAGATTCAGTAAGTACTGTAGAGTACAATTAGCTCGTATAATTCTTTTGGAACGATTACGATTTTTAAAAGTATATTTAGAAACATGTAAATTTAGTAGCTCTTAGCACGTACTATTCATTTAGCTTATACAATTTTAGCGATGAAGTTGATAATAATAATAAGCTTATTAGAACGAGGAACATAGAACATGACAAAGATTGAAATAAGAAGGTAAAGCGGTACTTTTGGCATCACCACGTTCCTTGCCCATAGCTAGCTAGATAATTAAGCTAGTCGGGCAGTTAAATTTTGCCAAGTACGTTACATATCACCTGATTATTCTGGAAATTGTACAATGTGTGAATGCCTTTTAAGATGGCTCTGAATATATTTTTCATGTATTATTTGCAATGGGAAGACTTACTTTACATACATATTCCCGAAGCACCCACATATTATTGCGCATGCTCTACGAATACAATATTAACCAAATTTTTAAAAATAGGGAAAATGTAGATAAAGTAACTATATTTTCCTGCATCCTTCATTCCCTGATTTCTTCTACTGTTTCGACCTTATAAGAGATTTTTAAGATAACCCAACTTTACTGTAGAATTCAATTTCCTCTAGAGCCTTAACCCATTTGTGCGCACTGTACTGAAATAGTTAAAACATAAAAACTTCGCAAGCTGTTCTTGTCTGCCCAGAGTAACCATAAGTTGTAATTTTTCTAAGCATTCACTGCTAATAATTTTTCTAAGATACATGCCCCGATTTTAATTATGTCTAACCGTAAGGTCATATGGCGTAAATGACAGTGCAAGAGAGTGTTATTTTACAAACCTGAAGGAACAATGCATACCCAAAACGAAAAGAAAATACAACAAATGATACTCACTTTCTGTCTCACCTGGATACTGTGCCCTACATATTAAGGGCACAACACCCTGAGGTATTCAGTCTTAATACATAGACAGAGGGAGAATTGAGAGTTAACGTTTAGATTTACATCCATGAAAAATGCCAATATATTATTAAGGACATTCTACAGGAACACGTTATTTTTAATGAATACGACACTTGGTAGCGTCTTACAAAAACTTACTTACTTACTCGTATTATAGTATGCAAATTATCGTTGACTCTTTCATCAACGCTTTTTCTGCAATTATTGTTAACTTTGCAACTGTTTTGAGTGGAAAGCTCTTCTCTAATTTCCTTTTCCAGTGGCTTTGTGGTTTGAGGCGTTGCCTCGCTCGATATTACGAAGCCAGGTGTTCGAGTCCAAAGCTAGAGAGGAAAGTCCTGGTCTTCGAAGTGCAGAGTCAGCAATTCTATCACTCATAGTCTACTGACCTTATAGTCGGAGCACGCAGCTGTCATATTAGTCTTCAGTTAATGATGGCAAAGCCTGGCAGACCGCAACAGTGCACTCCTCTGATCCTTAGAGAAATTTATCTGCAGCAAGAACCAGTGCATGTAGGATTTCCTGTTGGGACTTTACGGCTAAGATAACCTTACATTGCTTACTTTAACCTTTTGTTTTCTCTTCTCCTGCTCAATTTGTCATCACCTCGTAGAATATTCGGTGTCCAACTTTCCCCATTTACTTGACATCATACTACTCATCATACTATACGTCCCTTCTCTTTTTCTTTCTTGAAACACCGTATGGTGCAGTTTTTTCAATAATAATAATGGTGATAACTTTATGAGTATGGTATTTTTTCTATTTTTAGTAAAACATGTAGTGAAGAGAATGATACCGGTGTAATGTTAAGATATTGGATTTGTGGCAGTCTTAGTCTGCTGCCAATTTAAACTTCAAGAATATCTTTGGAAGCTTGATGCCCATCGATTTCGAAGAATGAATTCCAGTTTTGAAGAACTGCATGCACTCGCACGTAATTTCAACTCGACGAAGAGAGCAAAGTAAATTAAATGTTGAGATATTCTTCCATAGACTTGATGCGCTCATAGTGATTCATGCTAAAGGGAACTACAGTATGCCGTAACTGAACTACCATGATCGATCTACTAAGTTTGATGCTATGGTTGAAAACGGGGTTAACCAGAATAGACTACTGTTCTTTTGACGCGATGAGTGCCGAAAAGAAAGACGATCTAATCTACTCCAAATCCATGCAGTTGAAGACTACAAGCAGTTGTAAAAAAATAAAAAATAAGGTGCATTAAAAGTTTGGCATCGCTTTTATAACACTGCTTCAAAGTTTGTTAAATTTTCAATAATTGCAGGGTATACAGTAGTCTCTTTGTAAATTATCCGTGTCACGTAACTTATTCTATGGTAGAAGTTAAATATAGAAAAGGTACTTTTTAGGGACGGCAGTAAAACAAAACAAACTAAAAAATTTTTAACAGCAAGTAAAAATATCCAATATTCACAAACGTTTTTCTTCCCCTGAATTGATATGTTTTTTCGGCTGGACTCGAAGTGCTGTGCTGAGCCAAAAAAGTACTGATAAAGATTCTCCAGCATTTCTTAATAGACCTAGTAAAGAATTCTTTCTCCTCAAGTTATTTACCATTTTCATAAACAAGACATATAAAATTCGTCACTAGTTTGCTACTGGCTTATTATATGGGGACTAGTGGCCCATGCCGTCATTATCAATGACGGCAAAAAATTAACACTTCACCAAGACCCCCGCCGTCTTGTGGGCTTCCTCATTATTCCCCTATCTAATACTGAAGAAAAAGATTCCAAAGCACTCAACTTTTTTTTTCGCCTTTTGAAATCTGAATTTTCTTCTATCTTATTAGTTCTATTTTCCCCCTATCTAATACTGAAGAAAAAGATTGCAAGGTACCCAACTTTTTTTTTTGCCGAAAAAATATTGCAAGGTACCCCACTTTTTTTTTACATTTTGAAATCTGAATTTTCTCCTATCTTATTCCCTTAGAGCGTAACAGGAAAGATATAAATATATAAATAAATAAATAAAAACACGACACAAATTATTATATATTACTAATTTTATTGGCCACTGTAGTCTGATATTTTACCCGACGAACCGTTATTTTGCTAGCAGAATAGGATGGATAGAAATTGGCGTATTACTTGGAAATCTAATCCGTAGAATAAATAAAAGTACTGTTGCAACGATAAAAATCATTTGTTTTACTTTGTCATTATTAAAATGGACAATATAAATTGTAAAACTCTCA
>LQNS02278070.1:7865759-7909358 GCA_001587735.2 Parhyale hawaiensis
CATTTGTGTTTTTCAGTGCACTGAGGATGGATTCTCTGTAATCCGAAACGTTTGCAGAACATGTTTTTAGTAACGACGTTGGTTTTACTTTTTATACTTCGTGTGCGATTCCCTAGCAATCAACCGATATCAATTAAACAAATAACACTGCATAGAAGTCGGGGTTGAGGAGCTATGTATACCGAGGACTAAATAACTGTATTTTTTCCATATTAGAAACTAATGAAACTTCAGTTCCTTTTAAAAAATAGCATTATTTGAAGTGCCCTTAACACGTACGCTAGTTCTGGTAGTGCTCTGCTTTCATCAAATGACAGCAGAAAATAATCACTTCATCGTTTCCTTTTCTTTCCTTGGTTCTGTTCCCAGGAGCATTTTTCCTTTGTTGATCTCAATTTGAGCATTATGAACTCACACATAAAATATGTTTGTAGTAGAAGTAAAATTTAGCATCTTTGCTACCACGCAAAGTTTCTTTAGTCATCTACACTCATTCGAATTCAGAAATTTCGTAAAATAATGATCCACTTGTCTCTTAGCAGCTGAAATTTCTTCCCTATAATCCTTCACACTGGGACAGAGAAATAGAGAAGCAATCAGCAAAACTTTGTTTTAAAATTTAGTTGGCCACCATGTTGGTCCTAATTCTGATGATCGATGCTACATCACTGAATAGAGAAGCTGCACTGAAATTCTTAGAAAATGTTCTGTTTTCCTCAACAAATTTTCAGAAATAATGTCCATACTGAAAGCAAGTATCACACTGTGACAAATTTTGATGCACTTAGATGCAACAAAATTACATGCATTTTTGTTCCAAGAAGAATTTAGTGCTACTGCTGGGCTTTAAAGGTAAAACTAAAATCAACTTGGCAGTACTCTGCAAGCTTGAAAACCAACACGCACCGGTTCGTACTGCAGATAATTGTTCCCTGGCTCCAGAAGAGTGCACGACTGCAGTCGATCACAAATTGTCAGTGCTATGGAGTCAGAGACGGAAAAGTCGTGTGTGAAACCTACGACTTCTTCCACTCCCCATGCAATAGTATAACGTTAGATAACGTCTATACAGCACATAGTTTTTTTTTTACCAAGCTGTGAGGTATCACTCCAAATATAAACTTTATGTGTTCGTATCCGTTCAACATACTTATCATTTTTACCTTTCACTCCAGCAGACAGCAGCATTTTCAGCATTTTTTAAAAAAAGAAGAAGAATAAAAAACAGATAAAAAACATCAACTTGAGCGAAAATTAAGTTTTTTCCCTGCCTTTGTCCTTCTATGAAGAAAAATGTCTTACTTTTCCTTTCGTTGAGTTTCCCCCCAAATTTGAGCATCGTGAGCAGGCGGCAAATGAAGTCAAGCTACTGTGAGCGTCGCAAGTCCGATGTTTCCAAAAAGAAATTGCGTCAGAGGTGCATCAAAGACACGTTGGAGCTGCGCCAGAGAGGTACGGTACGTCTGACGCACGTCTTAGATACGTCAGAGGTGCGTAAAAGGTACATAGAGATGCGTTGGTGGCCGTTAAGCACCTTCAGCGCCTTCATTTCGAATTCNCAAAGACACGTTGGAGCTGCGCCAGAGAGGTACGGTACGTCTGACGCACGTCTTAGATACGTCAGAGGTGCGTAAAAGGTACATAGAGATGCGTTGGTGGCCGTTAAGCACCTTCAGCGCCTTCATTTCGAATTCGGCTAGGCAAAAAATTTCCTAGGATTACAGGTTTTCTGGTCGAGTTTCCCTTGCATCTCCAAACTGGCCTAATTGTCACCTCTCTATTTTCGTTAGAGTGTGACGGCAAGATATAAACATAATGGCATCTCCGGTCGTGAAATAAAGATAGTACAGGAGTTACTGAACCAGTGCATTAGGTAGCTTCACTCAAAGTATACGGTCTGCCGTAAGTTGAGCTATGTACTATGGTTTTCACTGGCCGCGTCACACTGTTTTTTGCTAATAATTCGTAAACAAATTGACGGATCACTATGGCATTTCAACACAAAGCCTTTTACAACCCGACCTAATTTAAGCCCACATAGCATATTGCTATATGTTTATGCAGAGGAGTTTACTCGTGTATATTAGGCCTATATTAAGCTGAAGCCTGGAAGTCGCGTCTACACGTTCGAACTACGACCCAGTGTCGCCAAGTTGTCGAGGCGAAATATCTGTAAACTGGAGCCAAAATATTTGTATTTTGCCAGAAATATCTGTAGATCGAAATACTTTCACTAACGTGTCTTGTCTATCATTTCTCTATAAATCATATTACAGACCGTTTCGAACTCTGTAAGTGCAACGCCCTATGACAAACTATATCCATGGATAGATGATAGGTTCTAGAAAATACCAATCTACGGTCGCCACATCCCACAAACACTCAGAACAGTGGCGTAACTGTATATAATAGCCTATTAAGGAAGCCATCCCATTCAAAAAACTGGCTCATTTGTTGATTTTTCTGCAAAATATTGTGACATTGGAGCTTAATCTTTCTCTATGAGAAGGTTTATGAGAAGGTATTGGGTGCAATTGCCCCAGCTCCACTGCCATGATAGCACCAAAACTGCGAAAAATTGGAAGGGAGCACACTACAATCGGCTGAATTTTCGGCTATCAGTTAGACTATAGTCGCTATCGGCAATGGAGGGATACATTCGGCTAAATTGGTAACACGTGAAATCATTGATAAGTCGTTAGAAAGTTGCCTGCAAGGAATTTTCGGCTAGAAATAAATGAACGGACTTCACAAAGAAGAAAATGAAACGAACAATGACAATTTATACAACAATAAAATAAAATAACCTGAATTCAGGAGCAAATGTTGATAGGAATCTTCTGAAATTTCATGCATGTAGAACAAATCACTCCAAATATCTGTAGTTCGTAGGAAATTAAAAACAAAATCTAGACATCCGTAGATCAGGATTAAAATCTGTGTATATGCAGATTTTAATGCCAGAAAAATCGATAAATGAGCGATTTTATAAATGGGATGGCTTTCTAATAGACTATTATATTCAGAGTTATCCCACTGTTCTGAGTGTTTGTGGGATGTGGCAACCGTAGTTTGGAATTTTCTAAGCCTAGATCCTATAAACTACAACGGGACTCTTTGAAAGAGACCCCAATGATCGCTTGCGGAACAACGGTCAAAAACTCAAGCATATAAAGCTAGAAGAACGACCTTAAGTCAGCAGTTCTTTCCGTATTTCATCGTCAGCATTTGGAATAGACTCCCTTCCGATGTTGTAAGTGCGGAATCAGCCAACGCGTTTAAAAATCGTCTTGACACGCATTGGGAGAGACATACCCCACAACTAAGGTTTCCTCCTCCCGGAATCGCACACCCTTAACGGCCAAATTTTAATTTTCCGAGTCTTCCTAATTCCGTCTTTTTGCTTCCGCACCAACTACGCTGTCTGACATCTTTAACTCAGCATATCAGCGGCTATTGGCCGTGATTGCGTGCATTGATGATCGTCTCTTTTGCTGAGTTTCTTCTCCCTCCTCTTTTTTTTCTTCTTCTTCCCCA
The DNA here is from genome assembly GCA_001587735.2 of Parhyale hawaiensis. Lineage (NCBI taxonomy): Eukaryota > Metazoa > Arthropoda > Malacostraca > Amphipoda > Hyalidae > Parhyale > Parhyale hawaiensis. The sequence goes on from LQNS02278070.1 coordinate 7,869,297, forward strand.
GTCTTTTATATCCTACAAACTTAATGGCAATAGCTCATAGAGGGCCGGGGCGCAAGTTTCGGTGTCTCTTTGAGAATGTGCCTGTTGGTACGTCTACTGCCGCCTATCTAATCTAATCTAATCTAATCTATAATAGCTCGATGAATATAGTTTCTCATAGGCCGTTGCACTCGCAGAGTTCGAAACGGTCTGTAATATAATTTATAGACAAATGACAGAGAAGACAAGTTTGTGAAAGTATTTAGATCTACAGATATTTCTGGCAAAATACAGATATTTCGGCTCCGGCTTACAGATATTTCGCCTCGACAACCTGGCAACACTGCGTCGTCGTTCGAACGTGTAGACGCGACTTCCAGGCTTCAGCTTAATATAGGCCTAATATACATGAGTAAACTACTCTGTATACCATATAGCAATATGCTATGTGGACCATAAATTAGGTAGGTTGTAAAAGGCTTTGTGTTGAAATACCATAGTGATCCAACAATTCGTTTACGAAATTATTAGCGAAAAACAGTGTAACACGGTCAGTGAAAACTATAGTAGGTTAGAATAGGTTTGCTGATTAACAGTAAGTGGGATTAGGTGCAGCTAAAATAATGGCAAGCTTGATTAGGCGCAGAAATTAAGCCGTCGAGGCTTGACTTATCCGGGACATCCAAGAAAAGCTTTAGCTTAGCCAATTTGCATCGTATTGAAAGTGTCAGAAGCTACGTGACAGCTGAACGCTCTCTTTTATGAAGTAGATTGAGTTTCTGGAAGTTTTAAGAGTAAACGCAATAGTGTCAATGCCTGAAACTTAATCAAACGCGAGGAAACCAACGCTCCTGCCTGAGTTTCGGATAAGTCAAACCTCAAATGCACAATTCAGGCACCCAATCTGCGCCTCTGTGTGTCTAACCCTAGCACACTGTTCGGCGGCACCAGAAGCTGATTCGCAATTTTAGCTCCGGGGTGGCCAAGAATGTTTTCAATAACGCATTTTTTAAGCAATCAAATTATGTTCCATTACAGTAATACCTACTCGTCGTTCAATATCCTGGCCGATACATTGTTCTAGCTCCAGCTATTTTTGCAGGTAATGTAGAGAGAAATTCTGAATAACAAGTACCAACGTGCTTCAGGCGTAGCCTAGTCACGAAATACGCCGAGCCGTGTATGTTCCGCCCATACAAAAATGTCTCCGTATTTCAGATTCATAATTTCGATCCCTGAAGTCTAAGTCTTACAAGCTAAGTTAGACGAAAACTAAATTAGGTATTAATTTATTTTCGCGTCCTTTGTTTCAGAAATTTATATATGAATAAACAAAAAATTAACATAGATATACGTGGAGTTTTATTATCGTGTCGTGAGAACTGTGTACATATACAGACCTATTTTCTAATATTCATATATAAGTGTCTACTAATAACTATGAAACACTAATTATTAGCTACTGTTGTTCTGTATTTTAATTCACATCGTCTCATTACTCAGCTATATTTGGACATGTTTACGTCCCCTAAACGTTTAATATTGTTTAGATACCTCCCAGTAGATGGACCAGCAAGCTCATTCCCAGAAAGAAGACCAGACTCACGTTTTGGTCCTCTATGAGTAAAATTATCTAAATGCCTGAAAAATCTCAACCTCAGCCAAGAGCGCAATCATGCAATTAAACTTCATCCAGTCGCACAGTTTCGCGGGCAACTTCTTGTATAAATTTCACCCACTCAGTTTTTAAGAAAAGTAGCTGAGTCATGAAATAAATCTTCCTTTCACCAAAGAAATAAGCGTTGCCAAATAAAAAAAGCTTTCAGCAAGGTAAAACTACCGGAAAACCAGCACTGGCAGCAAACCCTGAGTTTTACACTCAAGTACAAACCAATAAAGACGATGAGAAAATTATGAAATATGCCTGTAGCAAGACAATACCGCCAAAAAGGCAACAGTTTCAACAAAGAATCACATCTGTTGAAAAGATACAGTTGCATAGAGATAGCAACCAAATCCGAAACATGCCTCGAGCACGGCGCAACCACCGTAAGGTCAACAGCTTCAGCCAAAATCACGAAGACGAGACCAAAAAAAGACGTCTAAAGAAGACTCACTCGGCCAATTACGGGGAGCCCTGAGGTCTCTGCAATGACATTACAGCCTGTCAATTCAGTCCTGTCTGCCGTCGTCGTGCCACAGCTGACTTGTCTACGGACATTTCTCTGTCCTTTTTCATCGAGTTTTTGAGAGTGAAACTTCGCGGTGGAATGATCAAAGGCTAGTGAAATAAGGAGGGAAATGCTTAGTTTCGACAGCCTCTAACTAGCCCGTAGCATGCTATTAGTTCTTTTGAATTCCAGGGAAATGATGCTGATTTTGCATGCTATTTGGTCATAGCATTCCAGCAAAAACAAAGTAAATTTTGCACGGTTTTAGTGCTTGGAATCTCAGCGAAACGATTCTGAATTTGCACGCTTTTAGCTCTTGAAATCCAAGCAAAAAGAACTTAATTTTGCATGCTCTTAGGAATTAGAATCGAAGAGAAGCGACTCTGATTCCTAAAATATGTTAGGAAATACGAAGATTCAGTAAATACTGTAGAGTACTACTAGCTCGTACAATTCTTTTGAAACGATTACGATGTTTAAAACTTTGTTTAGAAACATGTAAATTTAGTATCTCTTAGCACGTGCTATTCATTTAGTGCATACAATTCTAGCTATGAACTTGATAATAATAATAAGCTTATTAGAACGAGGCACATAGAACATGACAAGGATTAAAATGATAAGGTACAGAGGTACTTTTGGCAGCACCACGAGTCTTGCCCATAGGTAGATAATTAAGCTAGTCGGGCAGTAGAATTTCGCTAAACACTTTACATGTCATATGATTATTCCGGAAATTTTACAATGTATGCATGTATTTTAAAATAGCTCTGAACATATTTTTCACGTATTATTTACAATGGGAAGACTTAGTTTACATAAATATTCCCAAAGCACCCACACATTATTGCGCACGCTCTACGAATACAATATTACCCAAAGTTTAAAAATTGGGCAAAATCGGGATAAAGTAACCCTATTTTCCTGCATCCTCTATTCCCTGACTTAATTTGCTGTTTTGACTATGAAAAAGGTTTTAAGATAAACCGACTTTTCTGTAGAATTCAATTTCCTGTAGAGCCTTAGCCCATTTCTGCGCAGTGTGCTGAAATTGTCAAAACATAGAAACTTCGCATGCTGTACTTGTCTGCCTAGAGTTGTAATTTTTCTAAGCATTTACTGCTGATAATTTATCGAAGATACATGCCCCGATGCTCCAATTTTAACTATGCCTAACCGTAAAGTCATATGGCGTAAATGACAGTGCAAGACAGTATTATTTTACAAACCTGAAGGGACAATATGCATACCCAAAATGAAAAGAAAATAAGAACGAAAATAAAACAAATGATACTCACTTTCTGTCTCACCTGGATACTCTACTCTACATATCAAGGGCAAAACACCCTGAAGTATTCAGTCTTAATACATAGGTAGACCGAGGGAGAACTGAGAGTTGACGTGAACAATGAACAATGCCGACACGTTATTAAGGACATGCTACAGGAACACGTTGTTTTTAATGAATACAGCACTTGGTAGCGTCCTACAAAAACTTACATACTCGTATCATAATATGAAAACCATCGTTGACTCTTTCATCAACACTTTTTCTGTAATAATTGTTAACTTTGCAACTGTTTTGAGTAGAAAGCTCTGCTCTGATTTCCTTTTCCAGTGGCTTTGTGGTTTGAGGCGTTGCCTCGCTCGATGTTACGAAGCCAACCAGGTGTTCGATTCCAAAGCTAGAGAGGAAAGTCTTGGTTTTCAAAGTGCAGAGTCAGCAGTTCTGTCACTCATAGTCTACTGACCTTATAGTCGGAGCGCGCAGCTGTCATATATTAGCCTTCAGTTAATGATGGCAAAGCCTAACAGAGCTGTGGTTGACTGCAACAGTACACTCCTCCGATCCTTAGAGAAGTTTATCTGCTGCACGAACCAGTACATGTAGGATTTCCTGTTGGGTCTTTACGGCTAAGATAACCTTATATTGCTTACTTAACCCGTATGTTTTTCCTTTCTCCTTCTCAATTCGCTATCACCTTGTAGAATACTCGGTTTCCAACTTTCTCCCTTTACTAGACATCATACTACTTATCATATTACGCGTCCCTTCTCTTTTTCTTTTTTTAAACACCGTATGGTACAGTTTTTTCAATAATGGTGATAACTTTATGAGTATGGTCGTTTTTTCTATTTTGAGTAAAACATGTCTTGAAAACAATGATACCGGTGTAATTCTAAGATATTAGATCTGTAACAATCTTTGTCTTCTACCAACTTACACTTCAAGAATATCTTTGGAAGCTTGATGCCTATCGATTTCGAAGAATGAATTCCAGCTTTGAAGAACATCATGCATTCGGACGTAATTTTAACTCGATGAAGAGAGCAAAGTAAATTAAATGTTAAGAGTGTCTTCCATAGACTTGATGCGCTCATAGAGATTCATGAAGGGAACTACAGTATACTGTGATGGACTACCATGATCGATCTACTAAGTTTGATGCTAAGGTTGAAAACGGAGTTAGACAGAATGAACTACTGATTTTTTGACGCGGTGAGCGTCTCAACAGGAAGCAAGCGACATACTGGTCTACTTACGGTATAGAGGCTCCACTGGAGTTACGGCGGTTTACGACAACTCTAGCTTAGTAGCCTACTTTGACTGTCATGATCTTGTTGGCTGTATCGCTAGTACTGAAAGGAAAGATGATCTAATCTACTCCAAATCCATGCAGCTGAAGACTGCGTTTACAAAAACATAAGGTGCATTAAAATTTTTCATCGCTTTTATAACACTGCTGAAAAGTTTGTCAAATTTTCAATAATTGCAAGGTATACAGTAGCAATTTTGTAAATAATCCTTTTCACGTAACTAATTCTACGGTAGAAGATAAATATAGGAAAGGTACTTTTTAGGGACAGCAATAAAACAAAACAAACTAGAGCACTCTGAGAGCGCATACCTCCGCCAAGCGAGGCAACGGTAGCAAAGAATTCCAAAAGCTCGGAAACCATAATTTTCTTTGTATAAACTCCAAAATCTAATCATTTGTTTCTTTTGATAGTAATAACAACTTGTGCAATTTTCTTGAAGATCCGTTCATAACTTTTTGAGTTATCCTGCTAACAAACGTTAAGACAAACATGAGTCAAACATATAAACAAACAAACCGATCTGCACCAAAATTTAATCATTAATGCCTTTCAACATTATTAATAACCTCTATGAATTCATTGAGATTCATTCATTATTTTCTGAGTTATTGTGCTAATAAGCATAAAACTAGAAATAGTGACAAGCAAACAAACGGATCATTAGTAAGATTTGGCCAATTACCTAACAACTCATGTTAATTTCATAAAAATCCATCCATAACATTTTGAGTCATAGTATTGAGAAAAATGAGGCAGACACACAAACAAACAAACGGATGGACATATCTTCACCAAAAGTTAATTATCTGCTCCTCCTAACATACCTAACATGCCCTGTAAATTTTGTCCAAATCGGTTCATAACTTTTTCAGTTATCTTGGTGATAGACAGTCAGACAAACACGACGAAAACATAACCTCTTTGGCGGAGGTAACTAGAACTGTTTTTAACAGCAAGTAAAAAAATCCCATATTCACAAACTTTTTTCTTCCCTTGAATTGAAATGATTCGGCTTGACTTCAAGTGCTGAGCCAAAGTACTGATAGAGATTTTCCAGCATTTCTTAATAGATCTAGTAAAGAGTTCTTTCTCTTCAAGTTATTTACCATTTTCATTAACAAGACTTGATAAAATTAGTCAATAGTTTTCTATTGGATTAATATATGGGTGTTTTACTGGCCACTGCAGTCTGATAATTAACCACACGAACCGTTATTTTGCTAGCAGAATAGGATGGATAGAAATGTTATATTGTTGAAAAATTATAACCCCTGCGTCGTTGATAGCTAGAGGAAAACATGCCAAGTCTGTGAGGCCACAACAAAAGACATTTCTTTCTAGCTTCCTAAATACTTATGTCGGACATTTTGTTCCCCGTTTATTGAAGCCAGAGTGGGATTACCAAGTCCAAAAATAGGTCCCAAATCATGACGCATCCTCCTCCAAAAGCTGGGAATAGGTCCGGTCAACTGCTTCAAGTCACGCCATTGATATTGGACACCCTTTGACCTAACCAGAGTCACCTTCTTATAATTAGGGAATAGTTGGCACATCGATTTTCGTGTGTCTGCAACACTTTATTTCTTCAATCAGTTTCTTTTATTTGTTGCTGTACTTCTTAGTCTGTGCTGGAGAATGGCCTTATTCACCATCAGCCATAATTTGTTCTCTTTGAATTGAAAGAGAACATTTCTGTACCAGGAGGCAATGTCAATTTAAAAAAGGCACAGTTTGACGTTTTTTGTGATCTTTAGGTATTATAGAAATTACAAGCAATGTAGCAGGTTGTAATAATGGTTTCTTTTCAGAGAAGCATAAAATATATTTTTCTGGAGGTCTTATCTCCAATTTTATAAAAATGAGAATTTACATGATAAGTTTATTCATCGTTCCATTTACAGTGTAAAATTAACTTTACAGAATATTAGAGATCCTATTGCATTTTCTACATTTCTTGGAAATTTCGAGGGTTTTTAAGCAGTACTGAAGAAAAGTTGAATCAAAGTTTGAAACTGTTACATCACTTTGGCCACCACTGGAGCATACGATACAAATAAACTCTTTAGCTTCTTCGTTTCAATGTTTGCATCATGAGGGCATAATAATGCTTTTAATATATACTTTCACTATTAATATATACTCTTCATAAACATTGTTCCGGTTCACAAAAGATACATGAACATGTTAAGAAAAAATTTTAACGTTTGGAGTATTTTCCAAGCTCTTCAGTCCCTAAATATGTAAAATCCAGAACAATGCCTACAGAAAAAATAAAATTTTTAAATATAAATTAATGCCCTGTTCTCCAATAATTCATGGTACAAATTATAGGAATATTATTTAGAATTCGTACTTTATGAGAAATTAATCAACCTCTTTTCTAGTTTGTGCATTTTAATTAATTTTGATTAGATTTTTCAGCACTTCTATTATTTCTGTAAGCCCTGCATAATTAACTAAAATGTGAGAGCATTTACCGTGGACTTCTCCATGCAGAAACATCTCCTGATGCTATATTCTCGAAATATTCCTGTGGAAGACCTCAGCCTGCCGTCCTTCCCAAATTAACAGTAAGAGCCCATAAGGGTTCCCGTTTGAGACGTTTCTTGTAACAACTTCGTCATTTGGTAGAATGAAAAGTTAAACCTTCTGGCCGGTGTTTTATCGTAATCTTTTAATCCGGGTACCTTCGAACCGTCTGAAGACGTTCGGTCTCTAATTAAGCGAACGAATTTTTGAGAAGACTCTTAAGGTACCAGCTGTCGTGTACATAAGAAGTAGTGTATACGAGATGGGATCAGTGTGTGGTGGCATGAGGTGGTGTGTGCACGTGTGCCGCTCTGTGGCGTGGCTGCTCTCACTCGCGAAGCTCTTACTCTGAGGTAGGCTACTCTCTTTCATCAGGGGCGTGTGAAACAGACTATGAAATTTTGAAAAAAACATTAGCGCGCATTTTGCCGAGAAGAAGACAATAAATTAACTCGTGTTTTGTGAAGTTTCCGAGCCATAAACAATTAAAAATATCGTGAGAGGCATTATATTTCGCCTTTGTATTTAACTTGTATGAAACCTAATGCTTACAAACTGATATGAAATATACGTTCTTTATAGCTTCTCTGTGGATTGAAGAAATTATAATTCAGTCATTCTAAAAAAAATTGGGTCTCATATATGTAGTGCCATTTGTAGGACGCAAACACACATTACATTTTTAAAACACAACACTTTTTCCATGTTACCTTCTGTTCATTGCGAGCGTTAAAACAAAGGTAAAACTTATTCTTGATGTGCTTTTTTAATTTCTTTTGCTCATTTACAATTTTTTTACACAGCATACGCCGCGGACTATGTTTAGCGACCAGAAAAATTTGTAGTTTTTCATGAGCGATACTAAAAAAAACAGAAACATGTTACTTACGTTATTTTCGAAACTAATTACTTTATAGACTGTTGATATAATCAATGCGCCCTTCCTTAGCGTATTTGGAAAAGAAGTACAGTATAGAGATAGTTTTGTGCGATTTTCCATAGGTCTTTGCCTTGAGGACAGAACATATTGTCATTTTTTTTTTTGGGGGGGGGAGGGGTCAGATCAGGGGAAGATGGAGGCCACAAGTCTGCTAGTAAAGTAGGGTAAATTGGTTCCATGATTACGTCCATTTTGATGTGAGGAAGGAACATCGTCTGGCAATAGCTCATAGAGCACCGTGGCGTATGTTCCGGTGTCTCTTTGGGAATGGGCTGGTTCGTCTTCTACCGCCTATCTAATCTAATAAAAAAAATTTGTACCTCTTCAAAATTAATAAAACCTTTGCACAAAAAGTCTCACCATATAATACAAAGAGAATAAACATGTTTTTTCATTAATAAATCAATATTTAATAGATAATTGTTTTTACAATTGATAAAACTAAATTGCAACGAGCCACAGATTCGAGGGAAGCGACGTTAAATATTAATCAAAATTTGAAAGAGATAAAAATTGGTGTTGAGTCGGCGGCAGCAATTTCCTATTATTCTGCTGGTGGTACCGGAAAAGCTGACAAGCATTACTGCGCGGGAGGAAAGTAATGCATACGGCCCAGCCAATTCTAATATACTATTTAATACGGTAACCCTGTTTATTCCTATGACAATTTCAGCGTTATGAATTGTAAATTATGTAGTCGGCCTAGTGAGCTGAAAAACTATAATGCTCTGAGTAATGCCGTAACAAAATTTATTTCGGCATAAGCCAAAAGATTTTTAACTCTAAAATTATGTATTCGGCCCTGATAAATCTTTATATACTGATTATTGCAGCAACAAATTTCATTCTAGTATTGATTTGAAGATTCGAACCTATGTCTCGAAGCACTTCAGTGGTGTGCATATCTAAACTTTCAGTGACATAAAGGAAAAAATTGATTAAATTACATTGTAAAGTGATAAAAGAGATACAGTTGCAGAAGAGTAAAGGAGTGGTTATAGAAGCTTCGATATGATATTGATGAACATTTTATCATGAATGTGATACAGGGAGTCCTCGACTTGAGACCTCCTTGTTCTATGTAGTTTTACCGTTTGGATTTAAATTCATACTTCTTGCGATTAAATTGAATCGTAAGGAGAACAACTAGAAGTACACGATTATTATTATGACTTTTATTGCTAATAATTATTAATATTATAAAAACTGCAAACTGCTCCAAACTGGTAGTGAAGCTCGAATAAAGTGAAAAGCAACATAAGGAACCCAGAAACACTGCTATGTAGGCTCCTTCAAAAGGCCATTAACAGCTGAATTAAACGGCTGCACATCTGCACGGCCGAATGCGAATTTCGGCAACCGATTCCCGACCAAAACGGATGTGGGTAAAACCATCGGCTGAACTGACAAGCTCTGCATTCAATTATTATCTCCAATGTAAAGAGACAGGCAGCAGCAGCAGCCCATGAACTTCTTCCAAAAACTTCCCTACTCCCTACTTCGGCTTGGAATTCATTGTCGACAACAGTTTTCGGTCGTTTCGGCCTACAGGCGCTCAAGTCAGCTGTAAATGGCTTTCTGTTGGATTTTCTTTTGCAGTGTTTCGGACTTCCTGGCGCTGCATGATGCTTCATTTGGGTTGTACTACCTGTCCGTGGTGGCCTGTGGGTGAAGTTTTAATTATAGTAATTAACCCTATCCGTTAGCAATTTTTTTCAGCCGCTTGAGCGCTAATGCGGTACAAATTTTACCGCCCACTAAAAATGCTTATAACTTTATCAACATCAGAGTTTTTTCTTCATGGTCTCAAAAGTCATTATTTAACTATTCTTTCGCCTGTTTATAATAATGCCTCAGAGTAGTTTTAATGTCAATTAAATTCGAACATAAGAAAATATCTCCGGACAGTTCAGAGTGAATACTCCTGCAGCACATCCGCTGCAATTTTCATACTTCCACGAGCTGAACGTATCATCGCTTCTATTTTTCATTTCTATCCTTGTTGCTATCTTTTAGTGACAATTTTGAAAGTTCTTTTTGTATAAAAAATTCCACACCGAAATGTTATCATCTAATTTTTTGAAATATTTATCTTTATCTATATTTTTGGCTGTAATGTGCGTGTATATTAGAATTTTATTGATAATCATGCTCAAATGAGAAAAGGCATGAAATTTTGGGCACGGAATATCACTGGGAGCAGAACTGAGAACAAAAAACGGTAGGGCGGTGCAATTTTGTACCGCCTTGGAGCAGATAGGGTTTAGAGGAATACAACTGATGTCCTTCATTGCTAAATAGCTTGTACAATGTACTAGGGCAGGTAACACTCCACCTATGAGATAGATTCACAAAATCATTCTGGACACACAGCCAACTGGGTGAGGAAATAAGTGCATCGATCAGACGCCAGTGATTGGCAGCAGCTGAAACCCAGACCGGGGTAAAATAAAGGTAAAGTCAACTTTGACCGCACACTCAATCGTGAAGTCCACATGCACTGGTTTGTGCTGCGTCTTTTTCATATATGACAGGTCGTGAATCGGGGTTGTGGAATTGCAAACAGCTAAATTTTTTTCAGTTTGAGTTAATAGTGTTTCAGGAGCAGCGACGAGAATGTGAAACAGTGAAATGTTAATTTCTACGGGTGAAAATCAAAATGGTGAACAAGTGTTGTGCTATTGGTCGTATAACAAATGTGGAAGGACATGGCAGTGCGGCCGTATGTGAACTACTTCAAGTTGAGCTGCAAGCCTAGTGGATCAAATTTCTCAACCGAAAGGTTATCGCACCATTAAGAAATATCTTTGTGTGTGAAAAGCATTTCGAGGACAAATATTTAAAGAAAAATGAAAAAAAAGGAATCAGATTGAGAAAAAGCTTGAATCCAATTCCTACAATTCCATCTGTAACTGTGAAAAATTTTCCGTAGTCATTACAACCTCCCATACAGTGTAAGCCGCGGAAATCTCCTACTGGAAGAATATTAAAAAAAAATTCAACTGAAGCGATTCAAAGACAAAGATATCATTCAATCCTTTTCTGAAATTGACGAATCTCTGTTAAAGCTACGTACTGGGGAAAGGTTTATCCTCGTAAAATATGAAGATCCTGCCGTTTTTTACAAAGTAGAGAAAGATCGACTTTCTGTTCCTCAAGTAACTGATTGCATTCGAATTGATGCTAACCTTCATGTCCAATTGTTCCATAAAGGATCGCCACTTCCTCTAACTCTTTGGTTTAGAAGCACACGAAATGCAAAACTTACAAATCGTTGAATGCTTCAGAAATTTTCCTCCTATTTGAAGCAAGAAGCAGAGAGCCATGAAGCTATTTTGGAAGAGTTACAGCATCTGAAACTTCAGAAGAGTCCCGTATATTCGGCACATTTATTGAGCTATGCTTTGCAGATGAGGTACTCATCTTTGCCTGCCTACAAATTACTATTGGAACAATTTAGAATGCCATCCATGAGCGCACTGAAGAAAATCACCAAAGGAGAGATAGACTCAATGCAATCAGTTAAATTGCTCTAATCTAATGGTAATATTGCTGAGGATATTATTTTAATATTTGATGAAATATATGTTCAAAAGTGTGAGGAATATGCCTCGGCAGAGACAGTGGTGGTAGACGAAAATGGCATCCTTTACAATGGTATGATGTGCTTTATGATTCTAGGGCAGAAAAACAGTGTACCACATGTTGTTAGATCTGTACCAGAAAATATAATTAGCGGAGAATGGCTGAAGGACGAGCTGATAACTGTATACAAATCCTGCAAGAAAATTGCTTTCGTGTGAGGGAGTTGTGTNAGGGCAGAAAAACAGTGTACCACATGTTGTTAGATCTGTACCAGAAAATATAATTAGCGGAGAATGGCTGAAGGACGAGCTGATAACTGTATACAAATCCTGCAAGAAAATTGCTTTCGTGTGAGGGAGTTGTGTGCGACGACCATCCTTCTAACGTGTCAGACTATAAGAAACTTCTCTCATGTATGGCGAGAGTAATGAAAGTTTGTACCTTGAATGGGCAGAAAATTTATTTGTTTTTCGACGTAGTTTATCTCCTGAAAGATTTAAGAAATAATTTGCTGAGTCGAAAACGATTCATGTTTCCTGAGTTTTCATCCTAAGAGTTCTACGATAATGTCAGTGTTAGCGGGGAGAAATATCGTAGCGGGTCCTTCATGATGTTCATCAACGAGATCAGAAAATGTAAGCAAATCTCAAAGCAGCCTCTAAACTGACTGCAAAGGTGCTGCATCCCGGAGACTGTAAACAGTCTGTTCCTGTTGCACTGGCATTTTTCGACCCAACAACTTCTGCTGCCACCAAGAAATTTTTTACAGAGAAAACCAATGCCGCCGAATTACTTAACCTAATATACACGTGGTGGACCACATCAAATGTAATAAGGCCTTCAAACTCACGCCACCATCTCGGAGACGCTGCCCGTCCTGGTGATATGAAACCCCAATTTCTCAGGACTCTAGCTGACTGGGTAGAGAAATGAGACGATATGAAAATACGAAATGCTGAAAGCTTTACATTATCAGCTCAGACTAGTCACGCAATAAGGCGAACTCTCCGGTGTCAAACTGCTGTAATTGAGTATCTGTTGTCCGAAGATTTTGATTTAATTGCGCTTCCAGAGCGACCCTCTGGAACGAAAGTACGGACAATACCGGCAGAAGTCTGGAGGGCGGTTCCTCGTTTCGTGTAGGGATATAAACATTTACGGAAAATCTTGAAGATAAAGAGCCTTAGTAAAGAAGGATTCAGCATAGATTCATCCGTTAAATCTCACAATGATTCTACGAATAAAATGCACGTTCTACAGGCATCAGTGCAAACCAGGATAGAGTGTCTTGGCGAAAGTTCGATGGAAATATCCAATTCCATTGCGGGTTACGTCGCCCGCAAAGTGGAGAAGCCCTGCACAGGATGCTGCGCCGACCAACTCTCTTCGGTAGACGATCCATGCGCTATGACTGGTAGCTGCGTCAGTTGGTTATCACGTGGTGGCCTCAAGAAAGCCTCAGAATCATTGAATGATCATGTCTCACGAGGATTTGATTATTAGACGCCACATCAGATCTGATTAGGACCTCTGCTTTGGCTGCGAGAGAAGCTGGGGAAACGATACTAGAAAAATTCGTGCCTACAGAAAACTTCATTTGTGAAACCCACGAGACTAAAATTTTCCATGTAATCAATAGAATATTAACAAATATTTTCTTCAATAATCAAAAGACGCGCTACACGGAGACTGTTGTTAGGGATAAAGTGGCCACCTTCGAGAGACTAAAAAGGGAAAAGTAAAATGCATTCTGTTTGTAAAATCACGAGCTACTCCAAAAAATCAATCAAGTAGTGACATGTAACTGATTTACCAAAAAACTGACAGTATCAACAATAGGAGGCAGTATTAGAGCTATGATTTAATTTTTTTCTTGATCAAAGGGGAGTGTGGGCGATCAATTTTTAATGCTATAGTTATTTTGGTAATAAATAGAGTAAGTCCATTAAAGGACAGAAGTGTTTGCATATCAAAACATGTTTCTTTATCAATATCAAAGTGTTGTGAAAGTAGACGATATTTATGTACAATAATTGACTAAACATTAATATTTCACTATCAAGTTTAACCTAACACACAGTAGACGTATAATCTTCATCAATCTCTAGTTTTGTATACGACAGAACTCGTTTACATCACAACTGATGTTTTTCTCTTAGTGATTTTTTCTGTGTGTTTATTCCAAGTCTTTGTAGCTACGTTGTGTGTATGGAAACATTTATTGGCTACGAAACAAAACATGGATAGGGATATTCTTTCCGGAAATCAAACAATTTTAGGCTCTTCAGACTTAACTGAAAATATTGTTTAAGAGATGTCAACTATGGCCAAAACATGGTTTCAGCGATGTCACATAACTAAATAAGATATGCTTTCTTATTAAATGAAATTTCTGAAGACATAGCACGGATAAAATGAGTTATATTTATGAAAAGCTTTCATTATCCAATGCACTCCATTGAATTTTGATCCCTTTTTAAAGTAGACAAAAGGCACGGTCATGACGAACTCAACCGTATCACTGATACGAGCACGATCAAGAAAAATGTGAGTCGAAAAGTTTGGCCTTCTATTTTTTCCCCTCAAACTGCAGGATATCCGCCGTGTGTTTAAGTAGGCCATGTTATAATTCGCCCTAGGATTCTTGAAAGGTACTTGAATGCCATTTCAACATGCTGAAAAGGCCATGCTCTAAAAAATAAATAAAATAGATAAAAGAAAGAAAAGCTACAAAACAGCCGTAAACATTCTTGAAAACAAACGCTTCCGATCACTACAGATACACAACATCGTTAAGAAGGATATGTAAAAGAAACTAAACACTGAAGATGGGTTTTTAGGGATTCAAAACGTTTGTTTTGTGGAATGATAATGACAACATTAGTATTTTTTATTCGGAAAATTATATTCTCAGTGGATCACTTTATTCCTACAACGCAGCCCACCAGTTGTAAGTCCAGCCCTATTTTCTAATGATTAATTTACTTCTTAAACAGAGAATTGAACGGCGTACTGCATTGAGAAGGTAAGTACTTTTGTATCAAAACACTATACTTGAAAAGTACAACAACAATGCATTGTATGGAATTAAATATTGATGAAATATTTTTCATCAGCTTGCAGTAGTTCCACTTCAAAAGTAAATTTTTTGGAGCTGATATGGAGACAATTCTTCTGCGTAGTGGAGGAAACGGGTGAACCCATATATGGTGTCGGGCATTTTAGCTGTACCCGAGACTCGGTGATGCTTATTGGTCAGAGATTCATTGTACCTTTCCTGTAAAATTAATACTAGCTTAAGCTGTGAACGGCTGCCGATGCAAATTCTATGCGGTCTTATTATTCAGACAAGCATTCGGTATCATCGCTATGCGTGAGACAATATCAGTATCATAATCTCAGTTTTATAGAAGTTTTTTTTTCTACGATCGGTGGAAGCAAAAATATTAATATATTTTTTAAGGTACTTTGTGTTGCTCTTCAAAAAGCCACATATTTACAGACACGGAAAGCTCATGTTGTGGCTTTTAGTGGTTGCGTTGCACTGTTGAATATTCACTAAACAGATGAACTTCTGCGATGGATTTTCCTGCTGGAAAGCGGATCTGGATAATAAAAGTGAAGACTAGGCAACGATGAAAAACATTGTTTTATTAGAATAGATGCAAGCTTTCGATTTCAACTGAAACTAGCTTCAGAAGACAACGATATTAGACTATACAGAAATATCAGAACTTATCACCATCCAAGTAGTATCATAGATACTCACGAATATAATTTCCTATCATACAGCAAATACATCAGTTTACTATAAATAATTCTATGATACTACTTGGATGGTGATAAGTTCTGACATTTCTGAATATTGTAATGTCGTCGTCGTCTGAAGATGGTTTCAGCAGAAATCGAAAGATTGCATCTATTCTAATAAAATAAATTTTTTCGTCGTTGCCTTAGTCTTAACTTTTATTAACAAATGAACTTTTAACAGGTGCTGATGAACTGTTTTTGCCGTCATTTCTGAGGACCGGGACCGGCTCCACTGGTTTGATATAATAGGTACCAACTGGTATCCTATAAACCTCTAGTATTGATTTCGGCAATTAAAGAATTTGGTGTCCTACATACCAGCAGCAATTAACTTATTTCCTTAGTTATAAACATAATTTCTCTCAGTCATAAAAGACAATGATGTTTAGGAAACCTCTGATATCAATCTCAGCGATGGAAGAATCTGGTATACTCTAGAAATCTTTAATATTTTTTGACAAATGAATCTATTTGTTATCCTAAATATCCCAAAAATAATTTTAAATATGCATGTTGATAGTTCTGTATCCTAGATACTACCAGCATAGGAGTACCAGCAATGCCACTATTTGGTATCATACATAACTACAATATTAATCTCAGTAAGAATCTACTATCCTAAATTCCTCAGATCCTTATACCGACTATTATACTCTGCCCGTTTTATCAAGGCAATTTCGACTCAGTCAAATTCCTCTACAGCGTTACCAATTCTATGGGCATTTCTGAGAGTTCTCTATGCTGGTAGTGGGCGGGGCTAAGATATGGGCCAAACAAGATCTCAAGAATGCTCATAGAATTGACAACGCTATAGAGAAATTCGCCCACGCCCAAGCTGCCTTCATGAAATGGACGGAGAATAGACAACTTGGTATTCTAGATGTCCAATATGGATTTCAGTAGCTAAAAAACTTGGCAACCCAAATACTTCAATATCTACCGCATATCCGCACTAAAGCGAGCTGGTAACCTACATACTTCCAGTATTACTGTTACCATTTGAATAACTGGGTAGTCACTATAGATATCTACATTGTTTACACCTGTAATACATAGTGCTATATAGTATCCTAGACCCCACTAGAATCAACGGCAGCATTCAAATCCTTCGGCACTTAAGCTTCCCAAAAATCGAGAAAAGTACATACAATAACTACGTAGAGAGCACTCTGAGAGTGTATACCTCCGCCAAGCGAGGCAACGGTAACGGAAAAATTCAAATTGGGTCTGAAACCATGACTTTCTTCGTAGCAACACCAACATCAAATCATTTGTGCATTTTGATAGTCTTAATAATTTCTATAATTTTCGTGAAGATCTGTTGCTAGTTTTTCTAGTTATGCTGCTAAGAAACATTATGACAAACAAGTGAAACACACAAACAAACCAACCAACCGATCATCACCAAAATTTAATCATTTATGTCTTTTAACGTTAGTAGCAGCTCCTGTGAGTTTCATGAAGAAAATAGGTAGACAGACAAAGAAACAGACAGATGAACGGTTTTTCTCCAAAAGTTAATCATCGGTTACTGTTAACATGCCTAACAATCCCTGTAAATTTTGTACAGATCCGTTCATAACTTTTTGAGTAATCTTGGTGACAGACAAACACGACAAAAACATAACCTCCTTAGCGGAGGTAATTACACAGAATATTGTATCCAATATTCATTGCAGTAATAACTGCACATATTATTCACTGCATGTTCTGTTCCCAAAGGTAATGTATGTAGCTATGCAGCGGGGACGGCCACTCCAGCAAGGCCGATCAGTTACTAATGAGCTTTGGGCTTCACCTCCATGCAATTAATGGCTGAACTTCGACTTGGATAATTACTGCAATTACGGGTGACTCACTTGCATTAAATCCTTTTAACAGCCGATTAAGTCCTAGCTAATTAGGATCAAATTCTCACTTTGGCAGTTTTTCTTTGGGCAAAGATTTGATGGCCATTGAGGCTTAGAATTTTTTTTTTGTGATCAAAATCAGACAGCAACTATGGAATACTATATTATCAGGGAGAAACATAGATGGCAACTGAGGAATACCATTTTATCAGGAAGAAACATAGATGGCAAATGGGGAATACCATATTATCAGGAAGAAACATAGATGGCCACTGGGGAATACCATTTTATCAGGAAGAAACATAGATGGCAAACGGGGAATACCATATTATCAGGAAGAAACATAGATGGCAAATGGGGAATACCATATTATCAGGAAGAAACATAGATGGCAACTGGGGAATACCATATTATCAGGAAGAAACATAGATGGCAAATGGGGAATACCATATTATCAGGAAGAAACATAGATGGCAGATGGGGAATACCATATTATCAGGGAAATACGTAGATGGCAACTGGTTAATGGGGTACGTTTATGTCGTATCGTAGATAGAATATTATATTTCGCTTCCATAGATAGCGGATACCTTTTCTTTTAGCTCATAACGTACAAATTGAATCGAAAATAAAAAAGAGAACACCAAGATATTCTTGACACTAATCCAAAAAGAAAAGTGAATGTACGGGGATTTCACTGTAATAATTATATATTGCCGTTACTTAAGAGCGGCGAGGGCTGGTAGTAATATAGTAAATAGCAGCTAATACCATAATCGTTCCACCAACGTTGCCAGGATGTGCACCAATCCCCAAGCTCGTCATAGCGCCCATCCCAGGGTGACTTGATAACAAAGTTTGGAACAAGTTCTGTGCCCTCATACTGACTGACACTCTCGGTGCTTCTCCAATTGTTGACACACTGTTAATACATTGCTGGATTATCTGCCAATTGTTGACACACTGTTGATGGATTGCTGGATTATCTGCCAATTGTTGACACACTGTTGATACATTGCTGGATTATCTGCCAATTGTTGACACACTCTTGATGCATTGCTGGCTTGTCCTCCAATTGTTGACACACTGTTGATGCATTACTGGCTTGTCCTCCAATTGTTGACACACTGTTGATGAAATCGCCATGGTTTGTCCTCCAATTGTTGAAACTGTTGATACACTGATGAAGTCTTCGCCTATATGACTCTGCTGTTGATTTTGTCCAGTTGATCACTTATATACATGACACTAAAATTAAAATAAAATTTTCGGTATTGAATATTCATTACAAAAAATACAGTGATGACATTGACTGCAATAACATAAACAATGAGATTTAGGAATACCTTTTCCCAGTTCTTACAAATAATATCGCAAATTTCTTGGTTTGCTCAACATTAAACCTATAAATTAAAGAGACTGCAGCCCTTTTAGAGGTAGAATGGTTGCTCGATTTCACTGTCTTACCATGTCAAAGCTCAATTGCTCTGAGCTCTTGATGCGTAAAATTTTAAAAGAAAACCCAAGGAAAACGATGGATACTTTGCAGAGTTGAGTCACGAGGAAGAAGGAAAAACTAAGTTTTTTATAAAAATATATTCTGCCGTCACTTCAAAACGACGCACACCAATGGTTTCTAATCATTAATTATAGATAAATTATTCTCTTGTCTCTAATATCATAAAATAAACTTACGCATTTTTAGGAACTAAGCTTTCATCCAATTATTGCTATGCGTGCTGAAAAGATAATGTGAATGAATTATGTTGGTATTTCTAAAATCACTTGGTGAGATAATGCCATTTTAGGTCCAAAGCTTTTGTGCACCGATTTTTTATGTATGGCAAGTTGGCGCGAAGAAATAAATCTTTTTCAGAGAGGCTTACGCCAAGACGATTGCTGTGATTTGGCCAATTGCTGTGTGATTGCGTAGTGGGGGAACTACGGGGGCTTCTCAATCGCCTGAAGGGAAGCTGCATCGTGCGAGGGCACAGATAGGACAGGGCGCGAGGGCATTGCTGTATTAAATATGCGAAGTATTGCGGTATAGAAAATATATATAGTATAGTTGTATAAGATTAAAAATAGTTGCTCTCTATTGAAAATGCCTGAAAAGTATTTTTGCATTGAAATTGTAATGAGTATTGCTGCAAGGAAACTGCTTATAGTATATCTGTATTGAAAATGCAAGAAGTGCTGTATTAAAATTGTAAGATGAATTTCTACATTTAAACTGTGAGGAGTGCTGCTGTGTTGAAAATGTAAAGAATAGTGCCGAATTGAAATTGTGAAATTTATGGCTCCATTGAAATTGTGAGGAGTATTCCTGTATTGAAACCTTAAGGAGTATTGCTGTATTGACAACGTAAAGAGCAATGCTGTATCATAAAGGTAAGGAGCAGTACTGTATTGAAAAAAGTTAGGAGCATTGCTGTACTGAATATGTAAAGACTGTTGCTCTACTGGGAATGTGAAGAATACTGCCGTATTGAAATGTAAGGTTTATTGCTGTAATGAAAATGTAAGGAATATTGTTGCATCGAAAGTTTAGAAAGTCTTGCTTTATTGCAATTATTAGCAGTGTTACCGGATATGAAATACTAGGAGTATTACTAAATTGAACAAGTGAAAAGTAGTACATTAAAAAAATGCAACGAACAGAGCTGCGTAAAAAATGAAATAATGAGTATTGACGCATGGAAAATACAAGCAGTGTTATCATAAAATAAAAAAAAAAAAAGATTTCATAATGGAATTCAAAAAGATTTCTTTATGAAAAATACAGCGAGATTTTATCACGGGTTTATGACCCGAAGCGTTCGCTTTATCTCCTCTGTGTGAATGGGCCTCTCATTTCATCTATTATCCGCTGTTTAATCTGCTCTTTTTGAATTTACTGGTTTGTGCGAAGATTACTGTTGCATTAAAAATACGAAAAGTGTTCTGTTGAAAATATAGGAGCTTCTTTTTGTCTTGAAAATGTGCTATCATAATTTTACTGAAAATGTAACTTTTTTTAACTGTATGCAAGCGCGCGGCACACTGAAAATAGACGAAAATTGATGTACTGAAAAAAATTAGAATTGTTTTACCGAAGAAATGGAGACTTTGCTGCATTGGTAAGAAATACTGATAACTATGAAGCCATGAAGACAGTAGACGGACCTACCGGCCCAATCACTGAGAGTAGGCGGGACTCGCGCTTTGACCCTCTATGAGTTACTGCCATTATCTCAGTATCATTTAAATATCTCAGGAACGGTAGCAAAAATTCAAATTGGCTCTGAAACCATAATTTTCTTTGTATAAACTCCAAAATCTAATCATTTTAGCCTTTTGATAGTAATAATAGCTTGTGCAATTTTCTTGAAGATCTGTTCTTAACTTTTTGAGTTATACTGCTAACAAACGTTAAGACAAACATGAGTCAAACATTTAAACGAACAAACCGATGTGCACCAAAATTTAATCATTTTTGTCTTTTAACATTACTAATAACCCCTATCAATTTCATAAAGATCCATTCTCTATTCTTTGAGTTATTGTGCTAAGAAGCATAAAATTAAAAACAGTGACGAACGAACAAACGGATCATTACTAAAATTTCGTCATTTACTTTTTGTTATATACCTAACAACTCATGTTAATTTCATAAAAATCCATCCTTAACTTTTTGAGTTATGGTATTGAGAAAAATGAGGTAGACAAACAAACGAACAAACAAATGGATGGACATATCTTCACCAAAAGTTAATCATCTGTTCCTCCTAACATACTTAACAATCCCTGTAAATTTCGTCCAAATCGGTTGAGAGCTTTTTGAGTTATCTTGGTGACAGACAAACACGACGAAAACATAAGCTCCTTGGCGGAGGTAATAAAAAAGAAACACATCAACAGGAAATATTTGCGGCAGTCTATTGAATTGCAGAAGGAAACTTCTGCCCGACGCTGAAGCGGATTCACCAGGCAGCTTTAAATACAAAATATTCATGAGATCTCCTCCAATACTCATGCTAAAGCCGAAGCTAAAACTTGCGTAGGCTTCAGCCTCGCTTACTCTTGAAAATCTCCGTGTATTGGAAACCGTTTGCTCTCAAGCACAAATAATACAGCCGTGATTATCTCTTATCGAAATTTGTGAGTGCGAGAGCTTTAGCAGTGACACAGAAAGGTTAGTGGCGTATTTGTGCAAGGAGAGAAAATAGGGGTTGTGCCGTAAGTTCTTGGGTTGAAGTCAATAAGAGTTGCTGGGTGTATTTGGGTGCTGGAAATAGAGGTTGTGCCTTAGGCTTTTGGATCAGAATCAACAAGAGATGCTGGGTGTATTTGCGTAAAGAAATTAGAGGTTGTTGTAGCCACAGTTTACCTAGACAGCATTTACTGTATTAATATAAGTTCTTTCCGCCGGCTGACTACTCCGGCCAACAGCCCAAAAGAAGAGAAGGCAATGAATATGACAAACAAACGCGTACTTTACCTATATTCATTAGCACAACACCATGAAACGTTCCTTGCAGGAGTGTAAATGAACGCAGAGCAGCACACGATCCCCACAATTGTAAAATTGCCCATTGTAGAATAGGTTCTGGAGTCAGAACCAAGAAAAGATAGCTTGTGTATTTGAGTAACGAAATTAGAGGTTGTACTTCCGGTTACCGAGTCGGAATCAATAAGAGTTGCTTTGTATACTTGTATTGAGCCTTGGATGCTGGTGTCAGATTCAACCAGAGTTGCTGGGTGTACATCTGTAGAGAAAATAGGGGTTGTGCCTTTGTGTTTAAGCCACGCAAGATAAAAATACATTGCCAGTCAGGCAACATGTCTAACTTTGTGTCCGCCGGAGGTGTTGTAGCTTTGAATCGAACCCTGTTTACGGCTCGGTGCCACTGATACGTTGGATGGATGAAAGCACATGCAGGATTATATTATTGGTGTTTAACGGTAAACTGATGATATAGCCGCATATTTTAAGCTAGATCTACATATTCCTGCAGCACCTTCGTTCACCACTCTCGGTAGAAGTTAGCTCAATCCCAAGACAGGCGCGTAAGCTGAGCTACAAACTCACTTTCTCACTCACGGCACGATTCCAGGCAACATGGAATGCCCATCGCTGCGGCACGGAGCTGCTAAATCTAAATGCCGAAAGAACAGTCGCCGGATTTCCTACCTGGGTAGAGTGAAAAGTTTACATTCGGCCAAAGTTTGCCTAATGGAAAAGGTAGAATCAAACTCTAACCCAAGCTTGCCTAATTGAATAGAGAAAATCAACGTTATGCCAAGTGTGCAGAGAAGAATAAATAAAGGCAAATTCTGTTATAATTCCTTGCCTAATGGAAAAGATAAAATTAAACTCTATCCCAAGATTGCCTAATTGAACAGATAAAATCAACGCTATTCAAAGTGTGCAGAGAAGAATAAGTAAAAGCAAATTCTGTGATAATTGCTTGCCTAATGGAAAAGGTAGAATTAAACTCAACCCAAGCTTGCCTAATTGAATAGAGAAAATCAACGCTATCCCAAGTGTGCAGAGAGAAGAATAAATAAAGGCAAATTCTACGACGAGCTTGCCTAAGGGAGCAGGCAAAACAAAATTCTGTCAAATTTGATACTCTGCCTGTGAAAAATTGTGGCAAATCAAGCTCTGTCCTAAGCTTTTCTACTGAAAAGGAAATTGAATTAAACTCTGCTAAATCGACTATACTGAACTTATCTGTTTTCTTCTTTAGGGTGTTCCGATAACTTGGACTGATTTTAAATGCATATTAAGTTTGAGGGTCTAAAGACTTCCTTCATTTTCCTTCAGATTTAACAACTTTAGTCCTTGGTAATTTTAACCATGGAAAATTACAATCGAACAGAGTATTAAAGTCTTCGAAACCTATAACGAAAATGAGTGTTTAACCAGAAATGCTTTTTCAGGACCTTCTCGTTTTTTTGGCAACATGATGGAACAACCAAGAGTATAATTGAGAAAATTGTGTTAAAATTGAAAGAAAATGGCTCGGTTTCCATTTTAATTTC
Source organism: Parhyale hawaiensis (assembly GCA_001587735.2). NCBI lineage: Eukaryota > Metazoa > Arthropoda > Malacostraca > Amphipoda > Hyalidae > Parhyale > Parhyale hawaiensis. The sequence continues at coordinate 7,892,789 of LQNS02278070.1, forward strand.
CATTGCTTTCTCATATGCGCCCTCCAGCAGAAAATAATTGCTCCAGTGAGCCAGAATGTGACGTAGTATCCAGACACCTTATTTATTTATTCGTCATGGCGCGTTAGAATTGAATATCTTCACAGTAATATTGTATGGAATTATAGCTAAAGACTTGTCTCTACAGTCCACACGCTTACAAAATTCAACTGACACAAGAGTTGAAGCCTACTCACCATTAAAAGCGCGTACTTTCGTCAGTCGGATGCATCAGCAAAGACAGGCCGATAATGTTTATTGCGAAAAATCCTCTTTAGTGATGAAGCTCATTTTAATCTTGGTGGATTCGTTAATAGACAAAATTGTCGTAGTTGGGTTGATGAAATGGTTGAAATTGCCAAAGACTGAAGTTGTTAAATCTGAAAGAAGAAAAAACTTATCAGACGCTTAAACTTAATTCACATTTGAAGTCAATCTCATTTATTGTAACACTCTTTATATCTGCATCGCTGTCAATTTTCTGTTATAACCGCACTTATTACGAGTCTGTTCGTATTTTGAGTCCGGCTGGAACACATGCATGGTACACACGTACCCCAATTCGTAGCCGATTTGAAAGATCCAAAGTTTATAATTCGCTGTGGTTTTCAGAAACACGGTAAAGAGCGTGGTAATGGTATTTCGGGATAGAGTTAACTGAGGTCAACACTTTCAATATTTCAGATAAAGATCGAGCAGGCAGGTGCAGTGTATCCTGCAATGGATAACAGAAATTCAGCTATTCATCACAATAGTACCACGCTGAACGAAAATTCTTTATTCAAGTAAGCTCGCATCCTCAGGATCAAGAGTTGCGTGAAATGTATGCCTCCGGTAGTTGAAATATACACGATGATTAGACGAAGTTCCAGCAAACTTTTTCATAATATCTTCACAAAGCAATTAGGTTAGTGTAAGGTTTCGCTTAATAAAGTAAAAAGAAAATATCGTTTAGCGTTCTTATTTCACTTTTAAACTTATTGCTACTTCAAGCTTTCGCTACACGTGTAACGAAGTAAAAAGGTGCTAGAGTTCTCTTCCTGTATAAAGAAGCGCAACGATGAGATTAAAATTCTGGATTACAGTTCGGATGAATGACGTTGTTAGGGGCTACCGCAATAACGGCTCGACCTCGGAGCTGGGGACAGGACGAGAGGACTATAAGAAGTTTGCAGTAAAGCTGTTATTTGAACATCCTATAGGAAGTTCGAATATCGGCCTTACTGCAAACTATGGAGCGTACCTTTACTATAAAACATGCCTGATAAAACGTTAAGAGCTCTGAAAATATGAAAAGAAATATTACTAATGAATGCAGAGATTACTTATATGGACAACAGAACATCGGCAAAGAATATTCAGCTCAAAATATCCGCGCAATCCAACAAAAAGTGTCGCCTCCAGGGCGGCACCCCGAAAAATATACAGTGGACAAGCCGGCCTGACATCCGTAGAGATTATAGACAAATAAAATGCAGTACAGAAACTCGGGACAACTGTGTCAAAGATAAGTAAACAGTTATTTAACAAAACCGACGGCGAGTGCGCCGCAACAACGCACTTCCAACGACAAAATCATTCCATAAGGCCATAAAACATTTCAACACTATATGAATCGTAAAACAGAGTTGATTCGAAAATGAAGTGCTTTCAGCAATATAATAGCACAACGTCGTACAATTCTGCGCTCCCTTAAATAGGAAAATTCTGCTCAAAACTCTAGGATCAAAGCTCTGGTAAGGATGTGCCTCAATCCCAGCTATTCTGTAGACCTGAGAACGCAGACCCTCTCGCCAAATGCAGCGAGAGCTTCTGGACCGAAAAACCTTCCTGATTGAAGGCCATTTTGTAAGCAGTTTTGACATAACAAATATAGAGGACTGTACTTCAAAGCCGTAACCTCGGGCTCATACAACAGTGTTTTGAATGTGTTCTTTCAGCAGATTGCACGAATGCTTTGCCGTGTTGCTTAAAAACAAAACAATGAATTCACAGTGTTCCTTTTATAATTACAGCGCGCGGAGTATCGGCGGGGATGTAACGTTTTCAGCGTGTCTGTGTATCTGGCATCCACGGCTGCCAAAGCATACTTTTTCCTAACATCATGAGTTGTCTGAAAAATCCCATTGGCAGCCCTGACACTAATTTTAAGAGCGGCTTAGTAGCGGCATGGCCGCTGTCCAGTAAGGATTTAGAGGTGTCGCTGCTGGAATAACCCTAATGAAGTAGGCTGGAACAGCTCGCAAGAGCAGTTAAGCAATTCAATATATTATTTTGTATGTTACGGACTGAGAGGTAGTTTATTTAGTTTATTTTAAATCTGACAAATAAAAGAAGCTTTGCTGGTTACGCTTGCTGACGCGGGTTGACTACACGGCTAACAATTTAGCAAACATTTTGGAAGACACACAGTTAAGCTCACTAAAACTTAACTAAACATTCGTATATCCTGCTGCTAGAACACAATGTAAAAACAAACGTGTGAGCCAGGCCTTAAGACGGGTTCACACAATACTGTTTTGTGATCCCTGTGCTTAATGCTAAGCGTGCGAATGTTCTGCAGCGTTCTTCCCGATAAAACTTTAAAACGTTCACATGACTGAATAAATGTTAGCCGTCACTTTAACTGGCCTATGCCTAGTTCCACTAGTGAAACTCTAGATATCTGTTCAAATTTTGAGTGAATTAGAACTAAAAAAAATGTGAACTCTTGTCTTGTTTCCGGGGAGTATAAAACTATAGCGTGGACCCAATTTTATTTTGGAGTGCACAACAGTGCAGGATATTAGAACAAGGGTGTTTTATAAATAGAAAAAAATATAGTTTTAGACAGTGTATATAGGGAAATTGACATTACAGGTGTATTAGAGGTAGAGAAAATACTCATTCCGTGCGTGGACTCTGTGTACAGTACGAAACTTATAATTGTGGACGTTGTGCAACCGAAAAATACAAATATAGCCTTAGTTGTTGCTTGGATAGGGAAAATAACCAGCTCAGGCAACAACGGGCGCTGTACACAGAGAAAAAATAGAGTTTTGTGTGTGTTGTGAAACACAATAAAAAGTCTACACACTGGAAACTAACCCTCGATAGGGGAGGGGGGGCTGAGCCTGCAATTTTGATTTTTTCACATTTATGCTGTTCAGCAAATCTTGCTTACAAGTAAGAGATTGTAACGAGTTCTCAATTTTTTCTAGCACTTTATGGCTGAAAATATATACAAATATGAAATATATATACGTACATATATAGACACACATACATTCGTTTGTCATTCTACGTAAAGATCTCTAATGCAGATACAACATTGTTTCAATTTTTTTTTTCAAAAATTTGTGTGTGATTGATATTTTCTAACCTTTATAATACCTACAAGACCTGAAAAAAATACACACCTACCTCCACGAATTTATTCAAAAAAGGAAGTCCGATAGTATTTTCTCTTGATGAAATAATATCGGTTGGTATTAGTTCAAAATAGGACGTCTAACAAGTTTACTTTTCCAAAACATATTACGTTCAATACTAATAAATAGTTGCCTCAAGTTTACTCAACAAGGGAAGTTCGATAGCTCTATATTTGAACCCATATAACATTCCATAGAGATACACACTTGCCTCCTCCAATTTATTCAGCCAAGTTTCCATTTTTCGCTTCTTCAAAAACTTTCTCATTTTTGATTCCCACGTCGATTAGGAATCGCTCCTGAGAGCCGCAGACTTTTCTCGCTCCAGGAACCGATTATTCTGGATTCCCGGCAAAAAAAATCCACTGTGCAGGAGGCCCAACATCCTCAGGGGATGTTAGCCATTCGAACTTTTGAATTATGTTTGGTGTAGCAATCAAGCGAAAGCTTTTGCAGCTCTCGAAGGAGGTATCAAAATTTTACTGTCGATTGCATGGAGGCTCAGTCGCGGGCCCGCGTCTTTGATGGAATTTTTTATTTAGTCCCTTTTTTTTTTCCTTAGACCGTTTGAGTGCCGGCCCGTTATTTACAGGACAAGCTGGTATTTCGGAACGGGAATGCTGATTTGGAACGAAGGAATCTTGATGGGAACATGCTTATGTGCTTAGCTACAGTTGCACGGACGCTTGGTATTCGGCAGATTTTTGAAATTTCATGGATAGACCTTTGTAAAAGTCCTTTTTGTCAATTCAACGAGAGAAAGTAGAAAGAAGCAAAGCTTATTTTAAAAATATGACTCGCAATTAAAGCCAGTCGACTTATATTCCCGCCTGTGGAGACACAAATGTTTAATAAGTAAATAAATATTCTCTTCTGTGATCAGGGTACGCAAGCGACACGAAGTTTAAATTTAATTCTTTTACTAGGTTTGCAGATTTTTTGTAAGCAGATATATTCTGTTGTTTTGATGCAGGTTGCACCTGGTCTGATGACTGAAAATGACTGTGCTTTGCAAAGTGGATTTGGTAGTACCACTGACAAAAACACGCACACACATACACACACCTATACCCAAACCCACAACTTCTACAAGGAGGTGTAACAGAATCTATTAAGCCTCCTTGAACTTCTAAACGTACCTCCAATCTTCCTTGAGTCCTTTGTGACGTCATCATTGTCTCTTGGTGCAGTTGGAGATATCTAGACAGCCCTGGTATCATGGATACGAGTATTTCCGTATAAAGCTAGCGATAAACTGTGACGTCATCATTGTCGCTAATTTTCACGCAAAAATACTGAAGAATTGCCCGTCTGTGTTCATTTTCTCTGTATTTAGCGCTGATCGTTATTGACTGGCCAGAAAAATCAAGTTGCGGCTATCGTATCGTGGGTGGAGTGCGTCCTCCTATAATAATAATAGAATCATGATCACAAGCATTAATAGGCAACAGGTGCCGATAGAAGTTCTTTGCTGTCATTTTTGACAGCGTCTCGCACTAGTATATAATAATTTTGCTCATCACGGCGTTAGTGGGTAAATATTTAGTAGTAATGCACAATTATGAATTGTATCTAATTGAATGTATATAGTTTATCATCACAATTGCTCCTCCTCAAAATCACGCAATACGGCATAGAAAATTATGTATGATTGAACAGAAAGATTAAATTGCAGTTATTGCTGATAACAATAACAATAATAATTTTATTAAGAACACAATAGGTAGGTTAAAAAAACCTACAAATACATAGTAAGCAACATTATTACACCAGCTATGGGGCCCAGTCTGATGAAGAAGAGGCCACGCACAGGGAAACTACATAAATACACCCAGCTCTTCCCTCCATACTGTCACATTTTTTACTTAACTCAGAGTTCGTTATCTTCAGTAACCAATGTAAAATCGCTGCCAGTGAGGATTTTTGAGCTGAAGTATGAATACCAAAACATAAGGAGGCTCTGGCGCTCCATTCAATAAAAATAAAAAATTGAGAGCTTTGAAATCTGGAAAATTTTTGCCAACGGCCCCCTTTCGTAATCTGAACACTTTTTTCAAACTTCACAGTAATATTTACGGTTCCTAAAATAAAGACGGGGAAGAAGGAGTAATTGTGAGAAAAATGAAGCTTCAAAAACAGCTAGGTTTAGAATGCTGCTATTGCAGCAAGTCAAATTTTATTTCTTAATATACAGTATCAGAAAATAACGTCCTAATCTATAAATGGACTGCGTTGCGTAACTTTGTCAATGAAATCTATTGGTATTAAAGGAGATTTTTCGCAGAAAAATAAGTGACAGGTGTTCCTGAGACCTTAATTATATGATTGTTAGCTAAAAACGAGTAATTACACTAATGGAGAGGTTTGCTGATGCAGAAAATAAAATGATAGAAAACTGTTTCAAATTTGAGAATTAGTTTCTTCCCGACGGAAAAAGAGAAAAATGTGGGTTTTTCCCGGTGATGTAAAACGCGAAATAAAAAAGGAGCTGCAAAAAATTTGGGTGCTATAGTTTTCTAAACAAAATCCGGGAAGAAAACTGCTATTTTTTCCATTATATGTGACGAACCAACGCAGCAGTAATAAAGTTGGGGTATATACATATGCATAGACCGTACCAGTACTTCACTCATAGGTCTGACGCTGGCGGCCAAAAGTCGTCAACGGAAAAATGGGATTTTCTCAAGAACTATTCTTTTCCCCCTATCTAATACTGAAGAAAAAATTCCAAGGTACCCAACGTTTTTCTTGCGGAGAAGGTATCTTGGATACGGCAGGGACACACTTGGGCGCTTGCCCGCATGACCGTGTCTGGACATGTTGAGAAAATCCCATTTCTCCCATTTTGGCCGCCAGCGTTAGAGGCCACTTTGACCTAAGAGTCAAGTACTGCTGCGGTCTATGACATATGCATATATTTCTTTCAAACAGAATGAGTAAGTGTTATTAAATAGTAAAACTCAGAAATGATTAATAAATGAAGCAATGTCCTATGAAACAATATGAATCTACCTAGAGAAACATGGAAATTCAATATTTTGTTTCCTCATTGAAAATAAAAAAAGAGAAACTCAAAGCCAATTAAACAATGAAATTAAATTCAAGGGAACAACTGCTTAGAGCTGCTTAAAAACTTTGTACTATTTTTTTTTTTTTTAACAGAAGAAATGGATCAAGTACAAATCAAAAGCCAATTGACGGAAAATATTAAGTCCTGTGAAGTCTCAAAACAGTTTCAAACTGGGCAGTATTTTTTCCGCAAGAAAAAGGAAAGAAAGAACAACACGGGGCCAATTGAAAGAAAAAATTAAGCCCCATAGAAAAGTTAGGGCCATTATTCGGTCCAATATGGCGGCCAAAATGAGATGAAAGATTGGCAATTCTGAAGTTACGAGACAATCTTTGGCCTGAGACACGGGGTTATTTTCTTCTNAAAGAAAAAATTAAGCCCCATAGAAAAGTTAGGGCCATTATTCGGTCCAATATGGCGGCCAAAATGAGATGAAAGATTGGCAATTCTGAAGTTACGAGACAATCTTTGGCCTGAGACACGGGGTTATTTTCTTCTAACATCCCTGAGCTGGTGCCATACACGGGGGTCTAATTCCTCGTGTTGCCGAATGGCAATTTTAGAAACCGTGAAATTGTTGACTGGGTGCTTTTTTTGAAACCTTGGAATTATTAGCTTGAGGATAGATATTTTGCACCAGCAATAATTTTTAAGTTAGAGTTTTGCAATTTTTGTTACCTGGAGCTACCTGCGCCAAAAAAGTTTTATTTTTGCCGAGCTTGTTTGTTTGCTTGACTGTCTTTCTGTCACCAATATAACTCAAAGAGTTATGGACGGATCTTGACGAAATTTACTGGGATTGTTTGGTATGTTACGAGGAACAGCTGATTAACTTTTGGTGAAGATCCGATGGAGCGTTTTTTATCTGCCTCTTTTTTATTGGAAGCATAATTGAAAAGTTATGATAGGATCTTTATGAAATTTGTAAGAATTGTTAGAAATATTAAGAGACACAAAAGTTAATGTGAACAAACTTTGGTGATAATCGATTCGTCTGATCGTGTGTTTAAGTAGTATTTGTCAAGATATTTGCCAAAACAATATTAAAAAATTACGGACGGATTTCACAATATTTGTAGGAATTGTTAAAAATGTTAAACGACACTAATGCACTAGATTGGCGGTGAACAGTTCTTTCGTTTGTGTATTTGACTAATGTTGTTCAAAATGGGTATCAGTACATAACTCACAAAGTTACAAACGGATTCCTGTAATTTAGAGGAATTGTTGGAATAACTGTCAATAGAGACAACTGACAAAGTTTTGGCATTAATATGTTTATCCGTTCGCGTGTTTGACTAATGTTTGCTTTTGTCAAAACATAACTCCAAAAGTCACAAACGGATCTGCAAGAAAATTACAGAAGCTGATATCAATGATGATAAACAGGAAATACTAGTTTCAGGACAATTTGAATTTTTCATTATCATTATCTTCCTTGGTAGAGATTGCTCAGATTGCTCTAGTTATTAATTGGGATTGGTAATAACGAAATTTCAGTTGGCAGACATGGAGTCTTCAGTCTAAGAATTAGCAAACTTATAACTATATACAAAGTTGCAGCAGGCTCACGGTCTGAGCTCACACTCCTTGTATCGCAGGTTCGAGGCCAACCCAAGTAGCGCGCTCTTTACTGAGCTGGGTGTGCTGACTCGGTAGTGGTAGGAATGTAGAGCGGCCATGGGGGTACTTAACTTCCTCAGAGATGAGGGGGTAGGGGGCTCATTTCGGTAAATTTCCGTCAAAATGGCACCATAGTTTCTGATGACTCGTGGTCGACTGCAGCCGCACTTACTCCTCTGGGGTCTGTGGCGGGCCTATACCCGCAGCACAAACCAGTGAGTGTGGGTTACTCAGTGGAGGGTGCGGACAAGTTGACTTTACCTTTTGGAGCGAGCATATTCAGAGCGGGAATCTTTGGAATATTACAGATATTGACATAAACATTTTGGAATGAGAAATGTGGAGTTTGTAATTTCGGACTTCCAACATTGCAGCTTTACGCTTTGGACTTGGCAGCTCTGTAGTTGGCAGTTTTTATGTTGGTGTTTTAATAACTAACTTTCATGGTAGTAAAAATTTTTCTTTTATCGTTGCTATTTTTTTCTATTGAAGCCCAAAACTGTTGCATGAGTTAAATCAATCAACATTTAAAATTTGATCATATGTCTTTACCGACATCTTTCCTGATGCACTGATATAATAGCTGCAACTTTAATGATAGTCGCGAATGATATGATCGTTTAATACGAGCAGATAAAATCATAGAGGTTTTCCTTCATACCTTCATGAAAGCTTTCGCACTTTCAGTAAACTGAGAGCTGTAAATTCAGTAGCAATCAAGATGTATGCAATTTTGAATACGGTGTCTAAAACAACGAGGATTCATTCGGGCAAAGACTTTTGTCATTCTGATGTTGGAAAGCTGCATTCTTAGTAACAATCAAGATACATATGTAGGGCGTAATTTTGAACATAAGTACCTGAAAATTAATGAAAACTTTGTTTTACTTTAATGCCACAAAATGTACACACTTTCCAGTAAACTTCGGATTTAATTTCAAGCACAATTTCTATTCAAACATAGACGAATGGAACAAAGTTGCTTCCATTTATAACCCACGTGTATACACATATATATCTTTCACTCCTGATAGCCGGCCAGAAAGCGAGAGCCAAAATAGAACAAAGTGACTGGCTGCAACATTAAGATTTCATCTGATATGCCAGCCATTTGGCAACAGATGCCAAAGGCTATCAGAGTGCTCTAATATATTCATGGCCATAATGGAATGTAATGGGCAGTTGAGAGCAGGAACCCAATGGACGTTGTAATATTTAATGAATTTCAATTTAACACTTCAATTCTCGGGTGGGACATGAATAACTTTCTGAAATTCTGTAGCTTAATTCCAGAGTTCTATTTGTACTCTGACCTTTTCAAAATTTGATTGTCAGAATTCAAATTATATCTGAAAGAAATAGACTAAAGCTATCAAAATAGCTAGATGGGTTAAATTTACGGAAAAGCAGATGGATTAAATTTGCAGGAACAATGCAGATTAACTAAAGCAAAAATTATAATTTTTAATATTTTAATATCAGACAGCTCAATTCAGCCAAAATACACGTAATAAAGAGCTTAAAAAATATATAGGTTAAATGTGCTAAGCTGTGAGAATAAAATTTTCAACAGTTTATGAGTAAAAGGGCCCGTAGACAGAATATTCGACTGACAGATAGATCAAATCAGCCAGACAATAGACTATAGCTGCTGAATGACAATTGTAAAAATCTCTTGAAAAACCTCTATATATTTTTATTATTTGATGTGAAGAGATTGCTGGCTTTGCATTGTATCAAAATTCTATTTAATGATAATTCCTAGCATAATTATCCGTATAATTTGAAAATTTACCTAGTTTATACTCAAAAGTCCATAGACTTTGCAAGCTCTTCTCAATCCTGTTGCAAATGCCTCTGAATTTCAAAACCTTATATAATTATGCTATACCTATACATTAAACCAGTTATAAGTTGGACTTCTGTAGTCAGTGCAGGTGTATTTTTGTTTCAATTACTAAAGTGCCTTGATGAATCGATTTAATGTTCTGAGTTCAGTGGAAATAGCATACTTTGCCCTCTATGGCATACCATATGCATTTGGTAAAGAAGTCTTCCTAACGCTGTAGACCTGAGGGTAATTTTAAAAAATTATACAAAGGAATATGAAAGTGCAACGAGTCTTTGAAGTAAGATGTGTATTATTGTTACTGAACAGCTTAGGTGGCTTTCTATTGCACCCTGTATCAACAAAGCAAGATATGTGAAACACATAACCCATTTTTTAGAGCGTTAGGAATACATACTGATAGGAATACGTTAGGAATACGTACTGATAGTAATACGTTAGGAATACGTACTGATAGGAATACGTACTGACATGAATACGTACTGATATGCTCTGCTGTATACTTTATTTCTCAGTAAGCCGAGAAGAAAAGATTTCTTTTTCGGAGAAAGAACCCTTAAGGAGCTTTGGTGAAAAGGGCCACGAAAAACAAGAGCAGGCAAGGGCAGGTAATTTTTCAAGAGGGTTTGGGCAACCGAAGTTTGCAGTTGCGACAAATGGAGCTGTGAATCACCGGCAAGATTACTTGTACCGAAACCGAAAAAAGAAAAAAAATAGTGCCAAAGAAGTCAAAGCGAAGAGAATCGAACAACTGCCTACGCCAGAAGCCCGGCTCTGAGGAGGCCAACCAACGGCTTCGAGAATCAGGATTCACATTTTTCTTTGTAATAAATAATTGTTGGATATTAGCAGCAGTTATTAGCTGGAGCTTAGGACAAAGAATAAATTCTTGAATTTGGCTTTATTGTAGTTGAGCAATTTCATAGGAAAGATAATGATAAAAGCTTTAATATAGTGATAACTTTTAGTGGGAACCAGTTAACATGATGTAATCATGGCCTGTAGTTTAAAACAGGTAGGATGATAAAATGATAACTCGTTGTATGCAATGGTGGGTCGTTAGAGTTCTGTATTTGCATGCTCTCATACCCAAGATCGCCTCCCTGCCAAGCTGATGAATCTTTGTTTCTGGTGATACTTGGAGTGCCGCGTACGCAATTCTTGTGTTCACACTATTTTGTTTCGGGACTACTGACTCTGGTCGGGAACAGGGACGTTGGTGAGGAGGGTAGGGGTTCTGGTAGTTACATGAGTCTTCCGCCTCTGAAGCCTAATCTCTGATGATCTGTGCTCGGCTGCAGCCGTGTACTGCTCTGAATCCTATCAAGCATTTATATGCAACGTAAACCAGTGAATCTGGATTGAGCCTTTGGGATGTACGATTAAAGTCACTTTACCTCTGTTTCTGCACCACAAGCAGCGTAAAGAGCCGATAGTGTTGTAAGAAACAGCCCAGGTTAAGTAACGGTATTAGACTTGTCATAATATTCCTGTAGTTTAGAGCGGTTTTAACGTGATATTTGAGCATAATTAAGGGCAGTATGCGAAGCAGTCAGTATTATATTCTAATGTCCAATATGAAAATTTTGCTGCAGTTGTTTTAGTGGGATATTTGAACGTAAATATCAACAACGAGAGTGCGTGTAACTCCTGTATTACATTGAGGCTCAAGCTTACTGCCGTGGACAGCAACGGGCCATTTGCGGTCCTGTTGGTCGAGTGACCGCAGTAAGAGTAAGCGAAAGCAAAGACGAGTTTGCGCAGCGGTCACCAGAGGTCGCAGGCTGTTTGTTTACTGCAGATTAAGTTTGTTCAGCGACACATACTACTGTCTAGGGTAAATGCAAGGGTAAAAGTAGAAGATGGAAGTGTTGGGTAAAATCTTTTTGAGGTAAAGAAAGTTTATTGCGAATCTTCCAGAAGAATAGTATAAGGATGTGTAGCAAACAAGAAAGCTTATCCTAAAAGTCGAAGATAAGGAGAAGAAGAAAAATGAGTAAAATCTCGTCTCTCTGCCCTGTTTGTGTCAGAACAAACGTTGGAAGTGTAAACTTGCGAATTTGCAAAACGTGCTAAAGCGAAGCTCTGGTCAAAGTTGAGGGAAATAAATTAATAAATTTTCCCTAGCATAAAATTAGATATGCAAGTCAAATTGACGGTAAAGGGCAGAATCTTAGTGCTTTGGTTAAAATAAACTCGTTAGGTGAGATGTATGGATAAAAATTCAACGTTTAGGAAATTATCAGAGTTAAATGAAACTATGAAAAATCAACCTTACGGGAAGTCTGGAACAAATCGAAAAGTTTAGGATAACAGCACTGCTAGGCGTTTAGAGCGGAAATTTAGAGATAATCGAAATCCTGACTTATATTAAATACACGGGTTAAAAAACGATGATAAAATCCAAGGGGGAAAGCAAAATTGTCTGCTGCAATTGATTTCAAACATTTTTTTTAATATAATATCCAGAAAATGAATGGCAGCCATGTCAAACAACAACCTGATGTACACAAGTCTATGAAACTTCCATCAGTTACACTTTTGGTGAACTGAAAATGCAGCTGTGTTTAAATTTTCATTAAAAGGCCTACTATAGTGACTATTACACAAAAAATTCTCCAATGTTGTAGTCGCAGGTAATTTTTCTACGACGTAAAGCAGTTACGCCTAAAGTTAAAGAATGAATTATTTTGCTCAAATAGAGACAAGGTAATTTGGTCATCTTCTACCCTTCTTTTAAACTCTACTATATCTTTAAAATTCACGGTAAAAGATGACTTTTTTCGTGGGAAAAATAATTCATCATTCTTATCGTTATATAATCACCTGCACTGCATAAACACATTGAAAATCTCACCATAGAGGTAAAGTCAACTTGACTGCACCCTCAACTGAGAAACTGAGGCACATTGGTTCGTGCTGCAGATATAGGCCAACTGGCCCCAAAGGAGTAAGTACAGCTGCAGTCAACCACGGGTTGTTAAGAACTGTGGCGTCATCGTTAGAAGGCTCAACGACCCCCCTCCTCTATCCGCCCTTTTCTAGACAAGGTAAGTGCTCCCGCGATAGCTGCGCATACGGTACCAAGCAAGCTTACTGACAGCGCACCAGGCGCCATAAAGAACGCCCACCTGGCTCGGTGCTCGATCCCGGCACCTATAGTACGCCAGTTCAGCAGGTAAGGCTGCTGCTGCCGTGCTGTTTCTTACTACTCTGTTTCCAATAAAAATATGATAGAACTTCCTTCATCAACTGTACACTCCTTTTTTCATTTCACAGTCACGTCCAAAGGCTCACTGCAGTAGCGAGCTCCAGTTCCAATAAAACTGGATAAAAATTCATCCATTAATACCTCCTCCTACGTCCAAAGGCTCACTGCAGTAGCGAGCTCCTTTCCAATAAAACTGGATAAAAATTTATCCATTGATACCTTCAATCATCTTTACAGTGACGTCCAAAACAGCTCCATACGTAACGAATCTCTATGTCTTAAGAAAAGGCAGTAAAACTTTCGTAATTTCTGCATTCATTTTCATCGAAACGATCATCACAGAAATCACAGAGACTGCCCTATTTCCAATACAAAATTTGCTATAGTTACTCTTTCAACAGCATTTAGCAATCATAAAAAACAATAGTTCTATAAGCCGGCTAAAATTCCCATTAAAATCAGGGTATCTTATTGTTGTTACCTTTTTATCTCTACAATTAAATAAAAAGCCATTACATAAGCCACGGATTTTCCAATTGAAAGAATCGTCAAATTTTCGTAATTTATATTTATTAGACTGAACAGTCACATTCACAAAGAAAGCATAATAGCAGCCTATTCCATTTCGTATAAAAACAGGATAATGTTTCCATATTTTACACCTCATCTATTCTCCATGTTCGCATAAAAGCACCATTGAATAAGCCGACTCCATTTTCAATAAAAAAACACCGCAAACTACGCGTCATTTGTACCTCCTTTACACCGTCCATACAGTCACGTTCAAAACTTCAATAAAGAACGAGGCTCAGACTCTCGTTCCTGTACACAACAAGGCAAAATTGCCGCCATTTGCCGGTATTTTTGCACTCCGGTTATTGGGCGTGTTGGTCGGTGCCGCAATATTTTGAAGCTTCCAACAATTGGAATTGTCGTTCCTATTCTGCTCGCCGCTGCAGCCTGACAGGATCGATTGAAACAGGAATTATTAAGCGGGTCAACGCTCCGTCTTTTGCTTCCCTTGAAAATTTAATTCTCGTGCCAATTATAGGACGGTATTAAGGGCATTAGAGGAGAAATGCGCCAGCCTGTAGTCCCAGTCAATCTCCATATATGCATGGGCAGATCGAATGTCTCTTCACGCTCGGGAATTTGGAGAGTGAAATACTTGGTAGGAAATCCGTAGATTATTTCAGCCCCAGCAGTATTGGACTATAGCAAATTACTAGAGTGTATAATAATACAAGAACGTTTATATTGAGGGGAGGAGTAGTACTACTTTCTTTGAGCTTCAGTTAATATCAACATAGGAATGGAGAGATCGAATATCCGTGCAATGAAGCTTGGCGAATTCGGAAGTGAAACATTGGGTGCAATAGCCGCGGAGTTTTTCTATTCCTACTCTGTGACACCGTAGCCGATTTTACCCCCCCCCATTACAATGGATGTCAACCAAAGTCTTTAGAAGCTTTTACTAGGAGATTTTGCTTAATTTTCGTAATTACTAGGAGAGTATGGTGCGTTTCAGTCACTATAACGGGCCATAAATACTGATCAGAACTATAACAATAGCGCGCCATCTATCCATTTGTCTGTAAAACCCCGTGAGACGCACAACTTCTAAAATGCATCTAAGCTTTTACTCGAGATCGCTATGACGTCATCATTAGCTCTTGTCTTATTAGAAAGGAACGTTGTAGTAATAAGCGATTTCTCATAGTTAAATATAGTAAAAGAGTCAAACCTCCGTTTCCGGGTGCAGACAAAGTCACAAAGAAAAGAACTAGGGACATATACTATGTTGATAAAAACGTGGTGGAACCCATGCACGAGAGGGTTCCCACACATTAGACCAATGCACACGAGAACAGCAAGACGGGAAAGAAAAGGAAGAACAGCGCAAGAATTCATCAGTAGGAGCATGAAAACTTTAGCTAATGGTTTACAGTGACCTACAGGGCGAGTTCAAATAACGAAGATAATGTCTCGACTATGCAAAAATTAGCAATTAGGATTATTCTATAATATGCACTGCTTACGCTATACATACGTCATCACCTCCGTTCACACGCCAGTCTTTTTCTTTATTTTTTAATGTATTCCTTTGGTCAATAGTCCGAATGTATTGTAGCGTCGGTGTATGCGCAGGGGTGCCCGAATTTATTGAAAGAAAAACTTGATAAATTGTTAGCCATTAATCCAGTTCTCTCGACAAGTCTCACTATCTTAGAAATGTCTCATAAAATTTAAAGTGAAAGATAAGTTAGAAAACGTGTACTTTTCTGCTACTTAAACAGCAGAGTAATAACACAATACCATAGACTAACGTGCGAAACTTCGATAAGCAAAAAAAGTAATCTGTACAACCCATTCTGAAGTTAGTATTTTGAAAGCTTTTTGCGTTATTATATTTTTATTTTGCTTATCCCTGATGAACTTGCAATCCATTATATAACATTCAAGAAATTTTTGCAGCACTGGAGCTATCAATAAAAAATTTGTACCCCATTTACTACCATATGATGTAAGCTAGTAAGCGTTGACTGTACTGTCATCAACGTGGTAATTTTTCTTGCAAAATTACGTCGTCTCCCTGTGTTATTACATCGCACCGGCAGTCAACTAAGTACTACCTTTTTTTGTTTATTACTACTGAGACCGAGGCTGTCATGAAGCAACGGTAGAAAATATAATGAGGCTGGTGCAAAAGTAATGTCAGATTTCCGGTACAAGAATATTTCCAACCGAACTTATAACTTCTTCAACCTCCTCTTGTAGATAAAAAGTAACAAATTGTTAAAGATGTATAATTTTCTTTGAGATTATCTAGCGTTTGCCCATAATTTTTATATCTTATATAAACCTTTAGGTGCAAAATTTTTGCTGCGATGGAAGTTGAACATATAAAGGACTCTGTTCAGTGTGAATTTTTAACTGCTACGAAGAGATTCAGCTAAAGAAACCACTAGCAAAATGGATTGAGCATGAAAGGAACGAAAACTCCAACCAAGACTGAGCCTCTCGAACTGCTAGGAAGACATTCAGCTAAAAATATGCTATATAGCTTATCCTCTACAAGATCAAAAATCTATCAAGATACCGCCTTTCATGTACCACGCTCAGAGGGAAGAACCATCATCGTCGTATTAAAAATTACCGAGCTAGTTTTGAAAGAAAAATGAGATTCAGAAATGCAGTACTTCTCCTTATAACAATATATTTCAAAAGCTATATTTGTCACTGTAACTCCAAGGGCTGAAATTTTATGGGATCTCAATTTGTGTTTCACTGTATGATTTTTTCCTATCTAAATCCTCAACAGCGTGACGGAGGGCAAGACCAACATTGGAGCAAGCAAGCCCGGAGCAAGCGACCAACAACTGTGTATT
>LQNS02278070.1:7920772-7934466 GCA_001587735.2 Parhyale hawaiensis
ATAATAATAGCGTTGTTCGTTCCTTCGTGTGTTACGCTCTTTAATAATAAACAGAGGAAAATTCAACTTGTAAGAAGCTCTGATTTTCAGCTCGCACTTGAAAAAAATTTCAGTCAGTTTCGAAGCAAAGACATGAAGTTCACTTTGCACGTATCATACCTACCATGATACCAAATTACATTTCTTGGAATATTCACGTTGCTGGGATTGCATAACGATCCAAATATGGGAAAATCCGATCGTAGTCATTATACGGTTCAAACGAAGCTGTTCTCAACTGCGTCATTCTAAACTGCATTTTTCAAGTGCAATGTTTAGTGAAATGACATAAACTAACAGAAAAAGTACTTACAGTGACATGAATCAATTTTTTTTAAATGGGCTCAGTGTTGTACTATGTTGGCAGGCTATCGGAAATCAAGTGTAAAGCAGCCACGGGTCGCGCAGTAGAACTTAAATTATCAAATACACCGATGAAAAATGGAAACGTTAAAAATATAAAAGTCTAAATAATGTTATCTTCAGACGATGACAAACAAAAGATAGTGAAGAAGTGTAAATATAGAAGAAAAGCAATGAGAAAAGTACCTCCTAAGATGGCTATATTTGATGCAATATGGCTATATTTGATTATGCTGTCTTTATATCTCTATCATGATATACAGGGGCGAAAATTTTGCTGGTAAAATATCTGCAAAATCTACCAGTAATATACCTAGTATCTAGATATACATAGGTTATGCATGCACAGGGTGACTTAGGGCGCGGGCACGCCTACGTAAAAGTTACATTGCCAAGCAAATCTGTATCTGATTGGACATTGCTATGCCACTAAAAAGAATATCTAAGGTTTGAGTCGTTTCTGGCAGTTTGTACGTTATAACAAGCAACAATGCCCAAGTTCTGGAAATATGTACCTCCTACTTTTGAGTTAGTTTAACGTTGCAATGACGCATAGTTTTAGCGTGACTTTCAAGCGTTATTAGTTGTAGTCACGGCAGCATGACGGCCAAAGCGAAAAGTTAAGTGGCTGAGCAATTATTACTATAGTGTGCCCTCACTATTAGGGATGGACTTGCTACGAGTTGGAACACCGAAGCGCTGCACGTTCTTGGAACAGATATTTCTGTGCGCATGATAACGGTTGAATCCATTGAAACATATCGATTGCAAAATGTGTGTACAGTTGTCAATTGAAACTCAATAGTAATTCAAAGACAGAGTCTAAAGTGAGCACGTGGCCCTCTCTGTAGTGGAATGGCTGCCGCAGCTCGGAGTTTAAGCAGTTTTCTTAAGATAATAATGTTAGATAAGTCGAACCTTATACACAGCAGCGCAAGGTTAAGGATTGGGAGCAACGTTGCCATGTTTCGACTCTCGTGTGCAGCGCACTTGAGGTTTGACGTAGTAGTTCATTAGGATTAAGGAACAGGCCCTATTTATAGGTAGATTAGGTTGAGAAACTGCATTAGGTCGAACTAAAGTGAGTTATAATTGGGTAGGTTAGGGTTGCTTCATTGTAACAAGTGAGGACATTAACTAAGCGACCGTGGAATTTCCACGGGTCCTGCTAGTTAATATTATTGTTGTTATGATTAAGTATATAAGTGGTACCAGACTACGGGGGTAATTATACCTCCGTCAGAGAGGTTGTTGTCTCTACAAGTGCTTGTTTGCCAGTTTGTCTGTAAGCAACATTACTTAAAAAGGGGCTGAGGTATCTTCTGGTAATTTACTAGAATGACTGGGAATGTTACTAGGAATTGATGATTAAATTTTGGTGACAAGCCGTCAGTCCGTTTGTATGTTTGTCCGTCTATCTCTTCTGTCTGTTAGCAATATATATATATATAATTCAGAAACTTATGAAAGGACCTTCATAAAATTTACTGGAACTATAAGGAATGTCACGATAAACAGATGATTAAAATTATGGTAATTTTGTTCTTTTTGTCTGTCTGTCTACCATTCAGACTTTTCGCTGTACGTTGCTTGGTGGAGGTTTGCTTTCTCGGAGTGTGCCTCTTGTTTATTTGTTTATCTCACAGATACTTATGCGAGCCTAGCTCAGTACGCTTCATTTACTTCTCGTAAATCAGCAAGTTGAACGGAAAAAATGCACGAAAAGAAAGTTCCGACAATAATTACACAAGATCGTTGAGCGAGAAAGTACTACATCAAGAAGGAAAAAAGATATAATAAATGAATAAAAAGAAGACAAGCAACACGAGAAGAAGAAGAACCGGCCAAAGAAGCAAGTGATGGCATAAATAGAGTGCGATGGCTTGGAAATTTTCTATCTCGTCCTGAGAGCGACGAAGGTCACCGGAGAAGCTCCCGTTCGCTTTTATGTTGCAGATCTCTTGGAAAATGCAACGAAATAACAATTTCCTTTGGCAGGGAATTTGGAAAATGCGCAACACTCTTGACTTGAACAGACGTGTGACAATTTCGTAAGATATCAAAAGTTTATTCGTGAAAGGGATTGACCCGCATTTTCACATCTCCATAAAAACTTTCAATCACTTCGCAAAAAAAAAAGAACTGCAGTCACACTCTTCTATATTATACTAAAAGTCTATGAATATTGCTTGTTTACTTATTTACTTTCTTGCGCAGAGAATATACGCTTTAAGATAGGAAGATTTTCGACTATTGAAAATTTAATTTGACTGTATCCATGACACGGAAGATGAGCCTGATCTCGGCTACATAGACGGGCACGTTAAATTCAAAAGTGATACGGGAAATACAACTGGACTACCCCGCATATATATTTTCCCTTGCTTACGGGCAGGTTGTTGAAAATTATTTTAAGAAGGAAAGAAGCGGGTGATGGTGACCCGTACGAGCATGAGTGGATGATCAAATAGCGCGTGGTCTATGACGAACTGAATAACGCCAGCTTTTTGTGAGAGCAAAGAAGATGGTGATGGTGACCCAACGGGTCACGGGCCGTCTAGTACTTACTAAATGTACCAGGCACACAGACAAAGGAAGAAATAAACGCATAACTTCTAATCGCACACCAAATCTTCTCGGAGACCGTGGTGACGTCATTATTGTCTCTTGGTGCGGCTGCAGAAATCTAGACAGTCCTGGTAGCACGGATACCAACACATTGATATTAAACGAGTGTCCAGCGGTGACGTCATCGAGGTGTCAAGTTTTCTCGTAAAAATACTGAATAATTACCGGGCTGTGTTAATTTATCGGCGGCCAGATATACCAGTTGCAAGCGGTTACGTGCAGTGTGGGGATAACGCGCTGCTAGCTCTCCTGCTGGTCACGGAATGCAGTATCACCTCCGCACAGTAATGGTCGCATGCATACAAGGAGGTTCTAATAGATCCATTGAAGCTCCTTGCATGCATATCACTATCTGAACTTCATCCGAAGGATTTTAAAGTCATTAGAGGTAGGTAAAGACAATAAAAATTCTTTACTTTCTTGAAGTTCGAGCTCAATTTCGTTTGGATGACTAAAGTCTTTTTCAAACGTATCAATGCTAAAGTTGTCACTCAAAATCATGAAGTGAAATCAATGCTACCGGAATGAATAAAAAAAAAGCTGGTGAATGTAATAATAGTAGGACTTCAATAATAACATAGGAAAAAAATAGAACACCTTGTGGCTCAGGACATTCTGCCGCAGTGGAGGCAAACTTACCGCGGTGGAGAAAATTCAACGCCGTCATTTTTTATTGCCAACAAAGTCTAGTTCTTTCGCATGGGTCACATTTAGGTCAACCCCCCAAACTCCCTAGAAAAAATTATGAAGATTGATCAACTCCTTCGAGCACTTATTGGGTGGACAGACATACAAATATATATATATATACTTAAATCTTCAACGAAACATTATCACCTCTCTCACTTCGTTCACGGATAATAATGAAGCGATGGCTGAGTTGTCAATGCTGTTTCTTAATCGCCATAGTTTTGTCAGTGTAGTAGGCATGTAAAATATCGATAAAGCAATATAAACTAAAATATAAACGTATGCGACTATATCAAGGTTGCACGAAACAAGAGATGCGTTACAACAAATGTTGAATATCAAAAGAGTGCGAGTTGCAAAGAGAAATAAAGCATTAAACTGCAGTAAATAAATACTAAAAATAATTCATTCAAGCAAAGGAGAACGTTAAGCATAAATCCCCACTACTGCCTATCAAGATTGGAATTATTACAAGAGCGAAAATTTACTGACGTATTAATAGATATTAAACAAATGCACGTGCTTCGAGAAACACCAAAGCTAGAAGGTTCTGTGATAAGAGCTAAGACTTTGTCGATAACGTCAATGAGATAAATGCTAACGAGACAATTGAGAATGAGACAGTTGCCAATAAGACCAATGCAAAGAAGACAATTGCGAATGATACAATTGCTAATGAGACAATTGAGAATGAGACAAATGCGAATGAGACAATTACGCGTGAGACAATTGCTAATTTGACAATTGCTAATGAGACAATTGCGATGAGACAATTGCGAATGAGAAAATTGTAATGGGAATAGGAATAAGAAAAAACAAGAATGACACAAAAGAACAGAGCCATAAAGGGCTCCCAAGAATTGTCTGCTGCCAGCCCCAACGGCTCCCGCAAGGCATCCCTGCCATGACAGCGAGTCGTTCGGCTGCACCGAAACTGCCGCTCGTTTTCGGCTTTTGAAATTTTGGGAAAACAGTCCAGCTAAGTGAAGTGGGTCGGGGAAACTGCGCCCTGTAATAGGTTAAGGTTGTTTCCTTCGCTTTATTATTAAATTGGGAATTTCTTGTGGTGCCCGAATAGCTAAAACGGTTTTCAAGGGCCTGGCGCCCGATGCTCGCTGAAATTATTGATATTTTCAGTTTAGTTTTCAAACTGTAATTTTATGTACTTTTCATATTTCAACAAATATATTATTACAATTACATCGGAGAAATTTCTGAACGGTAAGTTATATTTACCACTAAAGAAGTAAATCTACGCAGGATTGCAATTAGATTTATCTTTGAAATGGTAAACATAAGATTAGAATGGGATTTCTGCATAGGAATGACATTTTTGACGAAGTGCTCATCCACAGCAGAATGGGACAAAGACAAAAGAAATAGAGGCGGGCATTGCCCCCCTTTTGCGGCCCCTCTGCATAGGTAAAAGAGACACAAGTAACAGACGTCCAGCCTTTTTTGCTTCTTTAAGTGGGTCAACAGAAATAATAAGGGGCCACCCCTGGAATAAAAACACGTCGAGTAAATGTTTAAGTGTGCTGAAGAGGCGCATAAGAATACCTGGTAATTCCAGTTCCTAAAATCTAAGGAAGCCGTTTAGATAAGCAAACAGGGTTAAAAAAACTGGGTAGTGAAACAAGTTGAAGACTATACAGTCAGTAGGATACCGTCTATTTAAATGAATGGGTACACGAACCCACATAGTGGTTGAAGGATTAAAACCTAGTCCTGTAAGGAGTTACGTTGGAAGAAATCGCACACTGTGTACGGTTAAATGGAGAATAACCTTCCTCTGTTAAGTAGTTTTGAGCAGAAAAATAAAGTAAGTCGAAGCCAAAACTTTACAGCCTCTCCTAGCAACCAATCAGTGGTAAATATCAGTTTGATAAAAGGTCTTTACAAAATATTCAGTGCCTAAGCCAGAGTAAAAAATTATGGGATGAGCTTTCAGTAGTAAACGTAGAGAATATTTCGCCTCAAGTACTTCCACTTCCGAGCACCAGACAAATAATAATAACAGCAAATCGAAATCCAATAACGACTTGTGAGAAAGCTTTCACTTCAAGTTTTTTTACTGACCGAAATGAGGCAGAATATAAGCAAATCAATACCCAGCACAGGCTTCATAGGGTACTTTTAACCAAGCAAAATTTCCATTCACAGATACATCATAAACAAGCAAACAAACAAACAAATAAAAATCCAGATATCAACCCGTAGCACCAGCACGAGAGCACGCCTCAGCCTGAAGTAATTTCCAGCGCCCGAAATCCGTGTAAAAAAATCAACCAATCAGCAGCCAGAACCGACCTAAGCCAAAGTAGCGGCAGCCAATCAATCAACGGCTAGCGAAAAAAAACTGCAGCTTATAAACAAAGCTTCGCTATGGACTAATTACTCTCTCGCAAGAGGTAATTATTGCGTCATCACCAGCGCCAATGACCTCATAACGAAGCTGAGGTTATGAGCTGCCCTCTATTGTTTGTAAGCTGTAATTAGTTTCGGTTTGTGGGATGGTACAATTCTATTATATAACGTACTAATACCTGCATTAAGTTTTGCATTTCTCAAATAAATTTATTTTCTATTAATCAATGGGACATAACTTTAGTAGTGGCCTGCAGGCGTTCAAGTCAGCTGTTAATGTTTTTTTTTTTGTTTGCTGGATTTCCTTTAGCAGCGTTTTGGGCTTCCCGGTGTCGCAAGATGCTTCATTTGGGTTGTATTACCTGTCCGTGGGAGCTCTAACGTGAAGTTTTAATAATATAATAATAAATGAAGGTTTTGCGCTGAAACGAGTGTTGTTCTAAAATCAGCATGCATTCCCGTGCACATAAGTAATACACGCGCTTTGGTGTGTTCATGCATGCGGCGCAAAAACTGCAATTTTCGTGCGGTACAAGCACATGCATTCAGGCATTTCCCATTGATGCACGGAGTGCGTGCTAGTTTTAGGACATAACTTATGTCAAAGAGAAGCGAGCTCACTGAAATAAAACGTAGTTTTAAAAGCAACAACAGTTCAGTGCACCGACGGTCAGTGCCTGCCTTGACGTTCTGCTGCAGCACGACTACAGCGCTTATTTCAACTTGTGCAAATGAGGGAGTGCTGACTTTGGGACATGAGTTTTTCGCTTATTATAATTCGTTAATTAAGCGAGCTTCATTCTTTCTACACTGAGTTACGTGTTGTCTTTAGCCAGCACACTTTCCCGTGCATAGACAAGCAATACACGTCTTGGCGTGCTTCTCTAGCACACAAACGACTATGTCCGTATTTCATGAGCGCGTATGGCAGGCAGTAAAGACTAAAACTGTCCTAAAGCCCGCTAAGGGACGCTTGGTTAGTTCCGTTTTACTGGTGGAAATTAATCCCTGTTCTTTTAGTCAATGATCAACCGTTTCGTATCTCACAACTGATTTTGAATGCCTCCTACTTTACTATTACTCCCTTGAACTTTATTTCGGGACGCAGGTGACATGGGAACCTTTCTGAACCTTTTTTTTAGGGGGCACCAGTCCTTTGTTTTTCCCTAAACGCACTTTAGCACGCATTCAATAATAATAATAACAACTAGAATGCTTCGTGGCGTAAGACCTTCATCCGCGGTGGGAGCAAATTCAACGCAGCCCCGATCCCAGAGAGTAGAGCTTCAGTGATAACATAGGAAAAAAATAGGACCCCTCGTGGCGTAAAAAAATCTGTCACTGTGGGGGCAAATTCAACGCCATCATATTTGATGGCCAGCTTGGCCTAGCTTTTTTTTTCTGGCACGGGTCACATCTAGGTTAACCCACCAAACTCCCTGCACAGGGAAAGTTGGTTTCCAAGATACCCCTGAAAAGTACTCAAACTGAATGATGTGCCAGTGGAACGCCCACTTATAAAGTTGAACGCACGATCGAACAGCGTAGCTGAGAAATAATACTCCGTTTTCATTACCTGCTCCTTGATTCCCACCCATGTCAAAAGTAGTCAGACAATCATCCGATATGATCAGATGAGACCTCCACAGACATCGGATATAATCCCATAATTTTCTGATATATATATATATATATAGCGTTGTAGGCATCCTTTATATAAAAGTTAATCATTCGAGGTAAACGTCCGTTATATTTACTTTCAAAACCTATAAGCAAGTTCACAACAAACTGTACAAGTTTACGCCCCATAGCTTCAAGCTTAGACAATTTTTTATTAGAACCCCTTGCCAGGATACAGCAAGAACACGCTCTTTATACTGTTTCTTGGAAATGTATTCACACTTGAGCGAATAAGTTCATGACATTCGTTTTGGAAGAGCAAGCAAGTTGACAACACAGTCTTGGAATTTGGGACTTTCCTTTGCTAGGANTTTTTGAGTTATACTGTTAACAAACGTTATGACAAATATGAGTCAAACATACAAACGAACCAACCGATCTGCACCAAAATTTGATCATTTATGTCTTTTACCATTACTAACAACTTCTATGAATTTCATAAAGATCCATTCGTTATTTTTTGAGTTATTGTGCTGACAAGCATAAAATTAAAAACATGGACAAACGAACGAACGAACAAACGGATCATTACCAAAATTTGGTAATCTACTCTTTGTTATATACCTAACAACTCATGGTAATTTCATTAAAATCCATTCATAACTTTTTGAGTTATGGCATCGAGAAAAATAACGCAGACAAACAAACAAACGGATGGACATATCTTCGCCAAAAGTTAATCATCTGTTCCTTCCAACATACCTAACAATCCCTGTAAATTTCATCCAAATCGGTTCATAACTTTTTGAGTTATCCTGGTGACAGACAAACAAACAAACAGACAAACAGACAGACAGACAGACAAACACGACGAAAACATAACCTCCTTGGCGGAGGTAATAAATAGGGCCCCTCGTGGCGTAAAACAATCTGCCACTGTGGGGGCAAATTCAACGCCATCATATTTGATGGCCAGCTTGGCCTAGCTTTTTTTTCTGGCGCGGGTCACATCTAGGTTAACCCACCAAACTCCCTGCACAGGGAAAGTTGGTTTCCAAGATACCTCTGAAAAGTACTCAAACTGAATGATGTGCCAGTGGAACGCCCACTTATAAAGTTGAACGCACGATCGAACAGCGTGGCTGAGAAATAATACTCCGTTTTCATTACCTGTTCCTTGACTCCCACCCATGTCAAAAGTAGCCAGACAATCATCCGATATGATCAGATGAGACCTCCACAGACATCGGATATAATCCCATAATTTTCTGATATATAGCGTTGTAGGCATCCTTCATATAAAAGGTAATCATTCGAGCTAGAGCGTCCGTTATATTCACTTTCAAAACCTATAAGCAAGTTCACAACAAACTGTATAAGTTTACGCCCCTTAACTTTAAGCTTAGACATTTTTTTTATAAGAACCCTTTGCCAGGATGAAGCAAGAACACGCTCTTTATACTGTTTCTTGGAAATGTATTCACACTTGAGCGAATAAGTTCATGACATTCGTTTTGGAAGAGCAAGCAAGTTGACAACACAGTCTTGGAATTTGGGACTTTCCTTTCCAGGAAATTTTTACACTTGCAGGACGAACTTGGCGACAGTCGAAGCGGCAAAGCTTTTACGTAGATTAAAGACCATTTCCAATAAAGGGAGTACAGTTGGCACGCCATGGCTGCAGAGCTAAGGAATTCCTGGATACGCCTCGCCTGATAGGAATCCTGGTAATGGGAGCGTTTCAGGGCGTCTCATAAGGAATGCTGCGAAAAGTGACTCGTTGGTTAAGATGTGTTTGATGCAGTGAATTAATAAAAAGAACGATTGTTCGAATTGTATTTTCACAGTTTCATTCGAATTTATGCTTGGCAAAGTTTACATTTTGAAGGTATACGTCAAATGCGCAACCAAAATTGAACAAGAAAGGAAGAATTTTCACTCAAAAAGTAGAAGGTAGAGTAAAACTTAAGATGTCGAATACATTAAGCCTAGAAATAACCAATGCATCAAGGGAAATATCAATGAAGAATGTTTAAGTTTACAAACATTAACGGTGGCTTAAAAAAAGAATAAAAGTTTGTAAAAAATAAACTCTTTTTATTACCCAAAACCGGAGCGATACCCAACTACATACCTGCACTCGAACATAATTTCATATATTTGAAGAAACAGACTCGCACACACATGTTTACACACACACACATGCACCTACACACACTCCTACACACACTCCTACACACCTACACGCACACACAGTCACCACAGAATCAGGCGCTGTCTATACAATATACTGCCCTCGGCAGCTGCAGCAGCTGATAGCAGCCCATGCCAATATTGGCTACTGCCGCTCTGTCCCTCTTGGCTGATTTTGACCCGTCTCTTGCCCTTCTTGGCTGATTTTGACCCGTCTCTTGCCCTTCTTGGCTGATTTGGTCCATGTGAGGCTATATTGTAGCTTTTTGGGAAAGGTCAAGTCTACTTGACCGCACCCCATACTGGGAAACAAACACGCACTGAATCGTGCTGCGAATATAGGCCCACTGCTGTTTGTTCTGGATACTAGTGACATGCTTTCTTCGCTAGAGAACACGATGATCAACTATGCCGACGATTCCACTTTGATAGTAGGGATACCTGCCTCCAGCATGCGTAATGTTGTCGCCCATCTTCTGGAAAGCTGCATGCCAGTAAGACAAAGCCTATGATTGTCAGTCGTTCTCGGACACATTTACCGCAGCATCCACAACTGAAGATAGATGATACTTTGCTTCAGGTGTTTAGTTCTTTGGAGATTTTCGGTGTTATCTTTGATGAGAAGCTTACTTTTGAGCCGCAAATTAGGCGATTGTTATCACGTGTTGTTATCACCGATTGCTATCACGCGTAAGGTGAATTCCGCGTTTGGTGACAGTGAGATTGTGCGCACATGCTTTTATGCCTTTTTGCTGAATGTGTTGCAGTATTGCTCTCCAGTCTGGGCTTCAGCTGCTGACAGTCACTTGCGTCTGCTGGACCGACTTGTTAGTTTAACCAGCAGGCTGTGCGCTGAAAGTGATCTGGAGAAACTATCCAATAGGAGAGAGAGGTGGCCGGATTCTGTATATTTTATAAGGTGTACAACAATGAGAGACATTGGTTGTATTCTTCTGTCCCTGCTTTCAGGGTTCGTAGAAAGATTACACAAGCTGTGGTTGACGCGCACTCTGTCACTTTGGAGAATCTTAGATGCCGAACTCGTCAGTTCAGTCGGTGCTCCGTGCCCTGGTCTGCTGAGATTTAGAATTCATTGCCGGGCATCGGCTTTCAGTTGTGTCGGCCTGCAGGCGTTTAAGTCAGCTGTTAATAGCTTTTTGTATGATTTTCTTTAGCAGCGTATCGAGCTGCCCGGTGTTGCAAAAGGCTCCATTTGGGTTATACTACCTGTCCGTGGTGGCTCGAGCGTGAATTTTTTACAGTAATAATAATAATAATAATAATAGAGGAGTTAACGGCTGCATTGGACCAAGGATCGTCAAGAGCTATGGTGCTATCGACGAAAGTTTTTATTCAACGACCTGTGCTTCGACCGTCCTCATTTCTGGGAAAAGTAAGTACCCCCAAGGCAGCTGTGAAGATGTCAAATGCTGAGCCAGCGTATTAAGCGCCGCTAGAGTTCGCATGCCTGGGTTGGCATTCGAACCTGTAACGTTCATTCATGAGTTCAGCACTCAAGGCCACCGCTACCGCTGGTGGTTTTATTCCTTTTATGTGCCTCTCGGGTTATGTTGTCTTTCTTGGGTTGTTTTATCCCCACTTGAATTGTCTTGTCCCTTTCGTATTATCTTGCCCCTTTTTGTGGTTTTATCCTTCTTGGGTTGTCTTCTTTATAATTATCTTACATACATCATAATAAGAGTATGTTTTAATTTACAAGTGTTAAGCAGCTAAGACATAATTACTTGAAATGGAGGCTAAGTGCAATGCTCCTATGTGCAGACAAGAAAAGTACGATGTCTACACAGTTAATTCTGCTCGTGCTTTCTAAGCACCTCCATTTAAATACATCACTTCTGCCTACACATCTGATTTGAAAGCCTCCATATTGGCTGACGTCCGTTGACCTTTGGGGAGTCGGAAGTTTCATAAAATTATTCGGAAGAATATTTGTGCGTTTGTGAAGCCATCACATATCGCTGCCTATGGTTACAACAGCAGTTTGAGTGACAAGCTATATAAGGATAAGGCCTTCCGCTGGATGTATGAATAGAATGTTGTGTCTTTTTATCGGTGAGCGATTCCTTTTGGAAGATACCATCGGAGCTTTGCCTTCGTTATCTCTCATGACCTATTAGGCAATTGCTGCAAACATCCTGTCTTTCATGAGCAAGAATGTACTGTAGATAGCAATGCGTTTACACGCATAAACTGATGAGCTAGAGCATACAATGTTGTACTTGCGAAAAACATATATAACACTCTCTTGGGTTGTTTTTTCATCTCTCTCAGTTCTTTTATTTCTTTCTTTTAGGTTATTCTTCCCATTTAGGTTATTTTATACATTTACCGATATTTCATCCTTCATAGGTCTATATTGTCCTGCTTCTCGTCCCTCTTGGTTCATATTGTCTCTCTTGGATGATTATTTTCTCCCATTTATTTTCTCCACTTAGGTTGTTTTGCAACGATTCTTGTTCCTCTCCGATTATTTGTCCAGCCTATTTTCTTTTTTGGGCTAGTTGATCTTTGTCTTTTCTCTCTTGGGTTACTTTGTCCAGTCTTTTTTCGGTTACCAAATACTTCAAAGCCTCGAGCTGTAAATTGTGAATAGTAGATACCCATAAAATGATTACTTATAACTTGTTAGGTACTCGAAATTTGCAGGCCTGAACAGGAAACCACCAGCGTACTTTGGTTCTAATACTTTTTTACGGCATTTTTCTTCGGCGCCGTGCGTTTCCTGGTTCTGTATAGAGCTTCATTTGGGTCTCATTACCTGTCTGTGATGGCCCTGGAGTACTACTTGAATAATATTACTAGCAGTAATAATAATAGTAATAATAAAACTAAGAAGAAAATAATAACAATTTTAGTAATATTAATAAAAATAATAGCAATACTGTGAGTGATAAAATAATAATAAGAATAAAATAATAAAAATTTTAGTAATGATTATAATAATACTAATAAAATTATAGCAATAATTACGTCATTTATGATCTAGTGCTTGGAATGTGATCATGAAATAGATGGTCCACTACCGCTAATCAGGACGAAAAAATTGAGTGTTCCGTTAGAGTAGGACAAAATTTCTTTTTAAAAGTAACATACCGGATCGCGGATCCCAGAATCAGAGGCAAGAAAAACTCCGCGTTTGCGAGCGCGAAATGAATTCTACTTTGATAAATATTCCTCGATAAATATTCCTCGATAAATATTCCTCGATCAATTTTTTGGTAGTTTGCGAGATCGCGAATTTGCGGAGCGCCCAGGACTGATATAATCGCCTTCAATAGTGAAGAGATGAACAACACGACATAACAGCGACATCATATTATTAAACCTTACATCATTACACATTACATCTATACAACATCACATCAAAATTACATTTCCCTATGCGCATAGATAGAAAAATTGAAGACAACAACCTTCAGAGTCTTGATGATCTCATAAATTTCGGCCGTTGCCATGAGGCGAAAATTCAGAATTCAAGGTTGGAAAAATCTAAACTTGAGCCATAAAGTTCGATTAGAGACCTGCTCACAATAGAGAACTTTGGAAAACCTTATTTGGATCAGATGAAAATATTGCAATCAAGAGAAACGGGTAGAAAAGAAGCGGTAAAAATTTTATAATCCTTCAGAGTAGTTACAAATCTATAAAATAAATGATGTAGAAAAGATTATAAGATTATTATTATGTAACCAGTTAACGTTGAAGAAATATTTAAACTAATCATTATTGTATTGCATAGACCTAGATGAGAGTATTGCCGTACAAGTCCAGTG
>LQNS02278070.1:7938008-7951629 GCA_001587735.2 Parhyale hawaiensis
AGCCGGACTAAACCAAGGCTGACACAGCCGGACTAAACCAAGGCTGACACAGCCGGACTAAACCAAGGCTGACTGCACTATTCATCAAAAGCAAATATTTACAAGCGGCCGGACTAAACCAAGGCTTTCCTACTTGTAAGCACGGAAAATAAAATAGAATAGTGAGCGGGGACTTGCCAATGATGTCTGAGTATAGAGTGAGAGGGGACTTGCCAGTGATGTCTGAGTATAGAGTGAGAGAGGACTTACTGGTGATGTGTGAGTATAGAGAGAGAGGGGACTTGTTGATGATGTCTGAGTATAGAGTGAGAGGGGACTTGCTGGTGATGTGTGAGTATAGAGTGAGAGGGGACTTAGTGGTGATGTGTGAATATAGAGTGAGGGGGGACTTACTGGTGATGTGTGAGTATAGAGTGAGAGGGGACTTACTGGTGATGTGCGAGCATAGAGTGATGGGGGACTTACTGATGATGTCTGAGTATAGAGTGAGAGGGGACTTGCTGCTGATGTCTGAATACGAGCTCAGGCAAATAAAGGGTTCTTGCTGTTATTTGCGTACGAAATGTAAGGTATTTTCTGCTTCGAAGTGGCGCTAGAAAATGTTGATTTATTCAGCAGAATGCGTTTCTGTAAGTGTGTTTGTAAAGATACTACTCAGGCAGTATTTTTTTATTGTCAGGGTGTAGTAGTCTTTACTTGAGCCATTAATTTAATCAATATAAAATGCTATTCTGGCAGTTTTCTTTCATTCTGACTTTGGAAAACTTTGCAAACTTTTTCAGAGATTAGAGCAACCACAGAATGACATTCTTAGTATACAGGGTCTCTTATTTTCTAGTGTAAAATGTTCATATAGATTTAAAGTGTAGGCTATCGTGTTAACTAACCCCCTCTGTATGATGGTATTGCGGGCTACTAGCATATTTTTTTTTTACGAAACCAGCTTGTAGTTTCTTTCTTTAAAAAATTTGAAGGTATATTTAGTGGTCAGTCTAAATACCTTGCCGATTCCCGTCAACTTTTTATATTCGGTTAGATACAACGTTTTTAACAATACATTGTATTTTGTATGAGTATATAAAAGAGTCTCTAATGAGAGCAAATTGTCCATCACTATGGAGTCAAGAAAAGTATAGCTACTGATATCAAAACTGGAGATCATCCTGAGACACGCAACTCGCCAGGGAATGCACCATCACGTGGAGAGCGAACGCGGACAAACACACAAACAAAACAAATGGATGAAATTATTCGAAACCGCCTTGACATTGAGGTAGAGGTGATGTACCATGTATGACCGGACACAAGGTCCCCAATACAGCCAGGCAGCCACAGTGGGCTACAACAGGCAGGCTTTTCAGCTAAGGCCGCAGCTGCATTACTTTCGGTCAAGTGGGTTTCAGCGGAGAGCCGGCAGCTGTTTGGGATCCAATTTGCAGTGGGTCAGTCTTAGGGAGGATATTCTTGACCCTAACTGCAAATAGCCGCAGCCGGAGCCATCGAATGTAAATTTCAACTGCAGAGTCACTACAGATGCAGCTGCAAAAGCAGTTTTTTACAAGTAAGATGAACCGTTTCACAACAACAGAAAATTCTTAAATCTACTTTAAATTGAAAATAAATCGCAGAGATAGCCCTCACCTATACACTTCACGCTTTTGTAAATATATTAAAGAAAAATTTTTGCTATTGCCACTGTGTATCCCGTAATTTAAAAACAAAATGAAGGCGTTAGCTGATTTCAGAGCAAAATATATGGATTGAATTCCATGCCACCGGAAAAACGGAAGCGGTGGGCAACCTTTTAATTTAAAAGGCCAGTGTCACTGTTGTTCCTGTTCTCCCATTTTTCACTGCAAGACAAAATTTGTAAGACAACTTGTACGAATGTTAGAACAAATAATTTGTTTGTAAATCAATGTCTATTCATACCTACATTCTTTATTATAAGTACAGTTTATAAAATATATATGTATATTACACGGATTTGGTGCTGGACCTCAGCCTTATAGGGCAATAAAGATTCAATAAAACAACAGTTGCTCTCCGAGAATGCAAACCTCCGCCAAGCCACACCGTGCTAAACGACAGAATGGTAGACAGACAAAGACAAACAGTCAATGAGACTGACGAGTCATCACAATCTTTAATCACCTGTTCCGATTGACATTCCCAACAGTTCTATACATGTAGCTAAGATCTGTTCTAGAGTTGTGGTGAACAGACTGGCCGACAGGCATAACGATAAAACGATGATTGGATGGATAGGAGGATAATCAAATCATTACACAAAAGTGTAATCATCTGTTAGTCGTGA
The DNA here is from genome assembly GCA_001587735.2 of Parhyale hawaiensis. Lineage (NCBI taxonomy): Eukaryota > Metazoa > Arthropoda > Malacostraca > Amphipoda > Hyalidae > Parhyale > Parhyale hawaiensis. Next base: position 7,940,326 of record LQNS02278070.1, read on the forward strand.
CGTTCATTGTTCCTGTGAGTTTCATGAAGGTCCTGCCATAAGCAGAAAAAGAAACAGACAAAAAAACAGACAATCCCCCGACAACAACAACTCGCCCTCTTTGGTGGACGTGAAAAATACACGTATACTGTTGCTAGCAAATTTTTATATGTAACTGGTAGAAGACATGTAATAATAATTATATCGTAACTAGTTCACCCACGCCATACAAAAATGAGGTAAATAACATACATACATCAACACCTGTTCACTATTCATACTTTTGGTCATGATTCTACTACCCTAACAAAATTTGGGGCCGCCGCGGTGTCGACCAGCAACTAAATTACAGTTTTAGTCTTTGACGGCCCCGAGTTTTGATAGGGTATTAGAAGGCCGCACCTCGTCACTGCAGCTCATCTTCCTATCAAGTTATTAACCATCAGCGATTCCAGTTCTACTTCGGACAGCACAGTCGAGTATTTTTCAGAGCAGCTTCAGCTTCTGTAAAAGCAGACTATTTCTAGTTGTAAAAGCAGATTATTTCCAGTTATAAAAAAATATGCAGCTCGAGATGGACTCTGAAAGCGCACATACCATCTCCAAGCAAGGCAATGTTGAGGAAAAATTTACGTTTTTTCTGAACTTTGTATTTCTTTTTATGATCAATACTAAAATTTGGTTTTCATGCCTCTAAACATTATAAGAGTTCTAGTGTTTCTTCTTGGAGATCCGTCCGTACTCACACACACACCTGTAAATAAACCTAGTAAACACCTCTACACACGCACACTTGTTCGTCATTGATCGCTTGTAATTAAACGATGTTTTCCTTATACAAAGTCGTAGGGCATAAGTATATGTGGACGGGTATTTAAAGATGTATGTCAGCGTGGTTGTAGACACGTATGTTGTACACACCTACACACCGACACTCACCTAGCTGCCCCTCATGCACCAGGCCATATACAACGGTTACGCCCGTCCTACAGAAAAAGCTTAGGTTAAGACCCATGATAAACCTGGGGCAGCTGCTCGTTACGGCGCATGTTACGCTCCAAATACGCGCTCGAGTAAGGTTCCTTGTAGGCAGAAGAGAGAGATGCATTTCCTGAATGGGGTCAGACTCATAAATATGACTGAGGGAAATCATATTTATTGCCAGAAGACAGGGATTCTGCTGAAAAGTTCATCGGCTAAGAACAACAAATATTATTTTTGAATTGGATGAAAAAATAATTGTATTTGAGAGTAAGTAAAATGATTCTGAAAAGTTAAGAGTAATAATTTATGATAGAAAAAGGCGATCACGCTGAAAAGTTCATAGATAAACTCCTTAAATGCTACTTTTAATCAAATTAGAAGATATAACGTTTTTCATTTCCGGCTCAATGAAATTGACTGAAAACATGGGAAGAATAACTTTTTTACAAAAGGAAAAGAACTGCGCTGAAGAGTTCATAAACAGCGATAAAGATCTTGCATATTGAAACTTTTGACATTTATGGGTTGATGAAAGTAGGTTGCACAGTCAAAAAAATCAGGTTTAATACCAGGGTAAAGAAACAGGGCTGAAAAGTTTATAGATTATCCCTTAAAAGTGGTAAATTTAAAATGGACATTAGTACTTTCGGTTCCGTGAAGATACACGGGACGTTGCAGCTTAACTTAAATAATTCACTTCTCAACACCTATGCTACATCATCGATTCGGAGTCATGACCGGTGGATTTTACCATCGCATTGGATTGATTTATACGCCTAATTAGAGGCTTGCAGTAGAAGTGACGTAGTCACGTTAACTTATTTCAGGAGAGACGAGAGGTTCTATAGTTCATCGACTTAGCTCTGGCGTAATATTTTGAACTCTAAATATACAATTAATACATTACATTCGATATTGGTACTAGACATACCAGGAGGCTCATTCCCAGGCAGGAGCCTAGAACTAGGCTCCGGCTCGTTTAGTTCTATTCCGCACATTAATCAGTAAAATATGGCTCTAATCTCTTCTACTGGACACACGATGACACGAGACGTACACTGGAAAGCACTTTTTTTAAACTTAGACAAGAGATGATAATATCCCGGGACGGCACGTTAAAGGTTTGAAACTTTTGCTAGTTTTATGAGACAGAGATACACAGTGGCACATTACAGTAGAAAAGTTGAAAGAATTGTTGGTTAAAATCGACGATAATGATACATTTGCATAGACCCCAGTGGCTTAGTGGTGAGGATTGCTGCTTGCTCTTTGCTGCATAGGTTGGACATCATGGTGCCAAACGTGGGAGGAAATCATGCTGCACGGCCATGCAGCATCAGCATTTCTGCCATTCATTGTCCACTAGGGAGGGTGCTGGCTTACATAGGAATGGCGGAGGTCGAGAGAGGGGGTCGCACTTGTCAAAGTGTCTTTCGCCTATAACGCCACGGCTCAGACTATCGTCAGCGGACTGAGCCGTGCATCTCTAGACCCTATAGAGAGGGAATTTATCTGCACCACGAACCAGTGCATGTGGGTTTCTTATTTGGGGTAACGGACAAGGTGACCGTATCTCTTACCTTTATGACCACTGGAAAGTTAACCGATAACCATGCGTGCCCCCAAACCAGCACGCTTGCCCGTGCACCGATCCCAAATACTTGTTTTACTGTGCCGGTGCAGCACGATAACTTCAATTTCCGTGTTACACGAACAAGCCAAGGCAGGTATACATTTCGCGTCAGTGAACGGGAAGGCGTGCTTAGGTTAACACTTTTCTCGTTGTATCTTTATGTTTTGAGAATTATAATCCTGAAGAATTATAGTTCCGAGGCGTCATCCATTCGCTCACATTGTGAGCGAAAATCTAATCTTACTAGCTTTACATTGTCCGGCACTTTGATGTTGAACATTCAATTGCCCATTTTCGTGCGGTTTTGTCTGATTAGCGTTAACTTGTTAGGAGATTCTTCGACCGTATAGGTCGTACTTATAAAGTATGTATTCTGATCGGAAATAGTGGCGATGCGATAGCCACGAAGTATACTAACAGCTTCGATCACTGTCCGGGGTGCTTGGTTGTTCAACAAACTGTCACGTCACATTCGAAACGCCAATAGTACTGAATCCGTGACACTTAATAACTCACTGGACGTAAAAGTGCCAGACAAACCAGCAGCAAGCGGGTACGTGCACTGTGGGGGTAACTCACTACTAGCCCTCCCGCTGATCACGGAGTGAAGAATCACCTCTGTAATTTTTTCTACGAAGTATGGGCGGTGTATGTAACGCCAGCTTGACCTCGTCCGAAAAATCGCCCAGGTAATCAAGATAAAAACATCAGCCCCATCATCCCACTAGTCACTTAGAATCGAATATCAGGCATCAATCGCAAGCCGACGTCGCTTGAGATAGCCGAAAACTACTTCAGAACGTGGGTTGCTAAAACTGAAGGAAAGAACCATATATCACTTAAAATTTTGCAGATATACGAAAATAAATTTTGAGAGCTTAGCAAATAAAAGTTCTGCTCTCTTAAGTTCAATAACAACGTTTACGTTTAAGAAAATTATTCCTTCATCAAAATAGGACAAAAAACTGAAGGTATATTTTGAGTGTTAGACACACACAAAAATAATGCGGTGTACATATCATAATAAGCAGAACCCTTGGAAATTATACGGTGATTTAATGTTTTCACTTACCTTAGTTTAACCTGAGGTAGCACTTCTAACATAACCAACTCCGTCTAAACTAATATTCGCCGCTTAACCCTGTCTATCGCTACGTAGTCCATCTACCTTACACTTCGTATAACCTTTCCTAGTATTCTGACTTCACCTGTGAATCACGCATTTATTTATTCAGCAGAAAATTCGCACTTGTGTCTTGATAAAGACATAGAAATGAGACGGTACTTCTTGCATTGTTCTCCTATTCGCGGTAAAAATTGTCCATGGTAGAATTCACAGACTAAACTGGTAAGTTCGGCACACAATAGCTTGCGATATAAATCACTATCAAAATGAGCATAAGAAATCGACTTTTTCATTTAGAAAATAGCAGAAGGATGAAAGTAATTTCTGAGTGTAGGAACAGTTGTGTTCCTAAGCCCCGGTAAACAAATCGAATGTAAATTTTACTGACTGAACACCACACAGAGCCGGGCATTCCTTCCCGGCTGGCCTATTCTTGGGAATTGCCGGATTTTCCGCATTCCGGTTAAAGAGACCATTCCGGATCGCGGTGAGGGCAGCAGGATTTTCCGAATTTCCACGGGGCGAAGAAAATGTTGAGGAACGAAGAAATGGGGCGGAAAAGGTAGAAGGATTATTGCAGTTGTGGGTAAAGTCCGTGCAAAATGACAGAGTTTGGAAGGTAAACTGTCTGATTCTCAATGGTGCGGATTAGAATACAGGAAAAAGAAGGAAAGAAAAAGAAGGAAATAGCTGGAAATAACTAAGAGTTTTATAATTCGGCTACAGGAAAGAAGAAAAAGATGGACATAGCTAGCTAAGTAATCTAACAAAGAGCGTTAAAAACTTAGACTACAGGAATGAAGAAGAAAAAGAAGGAAATTGTCAGCAAAGTTGATCTAACTAGGAGTGCTAAAATTAGAATACTGAAAATGAAGGAAAAAAAAGGAAATAGCTAGTAAAGAAGTAGCTAAGAGTGTTAAACTTGGAATACAGAAAAAAGGTATGAAAAAGTAAAAGTAGGACATAGCTGGTAAAACACTAATAAGGAGTGCTGAAATTGAAATGCATGAGAATATAAAGAAAAAGCAGAAACGAGTTTGTAAACTTAATTAAACTAAACACTGTCAAATCTTGAATATAGGAAATGGAGAAAAGGAAATTATCTTGCTAACTCTTGCTAACTAAAAACGGTGAAATTGCAACACAGGATAAATGAAAGTAAGAGAGGAAAATAGCTTGTAAATTTAGTACTACTGCGAGTGCTGTAATGGAATGCGGAAAAAATTAAATATTTACAATGAAATACAAGAAATTTTTTCCTTCGTCTCGAATTACCTGTCATTTAAGTTTGGGTGGTTGTCTGTTATTTAGCGATAGGCTGGCAATATAGAAACACTCAGAGAAATTTTTGCAATTATTATTGCAATTTAGGATTTGAATGAAGATGAGAGCTGCCTTGCTCGTTGTTACGAGATTGGACGATCTGTTCCCAAGCCAGGGATAAAGTCCTGCTCCTCGGCAATGCAGCGTCAACATAGCTGCCATTCATAATCCACTATCAGAGAAAAGGTCAATATAGCCTGTCCAGAAAAGAAGACAAACGAGAGGGGGTGCAGTGATCAAGAACCGTCCGCATACAACGCCGTAGTTTGAACAAGTTTCAGTTGACTGCAGCTGTACACTTGCGTGGCCGCTAGAGGGAGTTTCTGCTACGTGACCCAGCGCACATAGGTTTCCTAGTTGGGGTATACAGTCAGAGTAAATTTGCATTCACGTTTCCAAAATTTAACGTTTCGAACTATCCACTCGCCTAGGTGAAAATGAAGCAGGACGAGACAAAATAATCGTCTACTGATAACTTTGGTCTACGAAAATAATTTTATTTTTCTCTCTAGTTAAGGACTTGAGGCTGAAATTTCTACCAATTCTCCGTTGGACGCTGATTTCAGACCCGCGATTAAAACTTGAACAGTAGATGTTCGTACTTGACCTTCTCGTAGGATTAGCATTGTAGAACATGTCTACATGATCATATCTATTTATAGGCATTTATAGGTATTTATAGGTATTCATAGGTATTTATAGGCATTCATAGGTATTCATAGGTATTTATAGGTATTTATAGGCATTTATAGGTATATATAGGTATTTATCGGCTGCCTGCGACTAAATAGGGAACGGTATGGGATAACATTAGATGAATGTCTATAAGTTTCCGATTGGATAGTGGGCGTTCTGCAGCTTTAAAAGCTACCGACGAAATGCAAGCAGCAGCAGCGCTTCATTAGCTGGAAATTGGAAGTTTTGGACCATAAGGAACTTCAGACTTGACATAAAAAAGTAAAAGTTATGGGAAGTGCAGCTGGATGAATTTTAGCCTGGAAGTGATTGCTGCACAGTGCACCGGACACGAAGTCTGTTTTTAGTCTTTGCTGATTTGTCAAGTTTTCCTTGAAATGATTACACGAACTGTGATCATTGATATTATCGAAGATTAGAGACTTTAATGCTGAAGTGAATGTGTCTTTCGGAAAATATCCCACAAACTCCTAATACTAACTTCTGCATATCTCAACCCATGCAGCAAATCTTCAGTGGGTTTCTTTAATACAATACACGAGTATGGAAAACTGGAACTCGCTGCAAACAGCAGGGCGGCAACGTTTGTTTTTGAATTTATGCATGGAAACACAAAATCTCCGACGTGATTTGAATGCCACAAAAAATCTTATTCCATCGGCCGACAGCAGCAGTCACTTCCAAGGGAGAAAAACAACGGCTTCTTTACTGCGCTTTTCCTTAAGGTATCGATGAACTGGAAAAAATTGTGAAATGCCGAAGAAAAGATTGACATATTGCGTGCTATTGAAGTTTTGGTGAGATTCTGAAAATTATTTTGTGAAATTTGCACAATAAATAATTATTTGTCCAGCGTGTTTTTCTGCAAATATGAGCACTTTATTATTATTAATAACACAAGGGATGTAATTAGCTCATTAATTTCGGTTACAGTATAATGTTCTTATTGCTGTATTTTTTGACACATGCAGTACAACCACCCATTTGCTCGATTTCTTTTTTTTTAATAACTGCATGAGTTATTTCCTAGGCAGTACGTAAACAACACTTTACAGTAACAATTGTTGTAGAAAGTAATTTAGGGAGCGTTCGACTGACAGGCAAAATGATGTCTTCGAGACCTGACTTGTCAGGGACATCAGCCAGGTGCGCTGGTTTCGTCCAGTTAATTCGAGTTTGAGGCACTGATCTTCAGTCGATTACCTGCAAAACTTCAAAGAACTTAATCAGTCTTACTCTGTAAAAAGGAGGCATTCGATCTGCTTAAGTTACTTGTGTTGCTTCTCAACACCAGCAACACGATGCAAAGTGACGAAGCCAACACTACCGTCCTTAGTTCTAGATAAGTGAAGTCTCGTGGGAGCGGCTTATCTCAGTTTTAAAAAAGCTAATTAAATAACATAAAGCCGGGGCCACACCTGGCATTTACAAACGCAACTCAAGACGAGGTTGTACAGCTCGTACGTCGTTCGTGCTACCGTATCTATGCTGCCATCTTTGAACATGTATCGCAACACCGTGCGAGCGGCATATTTCGCACGAATTTGTGCGTGTGATGGCATAGTGTGGGTCCGTTATAAGAGAGAAACGGTACAATAAACATAACTGTGGAAATAATACACCTATTACATTTAAAGTCAAGTTTAATACATTCAAGTGAATGAATACAATTTTTTCTAAGTCAAGTAGGTTGAAGTACGAAAGATGGAAAATAACATATGTACTGTTTGAAAGGTAAAGGTATAGTCAAGTTGACAACATATCTCAAGGAGAAAACCAACAAGCACTAGTTCGCGCTGCAAATATTGGCCAACTGGCACAGAGGAATGTACGGCTGCAGTCGACCGAAGATCATCAAAAGCTATGGCGCCAGCGACTGAAGGCTCTTGTTTCGACGACCCCCGACCATCCCATTTCTTGTTAAGGTCAGCACCCCCGCAGTGGAGCAAAAACTTGTTTTCTGGCATCTTTCCCGTTCCAGCTCTCTCTGAGTATGAGAACCAATGCTCAAGCTGTCCATCCGGCGTAGAGTAATATTGAACAACAGCAGAAAAAATGCAACAAAATTTTACTTCTCATTTTCAGTCGGTGAAAAATTTCTGCAATGCGAAAAAAATAATAATAACCCAAATCACGTTACCATTTTCAGTGATCTACCTACCCAGGGTATAAGAACGCCAAAGGTAATATTCATATGCTCTGAAACCTATCATCATATTCTACTGGTAGTAAAACTTGAATCAATAGTTGATCCTGTTGGAAGATTTTCATTATATCAACCCTTTCATAATGCCTGCCAGCTGCCATCCTTGGTGTTCCAATACTCTACAAGCGTTAATGTTTGCTGTTGCACCAGATAATCTTTACTCCAATCACTGCAATAACTGAACAATTGTTCCTAGTTTTCTGCACATTTTTTCTTTATTCCGTGACTCGCTTCGCCGAATTCCGGAGTTCATTTGTTCCAAAATACAAGCAAGCGGACCTGTTGTGCTTCATTAATTCAGCACAAATTCGGGCGTTAATTCAGTAGCTTGCTGAAATATTCATGAGACCGCGGCATTGCTGGCATCGTAGCTTACGTTGAGTGAATGCTTAATTTTCCGTTCATTACACTGCGAATTATCTGAAACACTTTGGATAGCACATAGACATAGGAGAGTGAATTTTTTCTGTTCATTCCTACGGTCAGTTTTAATTAAACAAAAATCATATTTTGGCGGTATTGTAGGCCTGAGCATTAAGAAAGAATATATATTTTTTTTGTTTATTCATACTTTTACTATAGCTCACATTCAATACACCTTTTAAACTGTGGTCAATTTGAATGTATAGTTCTAAAAAATTATTCATAATTCAGGATTAGCTCCACAGCGTATACTGTGCAATTTATTCTCATATGAAAAGAATTAGAAGTAATTCATACATCACCTGAATTTGCTAATTTCAACGTTGAAATTTTTCTCGTGTACCAGAGAATCATCCGAAATTCAATTAATAATAGACTATTCTTAGCATTTCTCTTACGTCAACGTTGACTTTACTGTTCAATGGGAAAGAATTAAAATTACTAATGACCCGAGCCGTCAAGAAATGATGGCAGAGAATTAGTACTTGCGCGAAACGCCTGTTTCCTACTACTTTAATTTACTATTCATAAGACTTCTCAAACTAAATTTAATATTCTCAAGGTAAGGTCAACTTAGACCACACCCTCGCCTGGGAAAGCCACATGCACTGGTTTGTTCTGCGGGTATAGGCAAGGCAACCGAGAAAACGAGAAGTCTAGGTAGCGTTGGTGTAGGCCCACTGGCCCCAGATGAGTAAGTGTAGTTACAGTCGACCTCGGGTCACCAACAACTGTGGCGCCAATTTGACGGAAGGAACAATTGGCCCGAGACCCCCCCATCCCCTCATCTCCAAGAAAGGCAGTTCCGCTACGGCGCCGTGCAAACACATACAACTGCCGAGTCAGCACACCAAGATCTGCAAAGAGCTCGCGTGCCCGGCTGGGCATCGAACATGCGAGCGATACAAGGTGCTAGAGCTGAGAACGGAAGCATGCTGCTAACGTGAAGATTGAATTTAATGTTATAGTGGTACTTTCCGAAGTAATTATAGCATTTCTGTCTTCTTCTATGAACTTCTATGGTCGTTATGTCTAGGCTATAATTTCCCCCTCTCTATCTCCATTTAGGGAGACAGGATATTTTCAGCACTGCATGATAATTCATAATTACCAAAATAATGCAACAAATACTGTTGCGTTGTTACGTACGAGAAAAAAGCCAGAACAACTTGAAGCTATCCAAAGATCATTCACGGTCAAAATTCAAGGCATGCTATCACTAGATTGGGGAGTCGAGCTATTTACAATCATACATGTTTGGAAAATTCCGGAAGGTATCACAGTGAATGTGCATGAATGCATTGTCGCCTGACACTCAGAAAGAACTGGAAGGACTTGAGATACACGCATCCCAAGCAGAGATGGCGGCAAAGTCATGGCGATAAAATATTCTAATAGCTTCACAGTACGGGGGGCTAGATTGTTTAACAAAATACTTCAACATATTCGAAACGCCACTAATATGAAAGTTATAGAGTTTAATAATTTGCCGGATTCTTAGTTAAGAAGAGTACCAGATAGACCAGTCGTCAGCGGTTACGTGCACTGGGGAAATAATTCGCTGCTGACGAAAATAGGGTATACATACATGTAAATAGGTTCGTGTCAGGCTCTTAATGAAATAGATAGGCGAAAATAGGCCAGGTTACAAATGCTGTAATTATGTTGCAGCTCTATTAATGGAGATCGATAACCGGAGGTCAGACCAGGTTGCAGAAGATGGCCAAAGTGAGATTCGTTATCCTCATAAGTGAATTCACTTCTTGCCCAGTGAAAGTTGAAGTCCAAACAATGAAGATATTTACAGCTTCTCTTAGCGCTGTCATAAAATTTGATTTTCTTGCTCTCTCCATACATTGAAACTATATTTGATCTCAGTTTACGATGTGTAAACAGAGTAGATGATAAGTGAAGCATAGGAGAAGCGATATTTCACTGTACAGTAGACGCAGCGATATTTTTTGGTGCACTCTGCCTTTGATGGAGCTCTTTTCGTTCGATGGCAAAAATTTTGAAATACTGAAGTTGCACCATTGCGCATCTCGAATACGCTGCGGGAAATTTAATTAATTTCAATGATTTTTCACTGCTAGTTAATATACGAGTGAACTGATTATTTTCACGTCAGGCAAAAGAAGGAAGAGTGTGCCACTCAAATTAATTGAGACACAGAGTACTAATCTTTTAAGACAATTTCTGTTTGCCGTTGTAGCGTATCGTTCAGAAGTATATTAGTAACGAAAGTATGATCAATAAAAAAGGTTCATCAAAAGTTACTCGCTGTTGTTTTTGACAGCGGGGGCACTCTATCAATCTACAATTTATATTTTTCCTGTAATTTTGCTGTGAAGCTTTCTAGGGATTAGAGGCCGAAGGGGGAAGGAAGGTATTTCGAGCCTTGAAAAGGACGCTACCGTATCCAGGACACTGGGTAGCAATAGGACAAACCCGGGGACGGCATTTAACTTATAGCGCACCTTAGCCAAGGAGGTTGTAATAGAGAGGAGCGCACCCTTTCTATTTATCCTACGGGAGCGTTGCGAGTAAACTTTTCCCTTAAACTGGCTGAGTGGCTTATCCAATCGGAGAGAGGCATTGCCTCGCGCAGCCTATATAGGAAGGAGTCCTGAGCTCAAATTTTTATAGCCGTTAACCATCGACGAAATTCCGAGCGGATGGAAGTATGTAAAGGAAACTTGTATCCTGTATACCGTCTGATGATGAAAGTAACAGGGTGAGCACTGGGATATAAATCTTCAGACACAATTGTCTTTGCAAAAATATTGAAGAACTGCCTATCTGTCTTTATCTTCCTTAATTATATGTGCTGACCACTGCCACTTCAGCCACTTTAAGGACTCCAAACTCCAGCTTCGATCACGTGACAAAGCCATGTGTTTACTCGCCCAGAGAGTGCTTGGGCTTGCTCCTCCC
>LQNS02278070.1:7979849-7994702 GCA_001587735.2 Parhyale hawaiensis
TGACTGAACACCACACACAGAGCCGGGCATTCCTTCCCGGCTGGCCTATTCTTGGGAATTGCCGGATTTTCCGCATTCCGGTTAAAGAGACCATTCCGGATCGCGGTGAGGGCAGCAGGATTTTCCGAATTTCCACTGAGCAAAGAAAATGTTGAGGAACGAAGAAATGGTGTGGAAAAGGTAGAAGGATTATTGCAGTTGTGGGTAAAGTCCGTGCAAAATGGCAGAGTTTGGAAGGTAAACTGTCTGATTCTCAATGGTGCGGATTAGAATACAGGAAAAAGAAGGAAAGAAAAAGAAGGAAATAGCTGGAAATAACTAAGAGTGTTATAATTGGGCTATAGGAAAGAAGAAAAGGATGGATATAGCTAGCTAAGTAATCTAACAATTAGCGTTAAAAACTTAGACTACAGGAATGAAGAAGAAAAAGAAGGAAATTGTCACTAAAGTTGATCTAACCAGGAGTGCTAAAATTAGAATACTGAAAAAGAAGGAAAAAAGGAAATAGCTAGTAAAAATGTAACTAAGAGTGTTAAACTTGGAATACAGAAAAAAGGTATGATATGAAAAAGTAAAAGTAGGACATAGCTGGTAAAACACACATTAGGAGTGCTAAAATTGAAATGCATGAGAATATAAAGAAAAAGCAGAAACGAGTTTGTAAACTTAATTAAACTAAACACTGTCAAATCTGGAATATAGGAAATGGAGAAAAAGATATTATCTTGCTAACTCTGAGTAACTAAAAACGGTGAAATTGCAACACAGGATAAATGAAAGTATGAGAGGAAAATAGCTTGTAAATTTAGTACTACTGCGAGTGCTGTAATGAGATGCGGAAAAAATTAAATATTAACAATGAAATACAAGAAATTTTTTCCTTCGTCTCGAATTACCTGTCATTTAAGTTTGGGTGGTTGTCTGTTATTTAGCGATGGGCTGGCAATATAGAAACATTGAGAGAAATTTTTGCTATTATTATTGCAATTTAGGATTTAAATGAAGATGAGTGCTGCCTTGCTCGTTGTTACGAGGTTGGACGATCTGTTTCCAAGCCAGGGATAAAGTCCTGCTCTTCGGCAATGCAGCGTCAACATAGCTGCCATTCATAATCCACTATCAGAGAAAAGGTCAATATAGCCTGTCCAGAAAAGGAGACAAACGAGAGGGGGTGCAGTGATCAAGAACCGTCCGCATACAACGCCGTAGTTTGAACAAGTTCCAGTCGACTGCAGCTGTACAGTTGCGTGGCCGCTAGAGGGAGTTTCTGCTACGTGACCCAACGCACATAGGCTTCCTAGTTGGGGTATGCAGTCAGAGTAAATGTGCATTTACGTTTCGAAAATTTAACGTTTCGAACTATCCACTCGCCTCGGTGAAAATGAAGCAGGACGAGACAAAATAATCGTCTACTGATAACATTGGTCTACGAAAATATTCTTTATTTTACTCTCTTGTAAAGGCTTTAATTGCAACAAATTCTCCGTTGGACGCTGATTTCAGACCCCCGGCTAAAACTTGGCTAGTAGACGCTCGTAGCTACTTGACATTCTCGTAGGATTAGCATTGTAGGACATGTCTACGTGATCATATTGATTTATAGGTATTTATAGGTTTTTATAGGTATTTATCGGCTGCCTACGATTAAATAGGGAGCGGTATCGGATAACATCAGATAAATGGCTCTAAGTTTCCGATTGGATAGTGGGCGTTCTGCAGCTTTAAAAGCTACCGACGATATGCAAGAAACAGCAGCGCTTCAGTAGCTGGAAATAGGAAGTTTTGGACTAAAACGAACTTTAAACTTGAAATAAAAAAGTAAAAGTTATGGAAAATGCGGCTGGATGAATTTTAGCCTGGAAGTGATTGCTGCACAGTGCACCGGACACGAAGTCCGAAAAGAGCGTATTTAGTCTTTGACGATTTCTGAAATTTTCCTGGAAATGATTACACGAACTGCGACCATTGATATTATCGAAGATTAGAGACTTTAATGCTGAAGTCAATTTGTCTCTTGGAAAATATCGTACAAACGCCTAATACTAACTTCTGCATATCTCAACCTATGCAGCAAATCTTCAGTGGGTTTCTTCAATACAATACACGAGTATGGAAAACTGGAACTCGCTGCAAACAGCAGGGCGGCAACGTTTGTTTTTGAATTTATGCATGGAAACACAAAATCTCCGACGTGATTTGAATGCGACAAAAAATCTTATTCCATCGGCCGACAGCAGCAGTCACTTCCAAGGGAGAAAAACAACGGCTTCTTTATTCCGCCTTTCCTTAAGGTATCGATGAACTGGAAAAAAATTGTGAAATACCGAAGAAAAGATTGACATATTGCGTGCTAGTGAAGTTTTGGTGAGATTCTGAAAATTCTTTTGTGAAATTTGCAACATTAAATAATTATTTTTCCAGCGTATTTTTCTGCAAATATGATCACTTTATAATTATTAAGAACACAAGGGAAGTTATTAGCTCATTTTGGTTACAGTATAGTGTTCTTATTGCTGTATTTTTTGACGCATGCAGTACAACCACCCATTTGCTCGTTTTCTTTTTTTTTAATAACTGCATGAGTTATTTCCTAGGCAGCACGTAAACAACACTTTACAGTAACAATTGTTGTAGAAAGTAATTTAGGGAACGTTCGACTGACCGGCAAAATGATGCCTTCGAGACCTGACTTGTCAGGGACATCAGCCAGGTGCGCTGGTTTCGTCCAGTTAATTCAAGTTTGAGGCACTAATCTTCAGTCGATTACCTGCAAAACTTCAAAGAACTTAATCAGTCTTACTCTGTAAAAAGGAGGCATTCGATCTGCTTAAGTTACTTGTGTTGCCTCTCAACACCAGCAACACGATGCAAAGTATCGAAGCCAACTCTACTGTCCTTAGTCCTGGATAAGTCAAGTCTAGGAGAGCGGATTATTTCAATTTTAAAAAGCTAATTAAATAACATAAAGGCGGCGCCACACCTGGCATTTACAAACGCAACTCAAGACGAGGTGGTACAACTCGTACGACGTTCGTGCTACCGAATCTATGCTGCCAACTTTGAACATGTATCGCAACACCGTGCGAGCGGCATATCTTCGCACGAATTTGTGGCATAGTGTGGGCCCACTATAGGAGGAAACGCTATAATAAACATAACTGTGGAAATAATACACCTATTACATTTAAAGTCAAGTTTAATACATTCAAGTGAATGAAGACAATTTTTCTAAGTCAAGTAGGATGAAGCAAGAAAGGTGGAAAATAACATATGTACTGTTTTGAAAGGTAAAGCTATCGTCAAGTTGACAACATATCTCAAGGGGAAAACCAACAAGCACTAGTTTGCGCTGCTAATATTGGCCAACTGGCCCAGAGGAATGTACGGGTGCAGTCGACCGCAGATCATCAAAATCTATGGCGCCAGCGACGGAAAGCTCTTGTTTCGGCGACCCCCAATCATCCAATTTCTTGTTAAGGTCAGCACCCCCGCAGTGAAGCAAAAACTTGTTTTCTGGCATCATTCTCGTTTCAGCTCTCTTTGAGTATGAGAACCAATGCTTAAGCTGTCCATGCGGCATAGAGTAGTCTTGAACAACTGCAAAAAAAATGGAACAAAATTTTACTTCTCATTTTCAGTCGTTGAAAAATTTCTGCAATGTGAAAAAAAATAATAATAACTCAAATGACATTAACATTTTCAGTGATCTACCTACCCTACCCAGGGCATAAGAACACCAAAGGTAATGTTCATATGCTCTGAAACCTATCATCATATTCTACTGTTAGTAAAACTTGAATCAATAGTTGATAATGTTAGAAAAATTTCAATATATTAACCCTTTCATACTGCCTGCCTGCTGCCATCCTTGGAGTTCCAATACTCTAGAAGTGTTAATGTTTGCTGTTGCACCAAATAATCTTTACTCGAATCACTGCAATAACTAAACAATTGTTCCTAGTTTTCAGTACAGTTTTTTATTCCATGACTCGCTTCGCCGAATTCCGGAGTTCATTTGTTCCAAAATACAAGCAAGCGGACCTGTTGTGCTTCATTAATTCAGCACAAATTCGTGCGTTAATTCAGTAGCTTGCTGAAATATTCATGAGACCGCGGCATTGCTGGCATCGTAGCTTACGTTGAGTGAATGCTTAATTTTCCGTTCATTATACTGAGAATTATCTGAAAAACTTTGGATAGCACCTAGATATAGGAGAGTGAATTTTTTCTGTCCATTCCTAAGGTCAATTTTAAGTAAATGAAAATCATATTTTGGCGGTATTGTAGCCCTAGGCATTAAGAAAGAATACTCTTTTTTTTATTGTTCATTCATACTTTTACTCTAGCTCACATTCAATACACGTGGTAAAATGTGGTCAATTTGAATGTATAGTTCTAATTTTAGGGAGTAACAAAATCTATTTAGTTTTAGTTCCATTTCTGTTTTCGAATAACTGTTAGCTTTAACTTTCTATAACTAGTAAACTTATAGCCAATTCGTATTTATAGTTGAACTTTCATAAATCAGTCAATTTAGAGTGTACCTGAATTCCAATTGTGGGTATACTAGCTTCTATATATAGTGCATTAGTTTTCTGCAGTACAGTGCTGTTATATGGAGTTTGGCAATATGGGAGTCATTATGAAATCATCATAAAGTTTTCATGCAGCCACAAGGTTATCATAACGTAACATTGAAATCATTATGGAGTTATCATGAAGTTATCATAAAGTTGCAAAGTTTTTGATGAAGTTATTGTGCAAAAACATTAATACGTCGTATAATCTTTTACCTGGAGCCGAATTCCCTGTATGACTAATCCAAAAATAAACAAAATCAAAACTCGTACATTCTAGTATTATCATGACTTCCCTATACTACCTAGAATAATCTTTGCAAAGTAAATGCATTTCACCCAAGAAATAATGTTGAGTACCTTCTTAACCATAGCGCTAGTAAAACTCCTATTTCTACTCTTACTCTCAAAATTCCAATGATTTTTCCACTTTCCAACTAAAAAAAAAATTACTAGTGTAAAATGTTCTAAAATCAGAAAAGTTACAGAGAGTAAGAGTTTTCAACATTCATCCTGAGAGTATAGGAAAAAGCGAATTAAATTCAGAAATATGTCTACCATAAGATATTTATAAACAAGAAACGACTTCTAGCAAAAAAAAAAAATTATTCATAATTCAGGATTAGCTACCCAGCGTATACTGTGCGAATTATTCTCATATGAAAAAATTATACAAATACTTAGAAATAATTCAAATATCACTGGCATTTGCTAATTCCAACGTAGAAATTTTTCTCGTGTGCCAGTGAATCATTCGAAATTGAAAGTAATAATAGACTATTCTTAGCATTCCTCTTACGTCAACGTTGACTTTGCTGTTAAATGGGAAAGATTTAAAATAACTAAGTACCCGAGCCGTCAGTAAATGATGGCAGAGAATTACTACTTGCGCGAAACGCCTGTTTTCTACTACTGTACTATTCACAAAATTTCTCAAACTAAAATTTAAAATACTACCTGACGATTGAATTTAATGTTAAGGTGGCACTTTCCGATGTAATGATAGCATTTTTTTCTTCTATTCACTGCTGTGGTCGTTATGTCTAGGTTATAATTTCCTCCTCTCTATCTCCATTTAGGGAGACAAGCAATTTTCAGCCCTTTATGATAATTCATAATTACCAAAATAATACAATAAAAAAATACTGTTGTGTGTTTACGTACGAGAAAAAAGCCAGAACAACTTGAAGCTAAGATCGTTCACGGTCAAAATTCGAGGCATACAAGAGTACGATTACCACAAACGACTTACCCGTCTCCAGTTGCTATCACTAGAATGGGGAGTCGAGCGACTTACAATCATATATCTTTGAAAAAACTTCTGGAACGTATCACTGTGAATGTGGATGAGCGGATTGTCGCCAGACACTCGGAAAGAACTGGAAGGACTTGGGATATTCGCATCCCAAGCAGAGACAGCGGCAAAGTCGTGGCGATAAAATATTTTAATAGCTTCACTGTACTGGGAGCAAGATTGTTTGAAAAAATAACTCAGCGTATTCGAAACGCCAGTGATATGAACGCTATAGAATTGAAAAATTGTTGGATGCTCATTTAAGAAGAGTACCAGATAGACCAGCCGTCAGCGGTTACGTGCACTGGGGAGATAATTCGCTGCTGACGAAAATAGGGTATATATGTTGTGCGCGTTTGGTGGATTTGCGCGATCGATCGATCGCGCAAATCCACCAAACTCGCACATCATATATACATGTATATAGGTTCGTGTCAGGCTCTTAATAAAATATATAGGCGAAAATAGGCCAGGTTGCAAATGCTGTAATTATGTTGTAGCTCTATTAATGGAGATCGATAAGAGAAGGTCAGACCAGGTTGCAGAAGATGGCCAAATTGAGGTTCGTTATCCTGATAAGTGAATTCACTTCTTGCCCAGCGAAAGTTGAAGTCCACACAATGAAGATATTTAAAGCTTCTCTTAACGCTGTCATAAAATTTGATTTTCTTACTCTCTTCATACATTGAAACTATATTTGCTCTCAGTTTGAGATATGTAAACAGAGTAGATGATAAGTGAAGCATAGGAGAAGCGATATTTCACTGTACAGTAGACGCAGCAATATTTTTTAGCGCACTCTTCCTTGATGAAGCTGTTTTCGTTCGAGGGTAAAAATATTGAAATACTGAAGTTGTACCAAGGCGCATCTCGGATACGCTGCGGGAAATTCAATTAATTTCAATGATTTTTTACTGCTAGTTCATATACGAGTGAACAGATTTTATTTCGCGTCAGGTAAAAGAAGGAAGAGTGTGCCACTCAAATTAATTGAAACACAGAGTACTATCTTTTAAGACAATTTCTGTTTACCGTTGTAGCGTATCGTTCAGAAGCAGATTAGTATCGAAAGTATGATCAATAAAAAAGGTTCATCAAAAGTTACTCGCTGTTGTTTTTGACAGCGGGGGCACTCTATAAATCTACAATTTACATTTTTCCTATAATTTTGCTGTGAAGCCTTCCAGGGATGAGAGGCCGAAGGGGGAAGGAAGGTATTGCGAGCCTTGAAAAGGACGCTACCGTATCCAGGATACTGGGTAGCAATAGTACAAACCCGGGGACGGCATTTAACTTATAGCGCACCTTAGCCAAGGAGCTTCTATTGAGAAGGAGGGAGCCTTGCGGCCCAAATACAGATTCGCCAGTGAGTCAACCAGATCTCTTATGGCTGTGAGATCTCATTGGTGGATGTCACGGGGAGCAGTGAGTTTCACGAGGGAGCAGTAGACAAACCGAGAAACTGATATGCGATTGGTGCATCCGATTACTGGCGGACAGCCATAAGAGACTCTTGAGCTTCAACGAGCTAGGCTACTGGCTCCCTCCTTCTCTATACAAGCTCCTTGACCTTAGCCAATTAAGGAGGTTCTAATAGAAAGGAACGCACCATCTCTATTTACCCTACGGGAGCGTTGCGAGTAAACTTTTCCCTTAAACTGGCTGAGTGGCTTATCCAATCGGAGAGCGGCATTGCCTCAAGCAGCCTATATAGGAAGGAGTAATGAGCTCAAATTTTTATAGCCATTAACCATCGACGAAATTCCGAGCGGATGGAAGTATGTAAAGGAAACTTGTATCCTGTATACCAGTTGATAATGAAAGTAACAGGGTGAGCACTGGGCAAGGAGGTTCTATTAGAGAGGAGTGCACCCTATCTATTTATCCTACGAGAGCGTTGCGAGTAAACTTTTCCCTTAAACTGGCTGAGTGGCTTATCCAATCGTAGAGCGGCATTGCCTCACACAGCATATATAGAAAGGAGTCCTGAGCTCAAATTTTTATAGTCATTAACCATCGACGAAATTCCGAGCGGATGGAAGTATGTAAAGAATACTTGTATCCTGTATACCATCTGATGATGAAAATAACAGGGTGAGCACTGGGATAAAAATCATCAGACACGATTGTCTTTGACAAAATNTTGAGGAACTGCCTGTCTGTATCTTCCTTAACTATATGTGCTGACCACTGCCACTTCAGCCAGTTTAAGATCTCCAAACGCCAGCTTCAGTCACGTGACAAAGCCATGTGCTTACTCGCTCAGGGAAGGCTTGCGCGTACTCCTCCCATTGAAGCTCCTTGGCACTGGGATATAAATCTTCAGACACGATTGTCTTGCAAAAATATTGAAGAACTGCCTGTCTGTATCTTCCTTAATTATACGGGCTCACTGCCACTTCAGCCACTTTAAGGACTCCAAACGCCAGTTTCGATTACGTGACAAAGCCATGTATAATGAGCGGGTCTCTCACGAACCCGAACGAGGAGGGTAATCTTCGAGGAACTGGAATCGAGAGGTCGTACCTGAATAAACGTGGATACATCCACTACCAGGAAATCTCACTTCACTACATATGTAGTCACTCAGAGAATTTACGGCTATGCTGCTAAATTTTCTTTCAGAAGACATTTACAGCGTAGATATCAGCCAAGAAAAAGGAAATTTCGATTAGTAGTAATTTTCTGTCGTCATTTAATGACGCAATGGGTCACTACTAAATATATATGTATCTATTTAAAATAAATGTACTTGTGAACTATTAGATAGTTTGAAAACGAGGAATAATTAATCCATCATTAGCAAGTAGTTAAGGTATAGCCTTGACCTTGTCAGTATATAAACAGCGGTTATCAGCATTTGAGAGGAATAATTCAGTTGTCATTAGTATATGCTAACAGTTTTTTAATTCATTTTTATGCAGAGAGAATATTCCGATTTTTAAAGCAAAATTCATTCATCATTAGTAAGCGCCCAGCGACGCTTCCACGACAGCATCGTTTGTCATCCTTCCAATGGACTTCAGAATTTTGAAATGAAATTCTCGATTTGGCATTCGCAACTGTGTCCAAACCAGCGACAAAAGACGAACGATGTGACACTGACTACCGCTTAGCATGCATGAAAGCAGCGCATTCGAACACATGCAAATGATGCTGTCGACTTCAGTTTGGGTTTGAGTCGTAGAATTAATTTTCGAACTTCCCTACAGTTGTGAATTTTGTGAACAACTTTAGAGAGAATTATTCCGCTTTACCCTCGCAGTATTCTCGGCCGTCCCAGAATCTGAAATTGCAATACAGTTTCTGAGCCGCCAAAAATCCTGCTATGGCAAACTTATTCAGTCTTGAAAGGATAAAATTAAGGTTTAAAGTGCTCCATAGTTGGAGATTTTAGTCGTTTTCTGTTTGGGTGCGTAAACCTAAGTTTAAAAAATTCCTCTAATTGCAGATTTAGCTAAAAAATCTATTTAAATATTTCAGCTTCACTGCGTTTCAGTTTAGAACTTAGATTAAAATCCTAATTTTTCCCCGTGATTGCAGGTTTTGAAGTTATTATGAAAAAAGACATTTTCTGTTTTGCTCGCTTTCGAGTATGCCGCCTCCAACAGTTTATTTTTTAAGTATGACACAGTTAAACCTTTTGCAAACAGTGCTGGAAGTCAAATTGCTTCGATGCATGGAATTAATTCTCGAAATCAAAATTATTTATAATTTCTGTCCCTGCGTTACAAATACTACGTAACGCTTTAGAGACCGTTGGTATTGTTTCATCCCGAGGAAAAAAAAAACAGGAGTAATTTAAGTTTTATTTTGCCCGTAATATTTATTTAAAGATGAAAAATTCTACGAAAAACACTGTGTTAATATTTCATTTAACTCTCACAATTTTGTAAATGTTACACTTATGAGGAGAGTACTAACTGAAGTTAATTAATTACGAATCTTTTACAGTCTTTTGTAAGAAACGGTAAATTAATATAGCACAACGCCCTTTTAAAAAATTAATTCTATCGTGTGTGTTGTAAATAATTAATAACATGAGTGACTTCCGGCAAACTTATTTACGTGAGTAACTAAAGGGCACATTCTCACTTCTCATCATTCTTCCCTCATCTTCATGCTTCTGTAGCAAAAACTTAATAATAATTTTTAGTTAAATTTAACTCACCTACATAGTTAATTTATCTCCCTTCTAGTGGAGTCTGAGACCATTTTTAAAAATCCGCGAAAACACTGAAGTCTAAGGTTAGTCTCATTGAATTATTTTACCCTAATTGCAGTTCCTGTAGGAAGGAAATACTGTGCCCTCGGGTAACATTGGTCACAGGTGAAGCTGGAATATGCTACCTTAGGGAACAGCAACCGTGCCACATCTTATCCATTCCTCATTCCTGAATTACCGATCCATCATTCTCGATTCCCAGACGAGAAGTCGGTGGTGTCAGCATTAGGTCTAATGATGGGAGCTTGTCAAGGGGATAACGAGGTCATAAAATAGAACTTTGGGCGCATTCTCGGAGGTGAATGGCGCACCATTAAAATGCAAACGTGAGCTGGAAAGTGCGTAGACTTGTCGATTTCGGAATAACTCGATAGAGATTAACAACGCCCAGTAAAATTGAGCTAGAAAGGCTGTAAAAACATCCATAGACGAGTAGCAATATTCCCATGAATGTGACAGGACGCCTGGAGAAGTTGCTATTAGAAGGAAAATATATTCGTGACTTAAAGCTGGAAAGTTCGTGGACTGGTGAAGATATCGTTACAGCAGAGGACTGAATATGCTCCTTTGTGAGGAAAAGTTTATTCATTTTTCTCAATTTAAAGGAAATTATAGCGTTTTTTTGTTAATCTCAGCAATTTTCTCGTCATTTCTGCTGTTCTGAAAATTGCAACCCGTTTGATGATTTCAGCTTAAGTACTTTTTTGGAAATTTCAGCCCATCTGAGTAAATTTCAGCGCTTCTCTCAAATATTCAATAATTCTGCTGATAATTTCTTAATTTCCACGAAAATTTTAGGTATCTTCTTAAATTTTCAACCCGTTGTCTAAGATTCAGAGCCTTCTTCAAATTTCTCATTCCTCTTCATTTCACAGCGCTGATTTATTCCGCAATTTTACTGAATTTGCTTCACAACAGAGAATTTTCCTCGTCTTTTCTCTAGTTTATCACTCAGCTTGTCCAACGAATTTCTGTTCAGTGTTTTGCACAACACACTTTTGAAAAATTCACAGCTGTCCTGGGAATTGTTCCGGGCCAGGTCAAAATTCTGCGAAGCGGTCTAGCTATTCCAGGCTTTAGAGGAGTCCGGGAATTCCCGCGGTGATGGTATAATTATTCCAGTTAGGTGAGGAGTTCAGAATTTTCACCATAGGATCAGCGTCAACACATTCTGCTCGGAGTTTGGATGCTGTAAACTGCAATATGGCGACAAGGGCAGGGACTTAGGTGCCAGGGTCAGGGCAAATACTTTAAATTGGCAATTGGATGCTGGAAATTCTAAGATTTTGATCAAAAGGGCCAGCGTCAACAGTTTTGTTTGGTGTTTGGATTATGCAAATTTTGACACCCTGTTGTCACTGCACACTTACATATATGTACTAACATTCATATGGATACCCATATATCTATAGATTTTCATATCATTTAAGTATACAGCTATACCGACACATTTAAAAATTTACTGAAATACCCAGACCTATCCACATAAACGTGCACACACGCTTCCATATTATGCAGCAATGCAGTTACACTGACACATTTAAGTGTACCTTATACCGACAAACCTCCTCCTACACACTTCCATACTGTACAACCATGCAGCTGCATAGCGGGACACACGAGCACAGTGGCATTCCAATCCATCCATTAATGTATATTTCACACTAATCCCATTCTGGCACACAATGCTCATCCATTAATAAATCTATAGCTTTTCTCTGTGTACACATCTATCTGACTGTGATCTACCTCTCGAAGCACTACATAATCCATTGCGCATCCCCACACACCTACTTTCCCAGGCATCCATAACGATAGACATCTACCCATTCTTTCTATCATATAGCACGCCGTCTCATTACCTAATCCTTTGCAAACATTAACATATCGACACTTTCGCAATCCTCACACTAAATGCTACACTGAGAGAGATATGATATGCAGTGCCAAAATCTAGCACGCATTGCTGTGCAACAACGGTAAATACCTGCCATGGCGTGCTATTACAGCTCGAAAAATGCAGCTTTCGTGTCTCACCAGCACACCAAAGCGGTTGTTTCAGTAAGTGCACCGAGATGCGTACTGGTTTCAGGAAAAATTTTTTTTCAGCGTGTGACATAATCAGTCATATAAACTTTTGTAGTCACTTCAACGCAAAACCCTGCTCTGAGAAAAAAAAGTGTTATTCCCAAACCCAGCACGCATTCCCGTGCAACCGTGCCTCGGCGTGCTTGTGCAACACGGAAACTTTGCAGTTTTCATACTCCTCGAGCAAGCCATGTCAGGTATATCCAGTTCGTACTCGAGAAAACGTGCTGGTTTGGAAACAACCCTTTTCTTCTCAGTGTGCATAACATTTGTACACGCCCATACCAATGTACCAGTACACACCTATCCAATGACACTGTTCTGCTTACGAAACTTTTTTATATCATGTAGCGTCCGGTCCTTCTTGACTGACTTCTGTTTTTGCAAGCCCGTGGCACGGGCTGCCTGTGCTCCAGCCCGTTCTCTGCTTCTTGATACCGGAGGTAGTGGTGGAGCGTGCTTCAGCACTGACTATTTCTAAGATAGTTTTCTATGCGTATTACTGCCATAATAAAATATCGTTAAACCAAAATATTATAAAACAAAACAGAAATTACACGTGACTTATATGGGTGAAGACTAAACAGTTACCGACGCAGTTGAAACTAGAGAGCACTCTGAGTGCGCATACCTCCGCCAAGCATGGCAACGGTAACGAAAAAATCATATTGGCTCTGAAACCATGATTTTTTCGTATCAATACTAAAATCTAATCAATTTGTGTCTTTTGATAGCATTAAGAATTTCTACAATTTTCATAACGATTCGTTCATAACTTTTTGAGTTATGCTGATTACAATGATTATGACAAACCCAAGTCAAATACACCAACAGACACACCGATCATCACCAAAAATTAATCATTCATGTCTTTTAACATTAGTTACAACTCCTGTAAATTTAATCAAGATCCATCCATAACTTTTTCAGTTATTGTGCTAACAAGCATAAAATCAAACATACAGACAAATAAACGAACAGACAGGGCGTCCAAAAATTTGGTCATTTATTCTTAGTATTATATCTAACAACTCACATATATTTCATGAAAATCCATCCATTACTGTTCGAATTATGGTCTTAAGAAAAAATGGGCAGACTGACAAAGAGACAGATGAACGGATTTTCACTAAAAGTTAATCATCTGTTTGTGTGAACATGCCCTAACGAAATTTACAGACAATCTCTGTAAATTTCGTAAAGATCCGTCCGTAACTTTTTGTGCAATCTTGGTGACAGACAAAGAGACACAGAGTCAAAGAAACAGAATAAAACAGATGAACAGAATAACAGACAGACAAACACGGCAAAAAACATAATCTCCTTGGTGGAGGTAATTAGATTTCTTGTAAAAGTAACCCTTTTGGTGCTTTTTCCAAGCGGGATGTGTAGTTGAGGAAGTTTCCCCTAAGTGGCCCTCATCCGGTCCTCCTATTGAGCGACCTTTCTACCTTCCTCTTCCTTCTCGTTTATGTCTAACTTAATTCATTTTCGCTTTGCCTACAAACTCATTAACTCCCTGGATCGCGAGGAGCTTTGAGGTGGAGGAAATTCTGGGCTGGAAATTTGGAAAAAGAATAGGTTTATTTTGGCTTTATTTGTAACCCGGTGAGCTGCCTACCTACGGGGCTTCGTTTCCCTAGGAGCGCGGGGGCGCAGGAAGCTCTTACAGCCAGTTGCGCCCCCTGGTGTCAATGGTGCTAACCCTTGAAATATTAACGCCCATACGATGCATAGCTTTCCTTGAGTGCAGCACTTGTTTCTCTGTAGAGCCAGGGGGCGAGGTGGTATTTACTATTTCCAGATATAGAAGGGTAGGGGGCACGGGCGGTTGCATACGAGCCTTCCATTGCTCTGGACAAATATTGGTCGACTGCAGCCGTGTTCTCCCTTAAGGCCAATTGGCCGATATTCACAGCACGAATCAGTGAGCGTGGGTTTCCCAGTAGAGGTTGCTGTCAAGTTGACATTATTTTCACTTTACCTTTATTTCTTATTTTAGGACAGAGGCTTTGCTAACAGTCCAAAGCCAAACATCACGAACAATTTGATCAATATTCAGTGACGTAACTGGATCTTAAGTATTAAGTGGGGATACCTTCCTTCCATCCCGGCTTTGTTTCCTTCTTTCGTACTTACATTGGAAATGCTTTTTTCTTTTTTATATCCTGACCGGCGGTGCCCATGCGCGGTGATCCTGTGTGAAACTACCCTTGCGCTTGGGTTGCGTGTCTCCTATGTGCTGTCAGCCTACGTGTCACTTCGCCTTGCTCTTTAGTATCGCCAGCTCAACGCTTAGGAAGAAATTGGCAGTTTTGTCATTTAATATCATTTGTACAGTATTTTCCCCGGGCTTGTGCATAGGACTGATTTGTGATAGCAAAGTTTTCGGGCTTAATTAAAGTTAATAAATAGACTTAGTGAGCAGCGGACACATATTGGAACTTAGAATTCCTTTGTTTGAGCTGTTACTATTCTAATGTGTACATACAACGAACAATCTCGTGTATTTCTCATATAGATGTTGTGCCCAACATATTAAAGATACAGCTCTGGGGCTATTCATCTACTATATAATAATTCACGTCGTGTTTTTATTTATTTATTTATTTATTTATTTATTTATTTATTTATATATTTATATCTTTCCTGTCACGCTCTATGGGAAT
>LQNS02278070.1:8015254-8027029 GCA_001587735.2 Parhyale hawaiensis
ACTGCACGATCCTATATTTTTCAGATATTTTATTGCTGAAGATGACCTAAATTTGTGGTCGAAACGTTCAATATGAGATTTTATTCGTTAGTACTCGTTTTTATATACCTTATCAGTTGATATATCAAGTTCCGAATTATTGTCTCTTAATTTTAGCTGCAACTGTATGTTCATTTTACTAATATTTCTTATTGAATTATTAGTGCAGGTGCTATTATTACCAATTGCTTCATGAAAGAACTATAATTGTAAGTAATATTAATTTTCCTGTTTCTTCTCGAGGTAATATTTCATATACAAATACACCTTAAGAAAGGTCAAGACAATTCATTAATGTCATAGTAAACAACCGAAAAGTCAACTTGACCTCGCAGGCTAACTAGACAACCCACACGCACTGTTCCGTGCTGCATACATAGGCTAACTGTCATCGGCGCTCTGCACACCTGCAGCCGACCACAGACTGTCAACAACTATGGCACCAGAGACGAAAGGCTCTGATACAGCAAGCTCCAATCCCTTGACAATCCCCATTTCTGGATAGGGTCAGCATCCCCGCAGTAGCATCCGAACAACAAATACTGATTCAGCACGCCAAGCGTCACCAGAACTCGCCTGCCTGGCATGAATACTCGCACTCCCATTTACTGCTTCTCACGGTAGCACGCAAGCATCCTACAATCCCACTACGAGGGTAGAGGAGAATAACCGTCGCAAATCACAGTTTAGCTAAAGGTGGTACTACATTCACTATACTTAGTCCTTTCAACTCGGTGTCATCAATGACGTCAGAAGCAATGACGTCATCACAAACCAATAGCAACACTTGATGACCTCATTTCGAACCAATAGCAGCGCTTAGCTTGTCCACGTGATATCCTATAGCACGGAGTGTGCCTCCAATCAAGGCCATCGCCTGTCATTTTGGCCAATGACGTCATAACCATTACGGAATGGATGAAGCTCTACTACTGTTTTGCGCGTCTCGTAATTAACTCTTTAAAAATAAAATTACTTTCTTTAGCTTAGCCATATCAGACCAGACCTCAGTTTATCGTTTCGAGTCCCTTCACATCCACTGAACCTGTCAAACAAAACTTCAAGTACGTCTTCCGAAAATCACAAAAGTTCCTTCCGTAATCAACTTCCCAATGGCGACCTCACCCCAGGACTGGGGAGCATTTGGTCTTCCTTTGTCTTTCTCTACCCCTCTCTCCCTTCCTCCCCTTTACTTCTACCCCTCTTTACTCTATGTATGTCTGTTTTCTTCCACGAACTTGTGCCCTTTCTTTTCCTCCGCATTCACGGATTTTCTTTCCTTCTACCTGTGCCCCTTTCACCCCTTTTCATGCATGCATCCATTTTCTTTCTGTCTTTTCCCACTTCCTTTCATTCTACTTTAAACTATTTTCTTTTCCTCTAGGTACATTACTCGTTTTCCCTTTTTTATACTTAAGCCTCTTTGTTTAAGCTCGCTTTGTTCCCTCTGCATCTTTCCCTTTCATTCTCTTCTTCTGGCCCCCACTTTCTTACCCTATGCTCCTCTATTTCACATATCCGAGCCATTTCTTATTCTTCATACATAACAACAATTAATCTTAGTGGGAAAATTTGCTTTCGTCCTCAACAGTGTACAACGGATAGATCAAAGTATTCATGTGATAAGCAAGAACGGTTAACTAAACTTTCAAAACTTAGCCATAACTTCAATTTTGTTATTTATTCTTCGTTCAAAATTTTTCATATAAAATTTAGATTCGTGCCACGGCCGAAACTTTTTAGCCATAATTCTACAGAATC
Organism: Parhyale hawaiensis; assembly: GCA_001587735.2. NCBI lineage: Eukaryota > Metazoa > Arthropoda > Malacostraca > Amphipoda > Hyalidae > Parhyale > Parhyale hawaiensis. The sequence goes on from LQNS02278070.1 coordinate 8,017,055, forward strand.
AAATTTTCAGAAGCATCGAGCTTCATATCTATTTTCTCTACATCAATAATATAGCATCAAGTTTCACAGCTTCAGAAAAAAATGAATATTACATGAATGTGGCTCTAATGCTAATACTTTTCCCTAGCAATCAAAACTCTGCAATAAAGACCAATGTGTATCTGTTTATGTATTTATATAACTCGTGGGCTCTTTACTGCATGGGGATAGGATATGGGGATATTCGACCCTCAAATTACTGTAACATATGCACGTGTTTAAAAAGTGAACACCGAGTTCACTGTAAGCTAAAACAAGCTCGGTTTACTATGAAACTAGTCAACAAGTATTAAAACAGTAAATTTTGACAGTTTCTCAGAATATCGGTAATATTATTCTGCTTACTGTTCCTACCAGTCGTCCTTTCGTCCGCTTGCCCGTACATTACGTCTTTGGTATAATATTCTTCAAGAATAGAATTTCTAGGATGCAAGCTTGGGAACAACTCATACTAGAGTCAAGCTGGAATAGCTTTCACATGCATTGCTGGGAATATATTTTCATACGTCGTGGCCATGATCCTGGTCCCCTCTTAAATAAAAATTGAAACTTCTGTCTTGTGGGACAGCCACTCGTCTCAGCTGGCAAATAATGAATAACTGCTACTCAAAAGGCATAATAAAATCTATCTCTGCTCGTCCATAATAAATCAGTTGAATTAAGGAGGTTGGCAAATAAGCTCTCGCCCATTAAATCGCATCCGAGTTAAGAATTATCCGCCGTAAATAAAATAATACCTCAGGGAATAAACCCCCAACTTGGCGCATCTTTTAGGCAAAATTCCCTAAAGTCTTTAGGAGTTTTCGCAGCTATGAGAAAAGTTCCGACCATCTTTAACCAAAAGAAGAATCTCACTCAAGCGCTTCAGGAAATTTTCGTCACAGCTGTACAGCGCTTGTGGGTAAATTGGGGTGGCGACTGTACGTACCTCCTGTTCTTCCTTCGAAATTTTAATTCATTATTCAGTCCTGCCTTTCTTGAAAGGAAAACACTATTTGAAATGTTGCATACATGCACGTACATGCATGTATAAATAACTACTTTGCCCGGCCGTCAAAATTATGACAAAGAAAATGTGCCTGATTTCTTTCGATTGTAGGACAGCAATAAGAAAACCGTGAGCTTTAAGAAATGACAGCACATTAATTACAACTGTCTGTTTCCCCAGCTACCGATTGTTATTGATATGAAGCCAAGTTAAGTAGTGAAAATCAGCAGTTCAGTTTTGGAGTCTGCCCGGCCCACGCAGCATTTATCTCTGTAGTGGAGAAACATTATCCAAGGAATAAAAAACGACTGAACAGAGTGGATAAAATAACTAAGCATACGGAATTCGAATAAAGTGACCCAATAGGTAATGGGATACAGTTAGGCACTGCTAATGTAACAAAGTGGGAAGCATCAGGAACAAAAGACGATTAACAGCAGAGGACGCTATTTATGTCCCAAAATCAGGCAGGTGACGCCAAGAAGTAATTAGTAGCACCTCAATCACATTCGATGAACTTTTTGCTGTACAGTTCGGGCCCAAGTTGGCTACTCTTTCATCCCCTTGGCAATCAGCAGATGAATTTTCTCCTAACGTATCCTTCAGATCGGGACGGCAGGACCAACCAACAAAGCAAACAAGCAGCCAACAAACATATTATACTAATATATATTGAATTTATGCTGCGTTTTGCTTAACTGCCCTGTGATTGAAAAATAAATAAAAATAACTATTGTAACTCAAAAGATAAAATAAAATTATAGTTACCCTAATAAATAAAGAAACAAAACTACAAAGATACCTGATATATTTGATATGAAAAATGGCATTAAAGAAGTCATTTTCAAGTGTCATTTTGTAACTTGATAGCGAGTATGCGCATTTTCATTGCTGAACGAGACGTCTATATATTTTTCCTGTAGCGTTTTTTCTTATCTTTTTGTAGCAATGTTTTCACTTCACTAATTCTCTATATTAATTTTTCTTCGCTATTATATTCTTTGAAATGTGTTTGCTGCATTTCCCTTCAGAAATTATTTCTAAAACTTGTGAGCATCAACAAAAAATCAATTTTTCCGTGTTATATAACACTAAGCTCATACCCGAGTGTAGTGAGTAAACTAGAAGTCAAAACACTCACACAAACTTCAGAGATCTCGAGGGGCCTAACAAGACTCAAAGTTTACGGAGCAGAGATCCTGACGAATTCATTTATTCATTCATCTCGAGCTCATTCATTCCCTTTTCTTAACAAAAGTCTCTGCAAAATATCACGAAACTTTGCAGCAAATCTTTGGCGAGTGCTGTCATAAAACATGTCGGCCGGCAATAAAACGTGTGTGAAACATGTCGTGGCCTTGCAATAAACGTGTGTGAAACATGCCGTGGCCTTGCAATAAACGTGTGTGAAACATGTCATGGCCTTGCAATAAACGTGTGTGAAACATGCCGTGGCCTTGCAATAAACGTATGTGAAACATGTCGTTGCCTTGCAATAAACGTGTGTGAAACATGTCGTAGCCTTGCAATAAACATGTGTGAAACATTTCGTGGCCTTGTAATAAGCGTGTGTGAAAAATGTCATGGCTTTGCAATAAACGTGTGTGAAACATGTCGTGGCCTTGCAATAAACGTGTGTGAAACATGTCGTAGCCTTACAATAAACGTGTGTGAAACATGTCGTAGCCTTGCAATAAACGTGTGTGAAACATGTCGTAGCCTTACAATAAACGTGTGTGAAACATGTCATGGGCTGGTTATAAAGCATGAAATATCGTACCTGAAACATGTTGGACGTATCTATGAAAAGTGCATCTAACTGTACGAGACATGTCGTCGCTGGCTGCGATGCGTGGAATACACGCTTGTTTATGCAAAGTGTATTAAATTGTTCGAAACATCGAGTGGGCTGGTTACGAAGTATGACAAAAAGGTAACTGAAACATGTTGAATGTGTCTTTGAAAGTGAACTAAAATGTACAAAACATGGAGTGGGGTGGCTGCGATTTACGAAATAAACGTGTCTAGTACAAGTTGGGTGTTCTCCATATTTTGTTTGATATAATATGTAAGACATGTTTAACCGTATCTGTTAGAACTGTAACGAAACATGCCTGACATACGTCAGACCGTCTAACCATAGTACGGTAAATTTTGTAGAAAAACATGTTATGACCCTGTAGTGAATTATGAAATAGCACGTGTGTAAAGCTCAATTGCAAAGACACGCGGGTAATACTACAAGCGTTAGATAGGCTACAAAGTATGAAATGCATCGTGTTTCAAAGATGTTCAATGTTTTTTCTGTGAAAACGGCAGTGAAATATATAAGAAACTTGCTAAGTTCTTCGTGGGAAAAATGCAGCGAAATAACGATATTGTTATCTGGAATGTCTTAAAAACGTGTCTGAGAAACATGAGCGATGGCTGATTTAAAGAGTGTAAATACGCGTTTGTGATACTTGTTTGGTGGCCGAATCTCTCCCAAGTATTTCCGGTGTGTTGCTGAGTCCAAGTGAACCACGGTTCCCATTCCTGTCCTGATGCACGTTTATATAGGACAAATAGGGCTTATTTTAGCGCTGTTGAATTACCAGTGGAGAATGGTTCCCGTTACAGGCTTGTCAGACATTTCTAGTGTTACACAAGAGCCACCCCAGTTCCATTGCATGTTCTTAGTGGAGAATGATTCCTATTCGAGTCTTTCGCATTCCCAGTGGTGAGCAATCTGATTCCAGTTCTATTACAATTTCCCAGTGCAGGAGGGTCCCTATTCCAGTCACTGTAATTACGGCTCTAAAACAACAAGGATGGCGGCTATCTCATTCCAGTCAGGAATGCGGGCAGTAATATGACAGGAATGTCGACCCAAATATTAATATTTGGCGAAAACTTTGCATTTTGCCTCTTCGTAGTTAAGGCGCAGCAAAATTTTTATTTTTATAGAGCCTTAATAATTTTATGAAATACTACCAAAGTATTACGATGTGGACCTTATGAATTGGACATTGGGCTATTATAATTGAATGATTATTACTATTATCATTATTGTTATATATATTATTATCTTTAACATGTCTCTCGTCCAGTGTATGCGGTTGCCCAAAATTCCTTAGGGGATAGGAAATTTATATTGTTTGCACTATTTTCTATCTGGAATGGTGTTATGACGTGACTCATATCATCTCCAGTATATCATCAATATGGTTGTCGTATGTCATACATATACCAGCAAAATTAAAATATTTGTTAAAAATTAAAACCCCTGAGCGGTATTTAGTCTTGTTTTTCACACACAACAGCTTTTCTTGTTCGGATATTGGCAGATAAGTGCATTTACAAGCAATAATTAATTCTGAAGTTACTGCTACTTACGTTTGCGTTTTATCCCTACATACTGTATATTACTTGTACAGTATATAGTGTTATTCGTCTGGGAAAAGTTAAACTCAGATTTATTTGCTACCCATTATTTCACAGCAGTTTTTCAGAACTTACTTTGCCAATGACTAAATCCGTGACAGTGCACCAGAACGTCTACACCGCGTAAAGTTTTTAAAACTTTTTTCATCTTCTTTGTCAGCAAATAAAAACGACAGTTATTGCTATAGTTCAAATGTCTACCTAGTCCCGCCAAGTTCTCCCACAGCTGTTATTATTACCGAAGCTTTTTTTACCTACAAGGGTAACACTAAAAGTACACCAGTACGTTCACCCCAGAAAATTTCATAAGTCCCCCCTACACAGAACAGAGGAGGCCAATTATAGAGCAATAAAACAGCAGTGGAATACAAGATGGGTTATAATCTGCCAGATGTTGAGCCCAAAGTTCTTTATTGAAGAAGTTGGGAGCGGAAACGGTCTGGGCTTGGGAGTGAGACAGGTGGTCCGCTGTAAGTGGGAATGTAGGCGGGATGTAGGAAGTCTAGTATTCTCGTTTTAAGCCTAGATAAGATCCTATATAGATGTACAGACGGTCTTTCTTCGAATTTACGAGAACAAATAAAGGCCACTCTCTAGTACTTTCGATTGAGACCTAGATAAATTTGCATCTAGGAGCATGGAAAATATTCCTTCTGCTTGGTACGAACCAAGTAAATGCACAAGTCTCGTATTCGTATTTTCAGCCTAAAACTCACACATTGAAGTATGGAGAATATTTCTTTAGTTTGGCAATAACAAAACGAACACAAACGCTCAGCATTTTTGCTAGACAAAGACAAAAAGTTATTTTAAAGCAGAGAGATTCTTCCCTCTTCTCAGCCATGGCGAAATATACCTATGTACATATCTATGATAATTCTAGATCTTCGTAAATTTCTACACAGAGGTAGAAAGTTGTTTCCTGTAGTTATAGTTACGCTGAGATATAAATGTCTAAAAAATCGTTCTGTGCCTAGACAAGCTCCTAGATAGCGGTCAAACGTTCATTACCTTAATAAACTACCATACCTAAATATAAACGAAACACCTAGTATTGTTCTGCACCAAAACACACTCCTACATGAAGACAAGAACGTATAGCAAGCTCAAGGCTGACATAGACGATCGGAGGAGATTCCCTCTGTTTGGCCACCACGATATATACGAGGTTTCTCCCGCTAACTGCCCCGTGTTGCAGCAATATATGACATCCAAACAAACCATTGTCCCGACTGCTTCAGCTTCATAGTATAAATTACGCTCAAAGAGGACGGTTAGCTTCTAATGAATTGATGGTTGTAATAAGCACTTTAATCAATTAGATTTTAAGCGCAATTGGTTATTCAGAGTTTCTGCCATTAAAACAAACATTTGTCTCCACTGTATTGTTCTCATATGTGCTAGTAGACCTCGTCGTCCAAAATGATGAAAGGAACATGTAGTGTTCTGTCTTCACTATTCATGCCTGTGATCAGTCGTTAAACTATTAGAACACAAAACACTAACTGCAGCTTCACCTGACCTTCCTATCAAGCTGATAACGATCAGTGTTGCCAATTCTATTTCTCAGAGCACAGTAATTTTTCTCTCCAGAGCAGTTTCAACTGCAGTAAATGAAGATTATTTGTGCTTGAAGCAATAATTTGTAAAAATAGAACGAAAAACTGTGATTCATTTATGCCTCCCGATACAGAAGATTCTTAAACACAGTGGAGCGTATTTATAGAGCTGCTCCTGAACCACGTTGAGAAAACAGACTTTGCTACGGGCATATAAATTGAAGCTCTCCCGAGCCAAGGAAGGAGACAAAATATTTAAATATCTATACCATAATAAATGCCGATGTGCATTTATCTGTTTTTTGTAATTTGTACATTTCCTGTCACACTTTAAGAAAACAGATAGGTAAAAATTAGCCCAGGTTGGAGAATGTGGCTATCGATCCTGTCACGCGTCGTTGGAAACTGATTGGTGGAAAATAGACTAATTTGTTGCAAATAATGACAAAGGTACATATTTCAATATTATCTTTTGAACGTACATTTTGCTCTGTAAGGGTTAAAATCTAATCAATGAAGAAACATTTAGCTTGTTTTAATTCCCTCAACGGGCCCTCATTGATACGTACTCTCTTCTGAGTTTTCTCATATCTAAACTTCAGCTGCTCCAAGTTTACGCTCAAAATCAAATTGTGTACACGATCAATGGAACAAATGCTAAGACAGTCTTCAGCGGACAGCAGGCGGACAAAGAACATGTGAATTATCTTGACGGCAAATATTTTTTCCAATTTCGATTCTTCCTTGAGGAAAATAGCATTTTACTTGAGAAAAAACTCCGACTTATATGATATCAAGTATTTTGGACGCCGAGCACAATTCATATTTTTAGGAGTGATGCTCGACTGCGGGTTAAAAACAATTGCTTTTCAACGTATCACAAAAGAAAAGGTTTGTATTGTTTAGCAGAATTTAGGCCTAGAGTGTCAATCTCTTTCGCTCCTTCAAATTGGCAGTTGCAGTGCATCTTGAAAAACGTGAACAGCTATGGAACAGCGAAATCTAGAGGTAGAGAAAAATCACCAGTATTGAGTAAAAAATTTACAGAATTGTCCTTGAAGATAGTGGACGATCGAGAGAGATTTTGGTACTCACACATTCCGATTGCGGTCTAATAATCATTAGGCGACACTTGATGAAAAAAACTTTTGAAAAATGAAAAGCGTCTACAAGAGTTTCGTCTGCTTCCACGTCACAAAGTAAACTCTGTAGAATTTGTCAAAGAGCACAAAACATGGAGATTTGAGAAGCGAGAAGAGTTTTCCGATAAGAATCCACTGAGGCGGTCCTAACAGCCTTAAGCGTTACTGGCACGACAAAGAGTTTCCACTGAAACGTTTATTACGCTGCATAGTGGCGAAAGTTCCATCATGGTGTGGGATGCCTTTTCCTCCAGGAACGCAGTAAAATTTCAGGTTATGCAGGAACGTCCAACAGCAGCTGATTATGTTGACATGTTATGATGTTACAGATAGCATCCATTATGATAGAGGGCACTATAATTTGTGTGGGTGTGGTTAGTTTTTCCATCAGGTCTTTACGGTAGTCCACAATGTCCGCTTGAGCAACACTTCTTCCGGGTGAACGATGTCCCTCTTTTCCGTCATCCACCCTGTTCTCCATATTTGATACAGAATTATTTGGGATGTGTGACAAGGAATGCGAATGTGTATGGAAATGGACAACAATTTGAGACGGTAAATAATCTACGTGATGCCACTTTTACTGCTTGGAGTAATCTTCCCATAGCCTTCTTGAAAACCCTCACGTCAAGCATGCTGCTAACAATTTTTGAGTTTGCAACAGGAATGGAGGCATAACTCATTTGTAAGTTCTTACTCTATTGACTTTACTTTCTTGTGAAGAGTTTTTCTACCTTTTCAGTTCCTGTCTTAATTTTTTATCGTCTTGTATAAAGGATTAGACAGAAATTGTTTGTGTTTTTCATCCTTCATATATACTATTTAGTATCTCACTTTCACTTCCTATATTACCCTCACTCTTCCCTCAAATGGCTGTATAAATCGAAATATTACATTTACTATATCGCACCTTTTTGTTACCCATAGTTAGCCTTAATTTTCTCCCTAATACCTTCACTCGCATCAACAATTATATGGACCAGGAGCATCTTTCTTTGGCATAATTAGTTTCCCATATTCAGTCCCATTTCTCTCCTTATCACCCTCACTTTTCCCTCAAATTGCTCTCCCACTCCGCTTAATATGCCCAAGTTGTTCCCCGTGGCCACAAGTTAAATTAGCTGTCCAGCAAACAGCTCCTGAGGCATTTTAGTGCCATAATTAAACTATCCGGTCCGCCCGACCCCTTGGAACTTCTACGAATTTTCAGGGTAGATGCATACAGCCTGGGGGCTTCTGTCGCTCTCCGGATTGTCCTTTAATATGAACCTGAGCTCAATTAACAGAAATATTAAAGAACTAGAAATATTGGTAAACGACCTAAAACCGTCAGTTCGAGTCCCGGCTTGACTGGTAGTGTTCGTTTTAAGTGATCCTTATAGTTTGCTTATGAGCTACGTGTCTGCATAATTCAAGGTGTTTGTAGATTGATTCAATAGCTCACTATGCTGGTATCTACATATATATTTCCTTTCATTTGTACATATTATATTACAAAAATCCATAACTTGTATACTTTTAGACACTATGAGTTATAAGAACTAACCTCCTACACTATTTCTATTATAAAAGACTGTAAATTTTTCTCCAGTGAGCCACACGTATTTTGGAGTTACTGTGGTTTCGTTCAACTGGCACGGACTTCTACTCTCTCTCTCTCTCCCTCCCTTTATATTTCACTACTTCTTTGGAGTTTTCTCAAGCCCATTTAAGTACTGAAATATGTGGGGATCAAAGTTATATTTTTGGCGCTACGGGGCGGCGAGTTCGCCGCTAAATTTTATAAATTGCCGTTGCTAAGTAAAATTTACTGAAAATTGCGAAGATCTCCGACGTGACTTCCAGTTTGGTAAGAGGCGATAAAGTGGAATGTAATGAGTTCTTTAGGAGAAAGCGGTGATAAAAATTACTTAAAGCTGTTAGAAAATCCCTCCTTCACTAATGTACGGAATTTATCTGCATGATATCATACTGTATGAAATCTCTATACGAAGCTCCAACTAAATAGCTCATGTAACCTCCATGACCCAACCAAGTAGCGCAAGTCACCTAGTAACTCAACCAAGCAGTTCATGTAACCCGTAACCCCAAAAAGCAGCTCATGTAACCCGTAACCCCAAAAAGCAGCTCATGTAACCCGTAACCCCAAAAAGCAGCTCATGTAACCCATAACCCAACAAAGCAGCTCATCTCCCTTCATGATCCAGCCTCCACGAGAGCAGACTTAATCTCATAATGTGTTCATAATTTTTATTTAAATACACTTTATAAAAATTTTCATTTTTACTCCCTCATGTGCATCAAACAGGATAATTTTTTTAATAACGCCTATAATGAACAAAACCTCTGCGCTTTGTTAAAAATAACATGAAAAAGTAATCTAGTTTCATATCCTCTTTTTTTTTTCGCAGTTATTTTTTACACATGCTTACTGAATGTATATTTGTTCAAAAATGACTACAGTTATTTTAGCTTCAAACTGCAAAAGTGGAACGAAACACCTGATATCAATCATTTTATAGTTTATGCGCTGTCATCAGATAGCCAGCGCTTCAGCTCGCGAATGAAGCAAGCTACAATTACAATTCAATTATTAACTGCTTTAATTTTGTTGTACAACAGAGCAAATGCAGTTCTAACCAACACAAAAATATAACTAAAGCCAGTAAAGTATTAACTTAATACATGTTTAATAATCTCGACAGTATACTGTAAGCACAGAATCTCTATCTAAATGTTTGCTTCCTCTAACAGGGCAAAAGAAAACAAGTTGCTCGTTAAGCCTCGTAGTTTCTAAAACGAAATTAAGCAACAAAACTCTAGC
>LQNS02278070.1:8027836-8043736 GCA_001587735.2 Parhyale hawaiensis
CATAACCCAACCAAGCAGCTCATGTAAGCCATAACCCAACCAAGCAGCTCATGTAACCCATAACCCAACCAAGCAGCTCATGTAAGCCATAACCCAACCAAGCAGCTCATGACACCCATAACTCAACCAAGCAGCGCATGTAACCCATAACCCAACCAAGCAGCTCATGTAGCCCATAACCCAACCAAGCTGCTCATGTAACCCCTAACCCAACCAAGTAGCTCATGTAACCCATATCCCAACCAACCTGCTCATGTAACCCATAACCCAACCAAGCAGCTCATGTAACCCATAACCCAACCAAACAGCTCATGTAGCCCATAAACCAACCAAGCAGCTCATGTAACCCATAACCCAACCAAACAGCTCATGTAGCCCATAACCCAACCAAGCTGCTCATGTAACCCATAACCCAACCAAGTAGCTCATGTAACCCATAACCCAACCAAGCAGCTCATGTAACCCATAACCCAACCAAGTTGCTCATCTCACCTCATAATCCAGCCTCCACGAGAGCAGACTTAATCCCTTAATGTATTTTACTTTCTATTTTTTTGCAAACTTCACTGCATAAAGATTTTCATTTTTACTCGCTCATATACGCTTTGTTAAAAGTAACATGAAGAAAGTAGTCTAGTTTCATATCCTCTTTTTTTCGAAGTTATTTTTTACAGATAATTCGCTGCTGGCTCTCTCTTTGGTTTCAAACTGCGGCACCACAGAAGACACCCAGCAGAGTGCCTCCACACACGTTAGGTGATGTGAGAAACGTCATCTGGACTTCTTCCAAAGACTCTCAAGGATGCCTCAAGGATGACATGCCTACTGAATGCATACTTGTTCAAAAATTGCTACAGTTGTTGTAGCTTCAAACTGCAAGTGGAACTAAACTCCTAATATCAACCATTTTATAGTTTATGTGCTGTCATCTGATAGCCAGCGCTTCAGCTCGAGAACGAAGCAAGCTACAATTACGATTCAATTATTAATTTTGTGGTACGTCAGAGCAAATGCAGTTCTAACCAACACAAAAATATACCTAAAGTCAGTAAAGTTTTTTTATTAACTTAACACGTGTATAATAATCTCGACAGTATACAGCAAGAGCAGAATCTCTATCTAAATGTTTGCTTCCTCTAACAGGGCAAAAGAAAACAAGTTGCTCGTTAAGCCTCGTAGTTTCTAAAACGAAATTAAGCAACAAAACTCTAGCGCTAGAAAAAAATTCCCTCCNNNAGAATCTCTATCTAAATGTTTGCTTCCTCTAACAGGGCAAAAGAAAACAAGTTGCTCGTTAAGCCTCGTAGTTTCTAAAACGAAATTAAGCAACAAAACTCTAGCGCTAGAAAAAAATTCCCTCCCCTGCACAATGCTGCAGCAACCCTAACGCAAAAAAAAAACTTAGCTCCTTGCATAAAATAAATTCATCACAGCGCGGCAAATACGAGGGGTTTAAAAATAAATGAAAAAGAAAGCCTAAAAAAGAAGCTACCTCCATTTCTCAAGCCTCCGAACTTTTGAGCGCCGCTATCGTGCCAAGGTGAACTTTACAACGAGATTTACTTTGTAGACGCCTTCGTTCCTAACTAATGTACAGCGTGCTTCGTGTCGAGCATGTCAATATTGAGCAAATTTTGCATCGGACTGACCGTGGAACGATACATGGAACGATACATGGAGCAACACATGGAACGATACATGAAGCGAAACATGGAACGGTACATGGAACGATATATGGAACGATACATGGAACGATACATGGAACGACACATGGCACGATAGATGAAACGATACTTAGAACTATATAATTTGGGTTATCCATATCTTTTTCCCTTGTAGCTGTTGTACTGTTGTATGCAATGTGTGTCGTGTTATGTTTCGAGCTTGTCAACATACCAGAAAATTGTGTATCGTCCTGACCTCATTAATGTAAGAGCAAAATTTGGGTTATGTAGTTTGTTGTAAGTCATGTACATGCGATCATGATCAAAGAAAACTATCATATATAACCGTCTTCTGAGTTGGTCACGGTAATATCCCAATAAAGTTTGTAGAGAGTACTGGCCATGTATCAGTAAGAGCTACTGTATATTTTTTGCTATTTAATAAATGCTGTTACGTATTTACTGTACTATGTATTATTGTATTCCACGCAGCCACTTATGCTGTTGCAAATACATGTACGCCATACATTGTATCGAGCGTTCTAACATGCCAGAAAATTTTATATCGCAATGAATATGCATTTGTAAATAATAAACTATGAATATATAAATATATAGATCAGCAGAGGCTGGTTCACACATGACAGCCGATGTAATAATAATTAAGTTTCAGGCTGCAGACGTAAGGACTACTGCATAACCACTGTGCATTTTGTAAACATACTTTGAATGCAATAATATTACCCTAAATCCCTTTTAATTTTAATAACTCTCCATCACCATGCAGTAGCCTGAAGCCATAAAATCGACAACCCCTTATCGTACACTATATCTTTAATATAACACTATACTACCTTACACAACTACAGGCTAGCATTCTCGTCATTTCATTTCTATTCGCTTGGGTAGTCCAATTTTCCATCGATAGAATTCAATTAAAGATTTTGCAGAAGTTGAAAGACCTCAAGCGTAAACTTTTATTGCAGTCGTACTGGTCGTAGGGATCCCTCCGGGGGGGGGGGGCTTTGCAATGGCTTGCTCACGGAGCAGGGTTTATTGCTGTTGGTGAGGACAGTGAAGTGTGTATAGATATTGAGAGGGTGGTCCGATATGTGACATAGATACTGGCACGGTAGAAAGAAAAATCTAATGTATTGTTATAGCCGCTGTAAGCCTTGTTCGAAACATCAGTATTAGCAGTGTACGAATAAAATGGGTATAGATGATGGCATGGTGCTCCCTATTCGTGCATAGAAGAAATTAAAGAGAGTCAATATTGGCACAGCAAGAAAGGGTATGTTTGCAGCCACCGCAAGTCCTGTACGTGACATACATAGATATTGGCACCAGGGGCGGTAAGCGGGAATATGTATTGGGGGCTGAGGAGGGAGGGGGGGATTGTGCTGCAGGGATATGTGGAGGGGCTTTGAATGCAAACATACTTGTATATTGGTGACATAATACCAACAGTATTGGGGGCTGTGCGGTATGACTCATTATTGGGGCTCAATCCCCCACTTCTCCCCCATCATGGGTCCCCACTGCTTGGCACCGTATGAAAATGAAGTATATAGACATGGGTACAGTAAGTCCAATCCACAAACTAGCTGTAAACGAAGCTTATCTATACCATATTTGTAATGATATTAAACCTGTACATTATGTGAGGGAGGCATAATACTGGCATGGTACGTGCAAGACACAACTACAATACAGTAGATAATCGACAGTAAACGGGACCTACAGACCCATTCCTAGAGAGCCGGCGGGACTTAGGCCCCGGCCCTCTATTATTACCTCCTTGGCGGAGGTAACTAGAGCACTCTGAAAGCGCAGAACTCCGCCAGGCAAGGCAATGTAATGAACAATACAAATTGGCTGTTCAATTAGAATTTCTTTTTTATCATCACCAAAACTTGGTCATTTGTGTCTCTGGGCAGTAAGAACAGCTTTTGTAATTTTCTTGAAGATCCGTTCGTACGTCTCAGTTATGTTCTGATAAACATTAGTTAAACCCACAAACGGACGAACCGATCATCACCATAATTTGGTCATTGGTGCCTTTTTAACACATCTAACAATTCCTGTAAATTTCATGAAGATCTATGGATAACTTCTTGAGTCACACTTCCGACCAAAGTTTTGACAAACAATAGTCAAACACACAAACCGATCATAACCCAAATTTTGTCTTCTGTGTCTTTTAATATGTTTAACAATTCTTACAAGTTTCGCTCATAACTTTTTGAGTTATATTACTGATAAACAAAAAAAATGTATAGAGACGAACAAATTGATTAACAGATCAACACAAAAGTTTGGTCATATGCTCCTAATAATAACTCCAACAATTCCTGAAATTTTCATCAAGATCGGTTCATAAATACTTTTGAATTATGCCACCAAAAAAGAGGCAGACAGCAAACAAACAAACAAACACACAAACGGTTGAACGGATCTTCTCCAAAAGTTCATCAACTCTTCTTCCTAACATGCATAACATATTGTGTAAATTTTGTAAAAATCCGTCCAAGTTTTTGAGTTATTTGGGTGACAGACAGCTCAATAGACAGACAGATAGACAAACACGTTGAAAGCAACCTCCTTGGTTGCGGTAATAATAACAACCAGATGCTCACATCATTAGGGATTGAAAGCATTTAATGCAACTGCTCAAACACACCAAAACAAACAGTGAAACATTCAACAAGCGCGGATGAGTTGTCAAACAATAAAATAAACAAACACGCAGGTTTCTAAGCAAACAATTGCTCGTCATTCGCCAAATGCATCAGCGTAACTTAACTATAACAGATAAATATCTAAACAAGACGTTCACACATCACTTAGCAAACAGCCCAAACAGTCGAACTCCACTCAACCAGCAGAGTCCTGTCTCAAACTTTGGAGACATGGAGGAGAGAACTGCTGAGTCTTCTCACAGTTGTCAAAACAAGCTTTATTATGCAGACGTGAGATCAAGGCAAAAGTAATTACAGTTAGTTTGTGCGTGGGGCTGGTGAATGCGCTGAGTGACGTAAAGCTGCAGAATGTGCTGAGTGTAATTGCGTAAAGCTGCAGAATGTGCTGAGTGTCATTGCGTAAAGCTGCAGAATGTGCTGAGTGACGTAAAGCTGCAGAATGTGCTGAGTATAACTGAAAAGAAAGTAAAGCTGCAGAATGTGCTGAGTGTAACTGCGTAAAGCTGCAGAATGTGCTGAGAGTAATAGCGTAAAGCTGTAGAATGTGCTGAGTGTAACTGCGTAAAGCTGCAGAATGTGCTGAGAGTAATAGCGTAAAGCTGCAGAATGTGCTGAGTGTAACTGCGTAAAGCTGTAGAATGTGCTGAGTGTAACTGCGTAAAGCTGCAGAATGTGCTGAGTGTAACTGCGTAAAGCTGTAGAATATGCTGAGTTTAACTGCGTAAAGCTGCAGAATGTGCTGAGTGTAATTGCGTAAAGCTGCAGAATGTGCTGAGTGTAACTGCGTAAAGCTGCAAAATGTGCTGAGTGTAACTGCGTAAAGCTGTAGAATGTGCTGAGTGTAACGGCGTAAAGCTGCAAAATGAGCTGAGTGTAATTGCGTAAAGCTGCAGAATGTACTGAGTGACGTAAAGCTGCAGAATGTACTGAGTGACGTAAAGCTGTAGAATGTACTGAGTGACGTAAAGCTGCAGAATTTGCTGAGTGA
This sequence comes from Parhyale hawaiensis, assembly GCA_001587735.2. Taxonomy (NCBI): domain Eukaryota; kingdom Metazoa; phylum Arthropoda; class Malacostraca; order Amphipoda; family Hyalidae; genus Parhyale; species Parhyale hawaiensis. Next base: position 8,033,191 of record LQNS02278070.1, read on the forward strand.
CGTAAAGCTGCAGAATGTGCTGGGTGACGTAAAGCTGCAGAATGTGCTGAGTGACGTAAAGCTGCAAAATGTGCTGAGTGACGTAAAGCTGCAGAATGTGCTGAGTGCGACTGCGTAAAACTGCAGAATGTGCTGAGTGACGTAGAGCTGCAGAATGTGCTGAATATAACTGCAAAAAAAAGTAAAGCTATAGCATGTGCTGAGTGTAACTTTGTAAAGCTGCAGAATGTGCTGAGTGTAATTGCGTAAAGCTGCAGACTGTGCTGAGTGAAACTGCGTAAAGCTGCAGAATGTGTTACGTGTGAATTTGAAATGTTGGTTAGGGTTCTGCGTGTGAATGTAAAAAGTTGGATAGGGGGCTGCGTGTGAATGTGAAAAGTTGGTTAGGGGCTGCGTGTGAATGTGAAAAGTTGGTTGGGGGCTGCGTGTGAATGTGAAAAGTTGGTTAGGGGCTGCGTGTGAATGTGAAAAGTTGGTTAGGGGCTGCGTGTGAATGTGAAAAGTTGGATAGGGGGCTGCGTGTGAATGTGAAAAGTTGGTTAGGGGCTGCTTGTGAATGTGAAAAGTTGGTTGGGGGGCTGCGTGTGAATGTGAAAAGTTGGTTGGGGGCTGCGTGTGAATGTGAAAAACTAGTGTGAGTGCTCCACAGAAATATCCTAAGTTGCTAGAACACTCAGACAGTACTTACCTCCGGCAAGAATAGCAATGTTAACGAAAAAAAAAATTGGTCCTGAAATCATTATTTCCTATTTATCATCACCAAAATTTGGTCATTTGTATGTCTGGCAGCAATAAGAGCTTCTGTAATTTTATTAAAAATCAGTCCGTAACTTTCAGTTATGTTCTGACAAAAGCTAAGAAAAATATTAGTCAGGCAAACGAATTGACGAACCGATACCACCAATATTTGATGGTTTGTGCCCTTTAGCATTTTTTAATAATTCCTATGAATTTCATGAAGGTCCATTCTTAACTTTTTGAGTTAAGATACTGACAAATATTTAACAATCCGAGTGACAAGCCTAAAAGGAAACAAATAGGTCAAATCAAATATTTTTGGTAATTTACTTTCAGTAATATATCCAAATCCCGCAAATTTGATTACCATACGTTCATTACGTTTTGTGTCATACTACAAAGAATAAAGAGGCAGACAAACAAACAAAAGGTTAAAGGTATCTTCACCAAAAGTTCATCTGCTCTTCCTTCTAACATGCCCAACAGTATATGTAAATTTCACAAAAACCGGCCATAAATTTTGAGTTATCTTGGTGACAGACAAACAAGCAAACAGACAATGTGGACCAAATATAGCCTCCTTAGCGGAGGTAATTAGCACCTCTAAGTACCTGCAAATTCTATTTTGTAAGTTAATATAGACATAGGAATAAATAAAGTAATAGTAAATTGAAATAAGTATTTTTATATTTACTTACGCATAGTGTAATCTGTGGTTCAATGTGTTTGATGCTTCTGAAGTAAACAATTTCATTGCTACTATCATCCACACAAAATAATAGAATTTCTTTACTACAGTGAATTCCAACAATTTACTAATTCCCTAGGTTGTTCACCTAATTAACTCAAAAATGTAGTATTTTCAGCAAAACTTTGACTGTTATCAGATGAAAGCCCACACAATATGTTCTAGAATCCTTTGCTTCCAGCAGCAGAGAACCTTGATAATTTTCTTAATCCTTTGCTTGCTTCGGCTAAAGAGGCTTAAGCATTTTTCCAACTCTTTCCTTTCATGAGCTAAAGAGACTGAATAATTTCTAAAATCCCTCACTCCGCCCCGTGAATGAAGAAACTTTCATGGCTTCACAAGTATCTTACTCCGATAAACGTCGTCTTTCTCGCTATCTAAAACTTTAGGACGGACCTTAACGACCTCTCCTTAACAACTGCCAAGCAACAGGATGACAAAGATACATTGCTCTCTCGAGGCGGGGAGAATCTAATGGACCCAAACAAACTGTCAATTCAGACGTGTTCCTAACCTCTTGCTGTCCCCACACTAGCAGTGGCAGACTACCAGCGTGCCACGTTTAGGCTCTGATGGTCTAGTGTTCGGTTCCACCCCAGGTAAGTGACTTCTTGTAATACTTGAATTGCAGCATCAGCGTTTCTGACATTCACGCTCGATTGCTTAAGCACTGGTCTGAACAGAAATGGGACGGTCCGGGGGGCATATTGTCATATGAGCTTTCCGTCTTTGACGCCATATCCCTGACAGTCTGTGGTAGACTGCAATCGCTCACTCCTTCGGGGACTAGCAAGCCTCTAGGCATGTAGATTTCTTATTGCGCATGCGATCAAATTGACTTCATATTTACCTTTACTAATCACGAGCATCCTTTCTGGCAATAAATGATTAGTCCAATAACCACAAAAAATTTCTATACAAAATTTTCTACACAAGACTTCGATGACTTCACACCCCAGGACAAGTAAATGTAGCTCAGTAAATAAGTGAAGATTTAATTTCAAAATTTCTCAGGAGTAGAGCTCTTGAACTACAACCTACTATATGGTAGAATGGTTGCAGCGCCACGTCCTATTTGGGCCTTAGTACGTTCGATGTACATAGTATTAGATTGCTCGGAAAAAATCGAGTCGGTTTCGAGTGTAAGTCTCAAAAACCCTATTTCACCTTGTTATCTGATGCGTATTTTTCATTTTTTTTCAAGATATTCGCAATATTTTTTCTTCACCGTGCAAAAAATTCTGAAGTGCAAAAACTCCTCATTTCGAAGGGGAAACATGGAGAAGTTTATTTTTTTATAATCCCATTTAGGCCACTGCTGTTACGCATTACGACTTTCTCATTACTTTCAGAACATCACAGCTAAAGTAGGCGGACCGTCAGCCACTCAAAGAAATGAATGCTACTCTATAATAATGTACAGTTTGTTGCTCTCTCTCTCTCCCTCCCGATCTGAAGGATTAGATAGGAAAAAATTCATCAGAACAGCAATGGAACCATTACTTCGTAAAATGTTTCAAAGTAGAGTGCAGAAAACGTCTCAAGAACCCTAGAAGTTCATGTAGTGCAGACACCGGATTATTTTTTTTTTCTTGGACGAATATTTTTTCCCCTATTTATAAGCTCATAATGCACTAGTTGAATAGGAGCTCAACGATGGAAAAACGAAAGATTTCCTTGGATCAGAACTACGAAGATGAGAAAATGAAATGAGGGTGGTTTCGCCGAAGTAGCTATCGTTCCAACCGCTACATGTTACAAGCAATTAAGGGCCACTAGTGTTCAACCTCTTTATCTCTGAAAGCAATAACCTATGATAAGAAAGTGCCCCAGTCCCTTTTTCCGTCCCCGGCTAATATATATTGTACACTAAGACTAATTTCAAAAAATAAATATAATGTCGAAAAAGCAAAAAGTTCTACGTTTCGGGATTATCGGGAGACAATCCCGAAACGTAAAATTTTTTGTGTTTTCTTTACATTATATTTATGCACCCTATGTGTGTATAAAAACCTATCTATGCGCAAAGTATGATAATTATGCATACAATATTTCTCAATGCCACATAAGTATCATTTTAGAGAAAGCGCAACAAGTCTGTCTTTTCTAGAACACGACTGTATCATTGTCAATTTTTCCTCATTCAATGTTCCTCTAGAGACGCTCTGTTTGTTCGCATTTTCTATTACGTAATTTTTTCCTTTCCATTCTTTCCACTTTTCATTATTTTTCAATTCCTCATCCAACAAGGGCAGGCTTAGAACAAATAAGAACCTTGGCAATTGTTGTCTCATATTCTTACATTTGCATGTTTTCCCCCTCCTCATTTTTTTTACATTTTCTCCAACCGTCGTTGTTTTGTGTCTCAATTTCCCTCTCCTGTGTTTCTATCATTAAACTTTCCTACGCGTCTTTTTAATTCTCTATTTTTATTCATTAATTCACCATTTATTTTGCAACTTTTCTGGTCTCAAGAGACGATGTTGCGTGCGCGCATTTTGCGATCATAGTAAATTTATAAGTCTATTATTTCCCTAATGACTAAGGCTTCCTTTGCGATTTTGCTTTAATAAATCAACAGCTCCAAGTTATTTTTGCAACAAGGGTAATCATGCTCCCATGATAATTACAGCTGTGTCTGTAGATGTATATAATATATATGTTGTCGTATAGTCATATATAATTGTAATTATATATAATATTTGTATATAACGAAGCAGGCTCCGTGGGGCTAACATGGAAGGAAATTTATGGGGAATAGATATAAGTCCATTACGGGGATGAGACAGAAGGAAACTTGTGGGGTTAAAACTGAGGGAGGCATAGACCCTTAGGACAAAGAATTTACAGCCAACCAATTAAGTGGCTTGACTACGCTGGAAGTAATTTCTCAACCATAGTGTAAATTTCATGTAGTACCTTAGATTCATTTCTCTTTTCCGAGGCCTGCTACACTAAAAGTAGTAGATAGTTTCAGACCTGAACCAACACGTACTCCTAATCCAATCAATGAAGAAGGAGTATCGCAAATTTTTTTAAACTATTTTTGACGGTCACGTGCACTAGTGTATACGGTAGCAGATATGAAAATAAGTTAAAGTGACAAAAAACTAAGGCAATGGTCATAAAAGAAATAATCTATCATTATTATAAATTTTAATAATGACTACCGCGACTGCATTAATATACTGCCCAGTGGATATTCCCAGAACGGTACCTCTGAAGAAATAAAATTCCATGGTAACTGGTCAGACAGCGAATCGTTTTAATTTGGGGAACGGAACGAGGATTTTGGAGAGTGGTAACATTTACTTGCGTAATTATTTTCTAAAACCGAGTGATAAAGCCTTGCTAGAATATGGTGCAGCTTCTTGTGAGCCCATAATAATCCAATAAATAAGTTTATACCTCGCAGGAACATGTGGAAATTATAAAGAACGGAAGTTTAACTCATCTTGTATGTCTCGTTCCGTATCATGGACACGGAGAGTGAAAGCCTATTCTCAATTAGACAGTACATCGACCAAGGTTTGTTAGAAGGGGGAAGACAGCAACATTTTACCGATCTGGCCAGGGAAGTTTTCCATCTTTCGATGGCTGCTCCCTTTCCACCAATCACAGGCTCCCAACCATCCCGTCCCGCCAGTCACAGACTAATAGCCATTCATGCAGCCAATCATTGAATCGGCCAAGCTTCAGCCTCGGAACGAATTTGAGTTTCCTATCTTCGTAGCCCTAGATACTTCCTTCCATTAAAACTCCCTGAAATCGACAACCAGAGAGCATAAAAAGTTCAAAACAAACTTCGTTTGATGCCGACCCCGTATCATTGATAGGATGTTTTTTCCCTACCGAGCGCTCCCTGCACACCCAAACGGACGCATGGACAGCATCTGAAGCAATATATCAACTTAGATAACAGGAATACAACCTATCTGTCTGTTGGGATAAACGTCTGTCTGTCACGTGCAGAAGCTAAGCTCTGAATCTACAACAAAGTCAACGTTCAAATGCATCTCTAATCTATAGCGTTTATTTTAGAAGCGGGGTCAGAAGGAGCGGAATGTACTGACTTTCGTAGTACAGTTCTAGCTGATATTCAGAACTTAATGGGAGGTTATTATAACCAGGTATGGTATCATGCATGGCAACCTAAAACATATTGCCACTAAACCGTAACTAAGTCACAACCACACCACATTTAAGTAAGCCTTCTCCACCGCAAAATTCACATTCCATATCACAGCAATAATATATCCTGAGCTAATGATACACCTGATGTCATTTTTTGGACATCCGCGTATGCGGATCTTTGAGCGGAGTTTACAGTTTTGACATCCGTGGATACGATTGCGGATGTTACCATCTCAACATTCGTGGATGCAGATGCCGATATTTGCCCCATCACTAAATTATCCTCTTTACCGCAATCACTTGCTACAGCACAGCAATCACGTCTTCTCTGCTCCACTATCGAACTTCCTGCGCACTATAGACAGAGCACCACCTAAAACGATAATTTTCATTACGTCGTAACGAAATCTTCACCGGTCCTCAGCCACATCTCCAAGCTCCACTACTCCATAATTGTATCTCCACCGCTTACTCCACAACCCTGCATTTGCCACACCATAACCACATCCCAACCGGGGAGCCATATCTCTATTAAACTGTAACGCATCTCCACCTTATAACCACAGCTTCACCACCTTATAACCACAACTTCTCCACCTTATAACCACAACTTCTCCACCTTATAACCACAACTTCACTTCACAACATCTCAACCACACCACAACCACATCTGCACTGCCTCACGTTCGTTTTGCCACACCACCGTCGCCATACCACAACCACGTTTCCACCACAAACAGGAAGCCACTAAAACTCGGACGGGTTCTTCACATGTCGGCTTCCGTTCCGGCGGAAAACAGGGAGAACTTCATCCGGCAAACAGGCCGTCCGCTCCACGGGTCTCACCGCCATTGGCGGGAAAATTGAATAGTCTCACATCCAGTGAAGTTATAATCATCGTGATTATTATTATTTTTATTAGACAACCAAATGCAACCCTTTCCTAGAATAAGTCATGAAAATGTATGTTTGAAAGCATCTTACTATCTCATCGAAAAAGTTCGCAATTCTACAAAATTCACCAATTCTACTGAGTCCACAAGGTCCACGAAGTCCACCAATTCCACAAAGTCCGCCAAGTGCACAAAGGCCACCAACTTCATAAAAACTAGTGCCCATGTCTATACTAATTTCGGGTTCGTATCCTGGATACGGTTTTGGGAAGGCTTCGGACAGACGGATAGATTGGCTGACAGGCAGATAGATCTCTTTCTATTTTATACTAGCGCACCAAACGCAACCCTTTTGTTGAATAAGTCATAAAGTATGTATTTAAAAATATCTTACCATCTTATCGAAAAAGTTCACAATACTCCAAATTTCACTATTTCCACAAAGTCCACGATATTCACAAAGTGCACAAAAACAACCAAGTTCACAAGCGCCCGTGACCAGGCCTTCACTAATAACCCGGGAGTTCCCGGGCTCGTATCCTGGATACAGTTTGTCAAAAAATGTGTAGGGTGCTTTGGAATTTTTTCTTCAGTATTAGATAGGGGGAAAATAAGGCGTCGGACAGACGGACGGACTGACGGACAGACGGATCTCTTATTATGGTATAGATTATTATTACCTTTGCCAAGGAGGTTATGTTTTCGTCGTGTTTGTCTGTCTGTCACCAAGATAACTCAAAAAGTTATGAACCGGTTTTGATGAAATTTACAGGGATTGTTAGGTATGTTAGGAGGAAAAGATGATTAACTTTTGATGAAGATATGTCCATCTGTTTGTTTGTTTGTCTACCCCATTTTTCTCAATGTCATAACTGAAAAAGTAATGAATGGATTTTTATGAAATTAACATGAGTTGTTAGGTATATAATAAAGAGTAAATGACTAAATTTTGGTAATGATCCGTTAGTTCGTTTGTCAGTGTTTATAATTTTATGCTTTTTAGCACAGTAACTCAAAAAATAATGAATGGATCTTTATGAAATTTATAGGAGTTGTCAGAAATGTTAAAAGACATAAACGATTGAATTTCCGTGTAGATCAGTTTGTTCGTTTGTATGTTTGACTCTTGTTTGTCAATACTTTTGTTGCCAGTATAACTCAAAAAGTTATGAACGGATCTTCAAGAAAATTGCACAAGCTATTATTACTACCAAAAGGCACAAATGATTAAATTTTGGAGTTTATACAAAGAAAACTATGGTTTCAGAGTCAACTTGAATTTTTTGCTACCGTTTCCTCACTTGGCGGAGGTATGCCCTCTCAGAGTGCTCTTGTTATCACTATTATCATCATTACTATCATCACTAGCGTTCCCGTGCTGTCAAAAATGACAGCGAGGAATATGTTTCTGCTGCTCTCTGATTCAACTGGTTTTGCCGGCGGTCATTGCGGTTGTCGCTAACACAACCTAACACAACCTAATACTATCCTCACCTGTCTTAGTTCTTATACGTACCTCGTCTAACACTATTCTAGCCTAATGTGCTTGACCTAACCCTATCATACCTAACCTAACATACTTGCCAGTCATCAGCAGAATCACCGGCAAAATGGCCGCCGAACTAACTTGTGTCTGTAAGCTAGGATATGTTTATAGCGTTAAACATGTCACTGCGTCAAATGCTTCTCGCATTTGGATATATCTTTAGCCTCTCAGTAATTTCTGTGACTTGCAAATTTATTTCATTTCAGACCCTTACAACCAACAACAAAACAGTTTAAAACTATTTGTGTTAAATTTGCCCTGGATTTGCAAGTGGCCATTTATTAACGAATCCATTCAGCATCGAATATCCATGTTAATACTTTTTTCAAGGGTGTTTGTGGCCCTAATTACGGGGCCACACTATACATTTGCACTGACAACCTGAAGCGATGATGCGGGACGCGTACACAGTTCATTTACTACAGATAGTTAAGTCAGCCCTAAGGGAACACCCTTTCGCCCAATCTCAGCCAATCAGCAACCCGCCGTGACACCATCTCAGCCAATCAGCGACCGTCGTGACTGGCGTCAACTTCAGCCAATGGGCGACTGCTACTTCACTCTGCTGGTATAAACCACAGTAAAGTACTGTACTGTACTGTACTGTGGTATAAACAAATGAGGGCGCGAGTGGCGTCTCCTTATACTGCACTATACCAGAAAGGCTTTCCCGCCAATTGTTTATAATTCATTACCTCAAATTGGAACTACCCATACTGGCCATATACTTAATTACATAAGTGAAGGAAAATAATAAATCATAGATTTTATGTATGTATTCTATAGCATCTTGATTTTCAGCGCCATAAAAAGAACTGAGAAAATCATCTGAAAATGTTTGCCTAAGTTGAAGCGAATGCTTTGCGCGGAATAGGATGATTCGTATGAGTATAAAATGACAAAATTAGACGATTTTCGTTCACCAAGAAAACTTTGCATTACAACAAGTTATAAAGTAGAATGTTTTACACACATGAAAGGCACAATAAACTGCAACTGAACAATTTTACCAACGTTCATGTAATAAACAATCTTTCAACACACACTTAACCTGTCGCACACACGATGCCATAATGGAAATTACATAGGATGCCCCGCTGCAAAAGGAGTGACGCTATTGGCTGATACATTTTTGTGACGTGACGACTGTGACGTCACTCTGCTGCAACTGCAGGTGCTGCCACTCTATTGCCTGACATAACTATCTGTAGTAAATGAACTGTGACGTGTAAGGCATCCATGCCACGGTATCTATGTATGATACAGACTTAAAATATTCTGTATTATGGAACGGTACGTTAGCTGCTCATCCTAGCGAACAGTTGGTCGTACAAATGCACAAACCCTTCACGTCCAATTTTCGTAAGTCGCTTTTGAACAGGATATGACAATGACCTTATAAAATTTCATAGGCAAAAATCGGACGACTCCAGGGTCGGTCTGACAAAGTTTCCGACTGGGGAGTGATGTAATAAACACACCCAGCAGATAGATTTCAACTAAATATAGTGCCTCGATGAGTGTGAGCTGGGCAATTTATGAGGCTGGCGAATGTTGTCGAGCATTTTCGAGACTCAGTGCAGGGAGCAGCGCCTCCGCACAGGCCACGGAAAGCCGGTTAAAGTAAAGGTAAAGTCAACTTAGGCCACACCCGCACCTGGGAAACCCACATGCACTGGTTGGTTTCTGCTCTGGGTATAGGCCCACTGGCCCCAGAGGAGTAAGTTCAGTTGCAGTCGACCTTGGGTCACCAAGAACTATGGCGCCAAATTTGACGGAAGGAACAAATGACCCACGACCTTCCCCCCCCCCCTCATCTCTGAAGAAGGCAAGTTCCGCCACGGCACAGTGAATGCACACAACTGCCGAGTCAGCACACCTACAGGCGTCGCAAAGGGCAGTGCCTAGAAGACAAAGGGGTAACGCAGTTGCGGTTAGTGGTAATGAATAGTTTTGGTGAGTTTTTTTAGCGGTAGTGGCCGAATAGCGTAAAAAGCCAATATGACGGGGCTAAAACGACCTTCTTCGGGCTCTAAAACGGGTTACGTGCGCCTAGTAGAGCACTTCACTTTCAAGAGCCACGTTCTCTATTACTAAATAGTTTGTATTTCATTAAGTGTAATTTTACGTGCTGTTAATCCTAATGCTCGTCACAATGTGTTTCAACAGTTTTGGTCTTCAGAAAACAATAAAAGTGTAAAGTAGTAAAGATGTGCATGTACATAATCTATCCATATTCTAAATAGGGATGAACCATTAACCGCGTAGCCCAGGACGGTTAAAGCCTCCTACCAAGGGAACCTTTGGGTTTTCATTCTCCCTATGCTCCCTAATTATAGAACTTCTTTTGTGGGTTCTTGCTCCCTAAAATTAGTAAATTTGCGGATGATACTAAACTATGTCATCCTACAATGAAAAGAGCCGAGCTCCAACAAGACCTTGACCACCTCATGGAATGGAGCGCAACGTGGCAGATGAACTTCAATG
>LQNS02278070.1:8069256-8082167 GCA_001587735.2 Parhyale hawaiensis
GTATGTTTGACTCATATTTGTCATAACGTTTGTTAACAGTATAACTCAAAAAGTTATGAACGGATCTTCAAAAAATTTGAACAAGCTGTTATTAATATAAAAAGGCACAAATGATTAGATTTCGGAGTTTATGCAAAGAAAATTAGGGTTTCAGAGAAAAATTTGAATTTTTGCTACCGTTGGCCTCACTTGGCGGAGGTATGGCTCTCAGAGTGCTCTGGTTATTATTTTTATCGTAACTTCTATATTATCACCGTGTAGCTACCCACCATCACACAAAATGTCAAAGAATTAAAATAAAAACACGGAAACGTATAAAACACAGCTGCTCAACTCATTTTGTTTTAAATTGCTGTTGTTAGTAAGTTCCTTTAATAACCAGTTTCGTTAAAATATGTTTATAATGCATATCAGTAATCTAATAATATAAATTATTACTGTGTTCAGAGTAATTCCAATCCTTATAGATAGGACTTTACAATCTTTCTAAGTTTTACCGTCGTAAGTAAAGCTTTATTTTTAAATTGTTCACATCCTAATTGTAATTCCTATCCCTATATGTATTTCCAATCTTTGAAAGTGATTCTTATCTTCACAAATAATCTTATAATTATAAATTATTCACATCCTCATAGTAATTCTTGTTCTTATAGGTGTTTCCTACCCTTGTAAGCATTACCCATCTTTATCAGTAAATCCTATCCAATATAATATTTCCATCACTAATAGCATTTAGGTGACGAATAATGCAATTACTGACGCAGTAAGCGACCCTACAAATCAATAAACTGAAGTCCAGCTATAGCTGGTCCCTCGCCTCTCTGGCGACTCTTTGTATCTGTTAAAACAAACAATTTAAAGAGACGAGGGAAGCGAGGGCAGCTGTTTCGTGCTCTGCCAGCTAAATTGTCCAATATAATCAACACTATAGAGTAATTTTAAATAAATATACAAGGTATATATAAAATATATGTTGGTCTCTTGATCCTTCTATCAGCATCGCAAAGGAAAAAATTATTTGCTCTGTATGACAAAGTTATCATTGCTGAAGTACACGTTACCTGTAGCATATATATATTAACTTAATTTCACTTCCTTCACACAGCAAAGCTTTTATATGCTCGGAGCTTACGTTGCATGAACTGAGTAGAAAATCAACACTGGCATAGGGATTTTTTTAGGGCGTAACTACGAAGACGAGTAAAGAAATTGGGAGTTGTGTCGATATAGTTATCTTATGACGTCAGATAGTGGCAACGTAGGCCACTAGTAATATGCAGTATAATATCTTAATCTCAGTTTAGAAGCCATGACTGTTACATGACGTGACTGTTCACATGCAGGCCTGCCTTATCGAATTTGCAATATGTTTTCCTTATGCTATTTGCGACACTGTTTGAACTATCTCTCGGGAGGCAATGATATCCCATTCATCAACGCGAACAACTACTGGCTGATAGTCTCCCAATAATTATTGTACCTTCGCATAAGCTCTACTGTGGTTTATTACGCTTCACTTTCCGATAAACATCTGCTTTTTCTTGCATTTCATCAGCGTTATGTAGGCAGAACGCCCACTTTCACCATTGCAATACGTTTCATCATTTCATGCTATTTCTAGGTGAATGCCGAGTCAGGAGAACATCCGACGTCGAGTCAAATTTCAGTTCTAGGTCTAAAACCAAAGTACAATGGTGGGTGAATTAGTAGTAATTCTTATCCTTTTTACCGTGTGGCTGAAGAACGTTCTCTTAATAAACGCATTAGGAAAATGATCATATATGGTCACTTGGCCGGTAGGTGGTCAAGTCCCCAGTAACAGAATTTATATCATAGACCAGTGTATTGATAACATTCTGCTGAACTGGGTATTAAATAACGCTACGACAAACTGCTGTTCTTGTAATAATAACATTTGACGTTATAACAATTTACAGTTATAACGATGTTATATTTAATAGAGCAGGAACACTAATGTGCTCAATTTTTTTGCTTAAGAAAAATTCAGCTAGATAATAAAAGACATAGAGCTTTTCTGGGCTACCAGAGAAACGCCCAGTTGAACTGCAGTGTGTGAAAAGTTTTTTAAGCGTGAAGAAACTGAAATGGATGAATATTTTAATGAATTATTTTAATTTTTTTAGGATCTGAGAAATTGGCAGGAATACTTACAAAAGGTTGTACTTCCAAAAATCATAGGTTTGACCACACATCAACGCTTCTTATACAGCGATAGTTCAAACGTTTCATAACTCCCCCCCCCCCGCTCTTAGGCACAGCGTAGCTAAACTGGGCTACTATTATTAATTATTTTCATAAAGTTCTTCTTTCGGTTGACTAGGCAAAGAGCACACGACACACTTGGATACTTGTATATACTGCCCACAGTAAGCCCTACCCAAACTAGAAAGTAAAAGCAACTGTATTTAGTCTACTACCCTAATAGAGTTCTAGGCTGCCCCAGAAAGTAAAAGCGTAAAACAGCTACTACAGCGGCCAAAATTAAATAGTCGCTCGTATTAGGGAACTACTTGCACTACTGACAATTGCTCGTTGCCCAATGAGGGTTTCTGACTTCCAATTATTACTGTATTGTAGTTTTTACGCACAAACGTTTGTGGAAAATATTTGACATTAATATTTATTTTGGTATATCAAAAAGCAATAATATTAGTAATATTAATACTATTAAAGACTCTGGCAAATTTTTCTGAAAGAAGCAACGCTGTTTTCTTGATAATTGAGAAACTGATAATGGCATCTGGAGAAATTTCCACGACGTAATAGCTCATAAAAATGAAATAAAACAATCTATAATAAGAGAATATTATTGCTAGTAAGTGAAATAATACCATCTTCAAAATAACTCTATCAGTAAAGTGTTAAATATAATCGTACAGAGTTTCCTCTTCGGTATATAAAAGAAATCTCCCAACTTTGGAAGTAGCTCAAAGTTTATTATTCAAGTTTTCTATTACGGGGCAAAGATGACGGGAATTTTAGCTTTAAAAATTCATGCGGGAGCCCTTAATCAAGTCTATTAGAGTAACCTAAGACGGACTCAACAGCAGGCAGAAAATGTGAAGTGCTTTCTCGTGAAGTCAGGAAACCCAATCCTAAAAAGCTACAAAGACTCGGAGAACTGCAGATAAAAAGAATTGCTTCAAGGTAATTTTCTCTCGGTGTTGTATTAGAAGAGAGAAGCTAGTTACAGCGCGGGATTATTGTTCAATGATGCAGATTAATATTTGTGGAAAAAATTTATATGAGAAATTTCCCTTAATAATGCTGCATCAGTGGATATTTACAGTAAATGTAAATTACTATCTGTAAAAAAAAAATTTACGGCATTTTACTAACATTGCTGTATTAGCAGGAGGTGACTCGCGTACACTAGAATAATAAACTGCTAAATTGATGAATAACGTTCCCTTTACGTTGTTGCATTATTGGTCGTTGACAAGTGCAAGAGCGACTATTTTACTCTCTAAAATATTGTAACTACAAAAATTACAGCTTGATCGAGTTTTTCAATCTTTGCTGGATCGGTAAATGCAGGTGAGAACCGTGGTAAAAGTCGTAATATGCCTTCGACATTATAGAAATTCTTATGTCAAGATTTTATTTGGTGTTCTAACAGTGAAAGATTGAGGAGGTTGTGTTTGCATATTGACCATGTAGCTACTACACACTGTTCCTGGCTGTCTTAGTGCCGGGTGAAATCTTGTGCTGTGAAAACGAAAACGACACTGGTCTCAATATCAGAGGTGCTGATTGTAGGGTGGGAGGAATTCTCATGCGATCACCCTATTAGTCCAGGGCATATTTGTGACACGTGTTGCCACCAGCGTGAAGATGTCAAAAAGAGCCGCTCCGACTACACAGATAGTTGTCTCTAAGTTCCGCATATCAGTGGCTATTGATCGTGCTCGTTTGCGTGCACACATGACTGTCTAGTTGACTGAGACTCTTCTCCCCTTGTTTTCTTCTTTATCTCAGTCCTCTATATCCTACTAACATAATGGCAATAACTCATAGAGGGCCGGGGCATAGGTTCCGGTGTCTCTTTGGGAATGGGCCGGTTGGTCCGTCTACTGGCGCCTATCTAATCTACTCTAGTCGACACCCAGCATCTTATCTTCCTAGTGACGCTTAGAGGAAGTCTGAGTGCTATAGAAGGACCTAGCATCATCTCACGTCATAGAAGTTTATCCTTGCTGGCTGTCGACTTTTCTGATACCAGAGAATGTAATGTCCTTCGTGCGTTCAGGAACGATGATTTGCTTGTCTAGTAACCTAGAGGTCGATGGCAGCACAAACATCGGGCAGACCCTGGTCCAGCGATGCCATCGGACCAGAGCTGTGTTCCACGCAAGCTTCGCTTGTCCCATTACCCACTGTCTGAATAATATGAATGATACGGCAGTGCTACAGTTGCTGTTATCATTGTGAGAGTAGTATTTTTTTTTGCCCTCGTTATTCACAGTAGCTTAGGGAGACAGTGTATTGTAACTGCTAGCACGTAACGGCAACTGCGCGTCGAAGAGTACAATATGAATAACAACGCTTAGCATATTAACTCATACTGTCCATTTATCTAGACGGTATTAAAAACTCTATTCTAACAAGAAATAAAGGTTTATTTCATGAATTGATGAGTTAACATTATTTTCACATTAGCAAGCTTCTTCCAGCTGATTTTTGCATTAAATGATGCTGTAAAGAACAAAAAAATATGTTTCCAAAGCTATCACTCATATTCCATTATATACATATGCTAAAACTATTTTATATTTTATTCCCAGGCCTTATCTAAAATTCACTCAGCAGACTTTGCCGCTAACCTCAAGTCAGTTTACTAGGAAGCTCTGCCGGCAATGCAACGTAATCCTCCGGCGTGAAATCTTGGCAACACATTCATGAAATTTTGCCGACATAACCTTGCNATCTAATACTGAAGAAAAAGATTCCAAGGTACTCAACTTTTTTTTTCGCCTTTTGAAATCTGAATTTTCTCCTATCTTGTTAGTTGTATTTTTCCCCTATCTAATACTGAAGAAAAAGATTGCAAGGTACCCCACTTTTTTTTTCGCCGAAAAAAAATTGCAAGGTACCCACTTTTTTTTTACCTTTTGAAATCTGAATTTTCTCCTATTTTATTCCCGTAGAGCATGACAGGAAAGATATAAATATATAAATAAATAAATAAAAACACGACGTGACTTATTATATAGTAGATGCTAAAACTATTTTATTTTTTATTCCAAGGCCTTATCTAAAATTCTCTCAGCAGACTTTGCCGCTAACCTCAAGTCAGTTTACTAGGAAGCTCTGCCGGCAATGCAACGTAATCCTCCGGCGTGAAATCTTGGCAACACATTCATGAAATTTTGCCGACATAACCTTGCAAACCCTGAGGGAAGCTTTATTAACTATTAACCGTGGCATCGACGGAGCCTTGGAGGCATAGGGGCAATATCTGAGGGCATAAGAAACCAGTAGGGCAATAACTGAGGGAAGCTACAGCTTATGGGATAAGATCCTTCGGCGTCAAAATCGAGGGTACGGGAAGACTTAAGTGCGATAACTCATAGGATAAAACCCTGTAACATGAAAATATGATGGTGTGTTTCTAGGGCAGTTTCTGAATAAAAAGTTTAACATTGAAATCTAGTAGTGATAGCTTTTGGCAGGTAACCATGCATGGGAGAAATATCGTAAGCATCACACTTTGACTGTAAAGTAGAGCTTAAGGTTAGATAACGTGTTGAGAAGAAATATTTCCCTTCCAAATTCGAAAACTAATGATATCGTAAAGGAGATAAACTATTGAGCACATCTTCAAAATCTAACGATTTAGATAAATGATACCTATACGGCGATAACAAAAATCCGCAATATCAAATTCCAACCGCGCATGATAACACTTGAGTGACAATTTACTGGGAAGAAATTTTAAACAACAAATCTGAGAGACAATTTATTCTAAGGGACCAAAATGTGGCTTTATGAATTAAAATTTCTTGACTTACAAGTTTACAGATAAGCGGTTTTTAAAGGCAATACACAAGGTATTGCAAAGACGTGGTTATTACCTGAGTTAAAAGAAACCATAATGGATAGTGACAGAAACGTTCTCTCTTGCAAATACATGATTTAAGATGAAAATGTGTCAAAGAAGTATCGATTTTATCAACGTTGGGATTCCAATTCAACTATTCATGGGCTAAAGTTGCAGCAGATTTAAGGCATGTGCTCGACGCGCTATACATCGTCAACATTTGTAAGCCTGTGTGATAAATGCTCATACCAGCAGCACGACATCAGCATTGACACTCACGATTGAATGTCGATATAAGTGCAAAAAAAAAAACATTGTACACCCTAAGAAAGAAGTCTTTAGCATTGGTCTACCGATGCAAGCTTTATACTTGTAAAAATTGTCGCATATGCCTAAACAAGTATGTTGTTGCATCTCACTCAAACCCTTTTTTCTAAAATTGTGACGGATCAAACGTGTATCCGAAAAATTATATCATCGTCGTAGGTTAGTATTTTAGAATGTCGTTTTGGCCAATAGAATATCATCATCACTTGTAAGTCTAAGGATTCTTCCTCCAGGAGTCGCACACTCTTAACGGCTAAAGCCTCAGGGGCTTCCTAAATCCGTTTTTTTCTCTCTTCCGCTCCACATACTGTCTGACATCTTTAACTCCGCATATCAGCGGCTATTGATCATAATTTCATGGGTTCGTGATCGTCGCTTTTGCTGAGACTCTTCTCCCTTCTCGTTTTTTTTTTTTTTCTCTCTCTCTTCTTCTCTTTCCCCCAGTCGTTTATATCCTGCTCACTTAATGGCAATAGCTCTTAGAAGGCCGGGGCGCAAGTTTCGGTGTCTCTTTGAGAATGGGCCTGTTGGTTCGTCTACTGCCGCCTATCTAATCTAATCTAGTAGTACGCTTCATGTTAAAATTTCTGTACGTAGAACACCTTTGCTCAAAGCAGCATGTTATCAACATTAGTAAGCTAGTTCAAACAATGCTTATGCCAGCTTCACGTCATCATTGGTATGCTCTCCCTACCAAGCAGCTCTTGAACTTATAAAACAGTTGTTCCCCTCTCCCTCCTAGCGAAGTAACAAGATCTGCATACCGAGTGCATTGTCAACAGATGCAAACTGATCGTCCCCGCAATTTAATGGTCGCCCAACACCATCTGAATTTGCAGCAAGACCGAGAAGCGGTAGCATAGGCAGCAAGTCTGCGTTGTTGGCGCGTCTGACTTTAGGGTAAAGAAAATTGAACCCGGTAAGGGCAGATGCTTTCGTAAATTGCAGCGGGAGTTCTTTTTGTTTTGCAGAAGAGAAGAAAGAGTGTGTCTTGGGCAAGAGAAAACGCGTCTGGGACGTGTTTGCTGATGCTAAAATAAAGTGACTTTTGTTGTATCCCGACGCTTATGTTTGTTTGAGTGAAGTTGTTTCGCAGAGACGCAGTATTTTGGTAGCAAAGTTGTAATGTTGTTTTTAGAAGATTAGCAGTGAATCTTTTTGAAAAGCTACAAACGGAGATCTCTTTATAAGAGGAGGTTTATATTTGCATTTTAATAGGTAAATTTTAATCAGGCTCCTACTTAGAGTTACTTTTTGATAGGTATGCATAAACTTAGCGTTACAGAGATCTTTCTATGTATATATCATGAAATTTATTTCATTTGCAATGGTGATTTTATAGTTTTTTAGCTGATATATATTATACTAAAACACTCTGAAAGCGTAAATATACCTCCGCCAGAGACTAGCTAATGTTAACAAAATATGTACATTGCTCATGAAACTAGGATTTCTTTTCGATCAACACTAAAATTTGGTCGTTGGTACCTCTTGATGGCAATAACAATTTCTTTAATTTCTGGAAGATCCATCGGCAATTTGTTCAGTAATGTTCTGACAAACACAAGGACAAATATTGGTTTAACACGCAATCGGACCAATCGATCAATGCCAAAATTTGGTCATTTGTGTCTTTTAACATTTCGAACAAGTCCTAAAAATTTCATGAAGATCTGTTCATAACTTTTGAGTTTTGCTATTGATGAAAATAAAATAAGTATAGAGGAAAAAAATAAACTAACAAATTAAAACAAATTTTGGTCATTTGTCCAAATTTCTTCTCTAACAATTCCTAAAAATTTCATAAAGATCCGTCTGCAAATTTTTGTGTTATGCTACTTATTAAAGAGGCAGACAAATAAAGANAGTACAGAGGAAACAAATAAACTAACAAATTAAAACAAATTTTGGTCATTTGTCCAAATTTCTTCTCTAACAATTCCTAAAAATTTCATAAAGATCCGTCTGCAAATTTTTGTGTTATGCTACTTATTAAAGAGGCAGAAAAATAAAGAAGCAAACAAACGGTTGAATATATCTCCGCTAAGGGTTAATTATCTGTTCCTTCTAGCATACCTAACAATCCCTGTAAATTTCGTATAGGTCCTCCATAACGTTTTGAGTTATCTTGGTGACAGACAAATAAACAAACAGATAAATTAGATAAAAATATAATGTCCTTGTCGAAGGAAAATATTGACACTATNCTAAGTGTTAATTATCTGTTCCTTCTAACATACCTAACAATCCCTGTAAATTTCGTATAGGTCCTCCATAACGTTTTGAGTTATCTTGGTGACAGACAAATAAACAAACAGATAAATTAGATAAAAATATAATGTCCTTGTCTAAGGAAAATATTGACACTATTTCAGCGATTATTTAGATTTTTCAAGTATTTTTATGTAAGATTTTAATTGTATTACAATATTCAGTATTTTCAATCAAGAATAGACAAGCATATGCATGGAAAGAATAATTCTGTCAGGGTACTGAGCTCTAATTTCAGGATTTTTCTCCTAATGGGGATAAACGAGATTAATTTCCGATTTATGGACTTGTGAGCCTACACAAGATGAAAAAAAAAAAGAATTTTAATTTTACTTCATGGTAAGCAAAACTAAGAAGAGCTCAAAAAATTATTATTAGATTGGCTGAATAAATAAGCCAAGAACTTTGGCACATTCTTTTCTAAGGCAGAAATCTGATGTTCATTTGATATTGGGAACAACTTTCATTTTTTCAGAACTTGCATTTGCACCCAAAATTTGAGTCTTTGCAGAAACGCCAATCCCAGCAAAAAGAAACTGCAACTTCACTGGCAAGTTGCAAGAGATTTTCTGAAGGATTATGCAATAAGAAGGTAGAAAGTTAGCGTAATCCGACAGATTTAGGTCGGAAAAGTTTCCCCAAAGAGGCCTTACGGCAACGTTACACAAGAAGGTTATATATTTCTTTAAGCAAGACACTAAGGATTTGGAAAATGGCCTAAAAACTACAAAAATTTAGTTTCTCGCAGTAAGAAAATTGATGGAAATATCACTTTATAGTAAAACGTTTAGGGTTGAGTCAAGCAAGCGATAAAAACTTTTCTAGGGAAATTTTAAAAGTTCTTTTAGGCCACTACCGTTCCAAGTGAAAAATCAGTTCTTAGGAATATCATTATTTATTAGGGCACCGAATGATCGAAGAGGACGTTATAGTGTTGAAGTGGAAAGAAACATTTCAGAAAGTTTCTATCTTAGCTTCTATGCTTTAAATTCAAATTTGAAGTCGGTATAAAGACTCCACTTCTGATGAAAACGCATCTTTCTAAAAGTAAAGTAAAGCCTCTATTAAGAAACTACAAGCTTGCTGCTGTTCATTGTAGGATGATTCACTCCATCTTTGACCAATTTTATTTTTTTTTGGCGTCTGTATTGACGCTTTTCATTACAGTACAATATTGTCACCCACGAGTGGAGCGATGAGCGGTGATAATTCTTTAGTTGAAGATTTATGTATACATTTGCTTGCTTGTCCACTCAAAAAGAGAGAACAGGAGTAGAGCAATGTTCATAATTTTTTACAGGAAATCAAGTGGGTTGACCTAAATGTGAAAAATACAAAAAAAATAGAATTTGTTGGCCATCAAAAATGATGGCGTTGAATTTTATTGTTTGTCCACCCCAACAAAGGCAGAAGGAGTTGAGTCATAAAAATAATTTTTTTCAGGCAGTCAGGTGGGTTGACTGATATGTAAAAAATGCCAAAGTCTAAAGTTCGCTGGCTATCAAAAGTGACAACGTTGAAACGGTCCTCACAGTTGGGGATGGTTTTACGCCGCGTGGCATTCTAGTTCTTCTGTCTATTTATTAGCATGCCTAGCTTTGCAGTTTGTATCAACAGTGCTCTTGTTTTCAAAGCATTTCATCCTTATATAAACTCTCACACAGTATATACTTTAAAATTTATATAAATGCTGCGGTCCTACTAGCATAATTTATCCTTATTTCAACAATAATACCCTATTTGGTATCTATATGAACACTATAGAGCTTTTCAACATAATTCTTTTCCAGGTGAAAAAAAAAGACTTTACTCAAGCTCTGTACAAACATTGCTGATCTTTTTAAAATAATTCATTCATTCATCTCCAAGTTCAAGCAAGACATTATTTGGAGTCCGTACAAACATTACTGTTTTTTTAAAGCAATTCATCTGTTTTTGAAAAATGACCTCATTTGGAGTCTACAGTCTATAAGCGCTGCAGTTCTTTTTTCTTTCTTTTTTTAATTGCTCATGTGCTGGAGCTGCGGTCACCCAAAGATTTTGGGGAATATTTCGGTCGAGAGTTTCCCTTGGCTTAGTGAACCGCGACCTCTTAACGGCGACCTGGAACGTTACCCTAGGTCATCTCTTGGGCCAATATTACGGCCAATGTCTATTGGGTCAGCCTGGGCTGTGATCTAATTTTAGGCATGAATAGTTGCCTGAAAATCCCCTTACTACAGGTCACTAGTATAAAAGTGATATTAGGCTATATCACTGAGCTAAAATTACGGAACGGATAATGTATTTTGGGTCAGTCGAGCGGTAGTCTGGTTTTAAGTATCAGTAGTTGCTTGAGAATTGTCTGAATACGTGTTACCTTAAAAATGCAGGTAGACAGATTACTCTAGGCTAGACGGCCCACTCAAAATGCCAAAAAAGGTCCTGCTGCTGCTAGATGAAACTTTTCTTTTTTTTTAATTAGCATAAGGACCTCAAACAAGGAGAAAACTGTTCAAGTTGATGTAAAAAATAAACTTTACTGAAGACATACAAATATGTAAATACAGGTCAATAATGGATGATAAACATTGAATATTGGAAGCAAAAATTACAAAAAAAACTCTTAAAAACTATTTTTTGCTTGTTGCAGAGTGCCTTTGTTCATGAATGGGTATTGCTTCCTTGGAGGTCTTTCATGAACAACACAAATATCTAACCGTTTCAAGTCGACATATGCGTCATTGACTGATGTATCTAATAACAAGATATTTCATTTCATTTGACGTACCTACATGATCTTAATGAGGACAACATCAGTAGTGAATATCTTACAATGGTAAAAAACATATGGGGCACTGCATTTGCAAGAACTCCCACTTTGCTCTCCCCATAGAACAAGAATCACAGCCCTACTTCAACTGAAGCACGAATAAATAAATAACTACTTGGTCAGATTCAGCCTCCACTCCTCTAAAAGGACTCCACGCCCACAGCAGCTAGAGGCAAAATTAAAACTTTCAATTAACTTTTTAATCCATTTTTAACTTTGGTTAGTTTGGGAACTTCGATCAGAAACCAATATGCTTCATTTTGATGTACACTATGTATTATGAAGAATAATTAAAAATCTTTGCCTGACTTCGATAAATCATATGAGAGTATAATGCTCCTGAATAGTGGATTGAGGTAAATTATAGGTACATATAGCGAAGCTGGATTTTTGCGAATGCAGCTTGCAATTACCAGCAATTTATTAAATCTCGAGACATTTTTCATTAATGAAGCAATAAGAGGTTTCCTAGTATTCAAATGTTAACATTTTATTAATTTTTACTCCATTAATAACTTCATTATACATTTACTAGAAAATTCACAAACTTGATGCATGCACCTTAACCAGGGCCATTCTATGTATACAATGGCACACGAAACATAAGTGTTGACGTTCAGCTCGAACCCTGCTACTGCTACTTTATTTGTGTTACCTAATTTCACGATGCATCGGAACGATAAACAAGCAGCTGAACGTCCGCCCATGCATGCGGATTACACAGGGTGGAACTAACATTAAGCTATCTTCACATCTCGCTTGTTTTTCTGGAAATGTGTAACATAAGATCAAGAGTCTTGATGATAGGGCTAAGTAAATATATTGATAAAGATCTGTACAACTAAGGAGAAATTTAGTTCTCTCAGTCTTAAAATCTGCATGGAACTAAAAAAATGAACGATTTGTACTTTGCAAAGTTGCATTTATCCTTTACTCAGAATAATATTTTAAACATCAATGAAATTATATAGAACGAGAACGCCTCGGAGGCGTAAAACCATCACCCGCGGTGGAAGCAAATTTCATCGCCGTCAGTTTTTATGCCGAGCTAAGCCTAATTTTCTGCCATCGTTCACATCAAGGACTGCATGAAGATACCTCAACTCCTTCTACCTGTTTTTTGGTAGGGAGCAAATTTCATTGCCGTCATTTTTTATTGCCTGCTAATCCCATATTTAGTTAGTTTTTGCATGGGTGACATCGAGGGCAGCCCACCAGACACGCTGCAAAAAAAATCATGGACACAGCTCAACTCCTTCTACCTGTTTTTTGATGGAGAACAAATTTCATCGCCGTCATATTTTTATGGCCAGCTAGTCCAAGTTTTTTGGCATGGGTCACATCGAAGGCAATCCACCAGACTCCCTGCAAAAAGTTATGAACATTGCTCAACTCCTTCGATTACTTATTGGGTGCACAGACAAATATATTTACATATCT
>LQNS02278070.1:8094945-8120858 GCA_001587735.2 Parhyale hawaiensis
TTTTATGTACTTGCATTTTATTTCCACATAAGTTTCATCAGAAACTTGGGGATGAAGGTAAAGGGTACGAATAGAATTGGGGAGAGGAAGTGTAGTATATTTTTTATCACAGCTAATATTTTTGACCTTCATGTCATATTCAAAATAATTTTTCTTTCTACGCATAAACTTTGAATGAGGATAGAAGTGATAGATTATATTTTCAAAAGTAACTCTTTTCCGGCCAGATGGACTTGGCGCCGAGGGTCAATTTGTGTTATAGCTAAGAAATACAATTTATATTCAACCCTGTAAACCCACTCTAGTTAGCGCACCGCAGGGATCGTGCTACACAGTGCTTCACGGAACATACTGTTGGGTAAACTTGGCTGGCACCGCGGATGCTGGTTTCGGGTGGTCAGACGACGTGACATCTGTCTCTAAGGATGCAAGGGAGNCATTTTATTTCCACATAAGTTTCATCAGAAACTTGGGGATGAAGGTAAAGGGTACGAATAGAATTGGGGAGAGGAAGTGTAGTATATTTTTTATCACAGCTAATATTATTGACCTTCATGTCATATTCAAAATAATTTTTCTTTCTATGCATAAACTCTGATAGAGGATAGAACTAATACATTATATTTTCAAAAGTAACTCTTTTCCGGCCAGATGGACCCGGCGCCGAGGGTCAATTTGTGTTATAGCTAAGAAATACAATTTATATTCAACCCTTCTCAGAGTATTGTATCAACCTGCATATGATACGCACCCAGTAATATATTTCTCTTACTGGAAAGGAAAGAATAAATCCGTCAGTGAATAGTAAAGACGATAAAGGGTTAAGCATGTGCATACTGCATTATGGTCTCCACGGGGGTCGCTTCAAGCGATGCTATTCGTCGTAGAAACTCACAGCTCGCAGCACTGCGCGTTATTATTGGGCAGAAGTCTAAGAGGAGCTCTGCTCTGAACAGACATTGCATTATTCGTACATATATACAAAACACACCAAACTGTCACCAATACAGTACATTCTTCGCTTTTGCTTCGTTACAGCAGGCTGTGAGGAACTAAATTAAAAGTGAAAAGTTGGCATCAAAAAATTAATTCAAAAAATTTTATATAAAATGTAACTTTCATTGCGAAATTCATATTCTCCATTAGACTACAAAAAATCAAATGTAGAATTTTTTAGGGGAAAAATAAGAAAAGGAAAAGATTTCGCAAAGGCACATGCTGCGTCCCGACGAACGTATGCGTAATTTGCCGATAAAGAGATTAAGGTCAGGCTTATTAGCGTTAATTGAAGATCTAATGAAAGAGGTGAGTAAGGAATAAATTTAAGAACCTTGGTCTGCCATATTTGGCTGGAAAGATGTGTCTACCTTACAGTACTTAAGAACGTAAAACTATTGAATTCATGGAATGAATTAATTTTAGGGATATTGTGTAATTGTACGACGTGCATTTCTTACATGAAATATCGTAAATCCCCCAAGACTATGTATCTCAACTTGGAAATCCATACTCATTGGTTCGTGTTTAGGGCAGTGCACGGCTGCATTCGACCATTGATTGTCCGACATATGTCTTCATAGACGGAAGGCTCACATTACAACTACAACCCCCTTCCGCCCTCTCCCTCCTCCCCCCCCCCCCCGGCTGAAAGCAAAGCCTATGCAGTAAAAGAACTGTCTGTTAGGTTAGACGAGGCTCCTTAGGTTAGACTAAGGTAATGTTATCTTAAGCATAAATATTTTAATTTAAGTGGGTGAAAAATACCTGATATCTCTGAAATTCAGGGATTTCGTAAAGTACCTACAGTAGTTAGATGCACACTTTCACTGTAACATTTGTACCCTTGGAAATCTCTGCAGAAATTATTCAAGCTTTTCAAGCAATCACCTTTGGTTGCGAAGAGTAAGGAAAATACTGTTGTAATGAAATACACTTCATCGCTTTGCCCTTAAAATAAAAAAAATTGGTAATAGGTCATACTAGTTAGAGAGTTCACTGTGGATTCTGTATTTAGCATTTAGTCAGGTAGATTGACCTAGATGTAAAAAATGCGGGTGATGGGTGATGGTTTTACGCCACGAAGCTGTCTAGTTATTAATTATGCGCGTGGCCAGGTTAACCTGTTAATTTCTGGAACATGGTAATGAGGCCAAATTTTTGTTTTGTGCAATAAGTGGCCAGAATGTTACCGTATATACTTGCAATACGCTGGTCAAATATGTTGGCTACAATGGAGCGCTCGAAAACATTAATATCTGTAATACAGCTGTCAAATTTTTAACTTCTGGAATTCAGTGCCCTAATTATTACGTTCTGAATGCGATAACGTGGTCGAATAATCTATGACAGCAACAAAAATAATTTTTTTTAGAGATTGCATGGTTGTAGGAGTACATTTTTTTTTCAAATATTAACAATCATGTAGTCAAACTGCTTTAATATCTCTGCAGCACGGTAGCAAGGCTAATATTCTAATTTCTAAATTTCATATTATGACGAGATCCGGGACTTATAGTTTGAAATATTTGGCAAAATATGGCAATTAGGGACGCCGGTATGATGGCTCCAGCCCTCCTAAGTCTGCAATTTCTGCTACTCAAGTTAGCGGATCTCCCTCAAAGAAGTCTAGGAGGGCAATGCGGAAACCTGAAGGGCAAAATAAGCCCCTAATTGGACAGCTGATGTTCTTACTTGGCTTCCATTTTATCTCAATGAGCAACTTTTGCATTGGAGATATGCGTCTATTCTTGTCTTTTCAAATGTACCTCTTTTCGTTGGTATTTGGTGATTGCTCTGTTCTAGCACTCTTGATACGTAATCATTTTTGTATTTGGCGTCGAGAAGATGCATCTATTGATGTCATCACAGCTGTTTTTTTTTTCGATGATTTTGATATCCAATCATTTTGATTTTTACATTGAAAAGATGAGTCTGTAGTTGTCTTTTAACTTACTGTTGTTAATTTTTTTATCGCTGATACAAATTTATTTTCAGTCTATTGTCGTTTTTTTTCATTTTTTCTATTCTTACTAGTACTAGAGTACACAGCCGTCAAAAAAATGTCTGCAATGATTCCCATATTGAATTTTTCTTTTTTTTTTTTTTTTGTTCTTGCTTGAAGAACGAGTAATGTTGCAAAAATATTGCCTCATACCTACAGGTTTGATCTTCTATTAAAGTAACGAAAGTAACAAAATTTGTGCAGTAATAGGCTAAGTTTTCTAGTGTTAAATAATAAAATTTGCCTCCTGCAGGTAAAAGCCCAATTATCAGGTTTAAAATACTTGAAAGTTAAGTAACACCGAAAGGCTATAATCTAATAAAAAAAAACTTCACCGGAAATGGTCAGGGCTTGCTGTACCCTGGATACTAGCAGATAGTTGAACCTTCAGGAGCGAAATTTAGTTGCAATGTGAACTAGAAATATTTTGGCCTCTGGTCAGCGTTATGTTTCACCTGCTACGAACAATTTCAATTTCAGTTCAAAACTAAAGCACACTGAGAGTGCATACCTCCGCCAAGCAAGGCAGCGGTAACAATAGATTCGAATCGGCTCTGAAACCATAATTTTTTTATATCAACACGAAAATCTGTTGACTTGTGGCTTTTGATAATATTAAAAGTTTCTGTAATTTTCTTTGAGATCCGTTTATAGCTTTTTGAGCTATGCTGCTAACAAACCTTTTAATGCAGGGGCCACATTAGGCATTTTCATTGACAACCTGATGCAAGGATGCGAGACTCGGACGTCCTTGACGACACCGTATCTATGCTACCGACTTTAAATATACATCGAAATGGCCCGCAAGTGGCTCATCCTATAGCAACCAATTGGGCGTAGAAATGCATATGTAGCTCCGGCATAACAAACGTAAGCAAACACACAAATGGACAAGCCGATCACATCCAAAATTCAATCAATAATGTGTTTAACATGACTAACAATTTCTGAAAATTTCACAAAAATCTATCCATAATCTTTGAGTTATTGCGCTAACAAACATTTTAACAAACATTAGTCACACAAACGGATCAACCGATCATCACCAAAATTTAACAAATTATGTCTTTAACATTACTAACAATTCCTGAAAATTTCAGAAAGATTCATTCATGATTTTTTGAGTTATTACACTAACAAACATAAAATCAAACACAACGACAAACAAACGAACGAACGAACCAACAGATCATCACAAAAATTTGACCATTTACTCTCTGTAATACACCCAACAACTCATGTATATTCCATTGAAATCCATCCAATCCATCCACTAACAAAAAATAGGCAGACAAATGAACAAACAAACGGATGGATAGATCTTCACTAAAAGTTAATCATCTGTTCCTCCTAAGTAACCTAACAATCCATGTAATTTTCGGTGAAATCCGTCCATAACTTTGTGAGTTATCTTGGTGACAGACCAACAGAATAACAGACAGACGGATAGACAGACAAACCAGACGAAAACATAACCTCCTTTACGGAGGTAATAAATATAGCTTATGAACTACAAGATCACCAACTCCATGAAGAAGCTGCCTTTTATCTTCCACACTCAAAAGAAGAATCATTTTTCAAGTGGTACCGAGTTGCTTTTCAAAGCGAAACAGGCTTCAAAAAATACAGTATCTTGATTTTCGAGCATACATTCCATTAACTATATTTGCCCTTGTAATTCAGGTATCTTTTCTTGTAGATGGATTTATTCCTATCTAAATCCTGAAGAGCGTGACAGAGAGAAGTACCAACCAATGAAGCAAGACAGCAACTGTATATGTATTATTATATAGTAAGTGCGCTAGACACTTCATTATCGCTTTTTTTTTTCATTGAAAAGATGTGTCTTTTCATGTTTTTTAAGCTTATTGTTGGTGTTTGTATCATTAATATTTATTTCTTTTGTTGTGTGTGCTTTGGAGAGCCGTGTCTGTTCTTTTCTCCTGAGCTATTGGCGGGTTTTTATATTTGTAATACTTGACTATTTTTTATATCGGTATTAGAAAGATGCGTACAACTTTTTTTCGAGTTATTGTGCGTACTCGTATCCTTGATGCTTAATCATTTTTAGTTTGTTGTATGGGAAGAATACATTTCCTTCTCTCCACTGCCTTGTATGTTTAACCGTTTATTTTCCTAATTTTTCTTTATCATTGGTTACATATGACTACTATTTAGCCCTTGTATATTGTTGCTTATTCGTTTCCAATTATTATTGCATTAAAAGAAATAGCCAATTTTTTTTCTCCTATTCATTTTTTGCTTGTCTTTAATGGCGCATTCTTTTCTTATGCAAACGAGAAATGGCTTCAATATTTCCCTCGGGCTATGATTGTATGTTTTTCTTTGTAATATGGAAGAACGAATAGCTCATTATCTATTGTGTATGCCTTTCTATTAATATAGAAACTACAGGGAGTTACAGTAGGCAAATGTCATATCTTTGAAGGGCTTAAATGACTTCCGCATTGGAGTGTCGTCTCTATTACATTCTAAACGATGTTATTGCTATCAGAAAAAAAAGAGATAACATTACAGATTGAAAATGTGTTGCTCGTAAGAATAGTACTGTGGAAATAATCATATATAGTCACTTCCCGGTATACTGGTAAATTGTACGGTTATGCAGTTTGGAGTAAATAGCTTTTTACTTATTTAGGAAATTGGATTTACTCTGCATGGGTACATCCAACAAGCTTCTCTTTAAAAGGGGCCTGCTCTGGAATCCATTTTTTGACTAAGTGGGACCTATGCTAGTTACCATTTGCTCCCCTACTGGGACTGTCCCTAACTATCTTCTCTCAGCAGAACAGGGAATGTTTTCCTTTAGTGTTCTCCCTAACTGCCATCATTCCATACCCACAGTCTTTCCAACTGTTACGATTCTCCACACGTCATCTCCACAACTGGCACTATTTCCTTCCCATCATCTTCCCAACTGGCATCATCCCCACTCATTCCCTCCAACAGACACCACATTCAAACCCATCATCTTCCCAACTGGCATCATTCCCCATCCATGCTCTCCCCAAACGGACCAGGCCTTACCTAACCTTTCCCATTTTTCCCAATTCTTTCAACATCCTCTCTCCAACTGGTACCATTACTTCACTATCCTCTCCTCAAACAGACCCACTCGCCACCCATCGTCTCCCCAGAAGCAACACATCCCATCTATAACTATTGCTCTAAGTGGTACAATTCCCCAAATATTCTCTTTCCAAGCTCACCATTACCCACCCATTCACTCTCCATGCGGGACCAGTCCCACCCATCCTCTCTCCAAGCAGTACTGTTACCCTCACAGTCTTTCTTCAAGTGATACCATTCCCCAGCCATCCTCTCTCTCCAACTGGGACAATGCCTAGCTGCCTCCTTCCCCCCCCCATGGTGCAAAGGACGATGGTGACACCGAGGCGGTGCAGCAGACTGCACTTGACACTCCAGAAGGCAGTCCAACAATGAAGCCAGACAAAGCAACTGGAAGCAATAACTTAGCAGCTTTACTTCAATAATAACTTCTTGTTTTTGAACTTGAAAGAATAGACACTGTGCTGTTTTTGAACTAGACTAAGTTATAAGTTGCGAAGAATAAATTCTAGCCACTTACAGAAGAAGTTTGTGAAAAATAAAACTCGATTTTTTTAACTAAAAGAAATAGCAGCTTCACAAATACCGATTCACCTACCAGGAAAAATGGTAGTGTATGTGATTGAAACCAGCTCTCCTCAGCTGAGGTTGATGAAGATTCGACTTTGATTTACTTCTATTACTATTTGCTTGAGGAGGAACAAACAATCTACTCACAAGTAAATAAATAGGCCTAAATGAATGTTAGAGTGAATGTTAGTGGCCTAAACAAATAAATAAAAATGATACGATTAAATTAAGAAACCGATTATATATAATATGAAGAATTAAATAAGTAAACAATTAATCAAACAATTTATAAAGATCAGTATGTAATTATTTCCTTGTTTATCTGTTTATTTGTTGATTTATTTTCCATCATTTATCACGCTTGAAGAAAACAGGTACAGTAAGCGAAATTTAGGCCAGGTTTTAGACTGTGGCCATCCTGCCACGTTCTGATGAAAGGTAAAGTTAACATGACTTGCACTCTAGCTGAGAAACCTCCGCGCACTGGTTTGTGCTGCAGATATAGGCCAACAGGCCCCAAAGGAGTATACGGCTGCAGTCGACCACAGATCGTCTAGTGCTATGGCGCGAGTGACGGAAGGCTTCATGCGACGATTTGCTCCCACGACCCTCCCCAGTAAGCCCACAGCGGTACGCAGAACGGATGCTGACTGCTCACCTCAAGCGCAGTGAAGAACTTGCCTCCTTGGTAGGGATGTTTTACCTGCGGCCTTGAGAGTAAGTGCTGGTCAAAAGATTATAGGTAAAAATATACCAAGTTAGCATACCTATGTTAATCTCAGACTTGATGTAGTACTTGTTTTGCCAACATTAAAACAAATCCAAGACGCTAAGAAAGTTGCAGCTTCACTTAGCACTGCCATACACTTTGATTCTTACTTTTCGTTGTAGTAATTACTTTTTGCAACGTAATTTCTTCATTAGACTGAACACTAATTTCGCTTGGGCAAAAAATCTATTGATATGATATCATGAAGTATACAGGATACGAAGCCGAAATTGAGATTTTTAGTGATAAACGACCGCATTCTAAAAATAATCAATATTTCTGTTCAACTCAGAAGGAAAAGAAGAACTGCATGGCTCAGTAGGAGTGAAGCGAGAATGCTCATATCGCTTCAAGTTGACAGTTGTAAGACATCCTTCATTAAAACAAATTAGTAACAAAAGTGTGACCGAGAACAAGTATAAAAAATTCTTCACCGTCAGTTTTGTCTGCCGGGTACTCTAGTATATGAACAAACTTATTTTGTTCTTTTTCATAGTGTACTGATGAATCTGCTCCAGGTTCGTCCGATCGTTTTCAATATTAGGGCGCTTTCACTTGATAGGAAAACGTTGTGTAAACTTCGAGTCTTCATTTAAACGGACTTAAGATAGGTGTGCTGGCTTCGACCCAACGGATCAAGTTTCAGGCGTAAACCCATATTGGGTTACCCCCAGACTTCCAAAACCTCAATCTGACTCTGTAAACTGATTTATCAGCAAGCTCAACACAATCGAGTTGCTTCTGCCCATTGGAACACGATTCAAAGTCACGGAAGCAAAGCTTTAATCTGAAGTTCCTTACAAGTCAAGCGTCGAAGTTCTCAATTTTACCCCCAATGGGGGAAAATTAATTGCCTCAGGTATGTTCGGCTAACTTTTGCACCCAGGGTACAAGAACCAGCGTCTGACGTCAAGCTGCTGATCGTTTAAAAACTATCAGCCTCGACTAACTTGAAATAGAAAATACAAGTTGAACTACTTAGTTTGTCTTTTCGTTAAGAATGCTATCGAACTGACGGCACCGACTCCAGTATCCCTAAAATATTCTATTTTCTAAAAAAACTCTTCACATGTGCTGCGGGAAATAAATAATTTTTCAAGTTGGGCGAAGAACACAGAAAAGTTCTTTTAAAAGATACCGACTTTGAGGCTATGAAGAACATCTTACATGCTTTCATTGGAAAGAAGCAACTTCAGGATTCAACTTCTTATAAGATAACTAATTTCACTGAAACGAAGAAATTAGCGTTGAGCAGAGAAATTAAGCTGAAACAAATTTTTCAACTAAAATAAATATCAATTTCACTGATATACAATAGTAAGCATTTTTGTTGACAATTGAAAAAATTTGCGAGTTAACAGCTTTGTCACTTGGAAGGAGCCGCACTTTCATTCAATATAAGAACCAACTTTTCATTCCAAAAAAGTAGCAATTTCTCTGAAATACAAGTATGTAAAAACAACTTTTCAGCTTGAAAGATCTGAACCAGCACCAGAGAAATCCTAAGTTATGGACACATCAACACAGCGGATCAGACAATAAATAGCGGACCCCGGACTGGTGTGTTTGCCGGACGGCCGGAGCTGTAGAGCTGTCAGGATCCGGCGCTCGGCTGTCCGTCACTGATGGTCTGTAAGAGGGTAGTGGCCTCCGCCATTTGTCTCAACGGCAGTTTCATTGTGCTTCCTAAAATAATATGGAGAAATCTATGCTAGTTACACAATGTTTTATAAATGCATATATTTTCTCTTGAGCACGTTTTGTTAAAGACCAGGGACGAATCAAAGTTTACGATTTTCTTATTATTCTTTTCTATGCTGCGCACAAGACGTTTTGTTGGTTCAGGTAGGTTATAGATCAATGCTCTAAGAGTCATTTTATTTACACAATAGCTACAAATTTATTAAACTTTTCAAATGGCTTCCATTCATTTACAAGAATCCACTATATATATTTTTTCTTGAAATGGCATAAATATTTTATAAATATCGATGAGAAACTGTTGGAAGGAATTTTGTTAGCCCCGAATGTCACCCACTCGCAAAATTTCTTCAACTGCTTCTCATCAACGTTTACAATATTTATATACAAGTTTTATTAAAACGAAGATGATTCTGGACTGAAGAGAATTTTTTTCTGTATCACGAAACTTCGTTTTTATTTTTACTTCAGTAGTTCTAAAACGCAGGATTATGAAAGATAGTCATGCTTCATTTTTCATGTGTTTATATTTATCATTCGTTAACCTAAGACAATATTCGTCCTTTATTAAGCAAATTCTTGAACTATGAAATATAAGCAGAGACTAGCGGATATAACACGGAACAGAAATGTCATATTCCATTTCTACCTGTGCCCACAAGGCCGGTGCCACACTATGCATTCGCACACACAACTTGGTGCGAGAATGGGCACTTTACATGTTTTTTAATCTTATTTCAAGTCGGTAGCATAGATACGGTAGCATGAACGACGTGCGAGCTGCTTCTCCTTCCAAAAAGTTGTACTTGCAAATGTATAGAGAGGGTCCGGCATAGCAGTTCAACATTACAGTTCATTTTCTACATATAGTTATGTCAGATCTAAGCGAACACCTGGTTGGCCAACTTCAGCCAATTAGCGACCGCCGTGACTGACGTCAATTTCATCCAATAAGCGACCGCGTTGACTCTGACGTCCCTATTCCCAGTAAACGAAACAGGCCGCGAGAGACGGCTCGTGTTTCTGTTCGACAAAGACCTTCCCGCCAATTGTCTATCATTTATTACCTCAAATTGGAACTACTCATATACTTAATTTCATAAATAAGGAAAATAGTAGATCGTAGATTTGATGTATTGTATTACGTCCTGATTTCCAGCGCCATAAAAAGAACTGAGGAAATCGTCCGGAAAATGTTTACCTAAGTAAAACTAAATGCTTTGAACAAATTAAAATGCATCGAATAGATTAAAAAGCCAAAAAGAAACGATTTTCATTCACCAAGACAACTATGCATAACAACAGGTTATTAACTAGAATGTTCCACGTACATGCAAAGTACAATAAACTGCAATTATGTACAACAGTATGCACACACTGATATCTGACATAACTATTCTTCAGTAAATGAACTGGGCTTAATATGTACTGACTCCTGTTGTTCGCTCCCGAGACCGTATCAGTGTTACCCCATTTTCCCCCATCTAATTCTGAAGGAAACGCAATGGAGGCCGGAAACTACAATTAAGAAGATAATTTTTAAATTTAGAAATAGAGAAGAATCAATAGTTAGGGTACACATGAGGAGGATATGAGGCCTTCACCTCAAAATCGACTATTTTTTTCAGTTTTCTGCAAACAGGGATAAAAAAAGCAGAGCTATAACTGAATTTCCTGCCATACAAATGAGATCTTCTTAGACTTAAATGTGGGATGTTTTATGTTTTAATATTGGTAGCGTAAATTGCAGATGGATGGAGGGATGCAACCACAAGTAGAATAATCAATATCAATACCTTTCCGCCAAAATCCCATAAAAATTCCCCAAGAAAATTTTTAGGACACGTATAAAAAAGCGCGTCTTTCGAGCAGAAGCTAAGAAGAATTATTTAAACCCGTTTACTTTCCCAAAATATTTCACCATAGACCTTTATTGATAATCCTGAAAAAATTCCTGTAAGCTTCTAGGGGAAAACACTGACATACATAAACGTATAAAATTTCTGGAGCACTAAATCATCTAAAGTATCCTAGAAGAGCAACACTGGAAACAATACCACTAAAGTCCTCCAAAACACACTGAAACACCATGAAATAGTAGTATTTTAATTTTCACTGTTAAACTGTATAATAATGACGAAGGTTCCAGAGGTTTCAAAATAATTTTTTCTTTTTTTTTTTTCAAAATATAGTACAGACGCCTCATAAAAACAGCAATATGCCCTAAAATTATATCGAACATGCTGTGGGTAGTCCACAGTAATACTGCAGCCCTAAAACCCCACAAGACACACATTCGCTGGTCAAACAAGCCATCCATCTCCCCATCCTACAAGTCATAATTGATATCCGGCAGTGGGCAACGAATGGAAAATGCCCTTGGGGAGCGTCCTTTCAATTTCCTTAACTTCATTAAATCCTTTTCCTTGACTGCAAATTGAAAGCGCTGCCAATACATATAAAGCAACAGAAGCGACGTCGGATTTGAAAAGCTGGTAGAGAGTAACAAGAGCAAGCAGCCGTGGTGCAAGCTTGTTTGTCGAACGCGAAGTTGGAAGGCCATCTATCGAATTGCCTGCCTTCTAATTGGATCCGCTCGGGGAACCTAACCTGACTGTGTGTTATTGATACTATAGGTACGGTAAACTAATCCCAGTAGCTCGGGTTTCCTAACGCTGTGGGACACTGACGTAATCCTGGTGTCCAGAAAAGAAGGTGAACTTTAATGTCCTGGAAAATGTGGGATACCTGCACGCATTTGCTCGTGCAGCAGATGATTTAATACCCTTGAGTTTCCAGAAAGTGTACGGCTGCAGTCGACTACAAATTGCCAGAGCTATAGTTCATATGACAACTACGTCTTCTCGATCGTTTTTATTTTCTAGTGTCGGCCAGTACTCCTACAGGTCAGTGGGAATCCCGGAAACGCTAATGCCGAAAGACGAGCATCTAATAAATTTATATACCTGGTCGTGAAGCAAACGCGCGGACTCCTGCGCGCAAGCACAGCACTCTAACCTCCCGCCAGTGTGGGTATTACACAATAATGATGACGTATTGTTACTAAACCGGACTTCGAAGTATCAGTTTCGCAGCGCCGCTGTTTCAACTGTAGCCTTCGTAGTGATTAATTACTCTTCAAATGTACCGTGCAGCAAGTCCTTTGTGCCAAGTACACTCATGTAGTTTTCAACCCTCGGTATCTACTTGATTAAAATAGAGTATATCCCTCCCGGACAATGCGTCTGTAAAACTTTTGAAGTTTTTTTTTTTTTCACTCGTTGTCTTTGGTACCTACCATGAGCATGATATGTAAAATAGGCTGCCCAAAAGTTAACGGAATATCTACCTGTGCAGCTGGAGAGATCTAGTTTGTGGGACGATACACCGTCAGGAAGTACCTCGTACTTCCTTTGTCAGTGGGTTCGCAAGTGGTGCTAAATAATATCACAAAAAAGGAAATTCCAGGGAGCTTTTAGTGCATGGAAAATCGCTAGAAACGGTGTACTGTATACGGTACTCTTTTGAGGGGACTACCTTGAATGAGATTCAGTATGGTGTAAGTTTATGCATTAATGTGTCCTGGAACTTTTGGATAGCAGGTGTTGCATTTTCGCGTGGCAGCATCGATAACACGTTAAAAAGAAAGCATGATAATGTTTATTTTTCTATAATCGGATATTATTAACGAAATTAACTATAAATTTCCTCTTAGAGCAAGCCAGAGGCACGTTGCAATTCCAACCTTATGGTTGCCTGAGCTGGATCAGGGATACTCACGAATCAATGTCGTGTCGCAACCGGTAACAGATCATATATAAAGTAACCTTATTTATTGTATTTTGAGGTCATGGCAGACGTGACTCAATATTAAGCGTTTTTGAGTCTTAAGGGGAGCCGAAAAGACTTGTGATTACAAAACGTGCCTTAAATTACTCCTGATTATGTTAATTAATTTTAATTTTTTTTCTCTTTTCAGGCCAAATCAATAAATTAAGCGCTAAGGTTACATTCCGTATCCACCGCTAGTATGTATGGCATGGTGGGGTCAGGTGGAGGTGGAGGGGGTGGAGGAGGAGGAGGTGGCGGAGAGGGCAGGACCTCATCCACCAGGTCTAGGAGATCCCTTCGGGATCAACAAGCAAAAAGATCTTTGAGGAATTACAGACAGCAATCTACTCTGTCGCTCCACGAAAGGGGAAGCGTGAGGAGAGGACTGGGCGAAGGAATAGTGAACGTGGGTGGAAGTGGCAGTGTCACCAGCTGCGGTTCAAGTGAAAGAGTGCCTGGCAGTGGAGGAAGAGGCAGTGGACCTGGATGCAGTTTCAAGACCATAAGGGAAGGCCGACAGCTACAGAGAGGAAGCACCGTTGATATCGCCACTCTCGGAGGGGCAGGAACAGATAACGGCGGAGGTGGATTTGGGGGTGGATACGGTGGAAGTGGAGGGGTGAACAGTGGAGCAGGTAGTGCAGGGGGTAATTCAAGGGTAATGGCAGTGAGTGTTATTAGCAAAAAAGATATGAACTGCACGCCGCAGGCCGCTCCAGAAGCTAAAATAGGAAAGTTGGCCAGACTGAAGAGCACGTTGTCCATGGCACCGGGGAAACCTGATTCTCTACCAAGGTGAGACTTGTTTGTGATACTGAAACATAATTTTCTACTCAGGTGAGTCTCGTTTGTGATAATTTTTTCTCGTAAACCATGATGCTCTACTCAAGAAATTAATATTTAACAAACTGAAACATAAAACTTAATTCTCTACTCAGGTGTGTCTCATTTGTGATTATAAATTCTCATTTATCTACTCAGGTGAGCATTATTTTGTAATAGTGAAATCCCAATTCTCTACTCAGGTGAGTCTCATTTGTAACGTCCTTATCGAAATTCTACGCTAAAATGATTTTCAGATTTTGAAAGCATTTGAATATTTCAAGTCCAGGTGCTTCTCAGTATATACTCTTGATATGAAGCTAGAGCGATGATGTAGAGGTAACAGCGTAGTGTGTGTCAGCTGCATGGGGCAGTGTCTGTTCGGGAGCTGTCAATGCGTGTCCGATTGTCGTCATGTGAGGTAGTTCTGTGCTGTTAGTTGTGGGTTTCCGCGAGGCTTCTATGGCCAGTTTATTGACATATATATATATTTTTTTAACCTACATTTCTCTTCTCAATCCTATGGCTAGCAGAGCTGTATTGAATGAATGTTTTTATGAAGTAGTTAGATGATTATTATTGTGTATACGGTAATTTTCATTTTCAAATTAATAAGGGTGCAGTAGTGAAACAAATATTTGTATTTCAGTATTTATTATATACACAGTAGGTTAAGCAAAGCTAGGTAGGATACATTCCTTCGGCTAGACTAGATTACTAATCAAATTCATAGACAAACATGTTAAACCTGAATATCTGCTATAGCAGCTAGACCAAAACGCTATACGTGCCATGGCAAGTTTGTTTCTCTTTCTACTGACTTACTGCGAAGAGTGTATTAATTTTCCAAACATTGACTCACTGTAGAAAGTAGTCTGTTTTTAAAACATTGTTTCATTTAATATAAAGTATATTTCTTAAGAAGACTTAGTGTGTACAGTGTATTAGTTTTTTTAATAGAGACTACTCGTAAAAATATCTGTTTTTCACAATGACTCAGAATGTAAAGTGCGTCATATTGTAACGAACTCACCATAGTGTGTCGCTGTGTCCACAGGGAGCAGGAACTACCGGCCTCTCCCATTCCTTCTCCAACACACGACATCTACTGCTGCAGCTCCACTGGCGACGCAGGTCACGCTGGGAAGCGAACCGGGGACATTAGTAACTGCTGCGGCGTTAGGTATGTCGCTGTTGACGTCATAAACGTTGTACCACAGGAAATAACAGACAACAGTTTGATATCTTAACACGCTGGGCCAATAGGGTCATTCCACCGTGACGATCGTTACATTCAGAGCATACTTATTGCCAAACTTTAGCCTATAATCTTAAAAGTTGTATGATTAGTCTGATATAGTTTTTACCATAATTGTACAAGTGTTTAATAATACTAATAGAACTATCCTAACTTTCTGTGAGCATTGCTGTTTTTAGCTATTTGCTTTTAAAGTGGCCGTGACCGTCGCTACACAGTTGCAACATTGAGTTCGACCTAGTGCTAGAAAAGTGCAAAACTCTCTGAAAATACCAATAGATATCTGAATACTTTATATGGGAGTTATTGATGAAGGATTAGGCTATCTAAATGTATAGGTTTTGTTAGGAGCAATTACCATTTTCCCTTAGAAGCCAAAGAAGCGCCGTGACGATCGTTACAAAAACATCGTGACGATCGTTACACTGCGAATTTCTTACCAAAACAACTTAAAGAAAGCAATTAAACAATCTTTAGGTAGTCCTAGGGTCTTTGAACGCATTTTAGCAATAACGTTATTATATGTGAACATGTAATAGACATGACTTACCTCGATAATAATTATTTCAATTGAGTATTCAAAATTTATATTTGGCTTCCAAGTGCAATCAGTATGAAACATAGTTTTGAAGCATAACGTTTACTTAGTACCATGGAAAATTATGAGTTGAATCTGTTGCATTTTACTGACTGTATTAAGGTTTTTTTTTACAAAAAATTAGTTTATTATTTGTTTTCTTTTTAAACTCTTTAAGTAGAAGTCTTCAGCTATAGTTTGGTATGTATAAGCGCTACTTTTAGTGAATTTTCAAATTTAAGCATCAGGTTGGCATCAGCGTGGTATGACCCAATATCTGTTGTCTGTGATGGGTAACATCGGACAATCGCCTATGATTATCCAATTAGGTATTACCGGAAGCTATAGAGAATCAAATAAAGAATGTTTAAGTGGCAGTACCGCACTCTACCGTCGGGTCCGAGCGGAGCTAAAGTGCCTCGGTCTGATCAGTGACTGTCGCAACGTTGTCGCATTAGGTTGTGCTATGCTGCGAGCTGTGGCTTTCTGGTAGGACTCTAGGTTTTTTTATTGCAGTGGTATGCAGAAAGGCAGGGTGTAGCGTAACCCTATGAGAGTAATTACCTATTTCCAGCTTTCTCACTCTGCCGCCCTTGTTGGGACCTTAGGACTCTAGGATTGATCCGTTTGTTGTAGGGCTTACGATCAACGGCCTCGCGGCCTTTTTAGTCGTAACTCTGATGACAAGTAGTTTTTCGGAAGTTTCTCATTATTCTCTAATTATACGGCTTTTGTTTGGTCAGGTGAGCGTGCAGGTTTTGGCTTGAAGATTTCGGTCTGATGACGAGTCTTTGGTCGCAGTTTTTTAAAGTTTTTTTTTTTTTTGTCGCGATCGTAAAAATAAAAGCCGCTAGAATGCGGCGATAGCTCTGCTGAAGAGCAGCAACTCAAAACGAAAGCTTCCGTCGGAACAATGACGTCACACTGACGTG
Organism: Parhyale hawaiensis; assembly: GCA_001587735.2. Lineage (NCBI taxonomy): Eukaryota > Metazoa > Arthropoda > Malacostraca > Amphipoda > Hyalidae > Parhyale > Parhyale hawaiensis. The sequence continues at coordinate 8,111,497 of LQNS02278070.1, forward strand.
ACATTACTTTTGCGGCCCTGAGCTGTGAGTGTACAGTGTAGAGTGTCGAGGGTAGAGTGAGTGTCGAGTGAAATGACTCTACGAATAGATAATCAAAATGAAGTCATTATTCCGCCGGAATAACTTACAGTTTTATTGCGATCTTCATTGTAATAATCTTCCTGATGTTCCTTCCATCACTGTACGATAAGTGATTATATACTGAAATTCGTGATTATACAGTGAAGTTCGTGATTATACAGTGAAGTTCGTGAAAAATTGAACAATCCTAAGCAGTGAGAAGTAATTTTTAATTAAGATAATTGTTTTCTTTAAAATACTGGTACAAAAGACGATTTCAATATTCTATTTTGATTATAGTCACTCTTTTAATTATTTTTCCTAACTATTTTCCTAGGTATTACCACAAAAACGGAAATTGCGAGGCATATTCAGCACCGTCGTCACCAGGACACCATCACTATCATCACTACGAGCACAGTCACCATCACCTCATTTCTATATGCAGGAGATTACTAAGGATGATAAAGGAAGCATGGACAGGAGTCAAATTTGGTTCAGGTAAGAAAATGCTAGTCGTATTGCACAAAACTTTATATAAAATTCTCGTAGGATTTACATGAAAGATAAAAAGAAGTTTGTTTATCAATATTAAGAAAAAGAGCATGGGTGAGAGCACAGTTTGTTCCAGGTAGGAATTCGTTGTGCTGTGAAACTATTTGCATTAAGCCTGTAGGCTTAACATGCAAAGGTGAAACATTAATATTTGTCTACAAGTACATAGCAAACCACATTAATACACCAGTTATGGGGTCCAGTGGCCTAAAGAGGAGGTCACACACAGGGAAAATACATTAATACACTCAACTTGTGCCGGCAGACTTTAGAACTAAACAACTTGAACTCACGCAAATGAAAAAATTGATAAAACGAGAGAAAGATTAACAATTTTAGCCAAATTGCGAAGATTTGCCATTGACTCTTGCTTACCCTTTTACCGTACAGTCGTTAGTTGAGCAAAAAGAGCATTCGCTTGATGTGGGAAGATATCCAACTTTGGCCACCTTTTGAAGCTTGGTTTAATTTTGCCTTATCTATCTTTTCTAAAGCCCAGTATAATTACAAAATCTGCCACCTGGCCTGTTTTTCGCCGACTTCGTTCAGAGCGTCACATGAAAAATACAGATATAAAAATGTACAAATAAATATATAAACACACAAGGGTTAATTATATTATTTGATTTGCTTAGGCACAACTGTATTTGCTTCGAATTATTCCATTTTCTCTTCTCGATTCCTCAATTTAGAGTAGGTTAGGTCAGATTTTTTCAAGAACCCAAATACAGAACAACGAATATTTTGTCGAAATAAAAATACCGCTGAGCCGCATTCAGGATACATCGGTCACAGAGCTTTTCCATAGTAATGATGAATTGACATTACAAATTGAAGCATTATTGCTCTGAAATCTCTGAGCTCCTTTCAGTTTATTCTCTGTGTATAATAGCGAAGATTGAGCGTTCGATGGCAACCAACAAACAAACAAACAAAATTATCAGTTTTGTAGGTATACAGATATGAGTTCAAAATTGCTGCATCTTGGAGTAGTAAACCTCAGTCTTAAGTGTCCCCTATTCACTACTGCCTACTCTTTTGCCCTTTCACAAAACTTAAATTCACGTCGCTATCGCAGGCCGAGTACATTAACAAATAAAAAAATATATATATAGGTCCAGAAACCTTGAAAACAATTCCAGAGTTGAAAAAAATCACTTAGAGGCGCTTGCCAGCAATGATTTAACTGACATCAAGGGCGAAAAATACGGAACCTTTTAGCTCGCTGTTAATTAACAGTTTTCTTTTTCCTCAAGAAAACACAAGATCACTTCTTGGTATTGCGTTAATTAGGTGCTGCACGGAAGCCTCCTGGCGGCCATAATGAGAAGTTGATGAGGGCAACGTGATTCTTTTATAACGCTGCGCGGCATTATTAGTTTTATTATTAATGTTATTATATGAAGTAACAGTGCACCCGGGGTAACTGCCATAGCTATAGCTTGATACGTAAGTGAGTAAGCTTGAAGTGAAGTTTTATCACATCTTTTACTTAGAACAGTAACAAGACATTGCATATAGGTAATACATTGCGTACATGCTATCTCAGCTCACTGTTTTATTATCTTGAGCTTTAATAGTGCAGCACCGTCTGTAAATAGTGGAGCACCGTCTGTGAATAGTGAAGCACCTTCTGTTAATAATGGAGCACCGTCTGTTAATAGTGGAGCACCGTCTGTTAATAATGGAGCACCATCTGTTGATAATGGAGCACCGTCTGTTTATAGTGGAGCACAGTCTGCTAATAGTGGAGCACCGTCTGCTAATAGTGGAGCACGGTTTGTTAATAGTGGAGCACCGTCTGGTAATAGTGGAGCACCGTCTGTTAATAATGGAGCACCGTCTGTCAATAGTGGAGCACCGTCTGTTGATAATGGAGCACCGTCTGTTAATAGTGGAGCACCGTCTGTTGATCAAGCAAAGGTATTTTGGCGAGAAATAAATTTCTAATTCTGTTTGCAATGTCTAGCATTTAACTCTTTCTAGAAATTATCGATGTGAGTATAGCGTCTGGGTCGAATCGTCCCAATAACGAAGTTCTGAAAGATACCTGAGTGTTTTCCCAGGAACTATTACAAGATTCAATATTACCTCACATTTAATACTACCTCACATTTAATATTGCCTCACATTTTAGCGGCTTATCCCTTTTTGTATTCGGCTTCTTGCTAATATAGGACATATTTTCGTGCTTGGCAGTAATATCGCTATTCGGCCCTTTATACAAAAAATGGTTCGTCTTCGTACCAGCACGTTTGTGGCAGCACTCTACACAAAAAGACCTGGTCGGAGGAGACGAAAACACGAGACTTTCCCACGCCTATTTTCTTGCTTCTGTGCGTTCAAAAAATAACTCCGATAATTAAATATTGATAACTTTCATTGTGATCTACAACAAAATGTGTACTGCGTGTATGTAAGCTGGTCTTATTTCTAGGCAATGGTAAATCTGTGAATGTATTCATTTAATTTTGTCCATTTACAAAAGATACGGAGACAGAGGCACTGCGATAATGCATTCCAGAACAAAAACTCGACGTCTAAAGTTAGTCTCACCTCTTTCTTTAGCCCTCACTTGAAACTGTGTTACTGCACTCAGCTTGTGTATGACACTGTGTTATTTTTTAGCTTCATTACATAATGCACACGCCCAGTTTAAGATTGCTCTTTACCCATAGTTTTTGCAAGGTCTGCTGAACACGGTGGGCTATGTAATATAATTGTTCTGCATCACCCTTTACAGTTTGAAAGTGGATTGCTTGTCTCAGTGTGATTTAATTTGTTCAAGCATCCACCTGAGGTATTATAATCACAAATGCTCACAAATAATAAAAAATAGTTGCAGTGGGGGTGATTTACGATAAAACGGTGTTGAGATGGTTGTTTAATAGGAAAGTAAAGGAAAATAACCAGAAAATGTTGATTGCGTTTGTTTACTATGATAATAGATAAACGAAAAATAATGAGGATGTTTGTTTAATTGGAAAATAGATAACCAGAAAAAGATGGTGGTGTTGGTATAATGGCAAAGAAAATAATAAGAGTTTAAAAGGAAAATAAACTATAAGAAAAGGATGAGGGTGTTAGTTTAATGATAAAATGGGCAACCAGAAAATGATTTCGAGGTATATTTTTAGTAATAAATTGATAGACAGAAAATACTTGGGAACTTAGATTCAGTATTAAAATAGTTAAAGAGAAGATATTCAGATGTTGTTTTCGTTGAAAAATAGATGGGCTTAAAATTAACTCAGGGAGAAGTTTTAGCGTAAAGATTAGTTAAAAAGAACAGATATCCATGACCATATTGGTGACATACTTCATCTTAATGAAGTTAAACAAAAAGGAAGTTGAAGTGGAGCATTAATATGAAAATGGATAAACAGAAAATTACTTAGAGCCTAGAGGCCCCCCATGACCTTTTCCCAAGCCGCACCAGCACTCAGCGTGCCACGGAAATGGCCCCATTTCCCAGCCCGTGCCTGTGACGGATTTTTGTCGGAACTTAGACGCTTTTGAGAGAAATTTCGCCGAAGGAATTTCTGCCTTGGCCGCCGCTACGATGGATGGCCGATATGCGCGGTTTGCTCTTGCGCAGATTGCTGTATTATGAAAGAAAGCAGTGAAAGCGACCGTCAAACAATGACGGCTACGAATTTGAATGGACATCTAGTCTGTGCCCATGTGTTACGGGGTATAGAAATGAGTAATAAACGTGGTACATGTCCCCAAGGGGCGAGCTATTCCCCAACCTACCTAACTAAAAGACTTAGCGATTGGGAATCATGCCGCAGCTGGATCAGTAAAACACATGTAAGAATCTCACAATATACTGGAAAAAGAGCATAGAAATTTAATACAAAGATGAAAATACATGAAAGCAAGAATTTGAATACAAATTTGAACTACANACTGTTGAACACTACATTTTTTACTTGATATTATATTTTCTAGAGACATAAATTACTGTCCTATGTTTAACGTAGTGGTGCAAATTCTATATTTATATATGTACATATTTTTTTTTCTTTATTTTTTGTGAATCCACGTGTTCGTAACACATGCTTCAACTCTGTTAAGATTATGCCTCCTAGAGAACGAGGACGGTACCGAAGCCTAACTAGTACCTAAAACTTTGATAAAGCCTATGTGCAAACCTTCTTTCATAAAAAAATACTTTTTTCGATGATTTTAGTACTTTTCGGCATTACTTGAGCAATTACGTATTCGTTCCAGTAATGTGCTTGTCATTACATGATTTTATCATCATAAAGAACTGTTTTGCATATTAACTATTTTTATTCTGTGTTAAAAAAATCTGAGGACTTGCTAACGGAATAACAAATATTTGTACTATTTATATATGATATTGAAATCAGCAGTTTTTAGAGAACGACTGCATATTTTATCACTTTAAAATATTATTCTTACCTGAATATGAGGTGGTAGGCAGCGATACTTCTTAATTAACAATGGAGCGAACTAAATAAAGTAAATCTACATTTGGTGCGAAAGCGTATTTATCAATAGCTTATTCAGAACGATTACATATTATAATAATAAAAATAATAATATTGGAACATACCTGTAATAGGATGGAATAGTAGGCTTCAATGGCGTTTCAGGAAAAAGAGCAATATTAACAGAAAGTATATCTATATTAAATAGCCTTTAAAGAAATGTTGTATCTAATAAAAATGGAAATTATTGGTGACGCAGAAAACAGGCTGGTTGAAGTGACTAACACGTGGAAAATTTTTTATTTATTCAATGTTAATTTTTAAGCCAACCCGTACTCTTTGTTCTGTAGTTTGATATTAAATGTAAATCATTGAGTGATTGAACAATTCTGCAGAGAAAAATACACATAACTTACTTTTCTTAAAGATAAAATACGGAATTTCAATTATCGGGAACAAATATTAGGAATCCCATTTTCTCTAGACCAATACCATGAAAATGCAATCTTACTAGAACAATATATAAATTTTCAATCTCCATGGAGCAAAAACATAGAGCAAAATTTCTAAATTTCAGTTCATATCGATCGAAATTGAAGAAATTAAAATTTTCTCACTAGCAAAAGTACAGAATTTAATTTCCTCTAGAATAAAAATGCACAGTTTCTTCCAGCAAAGTCCAATCGCCAAAATTCAGAAAAGCAATACCTAAGAAACTTTCAGCTCACAAGTGCGCCGTTCTATAGATTTCAATTCGTATCGAGAAAAAAATGAGAAAAAGTTTTTCAGGTATGGTAGCCAGAAAAGGATATCCAAGAAGCATTTCTATGTAACTGAGTCCGAAATTTTCCGAGCCAAACGGGGATTTTTCAATCGATCCAGCGATAACAGGCCAGCTTTAGGAGCGGCTACGACCGACTTGACGCTCTGCGGGGCTTACGGTGAGCAGAACTTATCGTTTTCGTTGCATGCACAACGTTCAGGTTCGAATAATTCTATCTGAGGCTGTACCAAAACTAGAAAATCCACATAATCAAAATAAACTGCCATGTTAATCTCTTTTTAAAAATCTTTTTAAATTATATTTTTTTCAGTTGATCTAGAAAAAATTTAATGCAGCTCCCCTTTCACCAAAAAATTAGATAGCGTTGAGTTCATCTGAAAAATTTAATGTAGTTTCTTTTCCAATAAACAAAAATAAAAATATGTATTTTTGTATTTTAAATTCGGCTGAAGAAAGTTTCATGCATCTGATCATCAAGTGCGTAATCAAGTTCTGTTAAAGTAACATAAAAATTTTATAACGTATCAATGAAATTGTATTGTATTCTATGCGTGAAATATAATATCCCTCCGATTATCCTGGTGAAGCATCATTCAATATTGATTTTAGGTACAAAAATGATTTATTCAGCATTTTTAGAGAGGGAATTCATTTTTGGATTATTGTATTCTACTAGCCACAAATATATATGTAATATTACTATGCTGAAAATCTTTGGAGATTCACCGAAATAATGAAAACATACAAAGAACTTCATAATGATAAAATGTCGTTCTAACTATATTGTTAATTGGAAAATTTTCTTACTTCAATAAATTTATACTTTTCAGAACACAATCTGAACACACATAAAGTATTATTTTCAAAAGCTACAATATAATTCGTTTTGAATGAGAAAATAATAACCATTATGTACTTATCAATTATTGTAATAATTATTTAGAAACTTAAATTAAAATTTGAAGTTAAAATTTCCTGTTATACCATCATTAATATAGTTGTTCAAAATATTAAACTCCTCTGTAAAATAGGCCCTTATTTTTTCAACGCTCTGAAGCCCTGACAAAAAATAGACATCATAGAAAAGCATGGTGGATTTTGCCTACTCAAAATAAAGAATTCTGGCAACGTGCAAAGAGAGGAAGCTATTTTTCAGCATCAACTGCTCATCGCCGCTGACGAAAACTTACAAAGAAAACGAAAATATTTTCTCCTGTTCGGCAACGTGCGAAAATTTCGGGCCCGGGTTTGGGCTTCAAAGCTACGTTCTCAGAGGGACAAGTCTTTGAACCTGTGCCCTTTGCATTATACTTAAGGGGACCTAACCATGTAAACTGGGGCTCAAGGTGAAGAGATATACTGGGGCTCAAAGTGAATAATGGGGTTCAAAGTACTACTGTACATTCTAGGCATCAAAAGTGAGAAATGTACTGGAACTCTAAGTATATACAGGGGTTCAAGGTGCAGAGATATACTGTACAAAGGCTCAAAGTGTATACTGTTGTTTAAAGTAAACTGGAACCCAAGAAGCAGAGATATAAAGTAGGTCAAAAGGTATGCTGGGGTTTAAAGAATGATGTATACAGGGTTCAAGAGATGCATGATACGGTATTAAAGCTTACAGTATGTGCGGAGGTTCAAAGTGTACTGTGGGATTCAAACCCTGAAATTTACTTAATGGTGATGTTGGGAGTATTCCATTGTAAATGCTGGGGTTTGTACCGAGAAAATATTTTTCAGTTTACTAGGTGCGGAGAGCTTAGGTGAGTTATTATGTACTGGATGCGATCCGTCGGAGCAGCTATTATTTTTTAGGTACGTCTTATAGTATACTACCTACCTATCTTATAGCATACTATCTATCTTATAGTATACTACCTGGTACTGATAGTAACGTTTAAATCTCATTATTATTGATAAAGAAAGTCCAAATTCAACAAGGCTAAAACTCACTTCCTAGAGAGTAACTCTTTGCTAAAATTCAGCATTCCATCTCTGTAACATTCATACCCTATGATTCACACTATGGAAGATGCAAAATTCAAAGCGTCTATAATTCACTCCCCAGTGACTCGCATTGTGCTGAATTACCGTAAAATTCACGCTACAGGAATACATTGTGCAATGAATAGGGCTCAACATGGGTAAAATTTCCCCCGGTTACTCACACCGTCTTAACATACAAAACCGTGCGAGTAAAATTTACTGTTATGTGAGTCGGTTAGCACCCATCCACGGACCCGGGGGTGTCCCTCGGTCTGGTCGATGCCGAGGGCCTCTCCCTCTTTTGATCGAGCTTCCAGGAGTGTCTTGCATTGCTCTTCATCTCAGTCTATTGCTCCTGAATAATGGCGGAGGCCCTTAAATTTTGTGACAGTCGCGGCAGCTCAGAGCCGGCCATAATGTGCCGGGTCTGAAAACACTGAACGCTGAGTGCTGTCCGTGGTGGGCAGGCTGGAGCCTGGAGTAAAGGGGGCAGGCCAAGCAGTCTGGAACTTTGAAGAAAATGAGCAGTCCAGGCTGGAGATCTGAAGAAAATGAGCAGTCCAGGCTGGAGATCTGAAGATAATGAGCAGTCCAGGCTGGAACTTTGGAGAAAATGAGCAGTCCAGGCTGGAGATCTGAAGATAATGAGCAGTCCAGGCTGGAACTTTGAAGAAAATGAGCAGTCCAGGCTGGAGATCTGAAGATAATGAGCAGTCCAGGCTGGAAGTTTGAAGAAAATGAGCAGTCCAGGCTGGAAATCTGAAGATAATGAGCAGTCCAGGCTGGAAGTTTGAAGAAAATGAGCAGTCTAGGCTGGAACTTTGAAGAAAATGAGCAGTCCAGGCTGGAACTTTGAAGAAAATGAGCAGTCCAGGCTGGAGATCTGAAGATAATGAGCAGTCCAGGCTGGAAGTTTGAAGAAAATGAGCAGTCCAGGCTGGAGATCTGAAGATAATGAGCAGTCCAGACTGGAACTTTGAAGAAAATGAGCAGTCCAGGCAGGAGATCTGAAGAAAATGAGCAGTCCAGGCAGGAGATCTGAAGATAATAAGCAGTCCAGGCTGGAACTTTGAAGAAAATGAGCAGTCCAGGCAGGAGATCTGTAGAAAATGAGCAGTCCAGGCAGGAGATCTGAAGATAATAAGCAGTCCAGGCAGGAGATCTCAAGATATTAAGCAGTCCAGGAAGGAGATCTCAAGAAAATGAGCAGTCCAAGCTGAAGATCTGTAGAAAATGAGCAGTCCAGGCTACAACTTTGAAGAAAATGAGCAGTCCAAGCTCTACTCCAAGCTCTTACTCTATTGTATATTTTTGTAATTATCTGTAAATTTCTGTATAGTTATGTTCTTTTATTTTTTTTTCTTTCTGTTACTTATCTGTGGGGATGTTGAGAGAAACCCGGGACCGGGTCGGGCTCGGGGGTGTCGTCTCCTCTATTGCAATATTAGGGGACTGCATGCGAACCTCGCAGAGCTCGACTTTGTGTCCCGTGGTGTGGATATTGTGTGCTGCGCCGA
>LQNS02278070.1:8164795-8175660 GCA_001587735.2 Parhyale hawaiensis
GCAATATCTCTAAGGATTAGTTGTTTTCTGTAATTTTTTGTATATAGGCCTTGAATATTGACCACATAAAATTTGTTCAATGTTTGGCAACTCTTAAGTTGTATTAGGTCATTGCATTGCACTTCATATCCTGATGGCGGCGAAAACGATGGAGCTTACCATCAAATTCGTCCTATCCTATAGACCATTCGTCAGGGCTATCGAGAGTCGCTTTCGTCTCACCTGTGAATAAAACACACTTCATATCCTGTTTCATATAAGACCTAGCCCACTCAACTCTCAGAAGTATGTACCTTTGTGTCAAGGGGGGCTGTTTTCGGGAGATTTCACATTTGCAATAGTCCCCAAGATTCGGTTTCGCGTAGTTATTGGCACTTCATTCAGACCAGAGAGCTTTCAGAAAGTGTTTTGCTTGTGCTTCCCGGCTTTTTGAAGACTTGAAGTTTAAATTTTCTAATATCCCGCATGTTCACAGCTTTTATATTACCTTTATCAGACCGTGTCTTCCGATTGGAAGGATTCTCAAAAAACGTTGAATTGTTCTAACATGGCGGCCTAAAATACTGGCAATAGACGCACATCAGGTCTTCTTGGTCGTTTCTTTGATAATGGTTTGCTTCTCTTCGTCTGTTCGATCCTTAACACGTCCCATTTTGAATATTATTTAAATGGACTAATAGCGTGGTTCACAGTATATCTATTAAACAAAGGAATGTTCTGCAACCAACCACTTCAGAATGCAAACATATATTGCCAGATGAGCTAAGCACACAGTGTTGCCATTTGAAAACATAATTACAGAAAATTTTCAAAGAAAAATCAATAAAAAATTGTTGTACTAATACCGTGGGTCGCAATGTATATTATAACTTAGGTAGGGAATTCAGCTAAACTTTCGATATTTAACTTAGACTGGAAACATTTTAATACAAAATTTTAACATAATTTAATCTTCATATTTTAAATCAAGCGTCAACTATCTAAATTTAACGTGTATTATAACCGTTTCTGCATAACAAAACCACCGGCTAAAATCACTAGGCGCATAATACGACTAACTCTGCTACCTCGGACTTAAACACTATGTATTATTACCTCCGCCAAGGAGGCGCTGTTTTCGTCGGGTTAGTTTGTTTGTCTGTCTGTCATCAAGATAACTCAAAAAGTTGCGAACGGATTTTGATGACACTTACATGGATTATTAGGAGGAAAAGATGATTAACTTTTGGTGAAGATCTGTCCATACGTTTCTTTGTTTGTCTGCCTGTTTTTTGTTAACCCCATAACTTAAAAAGTAATTGACGGATTTTAATGAAATTTACATCAAAAGTTGAGTACATTACAATGAGTAATGATCATAATCTTGTGTCGCTGTGATTGATTTTATGTTTGTTCGCGCAATAACTCAAAAAATTGAAGATGGATCTTTATGAAGCTTACAGGAATTGTTATTAATGTTAAAAGACATAATTTGTTTCATTTACGTGATGATCGGTTGGTCCATTTGTGTGTTTGCCTTGTGTGTGTTAGAATGTTTGTTAGCAGCATAACTCAAAGAGTTATGAACGGATCTAAAAAAAAAAAAACAGAAGCTGCTACTACTGTCAAAAGGCACAAATGATTAGATTTTGGTGTCGAAACAATGAAAATCTTGGTTTCAGAGCCAATTCGAATTTTTCGTTACCTCTGCTTTGCTTGGCGGAGGTATGCACTCTGATAGTGCTCTAGTATTCAAACTACATAGCTTCGTCTGTTGAGGGCAACGTTCTGTTTATGCGGATCAATTCACCTAATTAATTTGTTTATTATCAAAGAGTAAAACATTTCAAATAAAGTAATCTATCATTTGTGATCGACTATTTCTTATAAGGAAGAATTTTAAGCTAGAGCAGGCCAGAATACCTATGCTAAAATTGATAGATATTTGAAAATGTTCTTCTTTCTGCCTACAAGTATCGTTAAAATCGCCTCACCAAGTCATTCATACTTCGAAGTAGGAAATTCTTATCAAGTTAGCACTCGCAAATTATTTTAATTCGCTAGTTTTGCTCCGTAACTGATAACAAGAGAAACAATACTAGCCAAGAAGCTGTGCTAATTAGCCGACTATTCAGCACATACTGCATTAAAGTGGTTAACTTGGCTTTTTATGACCAACCGGTGATAGTAACGAAATCCGTTGGTCCCGATGTGGACGAGATCGGCCATAATTACAAATATTAAATACTCAGACACTTAAGGTAAGCGTCAGATACTTAAATTAAATGTCAGATGTTTCAAATAAAGTGTACCTATTTGCTGATATTTTATACATATAACATATGTTTCAGGTATTCCTCAGTAATATACGTACTTCGAGGAAGAAAGCGTAAGAACTGTTTGTTGTTATGTTGACCCAAGGGCTTTTATCTATGAAGTTTACTTTCTTTCTTAGATAACAAAAAGTTCGATTTAGCTTAACTGCATCCGTGTGAGCCCATGCTTGCAGTTTTGGCAGTCGAACTTGTAATATATCCCTCGACTTTACATTTTTTTCATACTTTATCTGACTTTTCCACCCTTATTTATAACTTCTTGATAACAATTGCATGTATTTATATGGCTTGAGATCATGTTGTGCTTCTCAAAATTGAGTTGTTAAAGCAAATTTAATTTCTTCATTAAGAATGACTGAGAAAGTGCACAGTACACGTTTAAACGTGTTTATATATAAGTAAATAAAATTACGGTAGAACTCGTGAAAGAGAGTATCTAACATTGTAGTGGCCTCTTACTTTTGAAAATAATTTTTCTAGCCAACAAAAATTTTGCAAACGACGCTAACAAGCAGCCGAACTCCCTCCTGTATTTTAGTGTCGTACAGTCAGGTGTGGACACAGTCAAGCATAGCTCGTAAACTTTGTTGTTTTATTAGTTCATCCCTTTTCTTAGAACTTATCCAATGTCATATGCACTTGTTGGAGGACTCTACTTGACCGCCAAAAACAGACATGTATGTACTGGCAATAGTATATTAGTATACAATTATCGAGCTTTATAGCATATACATATATACAGTGGCGGCTCTTGCCCTGTTTTATGTGGGGTCCGCCGTATTTTTTTTAAGCCATTTGGGGGAAAAACTATTTTCTATGCTAAATTTAAATCTCGAATGTGATAAGACTAGAATTCTTCATAGAAAATAGCTTTTCCACCTAATGGCTTAAAAAAAATATACGGCGGGCACCACCTAAAACAGGGGACGAGTCGCCATTGCTTATATATATTATTCACATATAACATATAAACCCAAATGGCGTCATTTATTGGCAAAGTGAAGTCCAGTTAAGGACCGAAGTTTGAACGTCAGCGTTAATTTTGCAACGTTAAATCGTATTGCAGATACATATTTGCAGAAGCTCACCTGATTACGCTTGAGACGACTGAAGTTCCATTTTACTTGATAGAAGTGAGTTTTCGGCCTTCTCGGTAGCAGTCGAACAGGGCCTTACGCCTGAAACTCTATCTAAACTGGTGAAACTGACGCTCCTGTCTCCCTTTCTGAACATGTCAAGCTTGACAGGCTTATCTAAACTCGAATGTGTTGCTACCTGTTGTCTATTTAACAATCCCTATCATAAAGCCTTGCTTGCTCACATATTTGCAATCAAGTTGACAGAGTGCACTTGGTGAGTTAGTAGTGTTTTAACTTTCTACCTCTTGCATTAATCACCAACTTTCATAGAAACAGCCGTGTTTAACACCCAACCGGGCTGCTTCAAAATACTGTCGGAGAAATAGCATTATGGTAGAAACCATATATGATCACTTGCCCAGTAAAGGGCTGATAGTGAGGCACGAAATCCGCGTGGCCACTTCAAATGTAACCTGGCGAGAAGTATGGGAAGCAATTAATAATAAATATTTAAATCAAGTAGAGCCACTCGACAAGGTCATACGCTACAGCATACAATCCAAGAGAAGTCTCGACTGTAGAGAGATAAGCGAAAGGAACGGCATGATTAAATCCAGACGTATGCCCCAAAAGTCTGATGTGCAAAGCTAAAATTTTATTCGATTATTTATATTTATTATGTCTTTATTTTGCCTGTACTTTCTGGCTTAGCAGAAACAGAAATAAAATAATTGCATCATTCATGTAATTATCTTTTATCACTGTTATATTTGACTTCTTAATCTAAGTCTCATTTACTCACGTAAGTGGAAAAATTGCAAGAAATAATGGGTTACATGTGTAGTTGGTTGGGTGGTAGCTTACTACCACGTTGGAATGTCTACGTGAAATGAACATGAACCGATAATAAACTATGATGTAGAATATAGAACCTGTATTACGAATTTAATGAGCTTAACGGAAGAAATAAATATCTATATAAATAACCATGTTAACTAGGTTTGATTATAAACTATGCCGACAGCGTGTATACATCCGATGCATTTAGGTGTGTGCCATGGAATGGGTCCCTATGTTAAGCTAGTTAGGTAGCCTCAGTGTACTGTGCTGAATGTGAAGTAGCTATAAAAACTATTATCGTCGTTGTTCTTATTGTTGATGCTGTTGTTGATAATGTTGTTGCATTTGTATATTTTTACCTAGAATGTGTAAGAGAGAAGACCATGGAATAAGTTTTGGATAAATTAAATAAAGCAAAAGTCTATTATGTTAACATTCCGCGTTTAATACGTTTTTTGAATGGTTGTTAGTAAACAGAGATGGGCGCCTGCGGCCACTTAATTGCGGCCTATCCACCAGAATGTATAAAAGCCTGGGCATTTGCGGCCCTTTTATACAGAAATTAGCATATGTTGTGAAGTAACTACTCAATACTCTACTGCTGCGGCCCATAACTACGACAATACATGGTTTAAGCTGCAAAGGTTCCTACCCATTTTGTGGTCGAGTACCACCATCAAGTCTCTGATCATTGCCCTTAACCATCTACTTCCAGGAAAAAAAATTAAATTCGATCAGATATCAGTTTATTCACTAGTGTAGCAAGCAAATGAATTTATAACAAAAAACACAGATTCGACGTCTGCAGTCGGTCGCGTACAATAGGTTGAGAGCCACAGGACAAAAGGCGCGAAAAGAGTCTTAAAATCTTTGTGCCCTCGAATGAGCTCTTCTACCATGAATCAATCTTCACAAATCCTACGTACTAAATCGCTAGACCTAACTGCTAATAATAAAAATACAAGTAAGTTTTTTAACCAGTCAGTAGAGAGAGTAGAAAAGGATCGAGTCGTTTTAGTGCTGCTGATATTGATGCTCTAAACACATTGGAATTAATATTGATATAATCACATTCACAACTTTATCCTACTCGTTGACCAAAGGTCATATATTCTCAGCTTTAAAACTCCATTTCGGATTATACTAACATAGGTGTCCACATTGAGGTCAGATGTTGCAGAGACAATCTAACCAGTTTTTTGGGGGAGGGGATTACTTGGTGTAATTATGTATAAGTTTTTATAGGTCATCATATATCTCATAAAAACAGAGCTCTCTGTCTATGTAACTGCCTGTCACACCGTACTGCATGTGTGACTGCCCTATGAGAATAAACTATGTTTTCCATAGAGTATATCTAATTTTTTTTTATCATTGAATTGATTGAATTGAGTTTGCGATCGTCTCAATTGTACTCGATTTATTTTTTATGTTTTATTTTATTTTTTTATTTCTTAAGTTTAATCGAACGCCCAGGACCGAAGTTCGTCGGTCAGGAGAAAGCATAACTAGTTCGCTTTATCCCGATCAACGTGAACCACTTTAGCGCTGCACCCATTTGAAATCTGTAAGTACATATAAGTCTCTGGTCACTGCAAAGACGCCGTGACCAGAGGCCTATCTACACGTCCGGCTTTCGAACGCGTTCACTCATCCAAATGTTCGAACGTTTTACAACGTCTTTGCTTACACAACTTTGTATATGCCACAGAATGTTACAAGAACGTTACCTCTCAAATTAATTTCCTCGGCAAGGGTCTCTAAGGAAGTTACGGATATCTCCTCAATTTTAGAGCGAAATAAAACTCAGAAATCAGTGCAATTTTCTGCTGTTATTCCGGCACAGCGACGCCTTCGGACGACTGGATGAGGGAACGCGTTCAAAAAACTGATGTGTTCACATAGGCCTTGAGGTTATTTTTTCTTGGGTAATACCGCGTCATGCTGACTTCACCGTCCCAACGGTTACTATATTCAACGAAAAAAAAAGTTGCTCGAAAACCAGCACGCTTTCGCGTGCACCGACGGCAAACGTAATTTCAATGCTACACGAACACACCAAGACAGGTACAAATTTTCCGTTGACCCACGGGTAAGCGTGCTGGTTTTGAACGACAGTTTTTTTTAGTTCTATGGTACACAGCCTCCGGATTCCCCATTTTTTTGTGTATTATTCTGGGTTGATGAATTCTACTAGTGGAGCACGCCGCCATTAAAAGACGACTAAGAGATATTTATAACTTCTATTTTCAATATTATCTTACTATTCTACATATTCTACATTTGTTAACATGCTACCAAGTATTTGCGTTCTATGTAATTGATTTGTGCAATAACAACTCTACAAAAATTATTGACAGTGGAAAAATTGCGATCTAGTAATATGCTACGACTGACTTAGACGAACTTCAGCCGCTTTCAGTATTTAAATATTTGAAATTTAGTACAGCAACGGCTCACTTCACATTCAATCGATAAATTCTCTCTCGGCCCTTTTCAGTATTTAACTGTTTAAAATTTGGTAAATGAAAGGCCTACTTCCCATTCAACAAATAAATTCTCTCAATTGATTTTAGTATTTAAGTATCTAAAATTTCGGAAAGCACGGCCCATTTTACATTCAATGGATAAATTTTCTCTGTCGATTTTTCAGTATTTAAATGCTTAAAATTTGGTAAGTCAAAGGCCCACTTCCCATTCAACAGATAAATTTTCTCCTATTGAAAGCATCAGACCGAGAAGGAGAGACCATGCAACTTAGATACTGTGTATTATATTAGAGTGATATTTATTTGTATAACTTATTTTTTACATAATGTTATCTTTAAATTTACTGTACAGTCGACTAAATTTTCATCATAAGAACGATTTTTTTAAGCTTCAGTCTAGTGTGTTTATAAATAGTAATAATGCGGCTGGCTATAATTTAACGTAACTTAGGTTAGATGCACATGATTGTGATGTCTTCCTTTGTATTGTTTATATAATAGAGTCTATAGAAGTGTGCGGTATGTGAAAGTATCGTCGACTGGCACGACGAAGTCGAATTAAGATCTGTTCACCAGGCTTGGCTTCTCCAAATGTTCAGATGGGAGCGGCTGGGAGATGGGAATTTTAGGCGCTATTCCTAAATCGTTTACCCTTAAGACGGAATTTATGCCAACACCTGCAACGCGATTCACTCCCGCGAATCCAACGTTCCTCACGGAAGTGCCAGACAAGTTAATCTTAGTGAGTTCGATTCTTCGTCGTGCCAATCGATGTTACCCCTAATAGCCTATGTTTCTTCTGGCTCTCAGTGTATTTTTTCCTTCTGATGTTGTGAGCATATTGAGGCAGAGAAATGTTTAGATGATGAGGGGAAAAGCCTTAGTGGACTAATTCCTTGTAATTTGAGCAATATAGCTGTAAGCCAAATGAATCAGCCTTCTCTTGCAAAGCGAAGTAACTGGACGGTGCGATCAAAGTAGTCGATTCTAGCAGAGAAAATCATTCAGGCAAAGGAGTCGATTCTAGCAGAGAAAATCATTTAGGCAAAGGAGTCGATTCTAGCAGAGAAAATCATGCAGGCAAAGTAGTCGATTCTAGCAGAGAAAATCATTCAGGCAAAGGAGTCGATTCTAGCAGAGAAAATCATTCAGGCAAAGTAGTCGATTCTAGCAGAGAAAATCATGCAGGCAAAGGAGTCGATTCTAGCAGAGAAAATCATTCAGGCAAAGGAGTCGATTCTAGCAGAGAAAATCATTCAGGCAAAGTAGTCGATTCTAGCAGAGAAAATCATTCAGGCAAAGGAGTCGATTCTAGCAGAGAAAATCATTTAGGCAAAGGAGTCGATTCTAGCAGAGAAAATCATTCAGGCAAAGGAGTCGATTCTAGCAGAGAAAATCATTCAGGCAAAGTAGTCGATTCTAGCAGAGAAAGTCATTCAGGCAAAGTTGTCGATTCTAGCAGAGAAAATCATCCAGGCAAAGTAGTCGATTCTAGCAGAGAAAATCATTCAGGCAAAGTAGTCGATTCTAGCAGAGAAAATCATTCTGGTAAAGTAGTCGATTCTATCAGGCACAACCGTTTGGGGCTTCTGGATTTTATAATTAAATCGTCAGGTTTGTAGTGTATGGGTCTGCTGCCGAAACGTTGACAGTTTCTACGTACATAGTCTATGCAGCATTAGCCCACTTTAGTTGGCTCCGACGGCCAGTTCGGGATTTCGATCGGTAAACCTATGACCGTAAGAGCAAGTAGTCTACTGAGGCTTTCTAACCTTTAAAATATATCATCATAGAATACGTGCGGGAGAGTCCTTATATCTGTGAGAAATATAATATATTCATTACTGTATTCTGCCCATAAATGTTTTCTTCCTGAAATCCTTGGTAATCTTTACGAATAGACCAGACTGTACCGTAACGTAGGCTTAAGCTCCTGTCTTGTAATGGAACGTCCGTGTGTTAGTCAATACGTAATTTATTCATAATTAGGTATTTTCCCAAATTTGAAGCTTTATTGTAAAGACGGGTGCTGAAAAGTTCATGTGTCTTAGAATATGAAAATCTGGAATCAGCAATGCATTCCGGAACTTTAATGTACAGAGTAATGCTGAAAAATTCATGAGTCACAACATACGAAGTACTGAAGAAGTACTACTGAATTCCTAAATGTAAGATATGAAGTGATACTGAAGTGTTCATGGGATTGGGATAAAGAAATACTGCACACACAGTGTACAAAGGGATTATAAAAATCCATATGTTTCGGCAAAAATAATACTGAATAAACTTTGCGAGTTATACTGCTAACAAACATTCTGATAAGCATTAGTCAAGCGCCCAAACAAACAAACCGATCATCACAAAAATTTGATCATATATCATGTCTTTAAACAATTCTTGTAAATTTCGTAAGAACAGTGCATAACTTTCTGAATTATTTTGCAAGCAAATATAAAATCAAACACAGAGAAAGAACAAACGAACTAACAAACGGCGTCAGAAATTCTTTCATTTACTACTCATGATATAGCTAATCGTGTAAATTTCATAAAAATCCGTCCATAATGTTTAGAGCTTTGGTACTGAGAAAAAAGAGGCAGACGAAAACAAACAGTTGAACGGATGTTCACCCAAAGTTACTGCTAATATGGCTAACAATTCCTGTAAATTACGTAATGATCCGTCAATAACTTTCTGAGTTATCTTTATCACAGACAAAGAGAATAATAGACAAACAAGACAAGATAACCTCCTTGGCGGAGGTAAAATACACGTCGTCAGTTATTTATTAATAATAATATTATAACAACAATATTATAATAATATAATAATAAATAATAATAAACTCCAAAAATCCAAAACAAAAAGAAGAAACAGTATATACACTATGTACCTACACTTCCTTACTGTTCTCTTAATTCACTGCAGTGCATCTCAAAGTACACAGCTGAAAAAATACTTCAATATGATAATCCTTCTACGTAATGCATGGGCCACATGAGGCATTCATCCTCGCAACTTGACGTCAGGACGCGCAGCTCGTACGTCTTCTCACAGTAAAATTGTTGCTAGCAACAGACAATAAGTTGCGCCTACACGTCGAAAGGTCGCCTGAGGTTTCTACGGGCAACCAGTTGGTCGTAAAGCCGCGGAAATCGAATTAGTATTTACATTGTAATTCTGAGAGGTTATTTAAAAAAGGCCTTTTTTGTTATCTCTAAAGTTTTTTTTTTTTTGAGTTACTTGACCTACGACCTGGGATGAGCTAAAAAAAAAAATCTGTCCACACTGCGCCATTTTCGCCAAGCGCTGCGAAGTTTCGTCGTCAAATCGTAGCTTTGTGAGTTTTCGCCAGAGCTTCGTCTTTGCCGGATACTTTCGCGCGATTTAGGCTGCGGACAAAGCGAGCTCCCCCGCAAAACGAATAAAATTAGGCGCTCCATAAGGGTTTCTTGCTTCTTTATAGACATTTCACAACCTTTTTTGTATGTCTGAGTTCTGATTCACTGCAAAGTTGACGAGAAATATGAAACTTTACTACATTAGTGACACTCTTGAAGAAAATTGAGTCGACGGTAAACATTTTATTGACGTTTTGTAGATACACAGTCGGGTTAAAGAGACAAAATAAACTGTTCGAACACTTTGCATTACGCATGGAGAACAGAAAATTGTCGAGAAGCCCCACTATAAAGATTTATTTACTGGAAAATCATATTGGAAGTTGTTTTCCAAACTATTCGTTTGAATGTGCTGCTATGCCCTCGAAAACGCTACCAAGCTCTCTTCTAGTTTTGCTGGAGAACGCATATTATAATAGTATCTGCAGTTATTATGATTGCTTATTCTTAGTTGTATCGATACTAGAAGTGAAATAAGTTACTAATGGAGATAAAACCTGCAGCTTCTCTGGATCAGTTAGCGTGCGCAACGTTCTCAATTTACATCAATGATCTCGATCTTAACATCCGTAGTAAAATCAGTAAATTTGCGAATGATACAAAACTATGTCATTCTACAATGAAAAGAGCCGAGCTCCAACAAGATCTTGACCACCTCATGGAATGGAGCGCAACGTGGCAGATGAACTTTAATGTCGACAAATGCTCAGTAATGCACGTAGGGCTGGAGAACTCTTCCAC
>LQNS02278070.1:8201552-8218065 GCA_001587735.2 Parhyale hawaiensis
AAATTCGATTTATATGTTACGTATTCCAGTTGTATTTTCCAGAGCAACTTTTAAATTATCGTGCCCGTTCTTGCAACCAAGGGGCAGGTTCCACGTGCGTATCACAGATACAATCGAATTTCTAATCCATGACTGATAGGATAGGCAATACCTCCCCAGAAGACCATGGAATTTATTCCCTATCTAAAAGTGAAGAAGATGTGTCAAACAAGATCACAAGCAAGATACAAATAAACAAGTAAATATATAAGCAAGACCGGTTCACAGACTTTTAGTATAATATAGATAGATAGATAGATAGATATTCTGGTGTATGACTGAAATTACTGGACAGCTGACGAAGCGTATTTCTCGAATACCAACGATACGAAATCATGAAACAAGTATAAGGGTCACAAACAGCTAAACAATTTTATTATATCCTCTTTCTTCGATCTTGGTTTATCCGACGATACGATTACGGAGAATTTTCTGTTGATCGGTAAAAAAATTTTGATGAATGGTCCGTTATAGAGAATAATTGCGCATTACGCACGGCGAGACGTGCTGCGGCCGAAGCTACTCTTGCTACAGCGTGTTGTGTTAAGAGACCTCTCGGCCTTACGTACGTCAAACGTACTGGGGCCGACGTTACACTCCGTGTAATGTATGATAGAGAATATCTCGCATTACGGACTACGCCTGGGGCCAAGATATTGGAAAGTGAGTGTTATGTGAAGAGAAGTTCCTCGCCGTGTGTTCTGACTGGCCCTCGGCCACGAAGTGCTCCTCAATGTGAGGGGTCCTCCCCCCCTTTTTTTTATACATCTCCCGACTGCCGCGGCTGCCGTTGAGAGCAGGCGGGTGTAGCTAAGGCGTACTGCGCCGGTACCAAATTTTCCTTGTGAATTACTCCCGGTTTGTTCGTTTATGAAACTTTTCCTACGCACAGAATTACGTTAGCCCCAGCAGGTGTCTCAAAAGATCACCTAAGCCATCCATACCGTTTGCGTTGATGCCTAGTCACAAAAATAAAATATCTTACAATCACAACGCTTAACCTATCCTTTCCGTACCGAGCATGACACGGTTTTGTGGACAAAAGGAAAATACACAAAAAGGAAAAATCTAATGAACACGATCGGCAGATATGATTGTTTATTTTACTTCCAGTAACTGCCATCCTTCTTTAATTACCAAAAAATTGTTTTACTGTATGTTAGATCATCATCATCAAGATCTTTTCGATTTTTCCAGTATAATATTACAACATCCATACGAAATTTCTAATCCTTTGGGTAGTTTTGTGCCTGACGAATTGGCCCGCAATGAACTGACAAATCACTCCGACCCTACCTAGTCATCCTCGCGGGTACTATTGCTTAATACTCGAATATACGACCCTCTGATCTCCAAAAATATATACACAACTTGCTGTTGGCAATTGTCCTAAAATTTCTAGTGCGACCCTCTTATTCATTATTTATCTCGATGCATTTGTGTCCTTGGCAACACCTTAATTACCTACTTACTTGCTATCATTATACACTAAGATATAAAAGCCGACATCATGCTCGGGTCATAACACAGTGAATAGACTACGCAGCGAGAGAAATCTCTACCTCCCTCTCAAACATTGACACATGCTCTCTCTCTTCCCAGTCTTTCTCCTGTTCTCTGCCTGTTCCTTACCGAACGCAGGAACTGCGCAGATATAGCCCCCCCCCCAATTTGTTTAGGTTTCACCTCAGCCTACAGTGTCCTTGCCGTTGAGTTTCCCCAGCACCAAAAATCGTGACTGTAGAGACTGTTAATTTAGCGGTCATCCTTGCCCTCTCCCAAAAAAATGAGAAATAATAGATTATAATCAAGTATAAAAATGCCGTCTTTATGCAGTTTCAGAACGCCGTGCATTCAAACAAACGTACTCACGACGTAATTGTGAACGCTGTGACGTCATCGAAATAATAGGAAAATGACAGTTCAGTACACAGCCAATTTTGGTTCGGCAAGGAATGCTACGTGCAATACATAAAAGCCCTCAAACGAAGACTTCCCGGAACTGAGTAAATTCTGAACGAATGTTCTCTAACAAAATGTTCTGCCGCCGCGGCACCGCGCAGAAGCTGGATGACGATTTTACAGCCTAGGATGAATAGGGTTAATATTTTCGGCTGGATACCATGTTAATGGGATCCTTCACACAGTGGTTGCTCTTCTATTATCTTCAGCCAAGGATCTTATGGCTCCGTGGAGTTTGTCTCTTTATCTATCTGTCACCAAACAAACTCAAAAAGTTATGGACGGATCTTCTGGTAATTTACAGTGATTGTTAGGTATGTTAAGACGACACCTATTTAAGATTTAATGAAGATCCGTTCATCCGTTTCTTTGTTTGCTCGCCGGTTTGCCTCTTTTTTTCCCTTTATGCCATAACTCAAAAATTTAAGAAGAGGCATTCATGAAATTTAAGTGAATTGTTAGATATGTCACAAAGAGTAAATGACCAGATTTTTGTGATGATCTGTTTGTTCGTTTGTTTGTCGCTGTGTTTGTTTTGCGTTCTGTTGAACGACATAAATGATCAAATTTTGATGGTGATGATGATTGGCTGGTTCGTGTGTGTTCGACTAATGTTTGTCATGCAGGACATAATTCAAAAAATTAAAAATGGATCTTCAAGAAAATTACAGAAGCTGTTATTACTGTCAAAAGACACAAATGACCCTACTGTAGTATTGATAAAAAGGAAATCCTAGTTTCAGAACCTGTTTGAATTTTTCGGAGACGGTGGCTTATTTGACAGAAGTATGCGCTCTCAGAGTGCTCTAGCTATATATATTTTTTCAGTTAAGCAGTCTACTGTATTTCGAGCTCATGATTGTTGTGTCCAACAGCACAAAATACTTTTAGTATCATTTACCACTTAATAACATTAATGTTGATAGTGAAATAATTTCATTACTGAAAGCTAAAAAAAATCGAAATACGGTTCTAGCAATGGCCACTGTTACGTGAGAGACATAACAGGGCAAGTGTTTTTAGCCCGCTAGTTATTTCAGACGAACGTTCAGTATGCTGCAAATACGAAGTCTTATTGAGTAGCTTATATATGGCCGAACGTTGTATACGTTCTTGACTAAATTTAAAATAATCAAACGTTGCAAAATCAAATCAGTGTAGTGCTCACATATTGCATAATTAAAGTATACATGTAAACATGCAAAGTTACATAAATAATGATAAAAGCAACTGTTAGAACCCATTACTTTAACCATTCACTCGCCCCATATTACAGGCTTTACAATTTGCTTCAGTTGTTGCTAAATGAGGAATCGTCTTCCTATGACTAGTTGGTTAAAAAACGGCAATTCACTGTGCATAGGCTACAGCTCATACCTATACACTTGTCTCTCTGTCTATTCATTTTAGGCTATAGTTCGTTCTGCAACAGAAGAACATAAATACCAGTCCATGAACGATAAATAATACCCAGCATATTTCATAAACGATCCCTTATATTCGTTCGACATTCTCAGCTGTCTATCTCTTTCTATGTCTCTAGTCACCTTCAATTACAATATCGTATTCATTATGTAATATCGAGCTTCATAAAATTAGTCTCTAGTCACCTTCAATTACAATATCGTGTTCATTATGTACTCGAGCTTCAGAAAATTAAGGGCAGTCCACGAACCCTTAAGCGTATTTCACAAACAACAATTCAGACAACGCTATTTCTTGCAGAACCGCGTTTTATTGCGTCCATATTGGATTAACGGTTCCTGCCGTTCCAGTGAGTGTTCCCGACCGCCCCGCTGACGAGATCTGGAACAGTAATTACTGCAGTGAAGCCATAGGGCATTTTGTGTCTGATGGAAGTTGCTGCGTGGGTGCTCAAAAATAAGGGGAAATGGCTCGCAAAATCGAGCAGAAATTTTTCAGTGTTCGTACATAGAGTGGGAAAATATTTATCCGTAATGTACGCATGGAAAGATAGTAAACCGGAACAGATATTATGAAGGTACATATGTATGAATATTTTTTTTTCTTTGATTATTCTAACCTTTTGTATTCTATGCACAATGTATTATAGTTTCTCAGTTTCATTCTTTCATTGTTTTCTAGTGATTTGTTTATATAACATTTTCACACATAGCTTCGTAATTCACTGTCATTATTTTTCATTCTTTGTTTCTCATTTCTTTGTCCTTTCCATTCATTTGCTGCTAAGCACCGCCTACGCTCTTTAGGCGTCTCTAACCATTTAACGCAGGGGTAAAAAGTTTGACTCTTGATGTGCTTGGCTTGCTGAGTCGGCTTCTCCGGCATTTAGATGCTAATGTAAGAGTACTGGCCCGCGGCCGGGGGGTCGTGGCTTGCATGAGCCTTCCATCTCTGACACCACAGCTCTAGCTAATCTGTAGTCGACTGCTGCAACTACTCGCTCCTCAGGGACCAGCAGTCATATATCTGCAGCATGAACCAGTGCAAGCGGATTCCCATTTGAAGTATGCAGTCAAGTTGACTTTATCTCTACCTGTACCGACAGAAGTAAATTTCAATTTCCATAGGAATAGCATTATTGATACTGGGCTTTGAGAAACACCTCGCCATTAAATCGTTAATATTCATGCAGTGCTTCTCTCGTTGTCATAAGTAATGTAAAAATTTGTTCTCTTTTGTGCAAGACTTATCTTTTTTCGTTTGTTCCATATTTTCATATATAGGTACGAATAAAGAATTCAGAACTATAATTTGGTTTCATTGACTCTTTGCTTGATTTTCATCTATCTCATATAAGTAGTTTCGCATGCACATAATTCACTGCCATTATATTTCAATGCAGCGTTTCTTCAGTTTTTATTTATCTCCCAATTTTACTTAAACACGTTTTACGGTTACGGCGTTTACTAACTCAGCCAAGCATGATTTATTTTTGTCGGGATTTTTCAGTCAATCTGTGTATCGGTCAGCAACATGACTCAACATTTTTTTGAAAGGATCTCTCCGAAATGTGCAGAAACTATATTAAATATCATAATAAACAGAGGATTACATTTTGCTAATGATCCGTTTAGCCATTTGTCTTTTGTCAACATTACATGGCATGGTTTTTTTTTAAATCTCGGTTTTCCAGTTTCACTCAGCACTTCACTTCTTCACTTTTTGTTTTTCCCGCACTTTCTCTGATTATTCGTAACTTTTTAAGGTTTCGGCACAAGCGGTGAAGAGCAACGCAAGCAATTCTCTCCCTTTTCCCCTCATAATTACTGAGATCTAATAGCGTCCCGCCCTCAAAAGGGTCTCTTTTATACCCTCCTCACTAATGACCCACCAGCCTCAGCCTCCCGTAAGTTCCATTTTCTTTCCCTGGAAAACTAACAAAATTTTTTTTAATGGGAAGGTTTCAAAGAAGAAAGTGAATTGCTATAGCAGACAAACGTTTGACAGGTGCCTTTCATACGCGTATCTATTACTAGAGTTGGGAGCGGTGCGGTCCTATCAAAGTATGAAGTATGAAGAAATTGCTTAGCGAAATGTTAATGGAATTATGATGAAAGTGATGTCACGTACTGGCTTTGGTTAAATCAGATAAAAAAGTTTCAAGAAAATGATAGACAAATAGCAAGAATAAAATAGAAATTATGATACGGTAAAGAAAATTTCGAAGCACAAAAAATGAAAGCTACCGTAAGTATGAAATGTGTACTCTATTCAACGGTTTCGCTTTTCAGCTCATTTTTACGCTTCATTCTTTTCTGTAAAAAAAAAATAATAATGCACGAGCTAAATATGCTAGTGTTTTCTATCCGAAACATTTCCCATATGAAGGCATGATCTATCCGCTGTGTTTTCTTCAAACCAATCCATTCCTTTGAAATCATGTGGGCGGAGATATATTTTCATTCAGCCACATTCTTATTTTCATTCAGTTGTATTCTTATTTTCATTCAGCCATATTCTTATTTTCATTCAGCCATATTCTTATTTTCATTCAGCCATACTCTTATTTTTATTCAGCGATATTTTTATTTTCATTCAGCCATACTCTTATTTTCATTCAGCGATACTCTTATTTTCATTCAGCCATATTCTTAAATGCCCTTCGAAAACATTCTAAGCGATTTGAGAGTTCATTGCAGCAGTACTAAAACAAATAAGAATCACGATAATATGTCCAGCGAAGTCACGCTTTAGGCATAATCAAAGACCTTACTGCACTTCTTGTGTCAACCCACCAGGTCTTAATAAAATAATAGGTGAAACCTATCAGAGTCTAGTAATTGTTTTTTTTTTTTTTAGGTTGGCACGCCGTTTCCTCTTTTATACACAAAGTCCTGTTCCTTGCTCTCCCTGTTTCTCAATGCCGAGCAATATCGTTTTCTGTGCTTCAGAATTTTTTTAGCGTCTTCTCGAGCCATCGTGCCTTAAAATGCACCAAACTTTTGGACGTCTAAGTCCATCCGACAAGGCGCGCCTAACTTCCAAGGGTTGTTGAAAGGCTTTGCTAAACTTCAAGGAAGATACTTTCATGTTCAATATAGCTTCATCTTCTGTGTAGCCCATTAAACTTTATATGAGCTTGTGAAGCAGCTTGCCAGAAGGCGTTCGGGTACATGGCAGAACTACGAGGTGGCTAAAAGAATATGATATTGTATTGTTTACATGAAGGTGCTATAGGATACATCACGGGGATATGACGCTCCTAACGGATCAAAAAACGGGTGGTGTTGTTAATTATAATATAAATAGCAGTTGCGGTAATCATAAAATCGCAATTAAGAACATAGTTACCATTACAGTAAGAGGTTCACATTTGGCTTACTTTATATATCATTTTACTATGTGATGGGCTCATTGACTACATAAAGAAAGCAAACCAAGGAAATAATCGTACCCCAATCAGCTCATCAGCCCACGATAGTGTAAACAGAAGTACAATAAACAATGAGCCATCTGCGGAACAGGTGGGAAGCACGACAGCTGGAGGTCATTGCGATCATGGAATACCGCCCGCATACAGAATCCCAACCCAGCACTGCAGCACAGCCTAGCCCTGATAGTCCGGATCGGAGCAACGAATATACAGTACAAACTACATCAATATCACCATAATTTAGTTGTCATAATTAGATCTTAAAACTAAGAAGATTATCTAATAATAATTCTAATATCGACAGATGACATAAAATTTAACGTTTCGGGAAATGTAGAAATCCCATCATCAGAAAGAGAGTATACATGAAAATCTATAACCTAAAATTAAAATTTCTTTTATTTTCTACCGACGGGAGCATATATGTGATTAGGGGGGAGTCTAAGAAGCGAATGAACAGGGCTGCGTGGAGGAGCCGGATGTGAGCTCCTGTACAGTCGGCAGATGCGTAGCTAATCAAGGGTTGTGTGAAGCGGTACAGCTGAGGTCATAATGTTGAGACTAGGTCTTGTTCTTTGGATGCAGAGCGACTCTAATGTTGTGAGCTCTATTGGATTAGAAGAGTCAATGACTGAGAAGTCATTCTTCTAATCTAATAAAGCTCACAATATTAGAGCCGCTCTTCATCCATAGAACAATCCATAGTGGATTGTTGGACCTTGTCAAATAATATTCGTCCAATATGTTTTGCCGATATGTAACGTAATACTTGACCAATATGGGACAACAATCGCGGAAATCCTAATGAAATTGCAAAATAACTCATAGTGTCAGCCTAATTCCATCACTATTCAACTGCAAGTGTCAGAGAATTGAAAATACTTTTACTCAACGGCAAGCATTACGAAGTGAATAATAGTGGCGAACAATATTGGGTCGAACGGGAATATTTTATCATTGCTCTGTATTATAGGTTTTGTTCCCTTATTTTAGGACACGTTACTGAGGTTATGTTAGTTAATACCATATCCAGAAGTAACGGAACAAAACCTAGCCTAAGTTATTGGCTAATATGTTTGCGAAAGGGCAAAATTGTTGTAGGAATTTTAATATTTCCGGGTGTTTGAGGTTAGGCTTTGTTCACTAATATTAGGATATGTTATTAAAATATTAGCCATCACGTTAAATAATGACCGAGCAAAATTCAACCTTACTTAAGATTGACTCCAAAATATCTGAATACATAGAGCGTAACGGTATGTATTTTATTCAAATTTCATATCAAATGAAAATGATTTAAATGAATTTTCCGCATAAAAAATAATTATTTAACTCACTGATATAAATCCGCTAACCCTGAGAGAGAGAGGGAAGATGTTATTCCAAGCTATCTGTTTACTGGCACTACCTCTTCAGTGTACCAAAAAAAAGTCATGAATATTTCTGAGCTTGTTTATAGCTTCATCAGTAGCCCTTCAAATGTGATTTCTCTCCAAATAAACAAGCACTGCTCATCTGCTTACTGGCTAGATCTTGTTATTAATCGGATGCGTTTAATTGCGACGGAGTTTCCGTCCGATCTGAGGTCATACGATTCGCCTCAAGATTTATCTGCACGTGTATGCCAAAGTTAAGACCTTATGAGGTTTCCAACTGACTCAGCAAGGTTAGCCTCCGAAGTTGAGAGTATTGGGTTGGGGAAATACAGCCATATTCCCAAGGCAGCAGTCTACACCGAATACGATTTTGATTTGCTAAGTTTGTAAGTCCTCCGAGGGCTAGTACCCGTCACATATATCCCCACTTTTTCTTTGTGGCTATACCTAAATGATAAATTCTCCCTAGTATCTATTCT
The DNA here is from genome assembly GCA_001587735.2 of Parhyale hawaiensis. NCBI lineage: Eukaryota > Metazoa > Arthropoda > Malacostraca > Amphipoda > Hyalidae > Parhyale > Parhyale hawaiensis. The sequence continues at coordinate 8,210,267 of LQNS02278070.1, forward strand.
ACTGAATAATATACACTTGTAGGTTGCTGTTGAACCTGTTAGACCAGGTGTTTAACAAAATGTCCCGTTATAGTCGAAATACCACTGATATTGAAGCTGTGAAGTCAAAAACTTGCTAAGCGCATACTTACTAAAAGTGTCAGACGAAGCAGCTGTAAGCGGTTACGTGTATTGTGGTGATAAAATTCACTGCAGCTATCACTCTGGTCGTGTACGTAGGCGCCGTTTCATAAGATGAACTATGTGCGTAACGCCACCTCAACCTCGTCCGAAAAACTTCACATGAATTGCTTTTCATTTCAAGATATGTTCAGAAAAAATTTCAAACAGCGCTTGTTTAAGATATGAAATTGTTGTATCCAATGCAGCTGTAAGTCCCGGAGCATCAAATTAGAGGAAACTTCTAGGCCTCTACTCTCGATGCAGTAGCGAAATACTCTCTGTTTACTGTGTGTTTATGTGGCTGCATAAAAATATTATAAATATGGTACAGCAGTGGCTGTACACGATATAAATACATGTGCTGTGGAAGGTCACTCAAGGGATAACCTTAGCCTTAGGTTAACTGGACATCTGTCTATTTGCGCAGCTGTACTTTATGTCCTTCTGCAGCTGCTACTGCCAGTTTATGTGCTATATTTTCGTCTACTGCTTTCGTGTGTCACTAGGTAGTGCAAACGTGAACATCTTCCAAGTTGTCTTTGGCTGTGATTTTCCTTTTTCCTTTTTGAAATGGTATAACCTAGTGCCCAAAGGCCACATCTATTAAGGTAGATTTCTAAAAAAAATTATATTTTTAGAGGTCGTAATTTTATGTGTGAAAAAACATTGGCCAAGTGAAGACTTAGGGACTATGGAGCCGGATTTAGTTTAGGTCCCACTAAAATTCACTCTAATACTACAAAAAAATGCTACTTCTGAAGAAACTGTGTATTATTTCAGAGGGAACTCAACCGATCTTTCGTTACAAATGTGTAAACTTATATATCAAACATATCAATTTTTTGTTTTATTTTAATGCTATGCATGGGTTTTCTGCTGCAGAATTTATTGTCAGCCTTTAAATACAAAACAGGGAAGCCTATATAGAGGTTTTCTTTAAATAGACCCCCTAGGCGGTCTACGGGGTGCTATAGACCCCTTATAGGGAACCACTGACTTACGATATTGGCAAAAAAATCTTTTATAATGTGGCCCGAGATTGGGAACAATATTAGACCGACTTTCGAACAATGAACAGTACGCTAATGTTGAGGTCAACATTCGGCCAATGTTATAATACAAAGTAGGTCTAACCTTGCACCAAGATTCAATGCTACGTGAAATTATATGAACTGAGCCTTTGAACTTTTCAGGTCACCCAAGCATGCGCATGGTAACATGAGTGTTTAATAGATGATTTAAACGCCAATTAAAATCCCATTACAGATATCAAAGGGAGACTTACCAACGTCATTAAGTTCATCAAAGCGCAATCTAATGCTCATTTCTGAAGCCGTGAAGGTCCTGGAATAATGAAGCGTGAATGTCATTAGCAGGTAACTTAGCGTCTCCAGTCCTATGCATCACCTGAATGTGGTTTGCTAAATCAAACGAGCTTCCGTAGAAGTCTCAAATTTCCGTTGCTTTATTGGGTTCTTGTTTTCAGACGATGCATGCGTTAATTAACTCGTTCGTACTGTGTTATAACTTGTGGAAACGCAAAGGAAAATCGATGTTTTTAGTGTTACCGTTTTGCAAATAAAGTTATTGATTCTGTAGTCATTATACTTATTATTGGTCCATAAACTTTGAAAAATATAGACAATTCAACTGAACTTTAGATTAGTTTCGAATATCATAGATCGAAATTATGGAACTTCTACTAAAGTTGCAGTTGACAAAAAAGTTGAGTTTTCCTTTGCATTCTTCAGATTAACCTATTTCTTTGATATTAATTAAATAAAGCGCGTCTGAACTATCAGCATGTACGAGTAAGTTCATTATACCTACCACTAGAATTACCAGCGGCGTTATTTATGAATGTGGTCGATAGTAGTTGCATGCGTTATTTAATGTTCGTTTTTGTGTGTGCTAACGAGTAATGCATGCAATCATTACATGTCACGTGAGCCCCCGAGATGGTTTTCAGCAGGTGCTATTGTGCTTTCAGAAGCATAATTGTCACTGCCACTTTGAACCAACTTGGCTGCTACATACCCTACATGGTAGGGGATTCACGTTATGCTAATATAGCAGTTAAAATAATAGTGGTTCTGCTACTAGGAACCATTGAGTTACTTCTGAAATTCTACTGTAACCGGTTGTAGTGTATCCACGTGGTAGCCGCGAGGGACCCAGTGAAAACCGAGGTGGGCACTAACTTCAGTTCACCAACTTAAAAAACACTACAGAACTCTGAGAGCGCATACCTCCGCAAAGCAAGGCACGATAAACGAAACATTCAAATTGGTTCTGAAACTATGACTTCTTTCCTATGTATTAACACCAAACTCGAATCATTTGTGCCTTCTGTCAATGATAACAACTTCTGCAATTTTATTATTATTACTAGAGGGCCCGCGCTATCAAAATATGACATCGTACCATTTATGATGATCCGTTCTTCATTGATCATACTCATCTTTCGTTATTACAACTGCTAACCTACAAGCACCTGGGGATAAGCGTTTACGTCTTCTCAACTGCTGAACATCGAAACTTTTTCTCTCTCTCTGACATGGAGAAAGCTCATTGCAATCAGCAACGCTCAACGTTATAGTTTCGATGTGATATCAAGGATACGGTTGGATAGCCTATAGGTCCAATGGTTAGTTGCTTCGCGAAAGCTATTTCATCGACTACTGAATTAAGGTTGGAAGAATACTTGATGAAACGAAATAATCTGAAGGAAGACACTAAGAAACATGATGCATGAGAGTGCTAATGGAAGCTTCAGATACAGGATCTTCAGTGCTACGATTTCAACTTTTGTAATGTAAGAAATGCATTCAGACATAAGGTCGCCCGATACTTTGCCACAGATTCGATGTATGGAGAAGCTCAAACTCATTCAAATAACACTATAAGCCTTCGATATCTTCATTGTTTGAATTTCAACTGTCGCTGATTAAGATACGTTTGCCATCAACTGCAACCTTGTCAAAGTTCTACCAATTCGTTCTCAGCTGGATCCATGAAATTTTCACCGTCTACCGAGCACAAGGGAATGCAGATATAGTGTAAGTTTGCCATCAACTGCAACACGGCCTATTTTCTACCAATCTGTTTTCAATGGAGCTTAGCTAGAGAGGACAACCAATGCCTCCAACTTGGGCTAATTTCCGCCTATCTGATTTGTTAAAGCGTGACAGAAAATGGACAGATAAACAAGCAGATAAATACACATCGGTCTTCATTAAATTATAGATTATTATTAAAACTGCACGCTCGTGCTCCGACAGACAGGTAATCCAACCATAATGAAGCACTTTGCAACACCGGGAAGCCCGAAACACTGCTAAAGGAATTCTAGCAAAAAGCCATTAACAGCTGACTTAAACGCCTGCAGACCAATACGACCGAAAGCCGATGCCGGCAATAAGATCAAAGATCCGTTCACAACATTTTGAGTTATATTCCTAACAAATATTCTGACAGTCAAACACGCAACTAAATAAACCGCTCATCGCCAATATTTAATCGCTTATGTCTTTCAACGTGACTAACAATTCCAGTAAATTTCATAAAGAACCGTACATAACTTTTTGAGTTATTTTGCTAACAAGCATAACATCAAACACGCAGACAAACATGCGAATGAAAAAACAGATGATGACTTTGAATGTTACTTTACCTTTGCCTTGCTTGGCGGAGGTATGCGCTCTCAGAATGCTCTAGTTATCTGTGAGATGGTTGGAAACCGAGACATGCTCGCAAAATGAAAGTTTCAGCGGTCTCAGCCTTGCTTAGTTTGCGTTCAACATCTACAACATGGCTTAACATGGAGAAGATAACGCTCTTTTCTAAGGTTTCCGACGAGCTGGATTAGCTTAGATTGACTGTGATGAGCATGTAATGGTAATTCAGCGAGAAAATGTGCAACAACGACGACGCCCCAGTCGATCGCTTGTTTGTTTACACCATACATTTGAAGCCACGATACCAGTGTTATGGAGGTATCTCCTGTGCGCCAAATTTGGCTGAAATTTGAAAAATTATCCAGACTGTTACCAGCAATATCGTATACCAACAATATCGTTGCGAACTAAAAAGTAAAGGTATAGTCAACTTGATCTTGCCCCAACTGGGAAATCCACACACACTGGTTTGTGCTGCAGATATAGGCATACAGGCCCCAGAGGAGTATACGGCTACAGTCGACCACAGATCGTCTAGAGCTATAGCACCAGTGGCAGAAGGCTCCATGCTACAATCTGCGTCCTCCGACCCTCCCCATTGCTGGCAAAGGTCAGTAAACCCACAGCAGTACGCAGACCGGATGCTAACTGACCAAGTCAAGCGCCGCGAAGAACTTGTCTTGGTGGGAGCGAGGTTTGAACCTGCTGCCTTGAGAGTCAATGTCAGAAGCTTTAGTCTGCTGCTTCTGCGGGCCTAAATTACGCGACGAGACAAGGGAGGCAAGAGACGATGATGACGTTACGACGGTCTCGAGGAAGATTTGAGGTGCGCTTAGAAGTTGTGCATCTGTGTCCTGTTTTGTCTGTACTAGTACTATTCAACAACGAAAAGGAACACTGGGCTCACTAGTATAATTAAACTATTTTCAAAATTTAAATGCCTTATAAGGTATTCATAACAACAGAAATGTAATAAAATGATTGACGAAATTTTGATACCAAACAAAATTTGGGAATATATCTCATTTACTGTTTCAATCTTACACTTCCATTAATTGTTTTTTCTTTCTTTTTTTATCATATGCGATCAATTTTAGGTAGCTTTTTGTAATACAGGTTTTTTTATTATTTAGAATCTAACCAGCTTCATTTCTCAAAGTCGTTTAAAATCTACGAACTAACATCTTACCTAGTCATCCAGGATAGGCAGTAGAGTCTTATTTCGCAATAATCTAATTAATTTATTATGCAGTGTTTTACAGCTATACAGTGAACACAACCCCATCCTGTATATTTTAAATTTAAAAATAACATCCTCGATGACTATTCAGTGTAACAAGCACCATTTTAATGCTAAGTAGGAGTCGACAAAACTAAAATTTAACGTTTCGGCATAGATGATCCCATCATCACAATAAACTATAAACCTATAACCTATGAGAAAACACTTTTTTATTTCTAAATCAGTTGGGGAGCATATATGTTGTCGGGAGGAGGTCTGAAATGCAAGTGAACAGAGCTGCGTGGAGCGGCTGGATGTCAGCTCCTGCACAGTCTGCAGAAGTGAAGTTATGTATGGACGGCGTGCAGCGGTACAGCTGAGGTCATAATATTGAGGCCAGGTCTACTTTTATGGATGTGGAGGGACTCTAATATTGTGAGCTCGATTGGGTTGGAAGAGTCTATGATTGAGAAGTTGTTCCTGCTAATGGGATGGTTGTTTTGCTCGGCATGTAGGCGGGGGGGGCTGAATGACAGGGTTTCGCAAGTGGTAAGACGGTTCAACTGAATATACGTAAATGTTGGTCAATGCGGGTTTTGGAGTGTTGTTCAGTGCTACCGATGTGAGAGGCGTTGCGGGCCTGGTATTGGTAACGGTAAATAACACTGGACTATAGCGGTGTGGGGGTTTTGTCTTTAAATTTGAAATAGGACGCTATGGTAAATGTATTTTTGTAGGTAAATTTGAAGTTTATATGTGGGTAGGCTTCAGAGAGGAACGCTTTCAAAGAGTTTACTGCACTGACGGAGGTTTCGTTGTAGTACGGAAGCGAGTGAAAGAAGTCCAATTTACGCACCGAGGGTTTGTTAATGCCGGGACCGAACAGTTTGTCTAGGAACAATTTGCAGTAGTGGTCCAGGAGGTGGTGCGAGTAGCCGTTATTTTTGACAAATGTTCGGAGAAAGTCAAGTAGATGACAATTTCCTCATATACAGCAATCCAACAGATTCTGACTCATTTCTGCAATATTTGAATAGCAAACATCCAGACGTAAAGTTCACTGCCGAAAACCAAACAAACAATTCTTCAAAATTTCTAGATGTTCTCGTTACCAATCAAGACTCCACATGAACCACTGAAGTTTACAGAAAATCGACATTCTCAGGCCTGGGAACCAGTTTCTTCAGTCACTGCTATGATCAGTTTAAAATTAAAGCACTAAAAACCTTAGTAATTCGAGCCTACCATTTGTCTTCGTCCTACCTCGCATTTTCGAATGAAGTTGACTTTCTCCGAACATGTTTCAAAAATAACGGCTACCAGCACCACCTCCTGGACCACCACTGCAAATTGTTCCAAGACAAGCGGTTCGATCCCGGCATTAACAAACCCTCGGTTCTCAAATTGGACTTCTTTTACTCGCTTCCGCACTACAACGAAACCTCCGTCAGCGCAGTAAACTCTTTGAAAGCGTTCTTCTCTGAAGCCTACCCACATATAAACTTCAAATTTCCTACAAAAATACATTTACAATAGGGTCCTATTTCAAATTTAAAGACAAACCTCCCACACCACTCCAGTTCAGTGTCATTTACCGTTACCAATGCCAGGCCTGCAGCGCCTCTTACATCGGTAGCACTGGACAACACTTCAAAACCCGCATTGACCAACATTTAGGTGTATCCAGTCGAACCGGCTTACCACTTGCGAAACCCTCTCATTCAGCCCCCCCCGCCTACATGCCGAGCAAAGCAACCATCCCATTAGCAGGAACAACTTCTCAATCATAGACTCTTCCAACCCAATCGAGCTCACAACATTAGAGCCCCTCCACATCCATAAAAGTAGACCTAGCCTCAATATTATGACCTCAGCTGTACCGCTGCACACTGTCCATGCATAATTTCACTTCTGCCGACTGTACAGGAGCTGACATCCAGCAGCTCCACGTAGCTCGGTTCATTTGCATTTCAGACCTCCTTCCGACAATATCCATGCTCCCCCACTGATATTGAAATAAAAGAATTTTTATTTTTCATAGGTTATAGGTTTATAGTTTTTTCAAATGATGGGACTTTTTTTATCTATCCCGGTACGTTAAATTTTAGTTTTGTCGACTCCTATTTAGCGTTAGACTTTTTGCCTTGGTATTGTTCTCAAGCACCATTTTGTATCATTTCACAACTAAACCAATATTATCTTGTAAATTTTATGACTTCAACATATTATCAAGTTGGTCCAAAAATAATGTCCGATTTCCAGCATAAATTTTTCAGATCGAATTTACAAATTTTTTACATCTTCTTGTAGATATAAAGTAACTCTGTGTTTAATTTATATCTTTTCTTTGAGATTATGTAACGTTTGCCCATAATTATAAAAAAGTTACCTTCATATTTCTCCCACTTGAAGTTCACGTAAGAGAAAGTTTGCTCGACGAAGTTCATAAAGGTGTTGATGCAAGTGCGGCAGCAAAATCTATGCAGAACACTGATGAAGTTGATGCAGTGAATAAAAGAAGTTGCAGGAGGTGGTTTTCGCGCTTCCGAAGTGGTGACTTATTTAGCTACTATAGAAAAGTTAAAAACGTAGAGAAACATGATTCAGCATTATTTAAAGCTTTTATTTTAGAGAACCCTACCATTACCACTAAGGAACGTACAGAACGCCTAAATTTAGCCCATTCCACCGTGGTACCCCAACTAAAACATATTTTTTACATTATATATAGATTTTTT
>LQNS02278070.1:8218159-8238110 GCA_001587735.2 Parhyale hawaiensis
TTTTAGAGAACCCTACCATTACCACTAAGGAACGTACAGAACGCCTAAATTTAGCCCATTCCACCGTGGTACCCCAACTAAAACATATTTTTTACATTATATATAGATTTTTTACTCGGACATTACTCTCACACCAGCCTGGCACAAACTTGACTACACCCTACCACAAGCACCCTCTTGAATCACATTACACTGCAAAGCGATGCTTTACGGCATTATGAAAATTAGGGCCCACTGCCAATTTCAATGCCTCAGTTTAGCAAGCAGCAGTCATATATTTCAGTTAATGGATGCAGTGATTCATTCGACGGTAAAGAATGAAGCTGCTCTGCACTGGACAATCTTAGGCGTCTCGTAATCTCTCATTCCATGCATTTAAAAGCAGAACATCTTTCTTCATTTGTCTCTTCAAAGTGAGCCATTATTCTTCATGAAAAAGAGCCTAATATCAGACCTTCTTCAGTGTTCTACGTTAAGGAAGAACACTTTATATTAATTTCGTGTGATACGTAGTTTTTATGTCTAGTAGCGAAATGGTATCGTACTTTTACCCTTAAACGTAAGTTAAGCAGAATTGTGCATATGAAAAGTAAGTATGCCCAGTAAAAAATCCAAGACGTGCAGCCGATTTCTAATGGAAAAAGTATGGAGAAATATCAGCTGCATGCCTAACATTTTGCGACTGGGCAATTATTTTAAGCTTCGTAATAACAGAAGAGCGCCAATAACATTTGCCATGATGCAATTTTTACGAGGGACTACAAAGACGTACCAACTAACGTGGCCACAATCATTGCTATGAAAACAAACTTTTTGGAGTACTAAAAATCTATCATCAGTGACAAGAATTTTATAAAAAGGTATTTTAAAAGCCGGTGTTCGTTAATAAAGCCACTAAAATGTATCTAAGCTATTACTTAAAAATGTAAAATTGCCGTGAAACTATGGAGAGCTTCGCAGTCGACGCACATTTGCTTGGCTCCGCATAGAATTTAGACGGTACCATGACTTTCAAAATGCTGTATTATGCTGGAGGTACCTCTGTGTGCAGTCGCACGTTATTCGTGCTACCGTATCTATGCTACCAGCTTGAAATACATAACCGGACGATATGTCACCTGCACATCCTTGCACCAAGTTGCACACGTGAGGGTATGGTGTTCCACTTCTTTAGAGGTAGCTCCCTCTTCTGTATTTTTTACCTCCTTTTAACTTTTATCATTGATTGTAAGCCCATTAACCTTCTTATTAACCATTCATCACGTATGTAAGCATTTCCAATATTTTTAACACACAATTAACCTCCCTAATAACCACCTATTCACCATCACCGAAATTTGCAAATAAAACCCATAAACTCTCTCCATCACTTAGCTTTTCCCATATGCATTCGAAAGATATTTGTGAGTTAATTTCTGCAGTGTTGTAGTCCTCAAGCGAACAATTTTTTTTTTCAGTACGATAACATGTAAATCATTACCATCACGTTAGCTATTAGCCATCAGAGTCACAAACGTCCCAGCATTGACAGAACTTTTTCTAACGGTTCTGTTCTCTTTTTTACAGAATTCCTCAGGGGAAGACAGACCAGGATTTCAAACCCTACTTTAAGCCCGAGAAGTGGTTTCCAAGAAACTGGACATCTCTGCTCTTCTCATCAACGTACACCTTAACTCTTCACTAACTAGTAAAGCTTTTTAAGAAGAGGAATATCAAGGTCATTAAGTACTTAACCAATTCGTACACGAAATGTTAAATATGGTTTCTACTTAGAACCATATAAAGTTGAGTTTTGCAGATTATCCAGACTGATTTTATGCTCTTCTGGCAATGCTATATTTCATAAAAATAATTTGTGACTGCAGTTAAATTAAGAGAAAGTTGTTCTGGATGGAGTGCAATTACTCAGAAAACAGCAAGCTTAGAGTGAACCGAAAAATGGAAATAGCGTTGTCTGAGCGAGATAAAACAAACCTAAGGAAGTGATAAACTAGGTTTTGTTATTGTGTTTTACTCTAAATAACTGCACGGAGAAAATATTCTCAACTGATCCATCGGAACTCACAAACTATGAGGCGTGATACGCTTCAAAATTCGCTAGTTATAATGTATCAGGCCGTTCAGCTACCCGTTATGTAATTCACATTGATATAACCATGAGCATATTTATCACACAGCCGTAAAATTTTTGTATTAACCGTAACTAGTAACAGTGATGCAGTTCATCACTCGGTTACCATGTTGCAACTTATCAATCCATAACGATGATGCGACTCAAAAGTTAGTAATCATTATGGCTTTCAAAAGTTAGCTACCATGTTGCAGCTTAGTTACCATGTGGCAAAAATATACAATTTGTTTTTTGAAGCTTATGCTATAAAACATAGTTTAGTAACCAAGATGCAACTCAACATTAATACGCTGGCTGAACTATGCAGGGTCATCTGTTACTGGTAAATATGTTACTACTCACAGTTCAGTTACAAAATCATCTTTCAAAAGAATGAACAGCTTAACTATCCAGCTTCTACAGGCTAACGTGATGCAACTCACTATTTAGTAACAATTTAGCTTAGGAAAGACTCGGCAAAATGGCTGACCAGCTTCTACTGGTGGGGCTCTGCGTACTCTGCATCTTTCTACTGGTGGGGGGCCTGGTGCTCTGCTATTTCTTCTCCCTGAGGGCCATGTGGCGAGGTGGGGCCCGGTCCCCCAGGGTGCCCCATCCCGAAATCACCCAGCAGGCGACCCCCACCATGGGTGGCAGGAACAGTTCTTTCAGGAGGTCATTCAGTAGGCTGGGTGACCAGGGATCTTTTGACCTCGAAGAGCAGAATAATGATGTTGTCAGTGAGGAGAGTCTTGCTGAGGCACACACTGATCTATCCACTGGTCCTCCAACTGAACCATCCAGCGGTCCTCCCACTGACCCGTCCACTGGTCCTCCCACCGAACCATCCAGTGGCTATCCCACTGAGCCATCCACTGGTCCTCCTACTGCACCATCCAGCGGCCTTCCCACTGAAACATCCACTGGTCCTCCGAATGAACCATCTAACCGCTTGCTCATTGAACCATCCATAGGTCTTCCCAAAGTACGATCTACTGCTTCTCCCGCTGAGCCATACAACTGTCCTATCATTGAGTCCTCCACTTGTCCTCCCACTGAGCTCTCTGCTCAGCTATCAACCCGTCCTCACAGCGGACTGTCCGCTAGCCATCCCACAGAACCATTCACAAGCTCATCCGCAGAAACATTCACTAGGTCATCCACAGAACCATCAAGTAGGTCATCCACAGAACCATCAAGTAGGTCATGCACAGAACCATCTGCTAGGTCATCCACAACACAATCCACTAAATCATCCACAGAACCATCCACTAGGTCACCCGCTGAGCCATTCCTTATGCATTCCACTGAGCTTGCTACACTATCCATTGGAGCTCCCACTGAGCCAACCATTAGGCGGCCTACCACACTTACCACCGAGCCGTTCACTGATTCGGCCATTGATATTCCACTTGGAGCTTCTACAGAAAAACTGGATTCGCAGACAACATGGGTAATGGGCCGAAAAATAAAGTCTCCCCATTCAAACGAAACCTCTGCAGGCGCAGCAATGTCAAATGAATGCAAAGGGGAAACCGCTTTATCTCAAATCATCTTATCTACTGAAAACGCTTTATCCACAAGAAAGCATTCACTCGATGGCGAAAATTCTCCGATGGCAGCTAAATATGATGAACATTTAGCTGACGTAGATGTACTTGGAACCCCAGAAAAGCAAAACCTATCTCATTCACGTAAAGTAATTCCCATTGTTGAAAACAATCTGAAGCATAATGAACATTCATCAAGAAACTCGCCTGTTATCCATGAGAGCAATGGTTGTAAGGCCAAATGTGATCAAAATAAAGCTCATATGAATGCTTCTATCTTTGCTGCAAATGCAGCTGACATGAATGTGTTTCTAGCCGAGGAGATTGCCAGATTTAAATCCGATCAAACGGTTTACCGCACAGAGCAAGTAAAGGAAGGCAAATCAGGTAGCAATCTCGTAAGCGGCTTAGAGCTAGCCAATCCGATCGAGATCGATTGGAACGAGGCAACAAAACCCAAAAATCCTTTAGAAATCCTGGAAACTGGAGAAATACTAAAAAGAAAAGTGCCTCTGAAAGAACAGTGTTCGATGGGGGGCATTAAAGGGCGAGCAAAGAGTGCGGGCAAAGTGGGCGTATTCGAAAAAGAAAAAGGCACAGAAACGGGGGCAAAATATTCTCTCGTGCCGAGCAATCAGCCAACGTTTTGTGCTCATTCTATAAAAAACGACACAAGTAGCAACTTTACAAAGGTAATTAAGGAAAGTGAAAGTATTGAATACGACAAAAGAGTTGTAAATTCTCCGGTGAATTGCAAAAACCGAAAGGCGGCCGATAGTGCCCTAAATTCCGAAAAAAGTTCGATCGACTGCAGAAACAGAGGAAGTAATGAAAATGGCTTCATTCCTGTATGTTTTCAAGATGTAAACACATGCGTTAAAGGGGATGAGTGCAACTATAGACCCGCTAACTCTCACTATAAAAGTGCATATAGTGAACATGATGAACGTTCTTACCTTCCTGTTAATTCTAAAACTATAAGCACATCCAGTGAAATGGATGGAAAAGGTTATAGAGCTGTACATTCTGAAAATAAAAGCACATGCAGTAAAAATGATGAATGTGAGAAGATAATGAGGATATCTGCAGCGTATAGTGAAGCGGAAAAATATGGTGAGTTTGCAACACAGACATGGCATAATTTTAAAATTTATTGTGCAGAAAATGTGGATGACGATAGTGAAGATACGACTGCCGAAATTTCAATGAATGATTGCGAAAGAGTCGATAACAGAAGAACGGATAAACTGAAGGAAAATTGTGATAATGAAGAAATTTTCTCAGGAACAGAACTTGCGAGAAGTGACAACAGTGTTGTCTCAGCTGATATACATAAAATTGTAGAAGTGAACGGAGAAGTTTATGAAAACAGTGACATTATAGAGTTGAGCAACAACTGTTATGTGCAATACGTGGATGATTGCGAAACAATTAATAACAGAAGTGAACTCATACAAGGAAATGAGTGTGTTTTTACTGTTCAAAATTCTTACAGAAATCAAAATTTAAATTGCAAAACGCCGGCCGGAGTTTGGGTGGGTCTGCGAGACCGAAGCATCCACGAAATTTCCAAAATATCTCAAAATAACTTTAGTGATGCAAACGAAAATATTTCTATTTTGAAAAATCGTCAGAAAAGCAGAGCGTTGTTAAAAAATTTTCTAGGCGTTAAAAATTTTTCTCTCACGGAAGCAATTAAAATCGCTCTTTTCAAAGAAAATAGTTTTGACAGTTTTGGGGCTGAAAAACATAGTAAAAAATGCCCCAGTGGAAGCACCGGCGAGTGTAGCATTGATGTTGAACTTCATCTCAACAATAATGTCGAATTCAAGCACTGTTGTAACACTGAATGATGAAAATGAAATAGTGAAAGTGTTGTTTTTGTACCGCGTCACGGTGAAATTGCAATGTATGACTTTATGTATATGATCTACAACTACTTGTCTATGTCATGCCTTGTTACACTATTGTACTTTAGATTGCAACAATTTTGCGCTGTATAACTCTGTTCTAAATGTTGTGCACTAAGTTGCACTATTGTACTAGACATGGACTAAACTGAAACCTTACTACTACTACTACACGATGATTCACTACGGTACTCAAAATCTTAAGCACTCTTACCCTATAATACAGAATCATAGCTATCAGGTCGGTGCAAAAATTTTTTGCCAATTTAAAAGTTTATGTTGAGTCTGAAAAGCTGTGTGTTTCTGAAAATTTCATTCATAACAATAATGTCCTTTATTCCATCTGTCAACGAGCATGTAAATACCTGACATGTAAAATTATTTAGTTTTTGATGTGAAATGTGAATCTAATTCATTTTCAATCTCTTCTCCTGATGTCAACCTGAAGCCACTAAAAGGTTTTGTAATACTCGAAATAAGTGATAATCGGAGGGAGCTAGGTCAGGAGAATATGGTGGATGAGGCAAAACTTGCCTGCCAAATTGTCCTACGAGAGCTTTAGTCGGTAGCGCTGTGTGTGTGTGGGCGAGCATTATCGTGTTGGAAGATGACTCACTTCTTCTCTCCCGTTCTTTATCTTTCAAGCTGAAATTTCCTTTTCGAAAACGGGAACACCCTCACCTGGAACTTCTTTCTATAAAGTGTGTTCAGTGTGTTCTTTAAATGGGATGTACATGGATGTGAATATTGAAAAAAATATGAGTAACTTACTCACGATGTTATGTTTCAGTAATTGGAATATGAATAATATAAATTTAAGAATTTTAAAATTCCTCCTTTATAAATAGATAAAAACTTTGGCACCGACCTGATATATAGAAATGCAAAGAGTTGACATGAATTGGGGACATACAGATCACCACGCTCCCTCTCTAACCACTAGGCCACCTCAGCATAAAAGCAGCACAAGCACACTAGCAAAGATACTAAGACAGAGCCGTGCGCGTAGGGGAGTGACCTCATCCGTCTACCCTGAATATCTGGATAGTACCAGTAGTTGACAGGATAGACGGATGAGAACCCTTCTGTATGTACACGTACAGTTCTACCTTAATATTATTATTATTACTATGAAACACTACACTGGCAACATGGGAACAGAGAAAACTCCATAAGGTTAGCAAACCCTCCTCCCCCCCCCCGCAACCAGCCCAGCTAGAGAAAAAAAGAGAAAATCAGAGATCAATGCATGGATCTATTTACAAATTGTTTAAAGATGCCAATACCCTCACCACAAAGACAGAGCCATCGAGGCCATTCCTAACGTCCATTCATGATGGAAAACACGACCGAGAGCACTGCCCTGTACGGCATCGTACCGGTTCCAAGGAAAACTCAAACTCATGAAGAGCACCATCTTTGCTATGATGTAGCGTGGAGCACAAGCACCGTATGTGCAGAGTGCTTTTATGTTGCGGTGGCTTAGTGGTAGAGTGGCGGCGTGGTGATCCATCAGCGACCCTCGCATGATCTCCAGTTCGAGTCTCTGACTTCACTCTTTGTATTCACTGTATTAAAAATACGCCTGGAGGACAGATGAGTCCCTGTCGGGATAACACTAGGTGTTGATGGGACGAAAATTTGTATTATGTGGTACATAAATATATACAATATATATTGTGGCACAGTGCTGCACAATTAAATTTAGCATTTTGCATTACGGGAATCAGTGTTAATAACAGTTTGCACAGTCTAGCACTGAAAGAAATCATATTTTTGCCTTTACATCGCTGCATTTGACTTTAGGTTATCATTCTGCATCGTACATCGCTGAGGGCATCAAACCGTGATTGAATTCTCCCTTGAGCTTGACTGCAAACTAATCCTTCCATCAGCAACCCACGCTCGGTCCCTGACACGTGGAGAGCAAAGTTGCAGGAATTTCAGCTGAAATGGCAGCTACACACAGAACAGTTCTGTTCCGAGATCAGAACGCTTTCCCGGCGGAAAATGCCCGCATTGGCGTGCGCGTGCAGCACGGAAACTGCAGTGTTCGTCCTGGACGAGCACGCGAAGGCACGTACTTTCCGGCAGTGCACGGGAAAGTGTGCTGGTTTTGGGACGACACGCTTGGCTCCTGGCACTTGCTGTTCTACGTACACTGGGAGAGGTACTGCGTGCTAGCAACCAAAACTAGCGCGCTCTACCGTGCTTTGTGTAGCCTGAGGCAGGTGATATTGGTCAGTGCACGGGAAAGCGTGCTGGTTTTGGAACAACGGCTCGTCTTATTTTTCCAATGCTTTCATAAGTATATGCCGTTATGTCCAGCACGCCTCCTCCTGCTCCCGAACCTGGGAGTGCTTGTACGGTACGAAAACGCAGTTTTCATGCACTGATGAAATGTTATTGCAAACCAGCACGCTTTTTCGTGTACCGATAGGAAATACCTGCCGTGGTGTGCTCATATACGACGAGAAATGTTGCTTTTGTACTGCGTTAGCACGCCAGGGAATGTGTTTTCTAAAACTGCACACGGCAGCGTGCTGATTGTGGGACAATTCTTTTCTCTGTGCGAAGCTCGTACACGCTATGGCAGGTATATCCCGCCAGGACGCGGGAAAACGTGTTGGTTTGGGACTACATTTTTTCTTTTTGTGTTGTTTGAGTGACGGTTTCCAAAGTTATTTAAATCGTCAACTACTGTGAGTATTTCCCCTAAGTCAAGAAACGGTAAGTTACTCTGTTATTCTTTTAGGTCTCTCTTATAAATTTTCCTCCAAAAAGTCGAAGAAGATGAAGAAATATAAACGCCTAGACTTTTCTCTTTTGAAGTTGAAGAAATTTGAATAAGAACTTTGTCTGGGCCAGGAGTGTTTTTCGCGAGGAAACCTCAAAGGAATATTTTTCTTAGGCGGAATTTTTGAGGAGTGGCTAGCCTTCAGCTGCATAGGTAGTAAATTCTAAGATTTGTGTGTAATATTTTTCATAAATTATTCCGCGTGCGAATGAAGGATTTCACAAGAGATATCGAGCATTTCTCTACATTTCTAAAAAATAAATTTAGTTGATTGCTAACTTTCAAAAGAATATTCTTAAATAAAAATATACAGTAACCTCATGCTATGTTAAAGCATCTTCTACTGGGGCCAGTATCAGGTATTTCGTCTAGTCTGAAATAAAGCAGAATCAGCAATGTTCAAGAGTTTCTAAAGTTTAAAATAAATTAGCAATAAACAGAAATGTATTTGTAGAAATATGGAGCAAAGCGGGAAATTTTTATGGAATTACATGCTGATTTGAAATGCATGAATTGACGGATTGATTTTTTGCGTAGAATTTTCAACGGTTTCTTTCTTCTTTCAACTGTATTCTTGTATAAAAGCCGGTTCATACTATAGTCATTCGTTTTCCATACACAATACAGAGTGTTCGAAGATTCCTGAATATTTCATTGCAAGTGCATCACTGCCATCTTTGTTCGTTAGTCGTATTTCACATCTACGACTAGAACGTACGTTCTCATTTTTGTCCATTTGCATTATTCAGGCCCAATCATTTCACTGCCGGGATCCGTGATCGGCTGAGTGATAACTGATAAGTCAGTATTCAAGTCAGCCCTGCATAGCGTTTCGAGCACTTCAAGGTTATTCAAAAATCACTTACTACTAAAATTCGAGACATACAAGAAACAAATAATCCCTAAGTACTTGCCCAACTTCAAATAAATTCAATCCAAATGAGTTATAAACGCGGCACTAACATTATGGAATTGGAAAATTCTGTAAGCTAATACCATAAATGTAAATTTCCAGATTCTCGACATTTGGTATTAGCCTACAGAATTTTCCAATTCAATAATGTTAGTGCCGCGTTTATAACTCCTCTGCATTGAATTTATTTGAAGTTGGGGCAGTGCTTTGGGATTATTTGTTTCTTGTATGTCTCGAATTTTAGTAGTAAGTGATTTTTGAATAACCTTGAAGTACTCGAAACGTTATGCAGGGCTGACTTGAATACTGACTTATCAGTTATCAGTCAGCCGATCACGGATCCCGGCAGTGAAATAAATGATTGGGCCTGAAAAATGCAAATATTTTTGTGATCTATTGAATTTTATTTGTATTTGCAATTTCATCCCAGCAATAACTGGACGAAATTTTTTCCCTAATCTGCTAATATGAGTAGTAGAGAGATGTTTTACCAAATGTTAGAATTAGAAGTGGCTGTAATATTGTAACAATTACTAAATAAACGTGTACCGATATTTGTTGTACTTATATGTAAGTCGCGCGGTGTTGTACGTTTCTAACAGTAATTAAAAATATTTCCTAACTCGGAAAAATTTGTTTTATTCAGATCCTCTTTAAGAAGCCATCTGATGCAGATGATCTTCGAATTATGCACCATTCTTATCACAAATTCTTTATTCATAATACATGAGGACAGGATAACTGTATGCTTTTCAAGCTTGCCATGATTTGATGTTATAATTCTCATGGCATTCGGATACCAAATTATATTTTTAAACAAGCTACGAACCTTCACGGATCACAAATTCTGTTTTTTACCCTATAACCTGACTCATAATCAGGCAGTTTATTACAAATCTGTGTTCTTCAGGGTAATCCCGAAACCGTGTGTACGATGCCCTATATTTTCCCCATCTAATACTGAGTCCTTAAAGCAACACAGATGCCAAGCGTAGCGGTCGTACTAAGGAACAAAAGAACGTTGAGAAAAACCACAGAGATAATATTAAAAGGAGAGCACCCTCTCTATTTACCTTACGGAAGAGTTTCAAGTAAACATTGCCCCTGAACTGGTTGAGTGGCGTTTCCGATCGAAGAGTAGCATTACCTCATGAAGTTAGTATAGAAAGGAGTCCTGCGTTCAGAGTTTTATATCCATTAACCGTCAACGAAATTTCGAGCGGTTGGAGCCTTGTAGATGAAACGTGCATCCTGTATACCAACTTATGATGAAAACAATAAAATGATGACTGGGTCGTCATCATTCACCAAAATTGGAAATGTTATAATAACTCAGAAAAATCAAGCCATACTGCCAAAATAAAAAAAAGAAAGATAAATTACCACAGCTAATTAACTTGAGGGCTAACATTTTATCACACAACTACTGTGTATCGTCCAAAAGATTTATTAAAATGGTAACCCTCAGTTAGCTGAGGGCTAACATTTCATCACACAACTACCGTGTGTTGTCCAAAAGATTTATTAAAATGTTAGCCCTCAGTTTACTCAGGGCTAACATTATATCACACAACTACTGTTTGTCGTCCAAAAGATTTGTTAAAATGTTAGCCCCAGTTGGCTGAGGAACGGTGACGCTCTACAACGTTTCGATTATCATCAGAATGTCCTCACGCTACTCTCAGAAAAAGTCTTACGTGTGCACCTAGCTGCACACCCCATCCGCTGTTACTGAATAGACCTACAAGAATTTACCGACGTCAACAGTTACAGTGCAGGTAAAGCTGTAGCAACGGCTGTTCTGAGCACACGCGCCCCTGTCATTGTAATAACTTTACCTGTACCTCCTACCGTTGTATTTTGGATCCTTAAACCCGTTCCACAAAAAAGTCTTTAGTCCCGTGTCTTTATTTTCACGGCTTTCGAATGCTTAGTTCTGTCCAAACACAACTATATGTCTACCAAATGCAACAGGTTTACAAAATGTTAACCGTCCCGCTAGTTGGGCTAGTAAGTGTCAGTAGCAGACTTTCGGATATCTCTTCGAAATTTGAGTGAATAACAGCATCAGAAAGTAGCGCACTTTTTGCGGTTTAACTCACACACAACAACACATTCGAGCGCTGTGAAGCAAAAGCTCAGGACAACGGGCTTGAGAAACCAAATTGGATTAGATTAGATAGGTGGCAGCCCATTCACAAAGAGACACCGGGACTTACGCCCCGGCCCTCTATGAGCTATTGCGATTACGTTAGTAGGATATAGAGGACTGGAGAAAAGAGAAGAAAAGGGGGAAGAATCCCTGCAAAAGACACGATCATGAATGCACGCAAGCACGATCAAGATCCCCTGATATGCGGAGCTTAGAGTCTGTTCAACTCGTTCACTCATCCCCTCGTGCGTAGGTGTTAATGTGCCGAAGAAACGGCATAAAAGTGCACCGTTTTCTTTTGAATTTCATTTCTCCCAAAATCTGAAGAGATAGCCGTAACTTGCCTCCTAACACTTGCAGGGGAAACAGATTCGATGATCAACATTTTGTTTAATAATTTTTTTGTGGCATAGACAAAGTTGCGTTGACACCGGCGCTACAAAACTTCGAACTAATGTATGAGCGAACGCATTGAAAATACAAACAGTAGATTTAGGAAGTCATCAATGTACGTACATAAGTGAACGCTTCATACCGTCTATCCAGCTTCTGCAGATAATCTGAAACAGAGCTATTAATGCATAACGGTAATTAAACGAGCAAACCAAAATCGTCCTTGATCTAATGCGCTCCAGAAAAGGAATATGTCCAACCTAAAAACAGCACAAACATAATAAGAAAACAGAAAAACAAGTTGAGCAAGGAAAAACATAGGGCAATAAAAAAAGAAAACCCTGAAAAATAGTAATAGTGAATTCGCTAGAGACGAGCTGGGGAAAAGCGCTTTACGCATCATTTGGGGCAATAAGCTGCAAAATTCTCCCGCAGCAATTGCGTTATGGGAGTAACCATATATAGTCACTCACCTGGTATACGGTTAACGGCGCTGTTGCATCAGCCGCGCTTAGTCTACATTCCAGTCGCGTGCTTACGAGACCCGCTTAGTCTGCATTCTAGTCGCATGTTTGCAGGACCCGCTTAGTCTATATTCTAGTCGTGTGTTTACAAGACCCGCTTAGTCTATATTCTAGTCGTGTGTTTACAAGACCCGCTTAGTCTATATTCTAGTCGTGTGTTTACAAGACCCGCTTAGGCTACATTCCAGTCGCGTGTTTAGAAGACTCTCTTTGTCCACATTCCAGTCGCGTGCTTAGAAGACTCACTTAGTCTACATTCCAGTCGTGTGTTTACAAGACCCGCTTAGTTTACATTCCAGTCACGTGTTTAGAAGACTCGCTTAGTCTACATTTCTACATTCCAGTCGCGTATTTACAAGACCCGCTTAGTCTACATTTCTACATTCCAGTCGTGTATGTACAAGACCCACTTAATCTACATTTCAGTCGCGTGTTTACAAGACCCGCTTAGTCTACATTCCAGTCGTGTATGTACAAGACCCACTTAATACATTTCAGTCGCGTGTTTACAAGATCCACTTAATCTACATTTCTACATTTCAGTCGCGTGTTTACAAGACGTGCTTAGTCTACATTTCTACATTCCAGTCGCGTATTTACAAGACCCGCTTCGTCTACATTTCTACATTCCAACCGCGTGCCTACAAGGCCCATTTAGTTTACATTCAAGTCGCGTATTTATAAGTCCCGTTTAGTGTAGATGCCCCTTGCAATATACCAGGCCTGTCTACCTTACCATCCCGCCCCCTTTATATCAGCTCCGTTTAGCCAATAAACCTCCCGCGTTTCGTCGTTTATCGCAGCCAGGAAGACGGACAGCAATTGATGGCTGGAGACGCCGCCAGCGCAGGCCTATCTGTCATAGGCCTGCCCGTGAAAGAGGCAGAAAATTAATGATGTAATTGAGTTCCGTCCGCTGTACTTAGAGGTTCGTCCGTTCCCCCATGTCCGCTACCTAAGTGTTTTTTTTTCTAATTTCTCTACTATTTCGTTGTAATGTGCGATATAGTTTTGGAGTGACGGTGTTGAACTGAATTGTATCTTTTTTTCTTAACTTTGTTGTAATGTCCGCAACGGTTTTTAACTGAAGCAATAGACCTATTTTACCATTTATTTTTTGAAGCTGCCTTAATGTGAAATTGTTTTTATCTACCGCTATGAGATGTTTCATTATCTTTTTAACATCAATTTTTGTCCTCTTCTTTACGGGTCAGCAATGTGCAGCGTTCAGTTGTGTCATACTTAATATACCTCGTGTCTCCATATTTCGCGTCTTGCCTTTGTTTTGATAAGCGATAGTACTGATAAATAATAAAAAAGCACTGTTGTAAATATAGAAGCATCCACAACTTTCACCTGACCAACTTTAAAAAATAATAAAAATGTACTTCTTTAACTTTAAACGATCGAAGAGATGACACTCGTAAGTTTTCAAAAGACAAAATTACTAGCACAAATTTACATACAAGGAAATCCCTGTTATCCATCTACTTACTTAAAATTTGAAATTTCATTCAAAATTTTCATGAACAATGGCAAACATTTCAAAGTGGAGCATATTTGATTGGGTTCACTATGTTTGTACCAGTTTAACGTAATTTGTTTTATTGATGCATATCTAAAATTAGTTAGCCGATGGCAAACCGAGAAGGCTTTTTAACAATCCGAATATCTATTTATGACTATCTTCTCCCCTCAATGTAAATTGATTTTCAAAAAAATTTAAATCTGGACCAAGACATCGCCGCTCATGCCTAGCGCAATCTGGAAAATGGATCCACACGAGGCTAATCTGCATCTGGATTGAGATTTTTAAAAAATCGAAGACCCCATGCAACTACTAGTCATAGCTTCTGTACTAAATTTTCCGATCAACATCAACGATTTTTTCATTCAAAAACTCTCCCGAACCTGGTTTTAAAGTGCCAAATCAGTAAGATCTTCAATATAAATTTAAATTCACAGCTTCATTACTTGATTTTTACATCTACCAAGAAAGATTTTCTTATTTTAAATTTTCAACTTGATTTGGTCAGCAATCTTCATTAGAGAAACCAAAAAGCGCCGTATACTAACGAACCAAGAGGGTTTCCCCTCGGTAAGGGACAATAATCAAGAATTTTCTTAGTGTAATCAGATAACTTGCGTCAGTCTCTGGATTTTATTGGACAGAGACGAGGCAAAGGACACGGTCTGTTCATTAGGACTGTGACAGAGACCGTCCAACTGATATTTTTTTTTTTTTCTTGTGCTGCTAACCTGAGGTAGAGCTTGGTCTGCACTGTGCACTTTTCTTACGGGTCGGGAAAAAGTTATTGGGTCAGTGACAACTGTATACTAGGGTGCAAATCTGAGCACATCGATGGAACAATGAACCGCTATTGCATGCATCAGGAAAAAAATTATAAGAAATTTGGGACAATAAAAACTGAGTTAACAAGCCAAAAATATTTATTTTAATTTGTTAATGTAATTTTCATGTGATTTCCAACCTAGACATTTTCTGTTTTTAGAAAGTGCTACTTGAGGTAAATTGAACACTAAATCTAAAGTATCTTCCTTTGCCTGAGAAATACTATACTGACTTACTTCGATATAAAAACATCAGAATTATTGGAAGACAATTAGTAACCGAATCTACATTGCCTTCAGATGCTAAGAGATTCGATGAGAAGTGAATTTATTCCTCTGGACTACGGATACATCAGGGAAAATGACGGAAATATTTCTGGTTGAATATTTTTGGATAACCGATCTAAGGGATAATCTATAGATTGTAAATAAAGCTTTTATGTATATTACCAAGCAGTAGTAGAACTACTGGCGCTGCAGTACTTTCAAAGAAAAATTTGACTACGTCATCGGTTTATTAAAGATCTTAGAGTAAATTACCCACATAGATAGGCTAATTACCTCCGCCAAGGAGGTTATGTTTTCGTCGTGTTTGTTTGTCTCTCTGTCTGTCTGTCTCTTTGTCTGTCTGTCTTTCACCAAGATAACTCAAAAAATTATGAACCGATTTGGACGAAACTTAAAGGAATTGTTAGGTATGTTAGGACGAACAGATGATTAACTTTTGGTGAAGATATGTATATCCGTTTGTTTGTTTGTTTGTTTGTTTGTTTGTTTGTTTGTTTGCCTCATTTTTCCCAATGCCATAACTCAGAAAGGTATGGATGGATTTTTATGCAATTAACATGAGTTGTTAGGTACATATCAAAAAGTAAATGACCAAATTTTGGTTATGATCCGTTTGTTCGTTCGTTTGTCATTGTTTTTAATTTTATGCTTGTTAGCACAATAACTCAAAAAATAATGGATGGATCTTTATGAAAGTTATAGTAGTTGTTAATATTGTTAAAAGGCATAAATGATTACATTTTGGTGCAGATCGGTTCGTTCGTTTGTATGTTTGACTCATGTTTGTCTTAACGTTTGTTAGCAGTATAACTCAAAAGCTATAAACGGATCTTCAAGAAAATTGCGCAAGCTGTTATTGCTATTAAAAGGCACAAATGATTAAATTTTGGAGCTTATGCGAAGAAAATTATGGTTTCAGAGCCAATTGAATTTTTTGCTACCGTTACCTCGCTTGGCGGAGGTATGCGCTCTCCGAGTGCTCTAGTTTCAAAAGAATTTGGTTTTAAAAGCCATCAAATTATTCAATTATTCAAATTATTTTAATTCAAAGCGACTTCCGCATACCAGAGCAATTAAAGGCGTTCAAGAGGGCAATCAACTACGTTATAGTAATTCCTAAATCTTCACGACCGTTCATATCTATATATATATTGACAAACAATTTGAGTGTGTCGAATAAAATATAGAAAATTTTGAGTAATAAATTTTGAGTTAACGGAAAAAAGAAATATTCTACAACGTATAAATATAATTTTGTAAACAGTAGGGGTGGACAATTAGCCATGGATGTAAAAAAAGAGGCAAGAATGGGACAATTATCATCTAATATTATCTTTAATATTATTCTGTTTGTGATTCCATACGCACGTATATGTTCGTTAGCCATCACGTGCATACGCTTTCCAATTTAGACATGAAAATAGTAGGGTATCTTGCATACAATCACAAGAGAGCGCAACTGGAGTCAAATTCAACTTTTTTTTATGCTGCTACTGCTCGCGGGTGATGGGTAGAAGATCTCCACCTGACTTGAAAAAGTGCTTCCACACTTCGTGTGTAGGATACGGGTTCGATGTCATTGAAGAACACGGCTTTCATTCTGTGAATTTTTTACAGATTTCAGCTAGTTATTATTAAAAAAGCTACACTCCCGCGCCTCCGCGGATAGGTAATAAATCCAAATTAGTTACCAAGCTAAGCCAAGAGGGCTGATACTCCGCTAACATTTCATCAAAAAGCCACTTACGGCTGACTTAAACGTCTGCAGATCTTCATGGCCGAACGCGAATTCCACCAAAGAGATGTAGACCGGAACGATAAAATTCGAAGGGAAAGGGAAAATTAAGCATGAAAGGAAGAAACTAGGATAAACTTCTTCATTGATCTAGCTGATTCAAAAAGTAAAAATACTCAGCCATACAAGAAAATATTACTCGACCATGCACAAATAAAAAGTAGCACGGTAGGTCAACAATTATGCCTGAGCAGAGGGAAACAAATTACTTAACGAGACCGAAAATGTTACTCGGTTGGAGAGAACAAGAGAACAAGCTTTAAGGCTAAACAGAACAGTAGTTCCACCGCACAGAAAAGTTTCTCAGCCTCTCAGCAAAAGTTGGCCTTCCAGACAGAATAGGCTGCTCGGTCGCTATATAATTATGCATGAACTCAAGCAAGAAAAAGGCAGTAGAAAAATAGGTAATTCTTACTTTTACTTAACTTCCTACATTAAAGTGAGCTTGCATTACATGAGCAATTATATTTTAAAGATAAAGGATCCAAAGACTCACGAGTGGTATTGTTAATCCTAAATCTACAGGGAACGTTCATAAATAATAACTAAATAAAAAAAGAGGACGTTTATAGAAACGTTAACTTTTATCCCTGGAGTAAAAATTAATAACAAAATGAAATAATTTTCTGGGGTTACTTAGCAGGACTGAAAAAGTTACAGAGGACGCAGCACCACTTCTCGCAATACAGTCATGCCTCTTGATACGCTACAGCGCACTGTAATTAGCCAAGTGTCGTAGTATGCAAAGAGTAGATATTTTTTTTTATCAATACAACACGCCATCGGCAGCTGCCGAACTCCACTGCATTCTTTAGGCAGTCAATAGCAGCCAATTTGTAGTGGGAGCTGCAGGTGCTGAAGCGACAACAAAGGATTTCTATTGAGAGGCCTAACAGGATTATAGCAGGAGTGTCGCAGAATAATAGCGCCATAAGAGCGGGAGTTTAGCAAGACTACGGCAGAATAAAAGCAGCACCGAAACAAAATAAAAGCAGGATTACAGTAGAACAAAATAAAAGCTGGATTAAAGTAGAATAAAAACATCGGCAGAAACGAATAAAAGCAGGCTTGTAGCAAAGTAAACACAGCAGGAGAACAGAATAATAGGAGGAGGGCAAAAGAATAAAAGCATAAGTGAAACAGAAAAAAAGCAGGATTAAAGCAGAATTAAGTAAGCTGCAGCAGAACTGAAATGCGGTTGAATGTAGCAGTTTAATAGCACATGGCGACCTGAATTAATACATTGCAGGTTTCCAAAAGTAGAATTACGGAAAGTATAGCAGTACTGATGGCAAAACTAAGTAACAATATTAGCAGAGCTGGTGTCATGTAATTGAATAGAAGCTCGAAGGGAAAGGTTTACAATAAACATTTTTTTAATAAAGGCTCCATTACAGCTTTATCAAATCGCAACATGAGTAGGATCACTGCAAGACTGCTACAGAGTAGTTGCAGCATCAGAGCAGAATAATTGCAGCATCATAGCAGCTTTCTTGCAACGTTAGAGCAGAATCGTTGCAGCGTTAGAGCATCATAGTTGCAGCGTTAGAGAGAATAGTTGCAGCGTTAAAGCCAAATTGAATTATTGCATCATTAAAACAGAAAAGTTACACCATTAGAACAGAAAACTTGCAGCATTAGAGCAGAATAGTTGTAGCATTAGAGAAAACTTGCATCAGAAATATAGCGTAATATTTTGTCCTTTCCAATAGAATTACTCGAGAATTAATGCAGCAGGGTAGATGTATCGGCGATGACTCCTAAAATATTACATAACATTAGATAATTATTATAGGTTCATGTCAAGAATGTAACAAAGATAATATTACAAATAGGCATATCTTTTTGCTGAACTGCAGTTCTTTTCAATCTAACAAAAGAATGCAAAGTTTTCTTTTTTACGTTTTTTCCCCTTCCTTACATAATTTACCTTTCTTACCTGGCTTAATTTCTTCATTTTCATCATAATGTCTACCTCTCTAATAATACGCTCTTTAACATCTCTACAGTATTTACCATCCTTACTTTCTTTACCTTTCCTCCCTCGTTTTCCTTCTTCACATTCCTTACCTTCTTTAGAATCTTTTCCTGCACCCGTACGTTGTTTTTCTTCTTCGTATCTGAATTTACTGTTTCTTCTTCGTCCAATATGTGACTAACCATACGTAATTATTATGATAGTGTTGCCGCGTCGTCGTTGAGTTTGGCTCTTTCAAAATATTTTACCCTCCTACATCAACGAAGATCTTGCTTAACGCAGCCATTTTGTAAACACTTCTTTGTTTACGACTTGCCTTAGATTCTACAATGCATTTCATTTTTACTCCTTGCCCTTTGATTACGCCAACAATAGAGTTTATTATACAGAAAGCTGTTTGATAAACACAGCGTTCTTACGACGCACTTCCATTTTTTTTGTAATTATTATTTGTTACACCAGAGGAGTAACAGTTGGGGTGTAAGCGTTTTCAGCGTGTCTGTGTATTTGTCTTTCTGCACCCAAAGCTGCCAAAGATATTTTTTCACAGATCATAAATTTCCTCAATAACAGTAATAGTAGTAACCCTTGCACCAGCCTCAAAAGCTGCTCAGTAGCGGAGTGACCGCTGGCCAATATAGAGGTGGTGTTTTGCTACTGCCATTACCCTCTTAGTCTTCGCTGTAAATGCATTTACGGGTAGGCAAGCAATTTTATAGATTATTACTTCCGCCAAGAAAGTTTCGTTGTTGTAGAAGTTTCTCTGTCTGTATATATGTCTGTCTATCCCAAGAAAGCTCAGAAAATTGTGGACGGACCTTCAACAAATTTACAGGAGCTGCTAGCACTGTTATGAGAAACAGTAGATCAAATTTTGGTGATGATGGAAATGAAATCCTGAGTTCAGCGCCAGCTAATTTAAACATTTCACTAGTCTAGTAAGATGGGTCGCGGGCTGTGAGGTTTGGGCGTAAAAGGTACAGGACAAGCTACCCTGACCATACGTCCACTAACAAACCCTTCAAAATCAAAATCAATCAAAATCAAAATCATGTATTTCTCCCCGTAGGAAGGTATTCATACAATAGTTCTATTACAATACATGATCAGTACACTAGTGTAAAACAATAAGCAACGAGTCTTACACGCTAGGTTAAGAATTGAATGTACATTTCTACTTCACAACCTA
>LQNS02278070.1:8253803-8267076 GCA_001587735.2 Parhyale hawaiensis
TTTGTTGGTAATAGTGATTCCTAAGTCACGTTGTTGGGTGACAGTGGCCAATTCCATCCCATTCATTTTCAATTGGGTGGAAGAGTTCACCAGCCCTACTTGCATTACTGAGCATTTGTCGACGTTAAAGTTCATCTTGTTGGTCGGCTCTTTTCGTGGCAGGATGACATAGTTTAGTATCATCCGCAAATATACTGATTTTACTACGGATGTTAAGATCGAGGCCATTGATGTAAATTGAGAACAGAAGTGGGCCAATCACGCTACCCTGTGGAACCCCTGATGATACCTGTGTCCAGGCGCTCGACTCTCCTTCAAGCTTCACTCGCTGCTGCCGACCCGTAAGCTATACCTTGGTCCATCGTAAATGCCATAGGCCATAGGATGCCATAGGCTTCCAATTTTTTCATAAGCCGGTGATGGGAGACTTTATCAAAAGCCTTTTGGTAGTCTAGATGCACAAGGTCTACCCCTTTTCCTATTATTTCAGAAGGAACTCAGTAGATTTTTCGTTACAAATGCATAAACTTAGTTATCATGCATATTGATTTTTTATTTTTTATTTTAATGCTGTATGCATGAGTTTTTTGTTGCAGAACTTATTTTCAGCCTTAAAATGTAAAACTGGGAAACAGATATAGAGGTTTTCTTTAAATAGATCCCATAGGGGTCTATGGTAGATCCATGTGGGTCTATGGAGTTCTATAGACCACTTATAGGTAACCACTGATTCACGATACTGGAAAAAAAATCTTTCATAATGTTGGCCCGCAATTGGGACCAACATTAGACCGACTTTCCAACAATGTGGCCAACATATAACACAAAGTAGGACTAACCTTGCTCCAGGTTTCAATGCTACGTGAAATTATGTGAACTGAGCCTATGAACTTTTCAGGTCACCCAAGCATGCGCGTGGTAACATGAGTGCTTAATAGATGATTTAAACGCCAATTAAAATCCCATTACAGATATCAAAGGGAGACTTACCAACGTCATTAAGTTCATCAAAGCGCAATCCAATGCTCATTTCTGAAGCCGTGAAGGTCCTGGAATAATGAAGCGTGAATGTCAATAGCAGGTAACTTAGTGTCTCCAGTCCTATGCATCACCTGAATGTGGTTTGCTAAATCAAACGAGCTTCCGTAGAAGTCTCAAATTTTCGTTGCTTTATTGGGTTCTTGTTTTCAGACGTTGCATGCGTTAATTAACTCGTTCGTACTGTGTTATAACTTGTGGAAACGCAAAGGAAAATCGATATTTTTAGTGTTACCGTTTTGCAAATAAAGTTATTGATTCTGAAGTCATTATACTAATTATTGGTCCATAAACTTTGGAAAATATAGACATTTCAACTGAGCTTTAGATTAGTTTCGAATATCATAGATCGAAATTATGGAACTTCTACTAAAGTTGCAGTTGACAAAAAAGTTGAATTTTCCTTTGCATTCTTCAGATTAACCTATTCCCTTGATATAAATGAAATAAAGCGCGTGTGAACCATCAGCATGTACCAGTAAGTTCATTATACCTACCACTAGAATTACCAGAGTCATTATTTATCAATGTGGACGACTGTAGTTGCATGCGTTATTTAATGTTCGTTTTTGTGTATGCCAACGAGTAATGCATGCAACCATTAGCTGTCACGTGGGTCCCCGAGATGGTTTTCAGCAGGTGCTAATGTGCTTTCAGAAGCATAATTGTCACTGCCACGTTGAACCAACTTGGCTGCTACATATCCTACAGAGTACATAATTCTCGCTGTGCTAATGTAGCAGCTAAAATAATAGTGGTTCTGCTACGAGGAACCATAGAGTTATACTTCTGAAATTGTACTGTAACAAGTCGCAGTGTATCCACGTAGTGGCCGCATGGGGCCCAGTTAAAAACGAGGTGGGCACTAACTTCAGTTCACCAGTTTAAAAAACACTAGAGGACTCTGAGAGCGCATACCTCCGCAAAGTAAGGCACTATAAACGAAACATTCAAATTGCTTCTGAAACTATGACTTTTTTCCTATGTATTAACACCAAACTATATAGAATCATTTGTGCCTTCTGTCAATGATAACAACTTCTGTAATTTTATTATTATTATTATTACTAGAGGGCCCGCGCTATCAAAATATGACAGCGTAGCATTTGTGATGAGCCGTTCTTCATTAATCGTACTCATCTTTCGTTATTACAACTGCTAACCTAAAAGTACCTGGAGGTGAGCGTTTACGGCTTCTCAACTGCAGAACATTGAAACTTTTTCTCTGTCTGACATGGAGAAAACTCATTGCAATCAGCAGCGCTCAAAGTTATAGTTTCGATGTGATATCAAGGATACGGTAGGATAGCCTATAGGTCCAATGGTTTGTTGCTTCGCAGAAGCTGTTTCACCGACCACTGAATTAAGGTTGAAAGAATAACTGGTGCAACGAAATCATCTGAAGGAAGACACTAAGAAACATGAGGCATGAGAGTGCTCATGGAAGCTTCAGAAACAGGGTCTTCAGTGCTGCGATTTCAACTTCTGCAATGCAAGAAGTACATTCAGACATAAGGTCGCCCGATACTTTGCCATAAATTCGACGTATGGAGAAGCTCATACTCGTTCACATCACACTATAAGCCTTCGATATCTTCATTGTGTGAATTTCAACTAACGCTGATTAAGATACGTTTGCCATCAACTGCAACCTCGTCAAAGTTCTACCAATTCGTTCTCAGCTGGATCCATGAAATTTTCATCGTCAACCGGGCACTAGGGAATGCAGATATACTGTAAGTTTGCCAGCATCTGCAACGCGGCCTATTATCTACCAATCAGTTTTCAATGGAACCTAGCTTGAGAGGACGACCAATGCCTCCAACCTGGGCTAATTTCCGCCTATCTGCTTTGTTATAGCGTGTCAGAAAATGGACAGGTAAACAAACAGATATATACACATCGGTCTTTATTATAATATAGATTATTATTAAAACTTCACGCTCGAGCTCCCACAGACAGGCAATACAACCCAAATGAAGCACTTTGCAACACCGGGAAGCCTGAAACGCTGCTAAAGGAATTCTAGCGAAAAGCCATTAACAGCTGTCTTAAACGCCTGCAAACCAATACGACCGAAAGCCGTTGCCGGCAATAAGATCAAAATCCGTTCATAACATTTTGAGTTATGTTCCTAATAAACATTCTGACCGTCAAACACGCTACTAAATAAACCGATCATCGCAAAAATTTAGTCGC
This sequence comes from Parhyale hawaiensis, assembly GCA_001587735.2. Lineage (NCBI taxonomy): Eukaryota > Metazoa > Arthropoda > Malacostraca > Amphipoda > Hyalidae > Parhyale > Parhyale hawaiensis. Next base: position 8,257,041 of record LQNS02278070.1, read on the forward strand.
TTATGTCTTTCAACATGACGAACAATTCCTGTAAATTTCATAAAGATCCGTACATAACTTTTTGAGTTATTTTGCTAAAAAGTATAACATCAAACACGTCGACCAACATACGAATGAAAAAACATATGATGACTTTGAATTTTTCTTTACCTCTGCCTTGCTTGGCGGGGGTATGCGCTCTCAGAGTGCTCTAGTTATCTATGAGATGGCTGGAAACCCAGACACGCTCGCAAACTGACAGTTTCAGCCGTCTTAGCCTTACTTAGTTTGCGTTCAACATCTACAACATGGTTTAACGTGACGAAAATAACGCTCTTTTCTAAAGTTTCCGACGAGCGGGATTGGCTTAGATTGACTATGATGAGCATTTTTTGGTAATTCAGCGGGAAAATGTGCAACAACGATGACGCCTCAGTCGATCGCTTGTTTGTTTACACCATACATTTATAACCACGATACCAGTGTTATGGAGGTATCTCCTGTGCGCCAAATTTCGCTGAAATTTGAAAAATTATCCGCATTTGCCAGCAATATCGTTGATGACTAAAAAATAAAGGTATAGTCAATTTGACTGTGCCCCAACTGGGAAATATACACGCACTGGTTTGTGCTGCAGATATAGGCATACAGGCCCCAGAGGAGTATACGGCTACAGTCGACCACAGATCGTCTAGAGCTATGGTGCCAGTGGCAGACGGCTCCATGCTACAATCTGCGCCCTCCGACCCTCTCCATTGTCGGCAAAGGTCAGTAAGCCCACAGCAGTACGCAGACCGGATGCTGACTGACCAAGTCAAGCACCGCGAAGAACTTGTCTTGGTGGGAGCGAGGTTTGAACCTGCGGCCTTGAGAGTCAATGTCAGAAGCTTTAGTCTGCTGCTTCTGCGGGCGTAAATTACGCGATGAGACAAGGGAGGCAAGAGACAATGATGACGTCACGACGGTCTCGAGGAAGATTTCAGGTGCGCTTAGAAGTTGTGCATCTGTGTCTTTCTTTGTCTGTACTAGTACTATTCAACAACGAAAAGGAACACTGGGCTCACAAGTATATTTAAACTATTTTCAAAATTTAAATGCCTTATAAGGTATTCATAACAACAGAAATGTAATAAAATGATTGACGGAATTTTGATACCAAATAAAATTTGGGAATATATCTCATTTACTGTTTCAATCTTACACTTCCATTAATTGTTTTTTTCTTTCTTTTTTTTATCATATGCGATCAATTTTAGGTAGCTTTTTGTAATACACGTTTTTTATTATTTAGAATCTAACCAGCTTCATTTCTCAAAATCGTTTAAAATCTACGAACAAACATCTTACCTAGTTATCCAAGATAGGCAGTAGAGTCTTATTTCGCAATAATCTAATTAATTTATTGTGCAGTGTTTTACAGCGATACAGTGAACACAAACCCATCCTGTAAATTTTAAATTTAAACTAACATCTTCGATGACTATACAGTGTAACAAACACCATTTTAATGCTAAGTAGGAGTCGAAAAAACTAAAATTTAACGTTTCGGGATAGATGATCCCATCATCAGAATAAACTATAAACCTATAACATATGAAAAATAAAAATTCTTTTATTTCAATATCAGTGGTGGAGCATGGATGTAGTCGGGAGGAGGTCTGAAATGCAAATGAACAGAGCTACGTGGAGCGGTTGGATCTCAGCTCCTGTACAGTCGGCAGTAGTGAAGTTATGAATGGACAGTGTGCAGCGGTACAGCTGAGGTCATAATATTGAGGCTAGGTCTACATTTATGGATGTGGAGGGACGCTAATGTTGTGAGCTCGATTGGGTTGGAAGAGTCTATGATTGAGAAGTTGTTTCTGCTGATGGGATGGTTGTTTTGCTCGGCATGTAGGCGGGGGGCTGAATGAGAGGGTTTCGCAAGTGGTAAGCCGGTTCAACTGAATACACCTAAATGTTGGTCAATGCGGGTTTTGGAGTGTTGTCCAGTGCTACCGATATAAGAGGCGCTGCAGGCCTGGCATTGGTAACGGTAAATAACACTGGACTGTAGTGGTGTGGGGGGTTTGTCTTAAAATTTGAAATAGGACCCTATGGTAAATGTATTTTTGTAGGTAAATTTGAAGTTTATATGTGGGTAGGCTTCAGAGAGGAACGCTTTCAAAGAGTTTACTGCACTGACGGAGGTTTACTCTGCAAATTTTATGAAGGTGTTGATGCAAGTGCTACAGCAAAATCTATGCAGAACACTGATGAAGTTGATGCAGTGAATAGAAGAAGTTGCAGGAGGTGGTTTTCTCGCTTCCGAAGTGGTGACTTATTTAGCTACTATAGAAAAGTTAAAAACGTAGAGTAACATGATTCAGCATTATTTAAAGCTTTTGTTTTAGAGAACCCTACCATTACCACTAAGGAACGTACAGAACGCCTAAATTTAGCCCATTCCACCGTGGTACCCCAACTAAAACATATTTTTTACATTATATATAGATTTTTTACTCGGACATTACTCTCGCACCAGCCTGACACAAACATGACTACACCCTACCACAAGCACCCTCTTGCATCACATTACACTGCAAAGCGATGCTTTACGGCATTATGAAAATTAGGGCTCACTGCCAGTTTCAATGTCTCATTTTAGAAAGCAGCAGTCATATATTTCAGTTAATGGATGCAGTGATTCATTCAGCAGTAAAGAATGAAGCTGCTCTGCACTTGACAGTCTTAGGCGTCTCGTAATCTCTCATTCCATGCATTTAAAAGCAGAACATCTTTCTTCATTTGTCTCTCTAAAGTGAGCCATTATTCTTCATGAAAAAGAGCCTAATATCAGACCTTCTTCAGTGTTCTACGTTAAGGAAAAACAGTTTATATTAATTTCGTGTGATGTGTAGTTCTTACGTCTAGCAGCGAAATGGTATCGTACTTTTACCCTTAAACGTAAGTTAAGCAGAATTGTGCATATGAAAAGTAAGTATGCCCAATAAAAACTCCAAGACGTACAGCCGATTTCTAATGGAAAAAGTGTGGAGAAATATCGCCTGCATGCCTTACATTTTCCGACTGGGTAATTATTTTAAGCTTCGTAATTACAGAAGAGCGCCTATAGCATTTGCCATGATGCAATTTTTGCGAGTTACTACAAAGACGTTCCAGCTAACGTGGCCACAATCATTGCAATGAAAACAAACTTTTTGGAGTACTAAAAATCTATCATCAGTGACAGGAATTTTATAAAAAGTTATTTTAAAAGCAGGTGTTCGTTAATAAAGATACTAAAATCTATCTAAGCTATTACTTAAAAATGTAAAAGTACCGTGAAATCCTGGAGAGCTTCGCAGTCGACGCACATTTGCTTGGCCCCGCATAGAATTTAGACGGTACCATGACTTTCAAAATGCTGTATTAAGCTGGAGGTACCTCTGTGCAATCGCACGCACAACTTGATTCGAGGATGTGCAGTCGTACGTCATTCGTGCTACCGTATCTATGCTACAGGCTTGAAATACATAATCGGACAATATGTCACCTGCACATCCTTGCACCAAGTTGCTCACGTGAGGGCATGGTGTTCCACTACTTTAGAGGTAGCTCCCTCTTCTGTATTTTTTACCTCCTTTTTACTTTTATCATTGATTGTATGCCCATAAACCTTTTTATTAACCTTTCATCACGTATGCAAACATTTCTAATATTTTTGACGCACAATTAACCTAACTAAAAACTACCTATTCACCCCCACCGAAATTTTCAATTAAAACCCATGTATGCTCTCCATCACTTAGCTTTTCCCATATGCATTCGAAAGATATTTGTAAGTTAATTTCTGCAGTGTTGTAGCTTTCATGCCAACATTTTTTTTCAGTTCGGTAACATGTAAATCATTACCATGCCTATCACGTTAGTTATCAGCCACCAGATTCACAAACGCGCCAGTGTTGACAGAGCTTCTTCAAACGGTTCTGTTCTCTTTTTACAGAATTCCTCAAGGGAAGGCAGAACAGGATTTCGAGCCCTACTTTAAGCCAGAGAAGTGGCTTCCAAGGAACTGGACATCTCTGCTCTTCTCATCAACGTACACCTTAACTCTCTCCTATAGTTAGTTTTTCACTAACTATTAAAGCTTTTACAGAAAAGGAATATCAAGGCCATTAAGTTCTTATGCGATTCTTACACGAAATGTTAAATATGGTTTCTACTTCGAACGATGGAAAGTTGAGTTCTGAAGATTATCCAGAGTAATTTTATGTTCTTCTGGCAATGCTATGTTTCATAAAAATAATTTATGACTGCAGTTAAATAAAAGAAAATTGTTCTGGATGGAGTGCAATTACTCAGAAAACAGCAAACTTAGAGTGAACCGAAAAATGGAAACAGTGTTGCCTGTGCTAGATAAAAGAAACATGCATTGCCTAAGGAAATTATAAACTAGGTTTCATTATTGTGTTTTACTCTAAATACGTATACGCAGAAAACATTCTTAACTGAATAATCGGACTCACATACTATGAGGCGTGATATGCATCAAAATTCGCTAGTTATAACGTAACGCGCCGATTAGCTACTCGTTATGTTAATTTATATTGATATAAACATGAGCACAGTTATCACACAGCCGTGAAGTTTTTGTATTAACCGTAACTAGTAACAGTAATGCAGTTCATCACTCGGTTACCATGTTGCAACTTATCAATCCTTAATGATAATGCGACTCATAAGTTAGTAATCATTATGGCCTTCAAAAGTTAACTACCATGTTGCAGCTTAGTTACCATGTGGCAAAAATATACAATTTGTTTTTTGAAACTTATGCTATAATATACAGTTTAGTAACCATGATGCAACTCACCATTTAAATACAGGCTGAACTGTGCGCCATCTGTTACTGGTAAACATGTTACTACTCACAGTTCAGCTACAAAATCATCTTTTAAAAGAATGAGCAGCTTAACTATCCAGCTCCTACAAGCAAACGTGATACAACTCACTATTTAGTAACAATTTATCTTAAGAAAGACTAGGCAAAATGGCTGACCAGCTTCTACTGGTGGGGCTCTGTGTACTCTGCATCTTTCTACTGGTGGGGGGCCTGGTGCTCTGCTATTTCTTCTCCCTGAGGGCCATGTGGCGAGGTGGGGCCCGATCCCCCAGGGTGCCCCATCCCGAAATCACCCAGCAGGCGACCCCCACCATGGGTGGCAGGAACAGTTCTTTCAGGAGGTCATTCAGTAGGCTGGGTGACCAGGGATCCTTTGACCTCGAGGAGCAGAATAATGATGTTGTCAGTGAGGAGAGTCTTGCTGAGGCACACACTGATCTATCCACTGGTCCTCCAACTGAACCATCCAGCGGGCCTCCCACTGACCCGTCCACTGGTCCTCCCACCGAACCATCCAGTGGCCATCCCACTGAGCCATCCACTGGTCCTCCTAGTGCACCATCCAGCGGCCTTCCCACTGAAACATCCACTGGTCCTCCCAATGAACCATCTAATCGCTTGCTCATTGAACCATCCATTTTTCTTCCCAAAGTACGATCTACTGCTACTCCCGCTGAGCCATACAACTGTCCTATCATTGTGTCCTCCACTTATCCTCCCACTGAGCTGTCTGCTCAGCTATCAACCCGTCCTCACAGCGGACTGTCCGCTAGCCATCCCACAGAACCATTCACAAGCTCATCCGCAGAAACATTCAGTAGGTCATCCACGGAACCATCAAGTAGGTCATGCACAGAACCATTCACTAGGTCATCCACAGAACCATCAAGTAGGTCATGCACAGAACCATCTGCTAGGTCATCCACAACACCATCCACTAGGTCACCCGCTGAGCCATTCCTTATGCATTCCACCGAGCTTGCTACACTATCCATTGGAGCTCCCACTGAGCCAACCATTAGACGACCTACTACACTTACCACCGAGCCGTTCACTGATTCGGCCATTGATATTCCAGTTGGAACTTTTACAGAAAAACCGGATTCGCAGACAACATGGGCAATGGGCCGAACAATAAAATCTCCCCATTCAAACGAAACCTCTACAGAGGTAGCAATGCCAAATCAATGCAAAGGGGAAACTGCTTTGTCTCAATTCATTTTATCTACTGAAAACGCTTTATACACAAGAAAGCATTCACTCAATGGCGGTAATTTTTCGATGGCAGCTAAATGTGATGAAAATTTAACTGACGTAGATGTACTTGGAACCCCGGAAAAGCAAAGCCTACATCTTTCAGGTAAAGTAATTCCCATTGTTGAAAACAATCTGAAACATAATGAACATTCATCAAGAAACTTGCCGCTTATCCGTGAGAGCAATGTTTGCAAGGCCAAATGTGATCAAAATAAAGCGGATATGAATGCTTCTATCATTGCTGCAAATGCAGCTGACATGAATGTGTTTCTAGCCGAGGAGATTGCCAGATTTAAATCCGATCAAACGGTTTACCGCACAGAGCAAGTAAAGGAAGGCAAATCAGGCAGCAATCTCGCAAGCGGCTTAGAGCTAGCCAATCCGATCGAGATCGATTGGAACGAGGCAAGAAAACCCAAAAATCCTTTAGAAATCCTGGAAACTGGAGAAATACTAGAAAGAAAAGTGCCTCTGATTGAACAGTGTTCGACGGGGGGCATGAAAGGGCGAGAAAAAAGTGTGTGCGAAGTGAGCGTTTTCGAAAAAGAAAAAGACACAGAAACTGGGGCAAAATATTCTCTCGTGCCGAGCAATCAGCCAACGTTTTGTGCTCATTCTATAAAAAACGACACAAGTAGCAACGTTACAAAGGCAATTAAGCAAAGTGAAAGTATTGAATACGACAAAAGAGTTGTAAATTCTCCGGTGAATTGCAAAAACCGAACGGCGGCCGATAATGCTCTAAATTCCGAAAAAAGTTCGATCGACTGCAGAAACAGTGGAAGTGATGAAAATGGCTTCATTCCTGTATGTTTTCAAGATATAAACACATACGTTGAAAGGGATGAGTATAACTATATACCCGCTAACTCTTACTATAAAAGTGCATACAGTGAAAATTATGAAATTTCTTACCTTCCTGATAATTCTAAAACTATAAGCGCATCCAGTGAAATAGATGGAAAAGGCTATAGAGCTGTACATTGTGAAAATAGGAGCACATACAGTGAAAGTGATGAATGTGAGAAGATAATGAGGATATCCTCAGCGTATTGTGAAGCGGGAAAAGATGGTGAGTTTGTCACACAGACAAGGAATAATTTTAAAATTTATTGTGCAAAAAATGTTGATGACGATAGTGAAGATACGACTACCGAAATTTCAATGAATGATTGCGAAATGGTCGGTAGAAGAAGAACTGATAAACTGAAGGAAAATTGTGATCATGAAGAAATTTTCTCAGGAACAGAACTTGCGAGAAGTGACAACAGTGTTGTCTCAGCTGATATACATAAAATTGCAGAAGTGAACGGAGAAGTTTATAAAAACAGTGACATTATAGAGTTGAGCAATAACGGTAAATGTTATGTGCAATACGTGGCTGATTGCGAAACTATTAATGACAGAAGTGAACTCATACAAGGAAATGAGTGTGTTTTTACTGTTCAAAATTCTTACAGAAATCAAAATATAAATTGCAAAACGCCGGCCGAAGTTTGGGTGGGTCTGCGAGACCAAAGCATCCACGAAATTTCCAAAATATCTCAAAATAACTTTGGTGATGCAGACGAAAAAATTTCTATTTTGAAAAATCGTCTGAAAAGCAGAGTGTTGTTAAAAAATTTTCTAGGAGGTAAAAATTTTTCTCTCACGGAAGCAATTAAAAACGTTCTTTTCAAAGCAAATAGTTTTGACAGTTTTGGGGCTGAAAAACGGAACAGAAAATGCCCCAGTGGAAGCATCGGCGATTGTAGTATTGATGTTGAACTTCATCTGAACAATAATGTCGAATTCAAGCACTGTTGTAACAATGAATGATGAAAATGAACTAGTGAATGTGTTGTTTTTGTACCGCGTCATGGTGAAATTGCAATGTATGGCTTTATGTATATGATCTACAACTACTTGTCTATGTCATGCCTTGTTACACTATTGTACTTTATATTGCAACTATTGTGCGCTGTATAACTCTGTTCTAAATGTTATGCACTAAGTTGCACTATTGTACTAAACATAGACTAAACTGAACCGCTACTACTTTTATACACTGCATCACACTATGATTCACTATGGTACAGGTCGGTACAAAAGTTTTTACCGATTTAAAAGTTTATATTGCGCCTGAAATGCTGTGTGTTTTTTGAAAACTTTCATTCATAACAATAATGTTCTATAACTTCATTCCATCTGTCAACGAGCATATAAATACCTGACATGTAAAATTGTTTAGTTTTTGATGTGAAATGTGAATCTAATTCATTTTCAATCTCTGCTCCTGATGTCAACCCGAAGCCACGGAAAGGTTTTGTAATCCTCGAAATAAGTGATAATCGGAGAAAGCTAGGTCAGGAGAATATGGTGGATGGGGTAAAAAATTTCCAGCCAAATTCTCTTACGAGAGCTTTGGTCGGTAGCGCTGTGTGTGAGTAGGCGAGCATTATCATGTTCGAAGATGACTCTCTTTCTCTCCAGTTCTTTATCTTTCAAGCTGAAATTTCCTTTTCGAAAACGGGAATACCACCACCTGGAACTTCTCTCTGTAAAGCGTATTCACTGGGTTCTTTAAATGGGATGAACATGAGTGCGAATATTGCAAAAAATATGAGTAAACTAGAGCACTCTGAGAGCGCATACCTCCGCCAAGTGAGGCAACGGTAGCAAAAAATTCAAATTGGTTCTGAAACCATAATTTCCTTTGCATAAACTCCAAAATCTAATCATTTTTGCCTTTTTATATTAATAACAGCTTGTTCAATTTTCTTGAAGATCCGTTCCTAACTTTTTTAGTTATACTGTTAACAAACATTATGACAAACATAAGCCAAACATACAAACGAACAAACCGATCTGCACCAAAATTTGATCATTTATGTCTTTTAACATTACTAAGAACCACTATAAATTTCATAAAGATCCATTCATTATTTTTTGAGCTATTGTGCTAACAAGCATGAAATTAAAAACAGTGACAAACGAACGAACTAACAGATCATTACCAAAATTTGCTCATTTACTCTTTGTTATATACCTAACAACTCATGTTAATTTCATCAAAATCCATCCATAACTATTTTAGTTATGGCATCGAGAAAAATGAGGCAAACAAACAAACAAACGGATAGACATATCTGTACCAAAAGTTAATCATCTGTTCCTCCTAACATACCTAACAATCCCTGTAAATTTCATCCAAATCGGTTCATAACTTTTTGAGTTTTCTTGGTGACAGACAGACAAAGAGACAGACAGACAAACACGACGAAAACATAACCACATTGGCGGAGGTAATTACTCACGATATTATGTTTCAGTAATTGGAATATGAATAATATAAATTTAAGAAATTTAAAATTCCTCCTTTATAAATAGATAAAAACTTTGGTACCGACCTGATATATAGAAATGCAAAGAGTTGACTCGAACTGGGGACCTACAGATCACCACGCCCCCTCTCTAACCACTAAGCCACCTCAGCATAAAAGCAGCACAAGCACACAAGGTACTTGTGCTGCCCGCCGCTTCATAGCAAAGATACTAAGGCAGAGCTGTGCGTGTAGGGAAGTGACCTCATCCGTCTACCCTGAATAATTCATTACCTGAGAAATAAATAAATAAATAAATGAGCCCATGTCTGGATAGTACCAGTTGTTGACAAGATAGACGGATGAAAACCCTTCTTTATGTACATGTACATTTCTGCCTTAATATTATTATTATTAAGATACACTAGACTGGCGACGTGGGAACAGAGAAAACTCCACAAGGTTAACAAACCCCCACGCAACCAGCCCAGCTAGAGGAAAAAAAGAGAAACTAGAGCACTCTGAGAGCGCATACCTCCGCCAAGTGAGCCAACGGTAGCAAAAATTCAAATTGGCTCTGAAACCATAATTTTCTTTGCATAAACTCCAAAAT
>LQNS02278070.1:8302583-8313042 GCA_001587735.2 Parhyale hawaiensis
GAAGGTTCAAAATTATCCCACGTCTGGCAGTGAATTTTCTACCTAAGACCTGCTATCAGTATCAGCTGAAATTTGAACTGGACTCCTTCTGTTCGAAAAATGAAATAAAAAATTTTATTAAGAACACAATAGGTTCACAAATAGGCTAACAAGTACAAGGTGACTACATGGTTCAGCATCGATGCGGCCCGGTCGCATAAATAGGTGGTCATGAACAGGGATATACACTGATCCCTTCCCAGGTCGTATCCAGGATACCTCGAAGATACTCTAGTGTTCCCCTCTCTCATACTGATGAAAGCGTCTCAGTCGTACTATGTAACTAAGTAATCAACTAACTAGCTGAGGGACAAACACAATTATAATACAGAGTACAGCCACATACCTGGGAGTCCATGGACGGGTAATGATACCGAAATGGAGCATCACTAATCCCGGGCCAAAATTTCTAGAGCAATGCTCCTTTTTAAAAGGAGGCTACACACGATGATCAAATGAACCAATTTCTTCAGTTATTCAACCTAATATTTTGTTAAACCCAAGTAAATGTTGCTTTGAGTTTACGGAAAAAATGTATTAAAATGTTTGCCGTCAACTCAAGTTGCTCAGCATGTGTCACTGATGAAGTTCCAGATGTCTCTTCAAATTTTGAAGAATTTATATCTCAAAATTGCTTGTACTTTTCTACTGTTTAAATGAGTGCAGAGACGCATTCCGATGCGGAAATGAGGCTACTCTTTCTTTTGACTATCGTGTGTCGTCCCGTTCGGAAAAATCACTCAGGAAAAGAAGACATTCACTACTGACTTGCAGCCCCGCGTATCAACACTGCCGAACACTGATCCAGGCAATGAATTCCATGCAACACAGATCGGGTCTCAACCGAATTCCACCGCACAATCTCCAATGCAAAAGGAAGGGCTTCAGCCACAGCTTGAGTGTATCTCCCAAAGACCGTAAGAACCAGGCTGAAACATTTGTGTGGAATAGTAAAAGCAACTTAGGCACTGGGAAGACCTGACAATATTTAAAAACCTTAAAAAAAGCTAAAAAGGTGCATATCAAATTCAATACAACACAAAAAAAAAAACATTCCTTGTATGTAATTAAAAATATGTATTTTAGAAATTGGGGCCTTTATCAAATAATGGCTACTTTTGGAGTCATACAGGCTACTTATCTGCTCGAGCCACGCGCAGAATATTGGGTGGAAAACAGCAAAGAGAAATTGCGTCTCCAAGAACTAAAAAGTTTCGAGTGCTCGGACAAAACTTCAGGAAAACTGAAAGACGTCCAAATAAATATCTTCTGCCTTTCAATCAACGGCGAGATGAACTGAACTTGGCCATGACGACAACTGCGATGACGTCAAGTGTTGATTTTAAAATATCATCCCCGATAGGTATATGCTCACAAGAAAAGACGAGGACTGTGGTTGAAACAAACATGCTAATATACTTACCTTTGTTTGGTGTTATGATTGTTACACTATCTTATAAATCAAGTTGAAAACAATATAACGCACACTGATGTACCAAGGAATGCATATCTTTATATCACCCGCGAACGAAGTGGGAGAGGTGATTATGTTTTCGTTGAAGATTTAAGTATACTGTATTTGTCTGTCCACCCAATAACTGGTCAAAAGAGTTGAGCTATCTTCATGAGTATTTGCAGGAAGTCTGATGGGTTGGCCTCGATGTGTCCCATGCTAAAAACTAGGATTAGCTGGCCATAAAAATTTACGGCAATGAAATTTGCTCCCACCGCGGGTAATGGTCTTACGCCACGAGGCACTCTAGTGGTTTGTAAAAGTGTTTCTTTATATTTGCCTGTTTCTTTAACTACGAGTGGCGCTTAATGCCAACAGAAAATAGTACCACAGCGAAATTCCAATTTTTCCATCTTCCATTAGGTTCCGTTCTCAAGAATATCAGTCCAAGTTTCTACGTCGATCCTCTGTTCACTTTGAGCAGTATGAGCTCAGGAAAGTATATATGCTATGGGAAAGGAATACAGTGCCAGTAACTATGCCACCATATGAAGGTACTTCAGTCGTCTTCACCACTCATATTTTCAAAATGTGGCCAGGTATCGGCCCTCTTACTCTTCAGCAGATGAATATTACAATGCTTCAAATCGAAACGGAGAGACTAACTAGCCAAGCAACCAACCAATCAACTGTGTATTATGATATAATGGGATTTATTTATTAATTTGTATTTGTTCGTGTTTCTTCTCTTGGTTACACGAGAGCATGTTAGAGAGAGAACACTATAATCAGTCCCTCTGTTCTTTTCAATTATCTTCTTATTGCAAAAAAGCCCTGTAAACAACGAAAAAGGAGCAGCCGAATCTCTCAGCAAAGGCTATTGGGTGCTTTTTTACCTAAGAATTTCCTTACACGTTGGAATATGTTTCCCTGAGCTCCCAAATACGTTGCTATGTCCATATCGACCGCAGAAAGGTTCACAGATCTTTAATCGCTCACTTAACTAATTCATCTTTGAAAAATAACCGAAACTTTACCGATGACACATGCTAACTGAACCAGCTGAGAAACGGTTAATATTTTAGTTACTCTGTTGGTAGGGGCACGCTGTTGTGTTTATAAGGCCACAACAGAACAATTGTACACCGAGAAGCATGAATGAGGACAAACACCTGTCGTGTGATCCCCATCTTTCAGCTACAGAGCTTTGGAAGAACAATAAGTGACTTGGACTCCTGCAAACTCCTCCTCCGGGAACCACCAACTCTGCACCACCAAATCATCAGAGACCGGCTGCTTTGTTCTCTAATCTTACAGACCTCATCTAACTTGGCGTCTCCAAGAGTCCCCGAGGGTCTGCTGCGGCTGGTCTGCTTACACGATCACCTCCTGGGCTGAGTTTCTTTCCTGTTTTTTCTCAGATATCTAAATTATTTTCCTCTGGAATAAAGGCAATAGTTCAAAGCAAGCCGGAGCTCGATATCTCATCTAATACCCGACAGTAAGAATGCTCCTGGGTTGAAAGTATACAACTAAAACGCTGGCTTTCTCCTACATATCCTGCCGGAAAACAAACTTTAATTATTACTGAACAGAGAAAGAAATGGTTCTGGACTTTGGAAACAGTTGCTTTTCTGCAGCGTGTAAGATTATTGCCTAAGTTAATCTTTCATTATATATCACTATTTGCGTTTTCTTAACCTATTTACTGCTTAGGACTGATTTCTTCAGTCACTAATGCAGGTAACAATAGGCTTATTTCACCATATAGTTGCCTGCAGGTAAACAGTTGATACTACTCTTTTAACCAATAATTTAAAATAACGATCTATGAACTAAGCCAGATTAGGAATATAAAGGAGCTATTTCTGCAACAGTGATTGAGTTCTTACTAAAAGCAATTATTAGTACATATACATATATAGTTATTATTTCTAGAGGGACATTACTGCTTGCGTTTTCTACTAAGTTTGCTGCCAGTGTCTTTAAGGCACAAATTTCTTCTACTATATCCCCACGGAGTGTAAGTCACCATTTATTTGCAATTTAATAGCTAGCCAAATCCATTGTTCATTTGCTCCGTTATTGATACATCAATGGGAAAATACTGTAAATCAGAATGGGTAAATGAAACAATTGTTGTGATATCCCTAGAATTTTTCGCATATTCATTGAAAATGCTGATGCAGGGGCAACTATAATAAGATTTTCGAATGTGCAAAATTCCCTTCTTAAATTGAATAAAAAAATTGCCTAAAAGCGTGAATAATCCAGTTTTACACTAACGTAGCACGTAGTCGAAAATGAGTGGAGAAAAATTATATACATAGATAGCTAATCAGTTTTCAACCCGTAGCCAGGATTCTGCTGTAGTAGAGCGTGTATGTCACCTTCTCCACGCCTGTTCGACTAAAAATATCTGAGTAATGACCCCCTACCAATCTTTCCATCAGTAGAGCAATACAATCAGTTTTATCATGCTTGTAGGACGTAGAGCGAAGATAATTAGGAACCCTGGAGCTGTCCTCTAGCCTTGTTTCAATAGAATTTAATACTCAGCTGTGCCTCAATCAGTAGCCAAGATAGGCTAAGCTAGCTATAAGGAATGTCTATTTCAATGCTTCATGCGTGACAATACATAGACAGATATATTAAGCCATATTGAAAACATAAGTGGCTTTATCTTCTATGTGCTCAGTTTCTTTCATTCTCGAAGAATTTATATATCAAGACAGGGACTATATTGCGTCAAAAGGCTATTGAAAGTGAATAGCAGAAATAGTGCCTTTTTCCAATTGAATTTTGGATATGTTGGATATATACCCTACGATCCATCGCTTTATTTTGCCTCATTCGATGACTGCGTAATTACTATATTAAATATTCTAATTGTGAAACAGCTAAAAAGTTTTGCTACGTCCATAACAGTAGATGGTGAAATTCTATTTCTTTTTTTTTTAGACAGAGAATACGTGTATTCCCGCGTATACAAGTAGATGCGGTACCTGCACAAGTACTGGACACACTCAAAGTGAAAAAATATTATTTACAGCGTAGATAGAAATCCTAGCCAATTCTCTTTTATTTCAAAAATCCAAAACTTCTAAGTTCGAAACAGACGACGTTTCTGCTCCCCCATTCTATAAAACTTTCTTTAGGCAGCGAAGAGGGACTGTCTTTTTTAGCAGTTTTTCTCGCTTCCGGAAACTTGAAGCATTTTTGGCCTCCGGAATAGCCAAAAGTTTCTCTAAAATTCGCAAGTAATCTGCACTGGGAACTGACACGGGAGATGAAAAAATCTTAAGGCTCATTGAGACATCGAAAACAATTTGGTCTGGTCTTTGAACAGGGCATCTACATTTAGTTTACGAGTTCCTGGTTTCTTTTTCAGCCACTCTTCAACTTATTTTCAATCATAATATTACTCGAAAAAAATAATAACAGATGGTTCTTGGTAGCATTGACATGATACCATTTTTTTTTTTTTTTTAAACTGCATGTTACTTATGGGTCACCCATTTACCTCTGCATCATCAGAGTTTTTTTATTAACTTCAATATTGTAACCTTTGTTTTTCAAGGATTAATAGCGTAACAATAATTTAAGACTAAGCCTTGTAGCTTTTAATTTCTTGTGATCTAAGTTGCATCTCTCTTCCAGATTACAAAGTTGAAACAATAATTATAGCACTGAATTGAAATTCTGCAATCAGTTTGCACCATTTCCCAGAAAATATAAGCACATAGACCATGAGCACTAGCAAAATACATTAGTCTCATTTCGATTATTATTAGTATTATCGAGGGGATTTCACGACCCAAACTGGATCGGTTGAGAGATGATCAGCTCAACACTCCGGCGCTGGGTCACATCCCGCGACCTAAGGCTCAGAGCACTTTGCGAATGATGTGCGCTGTTCCAAGCAGAGCGCTTTTCTGGAGGGTAAATATTATTATTATTATTATATATGCCAAATTTATTGCACTCCGTAGAAACTTCATTACTGGAAAGCTTTAGCAGTTGTGATGAGTTTTTTTTCATAACTTGATTGCCATTATTTACTTTCTTTTTGCTATTTTTACTTTCCCTGAGGAAATTGTGTTTTGTAGCCATTTGACTATCTGTCCAATCTACATGTTACTTATCTACCTACCAACCTGCGACGTCTAACAGCATGACAAGCACAATTATTTGCATGATATCTAAACTATTGAAAATATTTCTCGTCGGTGTTGCATAACATGTTTCATAAAAGTAACCTTTAGTGCAGACAGAAATATTTTCTGAGCCAATTTTATCCTCCAATTTCCACACGGGTGAGCAGTTTACTGCCCCGTCACTCCTGGCGAACCGGAAATTTCGTCAGATTTACGATGTGCTACAAGAGTCATCTAAGTAAAAAATCAGTTATATGGAGCTGAAAAACCTCGTAAAAATATTGTAGTCGGAAAAATTAAAAAGCAATGGGAAAAATGTGTTTATTAATGTTTCCATCTGCATTATAGTGGACAACCAAAAAAATGAGGTAGAGTTCATTATTTGCGCGTATCATCACATAATCTGAAAATACAATTCAAAATATATTCTAGGTAGGAAACAAAAAACACTTTGTCTTTAGTTCCAGTAGACATAAGAAAAGTTAGTTAATAACTGAGCATGTTCTGCTTGAGTGAGAGATGTGTATATAAACTTCAAATTATTTTTAGAAAATACTGCCGCAGCTTAAACAAAACCAAATCTGTAGTTCTTCATTTTCAATAATATAGAGAATTGTATCAAGAAATAAAAACTAATCCGTAGTTCTTTGTCTGCAACACACTAAACGCGTTTACAACCGCTAAACACCTGTACACAGAAATGGAAACTAAACTGTGGTTCTTTGTCTTTGATAAAGAAAGTACTTGCACCTTGATCGAATCTCATGCTTGCCATTCCAGTCTTTAGTTAACCTCCACAACCACAAACTAAAAATATTTCAAATTTAGACAAATGCATGAATATGTAGACACTAGTGGGCCTGCACTTATTTTCACAAACGTAGCCTTGAAAATTTTTAGCCATTTTGAGCTCCAATGAAACAGCATCTTGTGTAGCAGTTGCAGTATTTGTAACTTCACCAAATGCATCATGCAGCGAGAGGGATAATGATTTTAAAGCTTAGAAGAATTTGAAGTTATATTTAATCCTATAGTTAAACCAGCGTAAGGAGTCCGATGGGCGTGGCTAAGAACGCAAAGCAACTTGGCCAACTCTCACTTAAGCGCGTGGTGTAACTTGTGTCAATCGATAAGATTATATTTATGTTCGAATACTCATAGTGCATTAGACAATAGATTAGATCTGGCACTGCTGCGTTCAATTGGGGTGTAGGAATATACGCTAACTGAACAAGCGCTACTGGAAGGAGCGCTAATGGTCAATTCAGGACTGCTTACGCTGGTTTGACTATAATACGGTTAGCCGTTTCTAACCCTAACAAAAAATGTTATTTCCCGGAAAACATTCAAAACGAACACACAGCTGGGCGAATTAGGCAACTCCACTCGACACGAGCATGACAGGCACTAACCCGAAGCTCTCTAGACACTCCTGGACTGAGATTCTAACAGACATTTCGGACACACTCGGTACTGTTGCCTAGACACCGTCGCTTTCCCTTCACAATAGTGATCTCCAGTTAGTAGAGGCTTCACTTTATGCGAAAATTATATACATTTATCAGATGTCTATAAGGGCAGCATTAGATAATAGCAAATCATAGCTAAGAAATTTCCATCAGGTAATTATGGGTTATCAGTGCGACCATCCTTTCCTTAGCAAGCAATTCCCAAACGGTGTAAAAAGTAATAAGATATAAAAAATGCAGTAGTTACATCATTCTGAGTTTATTCCGTTCTTCATCTTATTTTGTCTAAATGATTTTAACATAAAGGCATAAGCTCGTAGAGTGCCAAAACTTTGGTTACTCTCTGGGCAAGGGGCTGTTGGTGCGTCTAATGCCAGCTGTCTCATCTAACCTAACGTCATACGACTGTGGTAGTACATGTGTAAAATTCCCGAATTGGATTCTCAAATATTACAAATCAGCACATAACTTCAAGAAACACTTTATTTTTTGTTTCTCCAAAATTTCAAAAATGCAGCCATGTTCGCCACTGATTTTGTTAAGGGCTTTAAGTGAGTATAAACACGAAAGCATGTTAAACGAACACGAGGTTTCGTCCCTCAGCATTGGACATTTACATTGAAGACTAAAAAGACACATTTCAATGGTATGCAATTGTAAAAGAGGCTAAATACGACAAAATAAAGCGTTTAGAAAGTTAATATTCTACTATTTCGGTACGAATATTTGTATTATTTCAAAGTACGCCACGAGTAGGAAGAGTTTGGTAGCCCCTGCCCTAAGCTATCAAACCGTAGTCATCATTCCCAACGCTGTATTCAGTAAAAAGAACCGCGGCTGCTTTTTCGTCGTCTCTTGGAATATCCTGAAGCCAACCCTCTGCGTCCGTGAAGTCAAATTCACCAGCAGCAACCCTTGCCTTCAGGTCATGCTTCAGGCAGGCGAGCTGACGCTTCTTTTTGGCACAGCCTATGAATTTTGACGTCTGAATGACGTCAGCAGGGATAGGCAGATCTCTGCGGTCTTTGGTCGGACCACATTGCTGCAATAGAAAAAATTAAATTAAAATCAGAGTTTTGAAATAATACAGCAGACACACAGGAAGATCGATTCAACAGTGAGTTTATGTTCACCTTTTAAAAGATCATCTAATCAGACTCGTATTTGGATGAACTACATGAAAGATATGTATCAGTTTAGTGTTATAGAGATTTCTCTGCTTGTACACTGTTACCAAATAGTCAGGTACGAAACACTGACCATTCAGTAAAATGGCGTAAAAGCTTCAAAATTTTGCTGCAAGCTTATAAAAGTACTTATAAACTAAAAGCTCTAGTAAGTGTAAGTTTATGAGAGTACCGTAAATATTGTTTGAGGAATACGACTATGCTCATGTCAGATATCTTACATTTTATCATTAATTTCTATCAAACTTTAAATGAAATTCCGATATGTCGTATAAATTAAAACGTTGAGAATTGATTCGTCCGGATCTCCACAGAAGAGCTTTGGTATTGCCATTTAAAATCATGTTCCAAGTGTTAAAAGTAACCCAATTACGTTGAGCCTCGCAAGACTGAGTTTCTGGAAGTGTCAAGAGTAACCGCCTTAAACTGGAATTAGCTACCGGGATTCGTGTTCACTCCAGTCGATTTGCAAGCGTTCAAGTCGGCTGTGATATTATTGGAAGGTTTTGTCATCTTAGCAGTGACTTGGGTGTCATGGAGTTGCTTCCTGATGCATTTTTGGTTATTACACTTCTTTGATGCCTCGGTGCAAAGTATAAACAACAATAAATAGTAATAATCAGAGAGAGGATCTGAGAAACGATCTACAATGACGAAGCCAGTGCTTTTGATTTAAGTTCCGGGCAAGTCAAGCCTGAAGGTCTTCAATTCGCCGGCCTAATCGAACCCGCAGTAAGCTACACATCTATGACAACACCCACCGCGTACTGTGCACACTCCCTCACTCCCTCAGCGATATCGTCCAAGAGAGCCTGGGAGAGTCCAAGTCTTCTCAGCTCATCCAGGTGCTTCTCAGCAGTTATCTTGTTGTTTTCATCAGTCTGCACAAGAGCAAATATTATAGACTGCCAACTAGTATACATATAGGTAAACTTATTTAAGCATCATTATTGTATGTACATATATAGCAGTTATTGTTGCCATTGACTCTGGATCGATCAAGTCATACGTTCATCCGTTAACCCTAGAAGGTTAATTGAATCGAGGGATCGAGTCATACCCATGACATACCCATGTGTACCTATAATATGTATAGGCTGTGCATTAGTGTACCTAGGTTCCAAGTGAACCTAGCAAAGTTTATTATAAACTAAAAACCAGTGAAAATTCATTGATGACTAGAAGCATCAGTCACATTTTCGCTTGAAAACGCCCAGAATTAGAGCCTACAAGTTTCTTGTTGCGTCAGATGGGAGAAATAAATATCTGTTGAAAGTTGACACTCACAATAATGAAAGAATGAAGTGTGGTTATGTATTTTCACTTCTCAACTCACCACGCCCACTTTCTGCATCACACATCTGAAGAATTGGACCTTTTTCTTCACTTTTTCTTGAAGATTTTTAATTTTTTCTGCTGAAAATGCTGCTCCTCGTTTCTGAAAACAACATAATGTTATTGATTACTGAGCTCTGTCAAATGTATGAAAAATTAGAGAGTTTGAGAAATATAAGAAATAATAACGGCCAAAAATTAGTAATCCTAGCGATTTCTTTCATGAATTACTGCAGCAAACTTCAGTTTTTCTAAACTAGGTATAAAAATGATGAATTTTCGGGAAAATATTTGAGTAGCTTATCCATAAAAAATATTAATTTTATGCACACGTTATCGTACAGCTAACATCTTCTAATGTATATTGATAATACTAAAAAATTATATACGCTCATAATCATATATTTACTATACTAGCTAACATAAGTTGTGGTTGTTTGCTTATCGTTTTTTTTTTCACCCTATATTACCGATATTAACTAACTTTAATAGAACATATCAATCTTAATTGTTAAAATTTGTTAGGTACGCGTGCTGGTATACTTCAAATCAACTCCATTATTCGTACCTGTCGGTAATCTGCGGAGAAGAACTGACCCTGAAAAACAAAATAAAAAATTTAAGCAATTATTGGAAAATCGATCCAGTAAACTACAAGGAAGCGTTTAATGCAAAGAGAGAACATGGACAAAATCAATTATTATGGTAAAGCTGAAGCTTATATTTCGCCAGACAAACCACATAGTTTGCAAGATTTACAGTAGTTGCAAGTTCTTGCCTTGGTTCCCAAATTTTAATAGTCTCCCTCTTTTAGAATAT
>LQNS02278070.1:8313321-8328561 GCA_001587735.2 Parhyale hawaiensis
CAAACATTTGAACCTACCCTGAATAAAAAACAATAGTATTTACATTTTTTTGTTTCGGCCAACAAAATAGTATGAATTTAATCATACATAAGTATGATGGTCGGTATGGTTATGACGCAGTAAACTCTTTGAATATGTTAAATTTTTAAAGTCATATAGTGGCATTATGTTTTGATATAACCTGTCGTGATGATTTTCTCACGGTACACGCCTGAAATATATGCCAGAATATATTTCTTTTGATAAATAAATACCAATTGCAGAAAAAATGCATACTTAAAGAGTTCTTTGATTTTCCGATGTACTAACATCAGCATTCTTCAAATCAAAGGTAAGATTCATGCACTTCTGTTCTTGGTTAAATCCCATTAGTTTTAACACGCTTAGAACTACAATAATTGTTAGTCTTCGATTCTCCAATTTGGATGGAACCACAAGCGGTAATCACAAACAGTTCACGCTTGAGAATGCCAGGCCAAGCCCTGTTATTGAAGTAAAATCAAGCTGAAGGCAACGTATCTCCAGCCAATTTAAATTTTTTCGCAGTGCCGTAGGTAGCTAGAAGTGACAGCAAGTAGCTGCAAGTGGCCGCGAGTGGCCATAAGTGGCTGAACGTGACCGCAAGTAATCACAAAGACCCATCTTTATCAATTACACCTAAAACAATGCCTACACAAAGGTAGAGGTAAAGTCAACTTGACCGTACCCCTAACTGGGAAACCCGCATGCACTGGTTTGTGCTGCAGATATAGACCAACAAGCCCCAGAGTAGTATACGGCTGCAGTCAAGCAAAGATTGTCTAGAGCTATGGCGCCAGTGGCGGAAGACTCCATGCGACAAAATCTGCGACCCCTAACCCTTCCCATTGCTGGGGAAGGTCAGTAAACCCACAGCAGTATGCAGACCGGATGCTGACCGATCACGTCAAGCGCCGCCAAGAAGATACCCAGCTGGGAACGAGTTACGAACCAGCGGCCTTGAGAGTCAAAGTCAGACGCTGTAGTCTGCTGCTACTGCGGGTCTAAATAGCAATCCTACAATGTCATGTGAGTAATTCAAAAGTTTGATGCACTACATAGACAGCAAGTTCCTCGAATTCCATCTTCCGTGACGCCCATTACAGCTGCTTTTACTTCCTTGTTTAACACAACAGCGCGAAAGAAATACGCAGTTTCTCGCAAACAGCTCTCCAAAATCATCCCAGAAATGTGAATTCTCCAGCGAAGCTACAGTAATATCATCGTTCATTTTGTTCCCTCAACTCCTCAGCTAAAATTCCTTATGTAATTGAAACTGGCTCCAGTTCCGCACCTCATTCCAGTTGCTCTGGAATTCTACACCAGACAAATGAATACGTTGCGTAATTGGATACTGTATGTTGCGTTAATAACTCTAAGAGACAAGCCTTTGTTCTGGATATGCACGAGGAAACTAGAGAATAATTCCCCAGTAAATAAGACAATTTACTGCAAATAATATATAAAGAAAGCAGAGAGTTGTAAAAGACAACTGCTATACATCTTCTATGAAAAACAAGTATGATTAAATTATAATCCAACAATTTCGCAGGAGTAATTCAAAGGTTTGATGCACTAATGATCAAAATTAGTCATATTATCATTAGGATCCTAAATATTGTCATTACGGCAGCAGAATTGAGCTTTGAGTCGTCTCAAGAATATTCGCTTGCCATTGGCATCTGAAACTCGATCCAATGAGGGGACTCGAACGCTTGGGAACCAATCGGACTAGATTATATCAATCGATGTGAGTGATTCGAAAAAAAAATTGCCGTTGGTTTGCTGCCTGCAGTTACCAAAGTAACTTTTTGTGTTTTATCCTCTGAAATGAGCGGTCACGTTATTTCCGCTGCAAATTATTTCAATTTTTCGCACTGTCCATTACTAATTTATTTACCCTTTCCAAAAATGTGATGCGTTTTAACACATCCCTCATCGTAAATGGAGAGGATGCAGTAATTTGGTATTTAAGCCTATCAATTATGAGTGTGCTATGCTTCTAAACTTCATTTTAAATCTTTTTGAGCATTATGATGAATGGACTGAGAGTAAACATTATGCTATAATTAAGTTTTGATCACTTGGCCCTTAAACGGTTCATCTTGCATGCTCACGCCAAAATCTCCTAAAATTATGCAATGAAATCTTCAGTATCTCCTGAGACATTAATTTATTTATTTTATATTCTATTTCATACACTGGTCACGTAGTCATCAAAATAGCATCATCTTGCATTCTCACACCAAGATTTCTAAAAATTTCTGCGACGAACTCCTTACCATATCTTTCAAACTAAATGTTTTATATTTTGTTTTCATAGTTATCTTTAGCTACTAACTTGTATCATCTTACATTGACACGTGAAAATTCGTTAAAATTCAGGTTATGAAATCTTCAGCATCGCCTAAAAGGTGCATATTATTGATTTGAAACCCTATTTAGCTACTTACAAATATTCTGTTCCAGTCGGCAGGATTGAGAACAACAGGAACAGGAGCGAAAACCGCTCGCAGTTGTTGACTTTGCTCTTGCTGTTGCACTTCGCATTCATGCAGAGCCTTCTCAACTTTGTTGATCCATTCGTACACGGGCTTCTTCGTGAAACAGGCTGCATTTAGCTGCAAAAAAAAATCATATGTGCATTTAGGTTTACACAAAGACAGAGAACACCCAAGAAGATACCTGTCCCCTGTATCTATGGTACTTGTTGTATGTAAATATTTCAATCCTGAAAAAACGGCTATCGCAGACAAATGGCTACAACCGGGCATTTCTTCAATATTTTCGCAAAAAAATTAGCGGCCACGATAACGCCACAGAAGAGCTCCTGCTAATTTGCATCATATGCTCGTAGCTATGATGCCATTGTCCTTTCGCATCTCCACCAGCTTAAAATCCCGTTCAACTTAGAAATGATGAAGACTATTCTTCTTGACTATAGCAATAACTTTCATTCGTTCAGAAAGACAAGAAACGACGATGACATGTCCAGAGAAAATGAAAGGTGCACTTAAAAGCTATGCGGCTGTGTCTCCCTTTGCCTGTAGCGGCTACAGTGTCAATTTCAAATCAAGAGCCCGGTCATAATCTATACTATAATAAGAGAGCTGTCTGTCAGTCCGTCCGTCCGTCTGTCCGAAGCCTTATTTTTCCCCTATCTAATACTGAAGAAAAAAATTCCTAGGTACCCAACTTTTTTGTTGCGGAGAGGGTATCTTGGATACGGGGAGGCACTTGGGCGCTTGCCTGCATGCCCGTGTTTGGACATGTTCATNGTCTCATCTAGACTATCAACCCTTTTGTTAAGCTGAGATGCTTTCAAATATATATTTTTATGACTTATTCAACAAAAGGCTTGCGCTCGGTGCATATTAACCCTTTTGTTGAGCTGAGATGTTTTAAAATATATATTTTTATGACTTATTCATCAAAAGGGTTGCGCTTGGTACATATCAAACCTTTTGTTGAGCCGAGATGTTTTCAAATATATAGTTCTATGACTTATTCATCAAAAGGGTCGCGTTTGGTGCACTAGTACTCATAATACTGAGCATTATAGGGTCATCCACTCGACCAAGACTGACCAATATACTGGGTTTTTATTGTTTCTTTATAACCGGGCCCACACTAAACAATCGCACGCACAACTTCATGCAAGGATGTATATTTGGCACACCGTCCCGATGTATATTTAAACTCGGTAGCGTAGATACGGTAGCATGAATGATGTACAAGCTGCACATCCTCTCAGAGACCTACGCTAGTTGTGAAGTAGGTAATGGCGAACTAGTTTCTTCAACTAGGTACTATGGTGACGTCATGAGTAATGACTTCATTATAGCAAGAAGCAGACTTGGTATGGGTCGCGTGATCGCAGAGCATCATAAACTGCAATTCAGAACCTGCATAGTATCCGGGACACCTGGTCCTAGTATTTCTCTGACTCTTAAGTTCTAACTAATTAATACTTTAACAAAGCTAGTCTGAAGCAGTTATAGTACGGTGTGTCTTTTAGTTTGAGTGAGGAAGGGCGACAACGCTATTGCAATAATTATACTCTTAATATTTTTCTTAGACTAGAGAAAGGAAAAATAGGCCAATCTTTCAGTTTAGGAAAGAAAACAGGATGCGTCGAACTCTTTAGTCTGACCTTCTTGAATGTGACTGACAGATAAATAGGAAAAAGAGACAGAAAATGAGACACTGTTCTTAGTGAAAAAAAGAGTCATCTTTGTGCTCTGAGTTTAATCAGCATTATTTCACCTCAGGGTCTCTTCTGACAGTGACCTAAATCGGGGCTTTGATACTGCACTCCTCTCTGTTCGCTCAAAACAAATCTTTTTTTATTTTCAAAAAGCAAGAAGCCTCCATCGTGTTCACAAAAGGTAAACTAAAAAGAAAAAAAAGCAAAGGGTCCAGGCTGCCCCTTTGAAATTCTGAGAGCCCTTTGAACGGGCGGTTTGAACGGCCTTTTACGCTTAGCGGGACGAGCCGCCATCGCTTCTCGGGGGAAATTTCCGGGAAAATACATTAAAAGAATGAGAAAAATTACCTGAAGCAAAAATATAGTCTCTGCTAATTTTCAGCTATAATACTTTTCGGGATTTTTTGAGCAGTGGAAAGATAAGCAGCAGTTTTTTGGAGAAATTTATTAAATTAATAAATTATTTCTCGTATAGGAATGAGATAATTGTCCTAATACAAATAAATTCATGTATTTCCCTCTTATTATTTTCCATTACTTTCTAATTAGTGAAGGTTCAGCAATTGATGCTAAGGGAATATTTTCCGGAATATCTGTTAAAAGAATACAAAATACAAAACTCGTCAGACACACAAAAAAGCTTGTGTTTATTGTTAACTAGTACATTTTTTCCACCATTCTTTATACAGCACAAGGATCGTCAATAGCTTTTGAAGTTTAGAGGATAATACGTACAAAAATTAGAAAAAGTAATTTTACCAGTAAAGAAACAACTATCAAATAACAATGTTTTACTCTGAGAGCGTGAAGCCAGTTTTGCTTAATGAAAACACATCAATCGTCCCACTTGTAAACTTTAGAATTGCTAATCACATTAAGTTAATTACAAAAACGTATTCTAACTATAGAATGAAGCTTATCCAGAAAAATATCACTTTTTTTTTCTAACTGCCAGATGATATTTACCTCCGTCATAAACTATTTAAAAGACTGGCATCTCTGGCTCCCTTGAGAAAATTGTACTGGAAAATAAAGCATGCGAAATAAATAGCTCTTATAATACTGCAAAGTAAAGTAAACCAATTATTTATAAAAAATTGTAATTAGGGAGAGGTGCGACTTGTTATGGAACTGTTATTGTTTTGCATATTTGGTATTTAGGAAATGATGTTGCCACTTACAATATACAAGTATGAATACAGGAAAAACAAGGAGTTTATAAAAGACTAAAGTTTACAGGAGTGCTTGTAATTTTTATTAATAAATCTTGAAAGTATTTCTTTTTTGGTTGAAAACATGATTGGCCGATTTGAATCAATGCCTATTTACGGAGTTCGAATTTCTTTCCAATTTTTATTTTATTTTTTTTTATTGGTCTGAACTTCTCCCATTCTTCGTAGGTTTGCAGGGTTTCCATTTTAGTGGTCTAGGTATTTTCCTCATTTTGGATGAGCCTAACTTCTCAATTTTTCATTTTTGGCTATTTTTATCTATTTTAGAACAGTCTTAATTTTCCCTTTGTGTATTGTCTTAACTACTCGTTGTTATCAAAGCCTCCCTTAATATCAAATGAACTAATCACCACGCACCTTAATGTCAGAGTAGGTGTCGAGCAGCTCTTCATGTACAGATTTGACGGCGAGCTCTCCCCTCACCATCATCACCGCCATCATCACCACCATCACCACCACGGTGAAGCTTGTTGATGACGAAGCCATTCTGAATCTGTAATAAGTGCAATATAGGATATAATAAAACTAACGGGTAGGTAGTCCAGACTGACAGCAATTGCCTTCAGCTGGAAAAAATTAGCATCCGGCATCATGATGAGAAGCATAAGGGGCCGAAAACGGGCGCAGTTTATTGTTGACATTCGCGCAGTAGTTGAAAAAAATAGATTTAGTTCACTATCTTATCATCTCCTGTTTTTCGTTATAATAAGCAGGGTATAGGAACATTGACAGAGACATACGTATAATAACTGTCATTTTTAAGTAGTTACAGTACTTATACGAGCTCAGCGCGATAGATAAAAACATTTTAAGTTAATGTTAAACCGACAGAAAGTGCTGAAAATGTTTACCGCTATCCCAAGTAACGCAACGGTGACAGTGCAGTTCTTGTACTCTGTTGCCAA
This sequence comes from Parhyale hawaiensis, assembly GCA_001587735.2. NCBI lineage: Eukaryota > Metazoa > Arthropoda > Malacostraca > Amphipoda > Hyalidae > Parhyale > Parhyale hawaiensis. Next base: position 8,319,684 of record LQNS02278070.1, read on the forward strand.
TACCTGTACTATATACATATATATTAGGAGTAATTTATTTTTTTATGGTAGTATACGCCATATAAAGAGCGAAAATAAAAGCAGGAAATGTCAATGTCAATCTTGTACACAATTCGTGCTAAGAATAATTAGCCAGCTTCAAGGTAGTGTTTCAATCTACCGTTTATTTGCACCATTCTTTGCTTCTTCGTAATTCTCGGGATTGTAGATAAGTTATTACCAGCAAGATATGTTGTAGCACCATAGATAAAAAAACAAACTATATCGAGTGTTTATTCATAGCTCCATAAGAAAAATTTACTGCATGTAGGGTTGTGGGCGGTAGAGATTGGCAAGGCCCCTCATGACAACACGGCGCATACCCGCCAGGCCCCCCACTAATTTTGCTAAATTGATCAAATAAGTCCACGTAAAGCGAGGATCACTCGCACGACTTTCGTCTGCGCTACAAGCATAGAGCGAACTTAAGTTCTCCAGTTACTTTGCCGTGTCAGTGTTATATCTTGAAATGTTTGAACATTGAATTAACGATGCTTAAAGATAACTAGCTAAGAAGTCAAACTTCCTCAAAACTAGAAGATAGTTGAAATTTACGATTGTCGTTAGTTATAGGAAAAAGTAAACGCCGGCGAATGAAAATTTCAACAATTTTTTTCTTTTTTTACATTTCACTCATGCGTAAGCTGAAGCCGCAACGCGGCAACGTAATCGGGTTAGCTGAGTTTGGTCTATGCTGATAGTGCCGACAAAAGTCGTACGTGTGACTCCGGCTTCATGTTCCACTCATAATTAAAAATACCGATATATAATAAGAACATGACAATGAAACAAAACATTGCGCCAATATGTAATTGAAGATTGGAAAGCTTAAATGAACTACTAAACTTGCTGAAAGTAGGCCGGCCACAGCTTAGCAGCCTGCTTTGACACGTGACGGCCCAAGTGGGCCGTTGCTGAGTAGCCTTGTTTAGCGCTGCAATCATGTCAGTAGAGCGGAGTAGACTCAAAAGGCTACTGATTCATGTGTTCAAGATCCCAACTCGGTGATACTGTGGAAGGTAAATGTATACCTAAAGTGTCTTTTTCCATTAAGCACTCATAATAAAGCAAAGTATCAAGAGACCACTTTCGGTTTTTTCCACTCCATTACTTTTTACCACTATGGATGAACAGCTAAGCACTAGATAACCAGGAGACAACCATACGCACCGTAATGATGCATCTGTTGATATGGAATTGCGAGAAAAACCTTACAATGTGTACTATAATATGAGAGCCGTCTGTCTGTCCGTCTGTCCGAAGCCTTATTTTTCCCCTATCTGATACTGAAGAAAAAATTCCAAGACATCAACTTTTTTTTGCAAAACCGTATCCAGGATACGAGCCCGGGAATTCTCGGGTTATTAGTGAAGGCCTGGTCACGGGCCTTTGTGAACTTGGTTGCTTTTGTGCACTTGGTGAACTTCGTAGACTTGGACATGGGGAAATTTGGAATAGTGTGAACTTTTTCGATAGGATGGTAAGGTATTTTCAAATACATACTTTCATGACTTATTCAACGAAAGGGTTGCGTTTGGTGCATTAGTTTAATATAAAAACTAGACAGCCCGCGACCCTTTGGGTCGTCATCACGATCGTCTTTGCTTTCGCACTAAAGCAGGTGTTATTTAGCTGGTCATAGACCACACGCTGTTCGGCCGTCTTCTCCTGCCCGTCAAGGAGCTGCCCATACTGCTCACTATCAACAGCTTCTTTGCTTCTCTAACGAATATTCAACACGCAGTCTGTAAACAAATTCAATTTATATGTTACGAATTCCAGTTGTATTTTCCGAACAAACTTTTAAATTATCGTGCCCGTTCTTGCAACCAGGGGGCAGGTTCCACGTGCGTATCACAGATACAATCGAATTAAAGAGCTAATCCATGGAAGTATTATGGGATGGGCTGTGCCACAGTCCCTTGAATTTCTTCCCATCCAAAAGCGAAGAAACTAGGTCAGATACCTATGGCCCTACCCAAGTCCATCGAATTTCTTCCCATAAAAAAGCGAAGGAGCTGTGTCAAACAAGACAAGAATACAACCCCCCCCCCACAATACCTCAAATTTCTTCCCATATAAAAGTAAAGAAACTGTGTGCAAACAAGACACAAATAAATAAACAAGCAAAACCGGTTCACGGAGTTTTAGTATAAGATAGATAGATGTATATGTATAATTAACCTCTTATACTCCATCGCTATGGCTAAATCGAGAAAAACATAGGCGATTATCGGACATTATCCGTTGATACTCCAGAAACACGAAATTGTTTTTTTTATTTTGTGGTAGGGTGCGGCGAGCTCGCCTTGTAGTGACGACAGAGAAATAAGGACTTCAATGAAACCTTTGTTTTCTTCCCTCCTCATAGTATTTGCATTTTACTCTCCTGAATCCTTTTCAACTTTTTAGTTACACCATTTCTCGTCGTCCAGATTACAGGGGCTACGATATATAGTCGCAAGCACAACATAAGCAGATGTACCGCTCGCATGTCAGCTCCATAGAGAGCAAAAGTTGGTATCATAGATACGGCAGTATGCATAACGTTGAGCAGACAATTGCATCGTGTAGCCCGATCAGCAGTACAAGCTTCAGCCCATAAAATACATCAATTTAGACAACAGTTAGACCATTTCTTCTTCATCCAAAATGCTCAAGGTACTTATTTTAGATTTCAACTAAGTAAAATAGCATTTTTAATAAATATATAAATATACAGTAATTGCTGAGAAGCCTTATTATCTAAAAGCAGTAGGCTAAATGGCTATGAGACTTTTATGAGTTCTAAAGTATGTTCATTTAGCAAGTTGCATTTTACAGCAACTTAAATCCTGCGATGCAAGTTGCCATCCACAATTTTAAGTCGAGCTTCTGGTGTTAATAGCAAACACCGGCTATTACTTATATGGCCTCAATGGGTCACCGCTTGAGATGGCGAAATTAAGCACATACGGTTTGCAATTATCAACAACTTAACCTCAATTCAATATGGTTAACCGAACACCCAGGATTGAAGTCCTGGACAAGTTAAAGCTAATCAGATTCGATTGACGCCTTAACATTGATATACTCACCGCACTTTACACACGCTCTTCCTCGCGGCCCACAACCCCAACTGCAGTCTCCGGTTTGTGACCGACGTTATATACGTCGGTGAGGTACCTTGTTAAGTCGGTATCATTGGTGCGGATTAGTGCATCGTTATTGGGAGAGGGGGGGGGGGGGACTGCGGTGACGCTGCACATCGCCCGGTCGGTTAGGGAAGACGTCTCGCCCATTTTTCTTCTGCTCAGCTGGAATCCTGGGGTATATTTCTTCTTCTCAGCTGGAATCGTTGGGTAAAAATGGCCTTGAACCCAAAAAATTTTGAGTGTGCATACTATGTATTGCGTTCCATGAGAGTTTTAGTAAAATTAGCTCTGAGCAGTGAGAAATCTTCAGTAAATGTAAAATTTGAGATATCCTCAGTAAAAATGGCAGTGAACGTTAAAAAGAAATTATGGCCAAAATAGAGTTGCGTGTTGCGAAATCTTCTAGCAAACTAGCAGCAGATATTAATAGTATATATAGTAGAAATTAAATATTCTTCTGGTAAAGCAAAATGTGAGCATTGCTATATTTGATCAAAAAATAGAAGCAATTATTTTAATTGGGATGACTAAAAATTAAAATTATTATCGCACTTTTTTCTCTATAGTGAAATTTTGTATCGCAAATATTGACAGCTCTAACAAATGCGAAAAATGAAAATAGCAACTCTTTATTCAGACCTCATTCACTATTACAGCAATGGGCCACTTATAGGCATACTTTGTATTTATGTACTGAAGTCTAACAGCAAAAGCAATAAGTACTGTACAGTATTAGGTATTTCTCTACCGAATTTAGTGAGCAAAAACACCAAATTTCTTACTGAATTATTAATTACTGATATTTTACTTTAATAATAAAAACTTGCCCAATTTTTTTTAGATAAATTGTAAAGTGCAACCTGTTAGTAAGCCATGTAGTTGTCAAAAGTCATTTGTTTTGTTATATATAAATAGCTATTGTATTAGTGTATATTATATTAACCAGTGTCCTAAGTCAACAATGTAGCATTTTATTTTCTATCTAATTTCCAACGAAAACGATTATTGCTGCAACATTTCATGACTTTCGGAAAATTTTTCATAGAAAAGTAAACATAAAGACAGCATGTTACTGTTCTTGTATTACTCTCCCGTGACAAAGACTCCTCCTAGAACTCAAGCAACAACGTATTTTCTTCCCTTTGGATTTACTAGATTATTAACCAATAAAAATTTAAATCGCAATAAATTATAGTTGTCACAGGAGAAATCTACTCACATAAAATTTTCCAAGAAAAATATCTGATGCAAGACAACCTACTAAAAAAATCTATCCAAAATAATTTCTACCCAGAAACATATTTCCACAAACAAGTTGGGAGCCAAGCTGATCTCTGATTGGTCGGTGAGTAGAGCTGCCACGAAATCCTGAAGCTGATTCGTCCAAAATTGCCGGTTTTCCCAACCAATCAGGGCAAAGCTTTATTTTTGCCGCAAGACACTTAGTGGTGACCTTGACTGTGACCGAGACGCAAGTGCATCTTTTAGACTGAAATGAACCACAGAGTCACCGTGTTAAACATTGCCATTAATTTCCAAGCTAAAGTTAGAAATAAATAACGAAATAAATCCTAAGCTAAAAATCCTCTCAGTTTCATTTTCTGAATCTGTCATTCTTTTGTTCTATACTGCGAGATATGAAGTAATATACTGTATATAAAACGATAACTAGAGCATTTTGGGGCCTGCAAGTACGTTTTTCAAATATTTGAAAAATAGGTGCATTCGGCCTTCTTCCGGCCGACAACCTAGAGTACGTATAAGCTCTGTTTTTTATGTGAAAAAGTCCCTCAAATCACTTAAGGTCAGCATAGGTAAATGGAAAATTGGATCAATTTGGCCTAGTTGAAAACTCCCATCATAGCATTAGCAGAAACCACACGGCCGCTGACCATAGCTTGACCTTACAACCAGCAGCCCAGAAGCACCAGCCCTGAAGCCTCCGAAGAAAAGACCTCAGGGAGAAGAATGACAGCATTTATAATTCTTTATATTCTTTGCGACGCTTGAAATGAGGAAACACTTCATACGGCAGCGTCCAGCTCTAGCGGTAACAATATAATCCTTATGACGTTTATATAAACTTTACCAAAGGTAAATGCTAGGAGTTAAAGCGCAGTTTGTCTCTCTGTCTGTTTGCCAGCGCGCCGCAGGGGATGAGCACTCACCCTGGATCTGATTTGCTCCGCTTCTCAGCAGTGGATCCACCCGATCCACCTCCCCCGTCGGGTGCCTCGGCTCCATCGCCTGCTACTCGATCAAATGGGTGAGCCAAACGGAACTCACCGCCTCAAACCTGTAGTCCCCCCCCCCACCGCGCTACCAGTAATATCCCTAACAGAATTCACGGCCTCTCCAGAAGCCGAGTTATGGTTTTAGCTTTTTGGACGCCCCAATATTCTCTTAGGAGATGTGTCTTTGATGTACCGGCTGTGAGCGAGCTAATCTAAACTGCTCAGATTTGATCCAATCATAAGCTGGCTTCCAAGCGAATGCTACTTGCTAATTTTCGCGTATCTCTTCAAAGCTTTAGGGAATTTTTGAAGTTTAAACAGGCACAGTAACGCAAGTACGGCTGTAGACTGTGGTGTAAGGTGGCATTAAGTCTAAAATCTCACCTAACTTACGAATAGACTGGTTATAAGAACGGAATATTATGTAAATGCTTCAGACGTTATGGAAAATGGAGAGATTAATAAGGACAGATGAATATAAAAGTTTTATGAGAATGCTAGATTAACGTATACGTTACTGAACTCTTTGGGTCATAATGTATGTCGATAGAATTTAACTGTACGATGTCCTTTATGCGTATCTTAGAATAAAATAAATTAAATTAGTAACTGGCAGTGCTATAGACGGACCTACGAGCCCATTACCTATAAGGAACCGGGCCCAGGCTCCGGTCCTATCTGAGCTATTATACGGTACATAAACCTGTATTTAGGGTACACAGCTTTAACCTGGCGCAATACGTAATGTCTCACAAAGATTTTCATTTTAATAATATTGGGATACGGTAGTCTAAGATATTAAATAATTGTTCATTGGGATTCAAAAACCTTAATGAAATCATCTGCTTGATTTATTGAAGATTTGTTTACATAGGCGTCGTGTGACAGCACCTTACCCGAAGCCTACCTGTAAAGTTCGGAATTGTTTACATCTTTGAAAAATTCTTCGATGACTCAGCAAACAAGTTGCGGCTTAAAATTTTCCACCTGCGTGTTCTGCTTCTCACCATGACGGTTAATATTTCAAGTACATTACTCGAGAGGAAGAAAAAATATTGTCATAATGAATACACGCGATGCTACAATAAAAGACTTGTGGGCTGTGGCTTCAGGTAAACAGATCTGAGAGAGGGTTTTTTTTTTTACCTTGAATTTGTTGCAAAAATAGTGTCACAGGGAACTTCCTATTTAAAGTGATGAATGGACGAGAAGCCATAGGGGTGAGTAAGGTGGCAATTCCCGAAGAATTAAGAAAAATGGCAAAACTGGAATCATGGTTTTAAATGAGAAGAGGACGAGTCCAAACACTGTCAGAAATAAAAAGTGTGCCTTACGCGGTTTACAGGAGGTATCGTGGGTTCAAGGTGACACCTCCTACTTCAACATTGGGTGGTAGTAGTAGTACTAGTAGTAGTAGTATTTATTTGTAGTAATACACACAGGCACCTATCGTTTTGCACTTACGCGTTCCTGTCGGGACTAATTCTCAGTGCTTTTCATTTCGGCTTTTCAACCCAAGGTGGAGATGCATCGCCACCTAATATCAATTTACACAGAAATACATGTAGGGTGAAGGTTAATAGACTCGAGGTGACAAAACCATGCCTACGTTAGCTCAATGGGGTTTTTGTCATGTTGGCCCCAAGTCGTTTTATCTCCTCTTCTCATCGGACCCATTCACCTTGGCCCTACAATTTTTTGGTTTTTTAGGCTCGAAAATTAATCCAATCGAGAGGTGACCACATTGAGGCGCAGCTACAAGCAAGGTGATCACAACTTGGGTCCATTTTATAAGAAATATGGGCCCAATTTATAAAAAAATATGGGCCCAATTTATAAAATATGGGCCAAAGATATGCACTGCCAACTCCGGCCATCAAGATAATACCACAATGGGGGGGGGTTGTTGGCTCAACTTTATGGGAATCACACAGGCATTTTTCTGGTGTTGAAGAGGCTGATTCTGATAATATCAGTTAATCATCAAAAATTTATGAGTGGGCAATCGCTCTGTTTAATAGTGTGCTTGTACTACAAATGGAAGTGTTGTCATGCTATGTTCTTACGGATTTTTCAATTCGATCTGCCTCCCTCAAGTTTGAATCCTAATGAAATACGATACCGGTAACTACAATTACCGTAAACACCAAAAGGGTTATTTATCAGTAATTTTCAGTATTTTCATGCTACCCCTTGAAACTAAGCAACAACATCCGGTATCTTTCACGTTTCCCCTTGAAACCGATCCACATCAACTGATCTTATGTTCCAGTATCTTCCAAGTTACCCCTTGAAACTGACCCACATCGAACTGATATTATGTTCCAGTATCTTCCAAGTTACCCCTTGAAACCGACCCACATCAACTGATATTATGTTCTAGTATCTTCCAAGTTGCACCTTGAATCTGACCCACATCAACTGATATTATGTTCCAGTATCTTCCAAGTTACTCCTTGAAACCGACCCACATCAATTGATATTATGTTCCAGTATCTTTCAAGTTACCCTTTGATACCGACCCACATCAATTGACATTATGTTCAAGTATCTTCCAAGTTACCCCTTGATACCGACCCACATCAATTGATATTATGTTCCCGTATCTTCCAAGTTACCCCTTGATACCGACCCACATCAATTGATATTATATTCCAGTATCTTCCAAGTTACCCCTTGAAACCGACCCACATCAACTGATATTATGCTCCAGTATCTTCCAAGTTACCCCTTGATACCGACCCACATCAATTGATATTATGTTCCAGTATCTTTCAAGTTACCCTTTGAAACCGACCCACATCAATTGATATTATGTTCCAGTATCTTTCAAGTTACCCTTTGAAACTGACCCACATCAACTGATATTATGTTCCAGTATATTCCAAGTTACCTCTCGAAGCCTAGCCGCGTCAACAAGCGTTTCCAAATTTCCCATAGGTTCCAATATATCACTCGCACCAGCCCTCAACAATGCCGTAACTGTAGCCTGTTCGCTTGGAAAACAGACAACTCATTTCGAAGTTTGGTCATTATTTGCAGAAGTGACATGAACTTGCGCAGGTGCCTCATTATATGGAGACTGGAGAACTGGTCCCAACTCGAGTAGCTGGAGTTCCTATTCAGTTAAATTAGGCTTTATTGAAGACAGAGAGATAGATAGCGCCATGTATTCAGTCCCCGACACCAATACAAACAATCTGTTCCATAAACAAAGGGGCCACAGCAGTGTAATATGAAGGCGTTCATCCTATGCATATAAGACACATATATATATATCAAGGCCGCTGGATAGATGGATAGAAATGTGGTTAAGGAAGTTGGTAGCTGGATGGTTGGTATATAATTATGATAAGCATATTAGATAATGGATGGGTAACCGATTTTAGGAGTTTGCAAACAATGGCTGATAGATACGATGAGATAGGAAACTAGATGGCTTATAGATATGACTTGGAGACTGGTAATTGG
>LQNS02278070.1:8328572-8369170 GCA_001587735.2 Parhyale hawaiensis
CTGGATGGTTGGTATATAATTATGATAAGCATATTAGATAATGGATGGGTAACCGATTTTAGGAGTTTGCAAACAATGGCTGATAGATACGATGAGATAGGAAACTAGATGGCTTATAGATATGACTTGGAGACTGGTAATTGGTTGGCTGATAAATTTATAATTATGATAGAGTCATAGACCGCAACAATACTTGACTCTTAGGTCTGACGCCGGCGGCCAAAAGTCGGCAACGGAAAAATGTGATTTTCTCAAGAGCTATTCATTTCCCCCTATCTAATACTGAAGAAAAAATTTTAAGGTACCCAACATTTTTCTTGCGGAGAAATTATCTTCGATACGGCAGGGGCGCACTTGGACGCTTGCATGCATGACCGTGTCTGGACATGTTCATAATAGCTCCTGAGAAAATTCCATTTTTCCCATTTTGGCCGCCAGCGTCAGAGGCCACTTTTAGACCTAAGAGTCAAGTACTGTTGCGGTCTATGATAGAGTGATTGCTATATGGAGAGCTGATGGATTTCAGGAGATTTGTATAAGTATACGGCAGATAGAGATGATTTGGAAATCGCTAAATGCATGGCTGGGAGATAGATTTAATGAGTTTGGTAGACAGATTCCTGATGGATGGACTGATTTATAGAGCCCGGATTTCTAGTCCTATAAAAGTGGTCAAAATAGGGCTAAAAATCTAGTCAAAATAGCACTTTAAAAAGTCGATATTTGAAGGTATCATTGCAAAATAGCTTTCATTTCTAGGAAAATGGTTCTTATTAGTAGTAAAATATCACGCAAAACTTTGCTATTTGTGGCTAAACTTGAGCAGTTTTCTTTCATTTGTAACTATAAAAAACTGAGAGGAAGTTATGATATTAATTGGAACCCATGATTATTTTTCACTCAACCTATGCGCATATTGCATGAACAGGAACTTATATAGCTGTGAGCTTTCTTTATAGTGCTCAATTTTGTAGTGTATATAAGAATGAAATAAAACAACTTTATTTACATTCAACAACTAACGTAACCTAACCTAGGTTACCTTACTTCAGGTTCAGGTCAGGGTTACGTCGGGTTAGGTCAGGGTTACGTCAGGTTAGGTCTAGTTATGCGCTATAAGAACTCTCCTGCCTCTGCATAATCTCGGTGGAGCTCATATCCTGAATACCAGTGAAATAAAAATAGGGGTGGGACTGAATGATTGAATCCTATAGGAGACTCCAGTATATAGAATGCTGTGTTATAATAGGAACCTGACTAAATGCTCGGTTCCTAGATAACCCCAGCGCTGGACTGTTCTAGGAGCTTACCAAATAATTTAGTGTTTTATATGAAATTGAAAATAATTCATACTGCCGTTGTGTCTCATAAATACAGCGCTTCTACTGATAACATGAACTGTTTGCATGATGCATATTTGTCCTGCCTTCATCACTGTAAAATATCTAGCATAATAATCTATGTGCCCCATCTCGGTACAATAGGCTTTGGGGGACGGGGCATATCAGGAGGCTTCTCTCTGAAGAGTTCGCATCTACTTGGGGCCTTCATGAATATTTTTTATCAACGTACTGAAGGTGCGTCCGTACCTCTGCTGCAACTCTGTGCAAGCCGTGTGCAAAGCAAGTTAGGTGCAGCGTATTGGGGTACAGAATTTCTAGAGAAGCCGCTGTTTTCTTCATTGGTGCTGCAGCGTCTGTCACCAGCAACAGTATGTTGTTATACTTAATGGATTCTGGCCAAAGATGCGATGAAGATGATGTAATGAACTGCGTTATTGTTGTACTGTTAGTGCGTTCTAGTTGAGTGAAATTTAACATAAACATGTCAGATTCTTTGATTAATTCAAGTGTGCCTATTATTGCTGTCGTAATCTGCCCTCCCGTCGTATCAGTAAACTCGTCCACTGCCAGCACTTGTGTAACTGGTAATGTCGTGACCAGAACGACAGTGACTAGCACAAGTCCTCACGTTTTTCTTTCATAGAAAATTTAAATAAAGTTGAAACAAGGCAAACTTAATTTTATTTAAATTAGTTATTCAGCGTTTCGTAATCATTAAATAATTTTATATTTGGTGGAACAAATACGTACTACTTTGTACAGGTTTTATAGTCATTTATTGCATAATGACTACTTTTGGCTTTGTGTCTGGTCAAAGTACCGTTTATAGTAGAGTAGCAATAAATACAAATTTTTATTTGCGTTTACAGTCAAATATCTGGGCTCTACTGATGTATACATAGATACGCCTCTCGGTAGTAGAACTGCTAATAGATACAGTACATAGTACAGTTAAGAGGTGATCGGCTGCAGGATAGGTAACGAACTGGAGAGCAGAGCAATTAGATGGAAGATAGAGAAGCTGAGAGAAGACTACTAGTCACTCGGAACTTTCTTCACAGTAAGTCTATTTGCCGATTTATATCTGTAGCAATTCTTTATCTGAATCGTATGTACATGCACATGTATCGTATTGGGTATAGTATTGGGTACCGCCTGTATCTCATTGGAACTGCATCTTGTGTCCCTTCATATATGATATACGCTTAATAGATGCAGTATAAGCGAATCGCTTAGGTTCATAGCTTTGTTTCGTTGGTACAGTATACGTATTGTATCTAAAGTGTATTTGTACCAAACTACAGCTATAAACTTGATTTCGTATCTGCCCGGTATCATATCAGTATTGTGTCATATTAGCCTGTATCTGTAACTCAATGGCGCTGTATCTGCAACGCCTCTATAACGTGTCTGTATCATATCTGCACCGTATATGTATAGAATCAAAACCATATCTGCACCGTAATTGTATCGCAGCTGTAACGAAACTGTATTATATCTGCATGCTGCTTAATCCCATCAATACTGTATATACATACCTTTGTTAGTTCTGAATTGTATTATGTTTTTATCATCATTTATGTATATCGCAGCAGTATCGCATATATGTTATTCTTCCATGTTGCCCCATTATCGTTCATGCATCGCATCCGTATCAGCATATTAAAATTATTGAAATTCCTTCCTCTGTTCTTTCTTGAAGCCGGAAGCACACTGTACGGCAATACGGTCAACTTTTGAGAGGAGGTTCATTGCTCACGTCATTCAAATTAAGTATTTTTCAAGTGTATCTTGGATGCAAACTTACACTGAGTACAATCGGAACTGCTTGTTAGCTGAATGTCCGTTCACTCGTAGGTTGTGCGTGCGACCGTGTAGTAGTAGTAGAACATCATTTTGGCCCATAAAGCTATTAATACTATCAAGAAACAACTGTGTCATCTCAAAGACAAAAGAACCAACGAAGAGTCCACAGATCTGATCTATAAACTTGAATGCTCTGACTGTGATGCCTGCTACATCGGTGAAACTGATAGAAATTTAATAACACGTATTTGAGAACACGCGAATAATGCGCGGAGGGAACAGGAGCTGTCATTGATTTACCAACACTGCCGCGTATAAAACCACTATTTTAATTTTGATAATGCAACAGTACTGCAAAAAGTCAAAAACTGGTAAACTCGCAAGATGGTTGAAGCTTTCTATAGTGTTAAGATGAAGTCGACATGAACTAATATAAAACTTTGACGTTTCGGAAGCATCCTTCCATTTTCAAAAATCTAATAAAACCTTCTAAGGGTATATACCTAACAACAAATTTTTTTTTTTTTATTTAAGAAGACCTAAAACGTGATAGTGTTAGCAGTGTGGGACCTAGAGGGCGATTGACCACGGTGCGCTATGGGGTCCTTATATAAGCGTCGAGCNAGCTGGATGGTTGGTATATAATTATGATAAGCATATTAGATAATGGATGGGTAACCGATTTTAGGAGTTTGCAAACAATGGCTGATAGATACGATGAGATAGGAAACTAGATGGCTTATAGATATGACTTGGAGACTGGTAATTGGATGGCTGATAAATTTATAATTATGATAGAGTCATAGACCGCAACAATACTTGACTCTTAGGTCTGACGCCGGCGGCCAAAAGTCGGCAACGGAAAATGTGATTTTCTCAAGAGCTATTCATTTCCCCCTATCTAATACTGAAGAAAAAATTTTAAGGTACCCAACATTTTTCTTGCGGAGAAATTATCTTTGATACGGCAGGGGCGCACTTACACGCTTGCCTGCATGACCGTGTCTGGACATGTTCATAATAGCTCCTGAGAAAATCCCATTTTTCCCATTTTGGCCTCCAGCGTCAGAGGCCACTTTTAGACCTAAGAGTCAAGTACTGTTGCGGTCTATGATAGAGTGATTGCTATATGGAGAGCTGATGGATTTCAGGAGATTTGTATAGGTATACGGCAGATAGAGATGATTTGGAAATCGCTAAATGCATGGCTGGGAGATAGATTTAATGAGTTTGGTAGACAGATTCCTGAGAGATGGACTGATATATAGAGCCCGGATTTCTAGTCCTATAAAAGTGGTCAAAATAGGGCTAAAAATCTAGTCAAAATAGCACTTTAAAAAGTCGATATTGAAGATATCATTGCAAAATAGCTTTCATTTCTAGGAAAATAGTTCTTATTAGTTGTAGAATATCACGCAAGACTTTGCTATTTGTGGCTAAACTTGAGCAGTTTTGTTTCATTTGTAACTATAAAAAACTGAGAGAAAGTTATGATATTAATTGGAACCCATGATTATTTTTCACTCAACCTATGCGCATATTGCATGAACAGGAACTTATATAGCTGTGAGCTTTCTTTATAGTGCTCAGTTTTGTAGTGTATATAAGAATGAAATACAACACATTTATTTACATTTAACAACTAACGTAATATAACCTAGGTTACCTCGCGTCAGGTTCAAGTCAGGGTTACGTCAGGTTAGGTCGGGTTATTCACTAAAAGAACTCTCCTTGCCCCTGCATAAGCTCGGCGGAGCTCATATCCTGAATACCAGTGAAATAAAAATACTGACGGGACTGAATGGTTGAATCCTATAGGAAACTCCAGAATATAGAATGCTGTATTAAAATAGGAACCTGATTAAATGCTCGGTTCCTAGATAACTTCAGCGCTGAACTGTTCTAGGAGCTTACCAAATATGTTAGTGTTTTACATGAAGTAGAAAATAATTCGTACTGCCATTATGTCTCATAAATGCAGTGCTTCTACAGATAACATTAACCGATTGTATAATGCATATTTGTCCTATCTTCATGACTGTAAAATGTCTAGTTAAATAATCTATCTATCTATCAAGGCAAACTTAATTTTATTTAAATTACTCATTCAACGTTTCCTAATCATTAAAATTTTATGTTTAGTTGAACAAATATGTACGCACTACTTTGTGCAGGTTTTATAATCATTTATTGCATAATGACTACTTTTGGCTCTGTGTCTGGTCAAACTACCGTTTATAGTAGAGTAGCACTAAATACAAATTTTTGTTTGCATTTACAGCCGTAATAGCAATAATCAAATAAATGCTAGATATCCGGGCTCTACTGATATATAGCTACGCCACTTGGTAGTAGGACGGCTAATAGATGCAGTACATAGTGCAGTTAAGAGGTGATAGGCGGCAGGATAGCTAAAGAAATGGAGAGAATAATAATAAATCATTTATTGTTCTCATAAGGTACTGTGTCCAACAAGATTAGGACACAGCGCCTGAGGTTTTCAAGATTAAAACTAACTTAAGAATAATACTAAGCACTAGCATCAGAGAGTTATACATAATTATGGTCTGCTGAGAGTCACTGGCACAATGCCTACACATTATGAATGAGATGATAAGAGAAACGTAGGCTACAGAGAGCTAAAGCAGAATAGGTTTCTTGGGCATTTGAAGTACCGTTTGCAGAATACGGTTGGCCAGAGAAAAGAGAATAGAGTGAGGAAGTTTTAGTTTTTTCTATTGATAGCATTGATGGTAGCGTACAGAAAACAGTCGGCTAAGGCTGGGTGTAGCGAACCAGTTAACACTAGTTAGCACGGTTACAGGTATTTCAAAATAGGGAGAAATGTGGGATGTGAAATTTGGAAGATATAGACCAGCTAGCCCTTTTCAAGCGTGAAAGAGAAACGGACATGTATGACAGGAAATAAAAATTAAGTCTAAAGACAATACAGTTAGAATTACAGTGCACATTATGATATGATAAGAAAAGAGAGAAAATGTAGAACTAGACATACTATACAGTGTAACAAGAGCAATTAGATAGGAAGATAGAGAAGCTAATAGAATTCTACTAATCAGGTGGAGCTTCCATCACAGTAAGTCTATTTGTCGATTTATATCTGCAGTAATTCTTTATCTGTACCTAATATACATGTGCATGTATCGTATTGGGTATAGTATTGGGTACCGCCTGTATCTTATTGGAGCTGCATCTTATTGGGCCAGTATCGACCTTGTGTCCCTTCATATATGATATTTGCTGAATAGATGCAGTTGGTTTCGTTGGTACAGTACACGTATTGTATCTGAAGTGTATACTTGTACCAAACTACAGCTGTTAACTTGATTTCGCTTCTCCCCGGTACCAGTACCATAACTGTATTGTGTCATATTGGCCCGTATCTGTAACTTAGTGGCACTGTATCTGTAACACCTCTATAACGTATCTCTATCATATCTGCACAGTATAAGTATCGAATCAAAACCATATCTGCACTGTAATTGTATTGCAGCTGTAACGAAACTGTATTATATCTGTATGCTACTTGATCCCATCAATACTGTATATACATACCTCTGTTACTTCTGAATTGTGTTATGTTTTTTATCATCATTTATGTATATATATATCGCAGCAGTGTCACATATGTCATTCTTCCATGTTGTCCCATTATCGTACATGCATCGCATCCGTATCAGCATATTAAAATTATTCAATTCCATCCTCTGTTGTTTCGTTCAGCCGGAAGCACACTGTACGGCCTTACGCTCAACTTTTGGGAGGACGTTCATCGCTCACGTCATTCAATTTAAGTATTTTTCAAGTGTATAATGGATGCAAACTTACACTGAGTACAATCGGAACTGCTTCTAAGCTGAACGTCCTTCCACTCGCAAGTTGTGCGTGCGACCGTGTAGTAGTAGTAGTAGTAGTAGTAGTAGTAGTAGTAGTAGTAGTAGTAGTAGTAGTAGTAGAACATCATTTTGGCCAATAAAGCAACTAATACTATCTAGAAACAACTGTGTCATCTCAAAGACAAAAGAACCAAGGAAGAGTGACAGATCTGATCTATAAACTTGAATGCTCTGACTGTGATGCCTGCTACATAGGTGAAACTGATGGAAATTTAAAAACACGTATTGGAGAACACGCGAATAATGTGCGGAAGAAGCAGGAGTTGTCATTGATTTACCAACACTGCCGCGAATAAAACCACTCTTTTAATTTTGATAATGCAACAGTACTGCAAAAAGTCAAAAATTGGTGAACTCACAAGGTGGTTGAAGCTTTCTATAGCGTACAAAAGTCAAGTAACATAAACAGACACCTGGAAGTTCCTCAACAGCTGCTTCCTCTACTCATCGATGTCTAAAGTTATTTTTAAATTCTTCTTTCATTTTTTTCTATCATTCTAACGAGTAGCATGGATACCTGTCCTTGTATATAGCTCCAAACCAATCTGCATCCTTCTCCTGATGACGGCTGAAGCAAATTCAGACCGAAAGTTTGGGTGCATTAAAAATCTTTGTCTTGTTGAATATTTCATTGGGAAGCAAAGAAGCTGGCGATGGTGGCGCGTACAGGCAATTGCCACTTGAGTGCACTGTCAAATAACGAGGTCTATGACCAGCTGAATAACAATTTTTTGTTACGAAAATGAACAAGATGATGTGACCCAACGGGTCACAGACCATCTAGTATTATACTGAAAATCAGTGAACATTGCTTGTTTATTTACTTTCTTGTGTCTTGTTTGACACAGCTTCTTCGCTTTTAGATTGGAAAAATTCAAGCCTCAGTGGCGGAGGTATGCCCTGGGAATTTTTAGAGTCCGCCATACAATCCATGTCCTCGTTCAGGAGTCAGATCGAGACGAATATTTATGGAGCGTGGTAACATGGATACCGACCACTTGATAGCTACGTCGAGTGCACGAAGGAAATTAAATGTTATTCGCCTAGCCAGTATTGTCTAAAGTGGAAACACTGCGTTTTCTGAATCTTCCTGCGCTTCGCATACTAGCTTGGTACCAAGGACGTTCTATTAGAAGCTCCTTGCTTAGTACTTTTCATATGACGATGATGCTTCTTTTTCTGAGCATGGTAGATGAAAGGCGGTATCTTTGACAGAGTTTTAGATTCCGTTGGGCATCGGCTATATAATCACATAGCCTATTCTATAGCTGAATATCTTCGTAGCAGTAATAGAAGCTCAGTCTTTCTCCTCAGTCTTGAAGTTTTCGCTCCTTTGGTGCATAAGCCATTCCGCTTATGCTTTCATTAGCTGAATCGTATCGTAGCAGCCCAATCTTCACGCTGAGCAGTCGCCTTTTTATATTGAAGTTACATAGCAGCCAAATTTCGACGCTTGAGGTTCAACAATCAGTTGTTATCCACAATACGGTGAGCCCTGGGAATTTCCAGCGAATTATTTTCACTGAACTAGGTATATTTTCTTAGTGCAGTTTAACGTTTGACCAATTCCAAGCTGATATTCACGCCTTATCTAGCAGGGGGATATTTTGCTATCTCGAAACTCATGGTTGTACAGCTTGCGTTTCACTAATGGAAAATCAGGCCTGCAAGTGTAATACAGTAAAACCTATAATGGGAACCGGAACAATAAAAAGCTCAATCACAAAATGTTTGCCGTCGTTTTTTTTTACCGCTGGTCTCTCTAGTATTATACTAAAAGTCTGTGAATTTTATTTGTTTACTCGTTTATTTACTGTGTCTTGCTTGTTTGCTCACTGTTTCTTCTCATTAAAATAGGAAGAAATTCGGGGATTGAAGATTTAATTCGATTGTATCCGTAATACGGAAGTTGTACCTGTGCTCGGCTGCATGAACGTGTGCATTAAATTTACAGGTGATATTGGAAATACAACTCGACTACGTTGCATGATATTTCCCTTTGCTTACTGGCAGGCTGTTGAAAATTCCTTCAAGAAGCAAAGAAGCTGTTGATGGCGACCAGTACAGGCAGGAGTGGACGGCCGAATAGCGTGTGGTCTATGACCATTTAGTAACGCCTGTTTTTTTGCGAAAGCAAAGACAATCGTGATGATAACCTATTGGGTCACGGGCCCTGTAGTACTCTATGTTATTCCCCGTCACGCTGTGTGGGGATAAAACGATACAAACGGGAAAAAATTGTATTAGTGATACCGAATGTGCTACTTGAATTATATAATTTACATTCAAGCCTCCACGCAAAATTTTTAATTTTGGTTTAAAATGTCCTTGAAAGAGTAGATAACAGAAACAATCAGGGATTTTGTTGGATATTTATTTTCTGACATGATTTAATGATGACTCATGTCACGAGTCATGTAACAATTCTGCTTGTCATGCTGTTAGTAGGTAGATACCTATGAGCGGGACCCTTCCTTCCAGTATTACATGGGAGAAAGATAAAGTGTAAGTGATACTGGTTCAAGCACATCAGGTGTCGGTTTATAAAATGCTTCTCACAGGTCGCAGATGAGCAGTCTGACTTGGCAGATATTTTTATACTTTGTATACTAGACAAGCTACTGAGGGAAGAACAACACTTTATTTTAACACGCTCCAGCTAGTTACATTACCTTCACTATTTTTTTTTATTAAAACTACAAGTCCGGGCATCAATAAGCGGTTACTAAAAACACAAATGTAGATTCAAACAACCCAGTAGTGCTTGAAACACTGATGTGAGAAAACACTCGACAAGAGTTTCGCAGCTACTTGAACGCTTACAGATCAACACGGCCGAGCACGGATCCTGGCCATGCATTCCAAGGCTAGTTTTGTAATGAAGAATATTGCCATACTAGCACGGAGATGAAGTGAACGAGTTCTGGCAATGTCACCTGTTTTACTGGTAAATAATATATCCGACAGTTAATGGCATTTTTTGTGGCGTAGTGGTTTGAGCGCTCGCTGCTGCATCAGCAGGTTGAGCGTTCGAATCCCGCAAACGCCATCGGTTCAGGGCAGGAAGGGCATCCCGTGAATAAACGGCCTAAGCTCCAGCAAAGTTCTGGCATTAGCTGGGCACCGTCCAAGCCCGTAATCCTTAACTAGGAGATGCGGGAGATCGTGACGCAAAACCGATTCAATGGCATTTTTTGTCAATGTCATCTGTTGTACTAGTTAATTTCATTTTTTTTGGTAATGTCACCTGTTGCACTGTAAATAATATATCCTGTAGGTAATTGCATTTTTTGGCAATGGGCACCTGATGTACTGGTAATAACATTCCTGCAGTTAATTCCATTTTTGGTAATGTGACCTGTTGCACTGTAAATAATATATCCTGTAGTTAATTGCATTTTTTGGCAATGCCACCTGATGTACTGGCAAATAAAGAACTTCCAAGTTTCCCTAATGTACACCCTTTCAATTTGCAGGAAATTTGCATTTGCAATGGTAATAACTATTGCCATTTTATTAGCATTTCCCCTGTAAATTCTGCCATCTACATTACTCCAATATCATATCTGTTTTCAATTTTTAGCAATTTTACGAGTTGTAGAAATTTATTTTCTCAGATATTTCTTAAATTAATAAGTTCTAGAAGCGTCTTAATGCTGCGCTAGACCAATGTTGGTATAAAAATCAGGATGAGGAAAACCAGCTTCTTTACAGTCAATTATACTGCATTAAACAAAACTATTCAATTTTGTAAATGTAAATTGTAACTTCCGATAAAAGCTTTTAGAAACGACTTCACGACTGTTTGCTGAGCAATATGCTAGCTAAAGCCAGATGTAAAATTGTAATATTTCGTAAATCAAAGCTAAAAATAAGCAATTTTAATAAGGTGATTATTTTCCAGCCAAAGATGTCGGATAAAACCCTTAAACTATTATTGACGAACTGTAATTTTGCAATAAATTTTACCTTAGAACATCTTTCTAACTTATATTCTCTATAATGTATCAAAAATAATGCAAATATGCTTTTTATTATTTCAATTTGTTATAGAATCTTCAGTAAGCTACTTGATATCACATCTTTTTCAACACCTTCATTAAAATTTCTTAACAAGGAGCAAATAAATCTTAATCAATCACAATTTAGCGTATAATTGGGAATTATTACTAGTAGTTTTTTACACTCAAAAAGGAATTTGTTATATAAATGAAAGCATTTCACCGGTATCGTTAATTGGTAGTGGTTTCCACTACAGGCTCCTTTGTAACATCACCCTGGTTGTCTTCTTCCACAGCCTCAGTAGTGGTAGGGATAAAGCTTGAACGACGGGGCAGACTGTAGATGGTGGTTGGAAATACCAGAGTTTTCAGATCTTCAATGCTGATTTTTCCCTGATCTTCAAAAGGTTCCGGCGTAGTCATATCATCTGGTTCAGTCAACTTCGTGACATCATCCCCAGAAACTGCTTCATCAACTGTTTCAAAATCCGACTCCGAAACAGTCCCCAAGTCTTTCCCTGCGCCTGTTTCAGGTGGCTGGTGATCATTTTCCAACTGCTGGTTTCTATCATCCATGTCAACAATTCTCAAACTGGGCCCGAAAAATGATATGAACTCATTGAACATAGCCAGAAAATCTCTTTTTTCTGTATCATTTAAGTCTTTCAATAGATATGAGCTGTTATCTACCTCAGATGTAGTATGTTCAACATGTTCATCAACAAAACCGGAATCAGAAGAGACTCTTGTTTCTACGCCTTTCTCTTTATCTGCCACAGTGCCAGTGTCATGCACTGTTATATAAATAGGTTCAGTAATATTATGCTCAGTTCCGTGACGTATATGGAACAAATAATTTATAAAATTCCCAAATGTGGAATTCGAACTGGAACCAAATTTTTCGGGATTTACCGGATTGGACCAAATCTTACCTTCTCCCAAAATGGAATCCACGTATCCTCTTATTGTTAACAAAAGCGAATTCAAACCGTGCGAAATGCTGAGCTTGTGGACAGATAATGATGAAGAATTAAATTTGTTGGATGTTGTGTTGATTGTCTTATCATTGCCCCTATTAGATGAATAAGTCAAACTGACTTTTGATTCAACATTTTTCTGTTGATCGGTGGGTATGTTAGGGTAGGTGAGGGACAGCAAAGGGTTATTTACAGTTGAAGAAAAGTTATGCAAATTAAACATTTTAAAGAAACTTGAAGTATCTTTTGGAAAAGTGGACAGTGAACTGAAGAAGCTTGAAAGCTGTTCGTTACCGTATTTTTTGAAAGCAGTATTGGCTGTTGCTTTGGAAATGACTCCCTTCGGAGCTTTTAGAGGAGTTTCTTCATATTTACTCACTTCGCCCCAAGGGGTCTCATCTCCTTGAAACAGACCAAATTGATTAAATTCACTATTAAAAGTTCCTTTGGATATACCACTATCTGGAGTTCTGGAATGGGTTTCTTCCCTTCTCGCATCATCACCCCAAAGAATGTCTCCAAAGTCCATCCCACCGATCGCCTCATTTCAGAACAAGTCCTTTGGCTCCAGGGCAGAACTTGCCCAAAGTATGGCAAGCATTTTTTCATCGTCATCGGCTCCTTGGAAATAAGTTCCGAAACCTGAAAGATCAAATTTGTCTCTCTTGGCTCGAAGATCTTTCTTGAGACATGCCAGAAGTTCCAGGCGAAGGAAACACTTCTCGAATACTTTGGCTTGGATGAAAAGAGGAGTGAGAGGCCGGCGAAGCTTCGATGTCGGGGTGCACGTCTGGAATAAAAAGAATATATACTCTAAAACTTGTCCAGTAACAACAGCACGTGATGTGCATACTTTACAACATACGGACCCAACTACAGCACAGCTTACGCTAGAAAGTGCATCTTTCTGATATTAATTGCTCCATCTACTACCGAACCGACTGAAGAGAAGAAAATATATAATTTTTAATCTGGGGAATACAACGTGAATATTGAACAGACTCAATATCCTAAAGTTAGACATTAGCTAGGTGTATACATCCGGAAACGGAAATTCACACTCTACAGGCTGGCCTGCTAAATGTTATGTATTTCCTGGCGAAGATACAAAGGATACAAAATGCGCAATTTACTAATAATTTTGTACGCATATGCATAGTACTATAATTTACAAACTTGTCGTTGTCATGCAAGTAGGTTAAAAGAGTACAGTATAGCTAAGTATACACTCTACAAGTAGCTCCGACCAGGTGCGCAGTCTACAATACAGGTGTAAGGTGAATATGAAAAGGTATACAGTGTACACAATGCAGTGGAAAGTACAGTTGTACAGTGTACAGTATAGATGTACAGTGTACAGGTGAACAGTTCAAGATGCACTGTAATATCTCGTAATTTACACGATTACGACTCTAATCAGCTGCGATTAGGGCAACAAAATTTTGCTCTATTTCGGAGAGACGCGAATTGAAGCTTCTGCTGCAATATGTGAAGAATAAAAAAACTTTTCTTACCGCCAGTTTCTGACAATCATCGAAGATGTCGAAGAGGTCCTCCCGCAGTTGAGGGTCAATGGAAAGCTCGCCGATTTCCCTCCTGAAGGTGCTGTACAGGAGTTCGCCACTTTCACTCACCTGCCACAAAGGTATTACACATGATTTTATAATAATGAAGCCCCATATATATATCAAAGTAAATACAAGATTGTAAAGGGCCGGCCTATAGTGTATCTCACAGTTGCCACTTGTAAGTTCATTTACGAAACTCAAGCACCCCTTGGTGTGTGGCAGACCAAGTTGTGCAGAGTCGTGTGCATAACATTTTAAAAATGAAAGCGTGAGGTTCATAAATCGTTTTCCTTTCGGAATACAGAGATGTTATCGGTACAGAACAGTAAGTCCTACGTTCTCAAATCCAAGCCCAATTGGCAATAAATGCCGATCTTAAAGGCAGGTTAATTATTTCCACCGTACAAAAGAGAATCCATTGCGTATAGCTCTCACAAAAGCTTGCCTGCTGTAAGATCGGAGGGAAGTTCCAATCTGACTTTCCTTCACTTTGTGGCAGAAATTCCATTTCTTTTCCCCTGTTTTCCCCATATAGAATACAAGATCAGGCTCTTACAGCTGTATGTCGCCCTTTTCTTACTATGCGATCAAATTTTTTCTTTGTTTCCCTCAAGATCAAGACCCATCTCAGTTTAGCTCTACGGTACTTGCTCTGGCAAGTTCTCATATTGGCGAATAAAGTTATCGATTCCGACTACGACCTTAAGAGTGATAAATGGCTCGGCTAATGAGAAAAAATTATATCCTTATTACTCACATAACCCATAAACTAATTACTCTCATAATCCATCACTCAGTCATTCGCCACTCATTCCTTAGTTATTCACATAACTCAATTCCAAATTATCGAAAATCAATTAATCACTACAACGCATTCAAGTATTCGCGTAGCACGATACTTTACAGTTTAATACCTGCTTTTCAATTATATATCAATCCCATTTACTAATTACTAGCAGAGGCGGAGCTCACAAGAAGCTGCATTTGTGCCTTTAAGATTAAGGGTTTGGCTTTTGCCAAAGCCTCTTGCTTGGGATTGTAGCAGCAGCGTTTCTGACACTTGAAGTCTACTGTGAAGGTACTGACCTTGCCAGGACTTTAGAATATCGGGATTGGCAATTATCATTTATGAATTTTGGGTCATTTGAAGCGATAATTCAAGCGATTTATGGTTGACTGCGGCCGTGCACTACTAAGGGGCCCGGCGTACATATATCTACAGCTGGAACTAGTGCATGCGAATTTCCCAGCTGGGTCTTCAGCCTGTAGTCACATAAGCCCATGACCCTTTTTTTATTACATAACCCATATTTCTCAATTATACCACATATAACACAATTTTTTACCTCAAACCAACTTCCTTACTACTCATATGACTACTCCTCAACTATTCATCGAGCCATTTCGTACTTACTCTTATAACCCAATTTTTAATACTCACATAACCCATTTCTTGGAGCACACACGTAGCGTTCGAGATTTTGGCGGACATTTTCTCTGTCAGCGCTCTGACTCTGTCACGGTTGAAGTACTGGAACCCGTCTGTCGCTGCCCTCCTCTGTAGTGAACAGACCCATATATTATGCTTAATACATAAGTATACATGTCTATACTTAGGTATATCTGTAACATATAAATATATTCACCCGTATATTTAAATATATATGTTTAACCCTTTACGCCCTGAACTATTTTGTAATTTAGAGCTATTTTATACTTTAATTTTCAGTGTGGCGAATTCGTCACAGTCGTGCGTAAAAGTTTAACAAGTATGGAGCTACGGTTGTTTCGATAAAACTCTAGAATTGCAAAACATATGCGTCATGTGTGTTGTGTAAATGTATGTATACATAATATATTGTGAATTTGGGAAGCAGCCCTTGCTTTATACGTGCTTCGTTAAAAATTTGTCGGTGCTTATGATTAATCAGTTTCCTGATGACGTTTTTCTAACAAAGATTAAAGTTCTCCTACATTTTAAAGTATAAATTTAGTCGACCGGCGTTGCCTTTTAGGGATCCTCAGGATTAATAGCAATGTCAATACATATCATCTCGCACTAGTAAACGTTATCAAATAAAAAATGACTGAAGAATCAATTGATCTGTCATCAATAAAATCAACTGAACACAATGCTTGACCACATTCATATAAGATATTTTATCAACGCACACCAAAATTGTAAACAATTTCCTTACCGTTCTTGGAACTGCTTGCATGCTGGGAACGTAGACTGGAATTGGAATAAACTGAGTGTTGGCTCCACTCTGTTGATTTGCTCGTTGCTGTGACGAAATAAATAACGAGGAATAATTAGTAGAATTAAATGACATCAATATTATTATTCAAATAAGAAAGTACTTACAGAAAAATTATTGAACAGTCAAAATGTGACAAATATCTGATCTATAGAGCGTCATAACATCTTCTTTCCTGTTCTCCCAAAGCTTAATGTAGAAAAAAATTAGTATATATTCACCAGTATATGCGCCTTGTATTAACGTATGATAAAAATATATAAATATTGATATTTAAAGTCAAAGGTTGTCTTTACATCTTTTGATGGACAACGGGTAGAGAAATACCTAGGTCTAAGTTATTACGTTTGAAGCATAAATGATCACTACGGTAATTAAATTATGAATACGATGGTCTTTCAGTAGGTGCTCCAGATTATTGATGAGCAACATTATCTTGTACAAATATTATAATTCTATCAATTTTTCCTAACTTCATTATAACCTTCAATTTTTTTTTTTTTTTTTTAAGGTCAAGACAAAACATTTTAAGAGCTGAGAAAAAGCGGCTACAATTGTAAGCAATAACTAATAAAGTTAGTTACGTTATAGACTGTCATATAATTACGTAATATATTAATATTATAGGCTCATTGTAACGTCTCGTGACTACTGAAGAATGGGGGTGTCCTCTACAGTCCGAGGCTAAGAATCAAGAGGATGCCATCAGCCAACAACATCCACTAGGTCAACAACAATCTCACGGGGTAACTCTCTGACAGGCACTGACCCCGAAGATACACTGCATGGACACAGACACGGTAGAGACCGACACTGTGCCTTTGACAACCAGCTTTCGTTTCGCTGAAGCTGGCTGTACAAAGTTAGCTTTTCCGTGCTTAAGAGCTATATTTTTATTACATTTACTAAAGAATTCTCTGAACGAGTAAAAGATGATCGGTTCAATGACTTGCACAGAAATACTTTAAGCATTTCAGCTTAACTTGTCCTGGTCCAGTTTTGAGCGTTGGATTCGCCAGTGGGAATTGAGGTTCCGGGTTGATAGCGTAATGATAGAGCTTCTATCAGCCAATATCGATCATTCAAATCACACGTGGTGACTGTTATAAATTTTGTTCAAAGTCGCGAGTTCACCATCCATAATTAGCATTCTGAACCCGTTAAAGCTAACCAGGTAAGATTATCTCAATCCAAACGGATTACCTTAACACCACTTTTTGCCGTCCCCAAACTAGATTTAGGGTTTTAGCTCCTGGGGCGGCCCAAAACTTTGCTAGGGTATAATATGCTCGGAAACAGATAATTTTTTTCAACTTACGAAAAAGTTTCCCCAGTCGAACCCTTTGAGGGCCAAGGGCGAATTCTCCCTGTTTGAGGAGAAGGACGGGCTCGATGATCCCCCAAGTGCGGATCCAGCCAGGCCGGGGTACTCCTTGTCGCCACCGTCAGTGTCGTATCTAGGGAACGAAATCGAGGAGCTGGCAGTTGGAATGTTCATGCACTTGGCCTTTGCCCGATATTCCTTCTCGAAGTACTGGCTTACCAGGTCCGAGCCGTAGCACGATTCCAGCATCTGGAATGGAAAATTTGGAATTTGCTCAACGATTATATGCTATGACATGAATAATGAATTGCTGAGAAAAGTGTTGTAGCAAGTAGAACACATACTGGTGTGCAATTGCTTGAAATATGCGCACACATCACAGTGCGAAAAATCCATTTTATTTGTTAATTATTATGTTTTTTTCTGCACGTGCATGACAAGCCAAGTACGGTATTTTTTGTAGGCACACGGAAATGAGAGGTGGTTTTTTTTTGACAAAGCAGCTTCCAGTGATTGAGCATATTATCTTCCTTCTAAAATATTAGTTACTTACTGATTGATTTATTTACTGTTTTTTTTTTTTCACTGTGATTTAAGTGGAAAGCTCTGACTGAGTATATCCTTCTTTCAAAAATAAACCAAAACAAAGGCTTTAAAGGAATTTTCAGACAGAAAAACGTAGTTAAATAAACATTTTAGGACGAACTATGCATTTATATAAATAAGCATCAAATAACGCTGATTTTGAAAAGTTAGTGTGATACTATACGATTTAAAATAAGTTAAACATTTATGTTTATTGAAATATAGCTACAGAAGAAAATCTCATCCGCTATCAATGAATATAAAAATTATTAGAGGAAAATGGTGTGGTGTACTAACCTTTTTAACTCCATAAGTAGCTAGCAGTTTACCACCACTGACCATCACCACCATCACCAACAGCAAGAAGCCCGTCGCTGAACTGATCCTCATGTTTTCAATTTTAATTTATAGCCTCTGGAAATAACAGTTTTGTTGTGAATATATAACTTATATGGTGGTACCTCTAATTAGTTTTATTAACATACATAGTTAAGAGTGGATGAAGTAATTTTATGCATAGATATGAGGCGAGTGCCATTAGAAACTCCTTAGGGTGAGTATTGTGAAAACACTTGCCAGGATACAGAAAATTAAAAACCATGACTTTCATAGTAACCAGCGTCACTATTTTCAATTGTCTTCAGTTTTTTTTCGTAGAATAGGATTGTAACTAGTACAGTAGGTAGTGTACGGATTCAGGGAAGGCGGTTCCTACTATGGCTACCATGACCATAATATTTTTTCTTTACAGCTCAAAACTGAATCCCTTAATTGTTTTTTTCCCTATATTTTAGTCAGCGATCGCAACGAAGTCGAAAATGGAGAATCCAGCTGTGATAAAAAAACTATTAGGGCAAAAACAGAGAATCTATCTCTATAGTATTGTTAGGGATGTTTCAAGGATTCCAAAACTGTCATTACTTTTATTCTAGCATGAAAACTCTTTGAGTTCTATTCGTTTGAAATTTTCAAAATATACAAATATATTTATCTATAAACCCCATTATCTGAAAAACTAAGCCCTAAATCGAAAAATTCTGGTAAAAAAAATGTGTTTCGTTTTCAAAAATACATATTCTGAGCAAGTTTCAGAACAAGAAGTCTACAAATGATAATTTTGTGCCCCCCCCATGCCCCCCTCAAAAATGTACCAGTTGCGAAAGTTCTACCCAACTTTTTTTAATGTCCTCACCATATGGAATAGGAAAATACATGGTAGAGCCGTGGAAGAAAAATGTACATAGACCCCATTCCCCCTAGAGCCTGGACTATTTACCACACAGCATCTGAGCAAGGGCAGTTTAAAAATATTTTCTTTCCATTTTTCGTCAATGAGCTATCGGCACCTAAACTACGCTAATAGATATGAAATACCAGTTGTCAGATACGTTGATATTCGAAGACTAAATTACTGAAATGGTTTTATTCCACTATAAATGCCTAAGTGTCGTGAAGATAGCAAAAAATTGCCTTTATAAAGTAATGTCTAGCGTATTAGGCGAGACTACCAACTACAAACAACCTATGGCAATAGTTACTGCATGCAATACGATAGTCTATTGCAAACGTGACGTTGAGAAATTACAACCCGTTTTAGTAGCGACTTTGCCGGTTTTTGTGCAAAGGCAAAAACCTCCCTCCTTCCTTCCAGGCCCTATCAACCTCCTCACCTAAACGTCTTGCTCGCAACTGGCGACCCTGGAGGGTCACACCTTCCTTATATACTCCCTCGCCCTTACCTGGCTACCGGGGTGCTGCCTAGGAAGTGAAGACGATCCCGGCAACCTTCCTGAAAAAACAATAGCAGATGCTATTTTCCTGCATCGTGTTTGTTTATCTAGGTACTGCTTTTCAAGTTTAAAAATGGAAATAATGCAGCATTTCATGATAGGGAATGGTGGAATTCTCGAGAAGAAAAAATCGTAGATGGGAAGTGATGAAGCAGTAAGGTAATGAGAAATATAAATAATCAGTATTGTTAAATGATGATAATACAGGACATGAAACGATAAGATTAAGATTAAGAAACTGTGACGATAAAGTAAATAAAGTTGCAAAGCTACAGGCCAAAATGATTGAAATGAATATATATCTAAGATATACCAAAGCCAAAGTAAAATGATTAAAAATAACATATAGCAGTTACGCATATTTACCTCCGCCGAGGAGGTTATGTTTTTATCGAGATTTTCTGTTTGTTTGTTTGTCTGTCACCAAGATTACTCAAAATGCTAGGGAAGGATCTTTATTAAATTTGCAGGGATTGTTAGGCATGTTAACAGTACCAGATGGTGAAAATCCGTTCATTTGTCTATTTGTCTGTCTGTCCGCCTATTTTTTCTTAAGGCCAGAACTCGACAAGTAAAGGATAGATTTTCATGAAATTTATATGAGTTGTTAGGTATGAAGCAAACAATAAATGACCATTTTTTTGGGATGATCTGTTGGCTCGTTTGTTTGTTTGTCGCTATGTTTAATTTTATGCTTGTTAGCACAATAACTCAAAAAGTTATGGATGGATCTTGATGCAATTTGTAGGAGTTGTAACTAATGTTAAACGACATAAATGATTAAACTTTACTGGTGATCGGTTGGTCTGTTCTTGTGTTTGACTTATGTTTGTCATAATATTTGTAAGCAGCATAACTCAAAAAGTTATGAACGGATCTTCATGAAAATTACAGGAATCATTAATACTATTAAAAGGCACAAATTATTTGATTTTGGTGTTGATATGGAAAAAAAATCTTGGTTTCCGAATCAATTTTACTTCTCCGTTACTGCTGCCTTGCTTGGTGGAGGTATGCGCTCTCAGAGTGCTCTTTAGTCTTAGATAAGAAACTAGCAAGTAATTGGCCTAATCAGTTTATTCCTTATCAAGCTCTAATTAATATGGCAACTAACGTTTGGGCATAATTGCTCAGAACGGCATAGTAGAGTATGAGCACGTTCGATTGGGCCCCAAAATTAATCCTTCAAGGCTTGACTTATTTTAAAAGTCATGCAGGTGCGCTGACTTCAACCCACTGCATTGAGTTCCAGGCGTTGACTATAAATCGGCTACCGTTGAGACTTTCAGAAACTTGCTACGTAAAGTGAAATTTTTAGCCGCGTAATCGGGTTGCTTTTAACATTTGAAGCACAGATTTAAAGTATCAGAGCCAGAGCTTCTGGCTCAAACGTCTAATACATCAAGCCTCAAAGGCTTAATTTTGGAACCCAGCCGAACGTGCCTTAAGCAAGCCCGCTTGGCTGAAAAAAATGGGGATTTTCGGACATAAGCGTTGGTTTCGCTATCTTGGGTCATCTGACACGCTTTAGTAGCAACCCTGTTGCATTTGCGGCACCCTAAATCTTTTTTGCCGTATCAAGGGTACTTAATTTCAGCATTTGGATGCGATTCAAAGAAACAAAACAGATGCCCCAGTCTTTAGTTCCCGTTCAGTCCAGTCTATTGAATGGGCTTATTTTAATTAGACATTACCTTCTCTTGCCCTATTTAAGATTTAAACCAATGAGCAATGGTAAACGTTTTTTTAACTTCAAAGCCCCGATAAAAAATTTGTGAACGTTTCATCAGATGCGACTGCTGAGTTTGATTCTTTAATTGTCATTGCCGGTTTGTGCTTTTTAACACTGCTTCTTGATTTGGAATCGGATGCCATCACACAATTGGTAATTAACATTTTTTATCCGGCGCTAGTTATTTGTTAGGTTTTTGTTCCCCTATTCAATTGCATTGTGCTGGAGAAAAAAAGGCCTCCATCATTTTTCAAGCTTCTAGTTTTCTATTCAAACGCAACATCCTAAAAAAAATCCAAAAAAATGCGTACAAATTGGTCACATTGCTACACCTGCACCGTCCTATATAAAGCGAATCTCATTAATTCAAATTTGGTGCAAAAATTCACAACTGCTCGGCCTCAGAACAGGATCATTATATCAAATTTAGAAAAAAAAATAAAAGTAAATAAAGCTATAAAAACCAAAAAGCTCATTTCTAAGGTCACGACCAAGGCAGAATTGCGTCATCCTTCTCTTCACCGGTTGGAAAAAAAATTAAGGAGCAAAAAACCAATGGGATGACTTGCATTTGCCTAAGTGTGTTGATAAAAGAAATGTAGACGTCACGATGGTTTCAGTCCCTGATGATTATTGTTGCAAAAGATACTCTCCACTGCGCCTGGAATAAACACAGTGCGTTTATTAACATAAACTATGACAGTGATCTTATTTACAGTAATTCCCTTTTCAACAATAAGTCACCAAGCGTCCATTGTCCATCAGCGTTGAAATTACTCGAGAAGAAGTAATATATTGTTTCGCTGCTCAGCTGTTAGACATGAAGTACTGCAGTTAAATAACACTTTGTAAAGTGATCAATTCGGAGCAGTGGTCATTTCAGGAATAAAAGCTAATCTGTACATTTTTAAATGACTCAAGGAAACAAAAGCGTTTCTATTATTTTAAAACAAATACATACAATACAGATACAGATAAAAGGAGTAGAATATGATAAAATATACTTAAGTAACTTAAATAATGTTCCAGGCAGATATAGAAAAGGAAGGTTAGGCAAGGTAATTTATGTTTTGGTATAGCTTTGTTCTGATATGTGCTTTACACAGAAAAAGGAAGATAGAAGAAGCTGAAAGTCTATACTTTTAGAAGGATCTTATTATATAAATATACCTGTTTATACATTTATTTGTTTGTTTATTTATTTGTTTCCTTATATGTGTCGCGTACCCCACTGAAGGGAGAAGATAAGAAGAAATTCGGGCGTTGGCGATATAATGCGACTCCATCCATGAAACGGAGGTCGCAATATCATGCAAGCTTAGGGACATATTTGTGAGCCCTGAGCTCGGCTGCATGAACGTGTTTGTACATGTCAGAGCTGATATCGACGGAAATGCCACTTGACTACATCATCATACAGTACTGAATTTCCTAGCTTACAGACGCAACTTAGAACGGCGGTGATTCTACTGATGACTGTCAGGTATGATAAGTCAGGTTAGGTTAGATTAGGTATCTTAGGGTTAGGTCATGCACATATTAGGTTAGACTAAGTACGTTTAGAACTAAGACAGGTTAGGATAGCGTAGAATAGATTCTTTTAATAACAGCAGCGACTGCTGCCAAAACCACTAGAAACCGAAAGCAGCAGTGCCAAATTCCTCGTTGTCATTTTTGACAGCGCGGGAACTCCAGTCTTGAAGAAATGTTCAAAGAAGTTACCGATAAACAAAACAGGAGGATAGAGAGCTACCGTAGAATGACGTAGATTTGTTCCACAGTTTCTTTATGTGTAGGGATATAATGGGGAGGAAGACAATGCTAGCTAGAGAAGCATTCTCAGCGTACATCGCCGCGAAGTAACGCATTGTTAACGAGAAAATCATACCAGTCCTGAAAAATGAATGTCTATTTGGCTATCACCAATAGCTGGTCATTTGCGCATCTTTACAGTCCAAGCAACGCCTATAATGTTGTTGAAGATCCGTTCTTAACTTTTTTTGAGTTATGTCCTAACAGACAGAACAGAAGTATATAGTCACACAATTAAACAGACGAACGGACCGATAATCAGCAAAATACGATCTCTTGAGTCTTTTAATATTTCTAACAATTCTTAGAAATTTCAAGATTATCTCATCACTTTTTGAGTTATGTTATTGACAAACGTAGAAACAAATCAGCGGACCAACAGATCATTAGATAAATTTGGTCATTATCCTCGCTGTAACATTATTAACTAGCTAGAGCACTCTGACTGCGCATACCTAAACCAAGCAACGCAACTGTAACGAAAAATTTGAATTGGTTTTTAAACTATGATTTTCTTTGTAGCAACACCAAAAACGAATAACTTGTGCCTTTTGATGGTATGAGTAATTTCTGTAATTTTCTTGAAGATTCGCTCATAACTTTTTGAGTTATGTTGCTAACAAACATTATGGCAAAGACATAAGCGGACCAACCGATCATCAACAAATTTAATCATTTATGTCTTGTAACATGACTAACAACACCTGTAAATTTCATAAAGATCCATTCATAACTTTTTGAATTATTGCGCTAACAAACATAAAATCAAACGCCGCAACAGACAAACGAATAAACAGATCATCCCAAAAATTTGGTCAGTTTTTTCGTGATATATTTAAAAACCCACGTAAATTTCATAAAAATTTGTCCATAACTTTTCGAGTTATGGCCTTAAGAAAAAATTTGCAGACAAACAGATGAACGATTTTCACCATAAGTTAATCATCTTTTCCTACTAACATGCTTAACAATCCCTGGAAATTTCACAAGTATCCGTTTATAACTTT
This sequence comes from Parhyale hawaiensis, assembly GCA_001587735.2. NCBI lineage: Eukaryota > Metazoa > Arthropoda > Malacostraca > Amphipoda > Hyalidae > Parhyale > Parhyale hawaiensis. The sequence goes on from LQNS02278070.1 coordinate 8,352,693, forward strand.
TTAAGTAATCAAGGCGACAGAGAAAAAGATAAACAAACAGACAAAGTAACAGACAGACAAAGACGACAAAAACATAACCTCCTTGGCGGAGGTAACAATCGACAAATTTTCATGAGGATCTTGCCATTATTTTTATTTACATTACCGAGAAAATTGAAGGTTGGTTGGAGAGATCTTTATCAAAAGTTAATTATCTGTTACTGTTAACACGCCTAACAATTCTTGCAAATTGTCTAAAGATCCCTACATTACTTTCTGAGTTATCTTGGTGATAGACAAACTCCAACAAAAACATAACTTCCTTGGGTGATGTTAATTACCCACAAGTAACCTGCAGAAGATACAGACACACATGTAAACAGACGGATGGACAAATCACTGGAAAACAATTTAGTTTCCAGTTGTTGTTTTTTTCAGACTGTTGGTTCCCAAACGGAAAACAAGATGCCGCATCCCTCCAAGCAGCAAACATCGTTAGCCTATTGGCGATTGGAAAAAATAAAAAACTCAAATTCGTTGACAATTGGACGGCCTATTATGTACATTTTTGCCAAGTCATTGAATCCTCTCCGGTTACTGAGCTCGTTTGCGTGCGCAGCTGCTGCATCCTCTTCACACCTTCTTTATTTTTATTTCTTTTTTATGCGTCACTTCTTTCCTATGTAGATACATCAATCAAATAATATAATAAAGTCCATGTTAATTTAAAAGTTTATGTTATGTTTATTTATTTATTAATTTCTGTATGTGCTTATTTTTTTATCTGTCGGATCATCTGTTTATCTATCCATTTTTTGCCAGGCTTGAAGATAACAGATAGGTAAAAATTAGACCAGGTCGGAAACTCTAGTCGATTTGTCAACTTATCAAGTTCTTTTAAAAACTGACGGGTAAAAAATATACAAGGCTGCAGGTGAAGGAATAAATATGGTTACCTCACAGCCGACAGCACAGTTTGCTTGGCCGACGCTGAAATCCAAGTAATGGAAATATATATATATTACAGCTTCTATAAGCCCTCCCAAGCACCCTGATTTATACTCTTTCCAATCCGAGAATCAACTCTCGGTTTTCACTTAAATACAAGGAGCAAATGGTACAATAATCGATCTTCAGAGTACAACAACACGGGCGAAAACCTCAAGGGTTCCGTTGCAACATTCATCTATTTATTTCTTCACGAAGCAATTCTTCGCTTCAGCGAAAAAAAATTGATATAAATATAATATCATGACGCCTCCTGCTAAAAGTAATTTTTTCCCTTATATAGCTGACAAAGAGGAAGAACTGCGAAAACTCTTATCTACTATCAGCATCACTAGTGTATATAACAACTTCCATATCTGTTGTGTTCATGTTTTGTTTTACTGGTAGAGATAAATAAACTTATTCTTGGATGTAGCTCACATTTTATGGGAGAAATAAGATGTTTGACACGTGTTCAACATAGCTATGTGGTAATTGTGGTATCCATAAATAGAGCACTTAGAGGGCGCATACCTCCGCCGAGCAAATCAATGGTAATGAAAAATTCAAAGTGGCTCTGTAACTATTATTTTCTTAGTAACAACAGCAAAACCTGAGCATTTGTACCGCTTGATTATTTCTACGGTTTCTGTAATTTTCATAACTTTTTGAGTTATGCTGCCAAGAAACATTGTGACAAACATAAGTTTAACATAAACGGATCAACCAATCATTACCGAAATTTAATCATGTGTGTCTTTTAACATTACGAACAATTAATGCAAATTTCATAAAAATCCATCTATACCTTTTTCAGTTATTGTGCATACAATTATAAATCAAACACAGCGCCAAACGAATGAACTACGAACTAACAGATCATCACAAAAAAAATGGTTATTTACTCTTCGTAATATACCTAACAACTCCTTTAAATTTGATGAAATTCCGTCCATAACTTTCTGAGTTATGTCCTACTGAGTTTTATCCTACTAACATAATGGCAATAGCTCATAGAGGGCCGGGGCGTAAGTTTCGGTGTCTCTTTGAGAATGGGCCTGTTGGTTCGTCTACTGCCGCCTATCTAATATAATCTAACAATCCCTGTAAATTTCCTAAGGAACCGTTCATAACTTTTTGAGTTATTTTGATGACAGACAAAGAGACAGAAAAACACGACAAAAACATAACCTCTTTGGCGGAGGCAATTACTAAAATAAAAGGACTGAAGACGACTAAAGTACTTCTCTGTGGTAACACAGGTACTAAACTGTACCTGTATTTCTATCCCATTACAGGTATTTTTTTCTGAGTTCATACTGTTCAAATGAAGTAGATCTTAGAAGGATATGAGAATATTGCTAATTAGCAGAACTGCAAGCAAGATTGAAAGGAATGGGACTTCGTTCGAATAATTATTTATACCATCATTTTGTGACGGCGCTACGGTAGCTTCGCAATATTAACAACGACAAAGGAGACAGAGACGCGCAACTGTTAAGTGCGCCTCCTCTCCTTCTCGAGACAGCTGTGACGTCATCATTATCTCTTGTCCCACTAATCTGAGAACGTTATCGCCACAAGAGGAATCGTCTCCATTATTTTTCTGCATCGAAAATGCTGTCTCAGTAGTGCAGAACAATACCTTTTTAACATCAAATTAAAACCGTCCTATTCAAATTGACTAAAATAAGTCAATTTTAAATTAAAGGATGTCAAGTTCAAATTAAAATAAGTCAATTTCAAATTAAATCAAGTTAATTAGAAATTAAGATAAATCAATTTCAAATCAAAATCAGTTAAGTTCAAATTAAAATAGGACAATTTCAAATTAAAATAGGTCAATTTCAGATTAAAAATAAATAAATCGAACAGTCGGTAGCGTCTGTGTTTTTCAACTATAAGTAATTTAAATTCATTTGTTAACCACTCGAAAGACTTTTTCCTATCATGTTTACATTGAAGGGCGAAAGCAGCATGGTATAATTCATATATACTATTGCCAAATTTATTACAGGAATAAATTTCTCTATTATTTTATCTTTTAGATCAGAGTTGACTGCATAAATTTTTTTTAAGACACTATGCAAAATTAGGTGTAGCTATTTCGTTACTGACATTTCTTTACAAGAATATGCATCTTGTTTAGTTAAATTTGACAGCACAGGCTGTCAGTGAATATTTCATTCAAAAAAAGTAATTTGCTAGCAGCAGCTAGGAACACTGACATTTTTACAACAATGAAAGTATATTGGGGAAAAATGTTTCACAAAAGAGGTTATTTTATCTATCTGCTTTTTAACAAAATAATCTACTGCAGTTTTTTACTCACAAGAATATACATTAGGACTGAGCTAAAGGCATGCATTTACACAGTGAAGTTCATTCTCCATTATAATTTTCTCTCCTTCCCTAAGAATCCTAATTCTTTTCTTTCATAATGCACCTGTTATATGATTCTCGAGCATATTTTCCTATTCCTTCATTTGGTATTACCGCACACTTTTCCGAAATTTGTTTATAGCGCCAATATCAACGTGTAATTTTTGCAATATGCCTAACTTCACTTTTTGAAAAAAAATGCTTATGCCATTAAACCTTAGAGGGACATGGCCAATGACAATGACAGACAACGTCCAGGAAGACAGAGAAGGTTTTCAAAACTTTTGAGGACTTAGCATCGTTAGCAAACTTCAGATCGTTACAAAGAGGCAGCAGGACAAAGATCCAGCTGCTGTAATTGGGAAAAATCTGCTTTGAAAGTAGCACGTACAATTGCTCCTTAAATCACAGTCTTTGAAGTCTGTACAGTCAACCCATTGTATTGCTGAGGCAAAGGACAGCAATACTAGAAATTCTATTAGAAATTCCTTCTCTTTTCAGAAGTATCTAGCTTTAGCATTGTCAGATAAACTGGCTTCAGGTTAATATTTAATCAGTTAAAACGAAAAAATATAATTAATAATCAAAGTATTAGAATAAAAATATTTGGAATAATTTAATTTTAAAAAATATCATATTTATGTACCTTATTTGCTATTTTTGGATATCATACTTTTTTATCATTTTATTTTTGTTAATATCATCATTGAATTCTGCGTTTCACCACCTAAGCTGCGAAATTTAAACACTTACTGGACGCATGCTTACTGAAAGTACCGGATAAACCTGCTGTAAGCGGCTACGTGAGCTGTGGGGATAACTCGTTGTTAGCCACCCCGCTGGTCACGGACTGCAGCATCACCTCTGCACAAGATGGGCAGCGTGCGTAACGTGGCCTGGACCTCGTCCGAAGTATCATCAAAGGTATCAAAGGTATCAAAGGTAAGACGCAGATCTTCTATAGAAGGATTAATGCTTCTTTAATAACAGTCTATCAAAAAACTTTACTTCCATGACCAACTTCAGCGAAAGAAAACAACGAGAGCTCTTTTTTTTTTTCTTCTTTTCAGCGATAAATCCTAGACTCCCTACAGTCACTTTCGCGTTTTGGGTATGACTTCCCTAATTTTGCTGTTGAAGATTGATACGCATGTCTTAAAAAAGCTATTCACAACTCTTCCTGTGTGCACCTCACAAGCGCGTGGTATCAATCCTGATATCAAAGCTTTACACTAGTCGCTGCAGGCCTGTACAAACGTTATAACTAGAGCCCGGATTTATAGCGCTTGAAATATTGCAGTTATAGCTCCTAAAAATTGCTCTTATTGCACCTACAAATTGCTTTTATTGCACCAAAAATTTGCTCTTATTGCACCTAATATTTGCTCTTATTGTAACTAAAAAATGCACTTATTGCACCTAAGCAGTAGAAGTGGAAGAAATAGAAAACTAGGAAGAGGCAATAGCAGTAAAAAATTGAAAGGAGCAAAATTAGTCAGATAGAAAACGAGAATAGCATGTCAGTGGATCAAAGGACACCTATATTAGTTTCGCATACCAATTGTCAACATACAATGCGTTTGTGATAATTGTCAATTCGTCCCAATGACGATAATGATTCTTGCAAATATCCCACTTTACCTCTGTTCCCATGAAGTATCCTCCGAACGAAAAAACTTAGAAAAATAGTCAGAGTTTGAAACTTAATTATATCTTTACCCCAACAAATACATGGAACAATAATTGTTAAGGGAACCAATTGTCTTGGCGTATGAAGTCTTGTAACACGTGGCAGTGATAATAAGTGACATGAGTTCACACGTCACTCATCGTAACGCGTTCAATCACGGAAATGAACACGAGCTGTGCGTCAACTTTTTTTTGTCTCTGTCCACACGTAGAAGTATCCTTTATTTATAGGAATGACGCCACGCATTCAGTTATGATGTCGTTTCTTTACATTTTCGCTTATATTTCGCGGCGGTTTGAAAGTCACATTCGTATCCCATAATCTCATAGACTGATTTTGATAGGAACATCCTATTTTAAAAATATTTATAGCCTGACAAACCGGCAGAAGAGAACGCAGCACAGAGCAATCAGTTGGATTTCCAAATCAAAGATGGCGACCGTGCTCTTACAACATTTTAAGGTTTTCTAGTGTTCTTGTCTTAAACTGGAGTACTGTACAGTGGTTCTGATTATTAAAGCGAAGATAAAAAAAAAAAAACATTTATTTTGTCGACTTGTGCATGATATGTGAATGATGCAGAAGATAAATTTAGCATTATAAGTTCTGTTTACTGAACTTGAATGACACAGCGAGTTCAAAAAAGAGACATGCTTCATTCTTCAGTTTACCGCGTTTGCTGCAGCTGCTTCTCTCAAATCAACGGGCCGTGTCAATCAGTTTGATTGAACGCGTTACAATGAGAAACATGTGAACATGGCTTAATATATTGCATTTATAGCTCTCATTGCAGTTATTGTACTTATTGCAGTTATTGCACTAACGCTGGAAACTGCAATAAATCCAGGTTCTATTAACACTAACTTCATGCCTTTGTTCGAAAAAATTATTAGCAACAGTTTTGAACCTTCGAACTTTTTATCATTATTGCTAAAATGAAATTATGTTCGTTACGAAACAAAGAAGTTTTTAACTTCATCGATATTGTCGAAAAATTTATCACATATTTCTATTTGATTACAAAAATTTGCGTTTCATCTTCTATTTTTTTACGAGTTGCGATCATTGAAACTTTTTTTGTACGGCCAGATTGTGAAGAAAAGTCAACGATGTTTGCGCCATCGCTTCTTGGAAGCAGTAAATCATTGCCGGTTAAGTCAATGATCAATAATTGTACGACATCATTTCCTGGGGATAATGTGGTAATTTCTCCGCCGAGATCGCACCTGCTACGACCTTGAAAGGTGACAAGCAAAGTCATCGCCCTAAGTACATTGAAAAAAAAGTGCAGTAAACGAAGGGACTTTCGTATCTATACTTTCTCTAGCAGGGCTACCTTCGATATTTAAAATATAACTAGTAAATATTTATTAATAATTTCAATTTTATGAAAGACGCAGTTTGTACCATCCCTTCATCTTGAAAATAAAGTTATAACAACCATGACCAAAAGTATAATATTATTATATTATGTGTTATGGAAGAAGTCCTTACCGGAAGAATTATTACTGTTATTATTAGTAATATCATATATTTCTGACTGTGGTGAAGAGAAATAGTTTAAAGTACATATAGTCCCACCACTGCCTACCTGTTACAATCTAGATAATGATCACCAACTGTGCCGCATTGAGACTGTTCTGGAAGGTTCTGGACCCCACTGGAAAATTATCTTCAGTATCCAGCTCACATGCGGTGCATTATCTCTTGCCAGCCGGCTACCATTCAAGGAATTCAAAGTCATTTGTTCTGCAACTGAGAAAAAACTGGGGTAAAAACCCAGAATGCTGAGATTATGACATCCTTGCCAAGGACAAAACCGGTCGCAGGTTCAAGGTCGTGCGTGAGAAACGTGCAGGTCGTAAATCAACAAATGAAAAGGTGCCGAAGAAAAATTTGTGTCTTTAGCAATTGGCTGCGGAATGCTGAATAATCCTGGCTGGGATTTCATTACTACCCGGATATTAGATGGGTAGATGGAGGAGTAGCAGTAGACGCGATGCTAGAGTAGACATTGATTAATCTCTGTTTTGATAATTCTTGTGGTAATCCATGTGATCTTTCAGTCTTTTGGGGCAAGAAATAAATATTGATGAGAGCTTACAGTGATAAGGATCGGTATCAAAAAAGGTTGGAATTGATAGGAGTAGATACTGAAAATAAATAATGATAAAGATAGTTATTGTTAAGGGCAAGCCCTGATAAGGGTCGGGATCGAAAAAGGTAGCCGTTGTTAAGAGTTGATACTAATACGGTTGATATTGATATGAGGATAAATAGTGACAATCGATTAGAGTAGATAATGATAAAGGTTGGCAGTGGCAATGGTAGACATTGATTAAGCTACTCACTTATTAGGAAAGACTCTCATAAGTATTAACTGTGATGAACATTGATGGCTAGAAGTTTACGAAGGTAAATATTAATGAAGAATAATACTAATTTTTCTTTGGCAGAAAATAGCTTTATGGAAGTAGCCATATATAATGATTTGCCCGATAAAGGTATATTAGAAAACACTGATTAAGCCACAAATACTGAGTCTATGCAAATGCTATTTTAGGAGATAGTTATTATTTTCTTGTTTCTAATTCTACTCCTGCGTCTTTGACGTTCTACCATATATCTCACAGTTTATCTCACCGTATCCCATATATCTCACTAGATGTATATCTCACAGTTAGCGGTAACATATGTTTGAGGTTGTAGCGTGATGGACAGACAGACACCTTTGTAGTGATAATAGTGAATTATTTACAGTCACTCATGGTAGTGCGGGTAATCTAAGTATGCATAATTAATAAACTTTCCGGAAATATTGAATTTTGAGCATTTTCCAGTATAACTAGCAGCTCACACTACGCTTCAGCGTGCTATGCTGAATATTTCCTAGCATTATCTTTTGTTCAAAATGGCAGTTTTCTTCCATGTTTCATTTCTAACTTTTTCTAACGTAACTAGATGTTTGCGTCTGCATCGAGTAGCAGAGTAGCAATGTTTCATTTTTTATTTATTTATTTTTTTCGAAATTTCTGTTTGCGTACGATAAAATCACTTTAGATATTTCCATTTTTTTAACATTTTCGTGGAGTTTTGTTTGTACCCAATTGCCCCAAGTCACTATGTCTCACTTTATACAATTCGTAAATTACTTTTTTGTACTCAATAGTACTAAATTGAATGCTTAGTGCATTAGTATTTCATAATTTTCGGTTTGTTCACAATTACCCCAAGTTAGTATGTCTCATCTGAAGCATACTCTTAAATTTATTCCTGAAACTTAGGAAGCTACAATGTTTGGGTTTATAACATTTCCTTAGTCTCTATTTGGACATAATCGTACTAAGTTACAGTCTCCTTAGCATATTGTAAGTTCCAATTCTTAGCATTTCCTGGATTTCTGTTCGTACATAATTTCTCTACGTTTCAGTGTCTCCTTCTTAGCATTTCCTGGATTTCTGTTCGTACATAAACGCACTAAGTTTCAGTGTCTCCTTCTTAGCATTTCCTGGATTTCTGTTCGTATATAAACGCACTAAGTTACAGTGTCTCCTTCTTAGCATTCCGTACGTTTCTCTTTGTACGTAAAGACCCTAAGCTGCAATATCTCTTTTGTAACATGGCGCAAGTTTCAATTAGCTTGTGCACAATCGCACTAAGTTACAGTGTTTCATTTTTTAGCATTTCGTAAGCTTACATAACTAGCTATACAATCGCACTAAGTTGCAAAATTTCTTATACTAACATTTCGTAACTTTATAATTGTATACAGTCGCCCTATTAGTTACAATGTCTCCTTTTTAGTATTTTGTATGTTTGTATTTGTATACCATAGTTCAACCGCGCTAAGTTATAAAATCTCGTTTTTTTTATTTCGTGAGTGTCTATTCGTACACAATCGCACTAGGCTACATTGGTTCTATTTTGCAACGTTTCGTCAAATTTTATTTGTTTACGTAGCTATATCACGTTTCCAACACTGCAGCCCAATGCATCATTGTAACAATAAAAGGGGTTTGGGGCTCTGTTGGGAGCCCTCCCACGCTCCCTGAGTGCTGAGTCATTGTTGGTGAGCAGGATATTATGTGGTGATGCAGGTAGTGTGATGTTGCCTAAAGTGTGGTGATGCAGGTAGTGTGATGTTGCCTAAAGTGTGGTGATGCAGATAGTGCGATGTTGCCTAAAGTGTGGTGATGCAGGTAGTGCGATGTTGCCTAAAGTGTGGTGATGCAGGTAGTGCGATGTTGCCTAAAGTGTGGTGATGCAGGTAGTGTGATGTTGCCTAAAGTGTAGTGATGCAGGTAGTGCGATGTTGCCTAAAGTGTGGTGATGCAGGTAGTGTGATGTGGCCTAGAGTGTGGTGATGCAAATAGTGTGAAGTTGCTGAGAGTGTGGTGATACAGACAGTGTGATGTTGCTAAGAGTTTGGTGATGCAGGTAGTGTCATGATGCCTAAAGTGTGGTGAAGCACGTAGTGGAATGATGCCTAGAGTGTGGTGATGCAGGTAGTGTGATTATACCTAAAGTGTAGTGATTCAGGTAGTGTGATGTTGCCTAGAGTGCGGCGATGCTGATAGTGTGATGTCGCAAAAAATGTGGTGATGTAGAGAGTGCGATGTTGCCTAAAGTGTGGTGATGCAGGTAGTGCGATGTTGTCTAAAGTGCGGCGATGCTGATAGTGTGATGTCGCAAAAAATGTGGTGATGTAGAGAGTGCGATGTTGCCTAAAGTGTGGTGATGCAGGTAGTGCGATGTTGCCTAAAGTGGGGTGATGCAGGTAGTGCGATGTTGCCTAAAGTGTGGTGATGCAGGTAGTGCGATGTTGTCTAAAGTGCGGCGATGCTGATAGTGTGATGTTGCCAAGAATGTGGTGATGCTGATAGTGTGATGTTGCCGAGAATGTGGTGAGCCAGATAGCGTGATGTTGGTAGGAGTGTGATGATACAGGTAGCGTGATGTTAGGAAGAGTGTGGTGATGCAGATGGTGTGATGTTGAAAAGAGTGAGGTGTTTCAAATAGTGTTGTTATACAGAGATTCAGTAACACAGCGAGAGTGGTGACACAGCGAGTGTGGTGATAGCGAAGCAACTTCAACGTTTCTGGGGGGGGGGGGGCTGGTGTAAACAAAGCGGTCGGGGAGTCACAGTTCCCACACGGGTCTTCCATCGCTGACGTCATAAATCTGGCGATGGGTGATCGACTGCAGCCGTGAACTCTGCTTGGCCCTAGTGTGGATCCTTCTGCAGCATGAACCAGTGCTTTGAGATTGTCCAGAAGTAGTGCGCGGTCATGCTGACTCTACTCCTTGGTCTCGACGTTCTCTTACCAGTATTGCATAAAAGAAACTCATATGATCAATAGCTAATAGCCAAACTTTAAACTTAAACATTAGAGACGTACGAAGTACCTCATAGTTGTAACAAGGTTTCTCAGTTTCACCTTCTTCCCGCAACAAAGATATATTTGCTCAAAATTTGCTTTGCCCACTCTGAGTTCGTGTTTAACCGAAGACAAGGAAAAGCTATTCGTCAGACCACAACCACAAGAGAGAATTATTTTGCGCCATAATTTCTTGACGACGCCAGTCCCTAGTATTACAGTTTAGGTCAAACTAATACCACGTTCTGGTACTTCGTTGGATAAGGAAACCCCAGGCTTGAATGAGTTTATTTTGTGCCTAAAAGAACTGGGTCTGATCTCTCTTGAGCAAAGACGACTCAGGGGCAACTAATAGAAACATTCAAGGACTTGAATAGCTTCAACGATGTACCTATAACGAGACTCCTTGAAAGAGACCCCAATGATCGCTTGCGAAACAACTGTCAAAAACTCAAGAAGAAGAACAACTTTAAGTCAGCAGTTCTTTCCCTATTTCATAGTCAGCATTTGGAATAGACTAGTTTAAAATTTGTCTTGACATACATTGGGAAAGACATCCTCCACAGCTACAAACTCCTCCTCCACGAGTCGCAAGCACTTAACGGCCAAAGCTTCCCAGGCCATCTTAAGCCGACCTGTTCTCATTTCCGCTCGATCTATATTTTTAAGTTCCGCATATCAGCGGCTATCGATCATGCTTGCGTGCAATCATGATCATCTCTTTGACTGTGATTCTTCTTCCCCTTCTTTTTCTCTCTTTTTTTTTTTGTCTTCCATTTTTTACCCTCTTGTTTCCCCAATACTCTACATCCTTCTAACATAATGGCGATAGCCCATAGAGGGCCGGGGCGTAAGTTCCGGTGTCTTTTTGGGTATGGGCGTCTTCGTTCGTCTACTGCCGCCTATCTAATCTACTGTATTGACAGAAATTACATGTTTCGGGACTCAATTAGTGACTCATCTGTATTTAAGCTTCATAAGGTTAACAAAGCATCATTAAACTGTTAGAGTCGCTTTTGAATTTTTGGAAAAAATTTTTGGAGAAACCTAATGCAAGTGGTCTTGAAAATGTTAAAAAATGTATGCTAATACCGAGAAAGCTCGCCAATACCAAAACGTGTGGTAAAAATGTTGCTTTTCTAGTTGCAAATACGCGTTTGATATAAATGATCTCAAAGACATTACTCTATCCACTTACTATTTTAGTACCTACACTCCGTGGCTACGATTTTTCTCTTCTTCTTCGTCTTCTTCATCTTTTCTAAATGATTTTGCTATAATAGCGATAGTTCATAGTGGGTCAAAGCGTGAACCCGGGCTACTCTCGGGCTTCTCTCTGGGTTCGTTTACTACAATAGTTAAACCAGCTTAAGGAGTCCGATGGGCGTGGCCAAGAACGTAGAGCAACTGTGCCAAATCTCAATAAGCGCGTGGTATAACTTGTCTCAATCGATAAAATTATATTTATTTTCGAATACTCAAAGTGCAATAGTTAACAGATTGGATTTGGCACTGCTGAGTTCACTACAGTCCCGCCCCTAAAAACTTCCACGCTGAATATAGCTATAGCTATCTAATCTAGTGAAGGTATCTTATTCACTGTATTGCGTCGCATCCACACATGCTCTCCAACCTCTCGACAACAATTTTCAGAATTACCTTGAAGTCTTCATTCGGCGAGTAATCTCAGGGCATTTGCTAAATCGCTTAGGGGAGTAAATGGCGTTACGGTTACCCTCAATTACTTCAAATTCTGTAACCGATGCGGTAGCGTGTCCTTCTTTTTCGTAATTTCGTGAGTTAGGATTCTGAGGAACAAATTAAATTCGTCTCGAAAAATTAAGGACGTTAAAGCGACGCCGTCAACAATTCGTCGTCGTCTCTGAAAAACCCTTTTTTTTAGCTCGAAGTTTCCCACGCATGGAAATGAAGCAGCTACTTCGTGCAGTTTTCCGTAATGGAAAATGTGGGATTTTTAGCGGAGTAAATTTGTTTGTCACTGGAGCTTCACTAGCAAATGAATTATCATTTTTATTAAATTTAATGTTTTAGCGCCCCAGACGTAGTGCAGAGATTCAGAAGGAGCGTAATGATTGAAAACTTCCCTAATTTTGACCAGAGCGGTAATTCTGCTTTTCAGTTTTCTCGACACTTTTTATCGAAAAAATATGGTAAAATTCGCCAGAAGCAAAGAAAAATTTTTGATAATATTTTATTGCATGGGAAATCAAAATTTTAGTCTAGTTTTTATTAGTCGGAAATAAAGAAATATGAGAGAATGATACTGAAAATTTAATTTAAGAACATGTTTTATTAAGGTCAATTTATCTCTTAGTCAACTCTCTTCTCCGCTTTTTTCTCTACTGACATATTTAATTCCTAACCAGTTTCTCTTCATTTGATTTACGCAAAATAAATTTCTCCAAGTAAACTTCTTGCCTCAGTCCTTAAGTTTCTCTCTACACTTAGTCCCGCCAAGCACTTTTATTCCTTATCGCCTTTTCCCTCCAGCCTTGTCTTTTCGTGCTATCTCTTCTTTCTATACTTCCTCTCCCTATCGTCTTTCCCCTTTATCCTCGGCTCTCCCCAACAATCTTTCCTTATATTCCCTGCAGTAATCGCCTTCTTTACTTACTTCCTTCTCTTCCATAGCCTCTTTTCCCTCTGTACTCTTCTCAAGTCCCCCAATGGACCTTTGGCCCCTGGGGGGACAAAATATGGATTAAAAAATCCCAAGGGATCTGAGCTTTGATTCTAAAAAGTGGAAGCTTTGCTACAACCTTCCGGCACTCCGGAACGTGATAAATCTTGCGTCAGCCGTGGGATTCTTGCGCCATTTGTTGCCGTGGCAAGAATCGGTCACTTAATTTTACACCGCAGTATTGAACAGTTAAAGAGTTTGTAAAAATCCATTAAATGGATGAATCTTCACGTAAGAAATACTTCAACACAAACTATACCTTTTCGGAAAGAACCAAGAAATTTTTCTAATGATGAATTTTGGGACAAATTTTGCCTAATTTGCCTATTTTGCCTATAAATCAAACATGTAACAATAAATAACAAATTAATCAGCATTTTCAGCCCTATTAACATCTAACTGTCCATTTTCGATGAATGAAGTTATTACTACCATTTCAATGAACTTATTGCCACCAAATAGATGAATTTATCACTATCACTTAAATGAACCTCATACGACCCGCTTATAAGCTTATTATTTACAAATAAATGAAACCATTTTCATCATGTGAATGAACACATTACTACCACTAATACTGTTATAGGACAATTAAACTACTCAAGGTAAATAACTTAATTCCATCATCGGTAAACCCCCGGTATCATTTCGTAAAAAAAAATTAATAACTAAGTCGAACTACTTAGATCCAAAAATATAGGGTTACTAAATATACCTTAACCGTATCTAACCCTGGATAATTATACACTTGGATGATTTCTGCCCGCTACCTGAAATAGCAAAAACGCAGTAAGTGACTAGAAGAAACTCGGAAGCTACTCAGACCTCCATGGTGCGAGAGTGTCCAAGCGTATTCGTCAAGTGCGGCAACTGCTGCAAGGTTGGTTCAGTTACTTGATTCTTGGTTACATCTTCAAGAATTTGTAAATTACCAGGTGTTGAAGACTTGAAATTTTCACGTCCAAGCGAACTGTCAAACTGTCAATCAAAACCGTGTAATTTCAGGAAAAATTGCCTGATTGAAGGACTTTCAGGGGAATTTCCTGGACTAAAGACAATTTTTTAGCGGAAAGATGACGATTAAAGCCGTAAGATATTCAAGGCAATTGAAAAAACTTACGTCGAAAATTGAAGAAACATAATGACCGCCAAAAATGTTTCAAGTTAGAATTATTACTTGCTATTAATAAGTAGGCAGGGAGATTACAAAGTTTGATCACTCTCACTAATAGATCTGATTAGATAGCTGGCAGGCAGTAGACGGACCAACATACCTATTTCTAGAGAGACACCGGGACTCACGCTCCGGCCCTCTATGTGCTACATCTATTACGTCAAAATCATTTAGAGATTTGAGAAAGTAAAGAAGAAGAGCAAAATAAGGTATCGGTGATACGAGCTCTAGCCGAGACTATCGAGAAGAGTCTCGATCCGAGGCCGTCGACGCTCTAACCCACTGGGGGGGGGGGAGTGTTGCAATCATTCGTTGGTGTATACCCTCACGGTGTTACACCTAGTAGACATGATTGCAACGTGCGATCTCAGGCCCCCAATGAGTGCTGCGGTATCTGCAGAAATCTCATAGTTACAAATTTCTGGCACAGCCTTACTATCACCCGCGAACAAAGTGAGAGAGGTAATAATGTTTCCGTTGAAGATTTAAGTATATCCGTATATTTGAATGCATGTATATTTATATTTGTATATAGATTTGTCTGTCCACCCAATAAGTGGTCGAAGGAGTTGAGCAATCTTCAGAATTTTTTCTAGGGAGTTTGGTGGGTTGACCTAGATGTAACTCATGCCAAAAAAACTAGACCTAGCTGTCCATAAAAAATGACAGTGTTGAATTTTCTCCACCGCGGTAGATCGACTGGAGAACGGGGCGCTCTATTTTTTCCTATGTTATTATTGAAGAGCTATTCCATGGAATGAATGCGACTGTGCTCTAGCTTCGTTCATCAGAAATGACTTCGTTGAATTTGTCCCCTACCGCGGGTGATGGTCTCACGTGACCGAGGCGTTCTAGTTCTTTTTGGCTGTATTTTTGGATAAAAACTGCTTTAATCGCTAGAATTCAGTCAATATTTGGCAATTATGGAGCCTCCATCACTCACAATATTTTCAAACAGACAGGGCTCTTACTATGATACAGTCGCACTCCACCACCTTCAAATGACGGCTCGGTACTAATATACATGTCTGCAGTAATAAGGGCATCTTTTTTAATAGACAGAAGTTTACAAAAAACAAATTATTATAAGAATTCGAAGCCTGTCCCATCGTAGAGGTGTCCACACTGCTCACCCTCTTTTCTACGCACCTCTCTCCAAGTTATAGTTTGCAAAATAAAATAACATAGAAATAATTGAACAACAAACGCGGTATAGATGTTATATATGTTAGTGCGTTCGCTTTGTTCTCTGTTCGTTGTAATATGATAGTACTCTACTACAGCTGTAACATTATCATATAATTCTGTACTGCATATTATAATCAATAATAATACTATAATAACAGCCAGTGCTGTACAACGGCTATAATAATGCTGCTGCACTATACAGTTCTATACTATATACTAAACGAGCTAAAAATCCCTAATAATCACCAGTACCCCCCAGCAGCTACTATAATGCTTCACTCTACATCATTCTGTACTAATTCATTATCCCAAAATGACGGTTAGCCCTGAACGGCAGCAATATTCTCTATTGATAACAATCACCCAAGCTATTCCCTAATTAATTACTGAAGAGAGCTTGCATCTGATTCCTAAAGCGGGAATCGATACCGCGGCACATTCCAATAGCTCGCACAATGTACTTCTGTTGAGTGCAATGAACGCATAATATTCTCATGTACAGGACAGTATGACGGCTGCTACGGGCCCCCTTGTAATAGAGAGGCTGATCAATGATCATCGAGCTCTGGCGATAAATTAGAGATAATGACCCTCTTCCTGTGATCGGCATAATGAGACTGACATCTCTAATGTACGAGCGTAATGACACCTGTGACGTAATTAGGCAAGGCCATGCAGGTGGGGCGACATTGGATAATAAACAGCACGGTTAGGTGTGCTATGAGGCAGGGTTCAAGGTAGGTTAGACGCACATTGGTGTAGTATTTAATGATATAGGTTTATATTGTATATGTGATGCATGTATTATCATTTATGGTTTATTGAGTTTCAGTCATATTTATTAAAAACGTCAAAAAAATTTTACATTTAATGTTGAAGAATAAAAATTTTTATTATAACACAACAGATTCACAAATGCACTTACAGGTGCATAGAAAACAACATTATGAGTGTCAACACTTTTTATGCTATTCAATACTTGTTATTTATCAATAAAT
>LQNS02278070.1:8373538-8385990 GCA_001587735.2 Parhyale hawaiensis
CGAGACCGATAGAGGGGCGGCAATTTTGTGGCAGGTCCGAGAGGCAATTTATTGCTCCAAGTGACTTCGTCGAACGCTGCTGATTGCCTGGATTATTGGAGAAGGCAATTCTGGAGCAATCTAAAAGTTTGGATAGGAGAACTGTTTTATTTGTAGACTGTTTGGAATTAGCACTGGAGAATAGATATATACTTGCAACTGTACGTATCTGAGTATAAATAATAAATTGACTAAAACTAGCACTGCGAAATAGATATATACTTGGAACTGTACGCATCTGAGTATAAATAATAAATTGATTAAAACTAGCACTGGAGAATAGATATACACTTGCAACTGTACGCATCTGAATATAGATAATATATTGTTTAGAATTAGCGAGCACTGCACACTAGACATATGCTTGAAAGTATATATATATATATATATATAGATGTCGATTCGAAGCACTTATATAAAAAATATTAATATGAAACTAACAAGGTTTCCCACAGGAGGAAGTTGGAGCGTAAAAATATAATGGATTTCCTGGAAATGTGCGATAATTTCTAAGACTACAGCCATCCAGAGCAAACGTCACTCCATCAAGTACAACATTACCCCCGCCTAGCTTAAGTAAAAGTGATATCAAATGCATAAATCATAAGGTAGAAATTCATCATAATTACAGACTTTCCCTCGGGGGGACAGCATCAAGGTACAATTCTAACGGATTTCCCAGATTTTGCAGTAGATTTCCCATGATACAGGTAAGCCAGGGTGTAACTCACGCAACCGAGCATAGTGTTACCCTAGTTTATGCATCAGTAACATCAGCTTGACAAAACTGCACAGGTCATGAGATAGAAATCTATAAAAAAATCCCACAGACTGTGAACGCAAAGTACACACCCAAACTGTGACAAATATTTTCCTTCGAACAGACCATTTAAATTATCTGTCACGCCACCAAGCACAACGTTACCTTAGTTTACGTATCAGTAACCTCCAATGACCATGCAGGGCGTGACTGGTTCCCTGTAACAGCGTGTAACGAGCACCGTAATTTGTGATAGTACCGTCACGCGATGCAGTTATGGGAGGATATAAAAATGTGCGAGTACTTTATGGCATGTCATAGTGTACTCTGCGCCCATGGGAAGTACAGTTATGGGTGTCATAAAGTTTCTGAAATATGTTATATGTAGGGGCTGCATATCACCTGAAAAGAATAACGCGTGCCAGAAGTTATTAGAAGCCAGTCATGGATGGTAAAAACTAAGTGAAATGAGTGATACATGTATGTGATATGAATAATTTGAAATCAGTCGAAGATGGTGCAGATTAGGTGAAAGACATAGCCGTATAATAGATTACATTAAACAGTTCATAAATGCTTTAAACTAGGCGAAATTGTTAACCGGTCCCATAATTATACAGATAACATATATTTAAACATAACATAATTTTAAACATAAGATAATAGTTTAATATATAAGATAATATTCGATATAATACCATTTTAGACATTACTGAATTTTAAATATTAATGATACAAATCATAGGAAATGAATCATCGGCACCACGCATTATTTTAAACAAGTTATAGGTACTACATAGCAGCTGATACCAACAATTTGCGTTATAAATTATCGTAAATATTTACAAAATTTCACTAATTAAATGGTCCGAGCTAGGACTACCGAAATCAGTTCTCCGATGTAAGTTGATAGTGCTGTAGATAGCTTGAAATATGGTAATATACGGGTAGCATACAACTTATAAGCACCAGAGATGGGCACTCCCTCCGCTCACTACCCCCGACCCTATTTTACTCTCAAAGCTGGGTGGTAATATTGTAGGGGCCGCAAGCGCCCAGCTCTGTTCGAATTATCTTACACAAAAAGTAGGGTTCGTAATTTTTGGAAAAAATTTGGGTGTCATATACAAATTAGAAGCATATTTTACAGCAAATTGTGAGTACTATAATTTATTAACAAACTGCAATTGTTGGCAAACGTAATTTTATATATAGTATTAAAATGCATCATGGCTGACAAAATTATTGACGGCATTCATTTTATCCGTCGGGCCAGTTCTATGTAAATCTACATTCAATGAAGTAAACTTTACATCAACCTTAATGCATATAAATAAAGTAATGTTTTTACCTTAATCCATTTTTCTTAAACGAGCTACAATATTAATAACTAACTCTTCTTATTTAACCTGGTCTTTTTTTACTCACAAAAGCAAGTTAATTATTGGGCATATTGAAGCATCAAAGCAAATTGTTGAGAGTATTCAAGCATCATTAAGTGTATTAACAATGGTTG
The DNA here is from genome assembly GCA_001587735.2 of Parhyale hawaiensis. NCBI lineage: Eukaryota > Metazoa > Arthropoda > Malacostraca > Amphipoda > Hyalidae > Parhyale > Parhyale hawaiensis. The sequence goes on from LQNS02278070.1 coordinate 8,375,854, forward strand.
CTAGACAACACTTGTTGACAGTGACAGCGGTGGTAGTGATGGTGATGGTGGTGATATTACCAACTACAACCGCTCAAATCAACTTTGACAAAGTCTTCAAGATGTATGCATATCAAAAGGTAAGTGAACCAACTTTGCCTCACTCGATAACCTTTCTATGCCATTGGAAATAGCACTAAAGTCACAATTCTTACTGTTCGCTTCAGCATTTCTGTCATTAATGGTCACTTGAGTAGCACCAGGCTTAGGATCGAAGGGCGCTGTTATCGATTGAGCCTTCCGTCTATATGACGCTATATCTCCGACAGTCTGGGGTCGACCGCAACTGTACACTCCTTAGGACATTATTGTGGGCATTTATACGCGGCACAGACTGGCATATGTGGGTTTCTTAGTTGGGGTGCGCAGCCAAGGCTTCTTTACATTCACGGAAGTTGTGACGTCATAAGGGCAAGCCAGCAGTATAGTGCAGTGTCTGTACAAGTTTTTCTACGGAAATAGGATTTTTTTAACTATGTATAATTAAGATCCCAATTTCCCACTTATTTCAGAAAGCTAAGACTAGTATGGCCCAGCTTCACGGTTCCTGGTTGAAAAGTGATGTCCAAATGACCGCCAACGATGTGATACTAAGGCGGAAATTCTGTTGCCAGCTAGGTTTCAGCACGTGCTAGTGACGTCAATGGTCCCGTGAAAGCTCTCGTTTTGATTTACTACGCTTCTTCAGTGCAAACTTAGGCACTTGTGACCTGTCACTTGAGAAAAAAAGACAGCATGAAATTTAGACCGACTGCTTTCTTAAGCCCAGTTCACAGCGAGCCTCATGCAACGCGTGACCTAGCACGAGGGCATATTCTCCTTGGGATTTTTCCCCCGATGTCATCAGTTGCCACGATCTTGGGATTTTGAAAACGTTTGAAGAACAAGCGATATCATGGATAAAACCGATATGTGTAAGATAGAGTCGATAGTGGCTTTTAAAACGTTTGAAGAACAAGCGATATCATGGATAAAAACTATATATGTACGATAGAGTCGATAGTGGCTTTTTTATGTATGAGCGTTTAGAGCAGACAACACTGGAAACGATTAATAGACAGAGATAGTAAAATGATCCCACTAATATCAGTTCGCTACTCACAAATGAGAACGTATGTAGTTTGTAGATTATATAGATAGCGGTTTTCATTTAATATGCAATTTAATCGAGATTACGCGATTGAAACATGGGGTAGTGAACTGGTATCAATTGGGGCATAGAACGGACAGCGACCGTAATTTGTTTCATCAGTTGCTTTCTGAAATATTTGCCAAGATTTTGGCTTACGTATTGGTTGCAAGTGGCATACACATATTAAAACAGAAAAAATACCAGCTGTTTCTTAGTGTTGTTTAAAATTCCCAACAAAATGCTAATATTTTGGGAAAATCTCAACGAGAAACCGAATTTGGGCATGACCATGCGCTGCATAGCGCTCAATGTGAACTGGACTTCAGAGTTTAGAATTTTAGATGTGCCACAGTTCCGCAAATGCCTACGCTTAGCACAGTACATGAAGCAAAAGGTAGTAGATGCTGTCACCACAGTTCATTTACAGAATATAATTTTGTCAGATTTGAATGCATGCGCTACGTCCCTAAATTTCCAGAATTGTGACGGCAAAATTGCGTCATGCCACTGTGGAAATATCAAAGATTATTGGCTCAACGGTGGCGTGTCGTAATTTTGACGTAACAATTTTGGAAATTCAGGGGGCGTAGCGCATACACTCATATCTGACATAACTATCTTCTGTAAGTGAACTGTGCTGTGACGCTCAGTGCGCTCTATTAACCAATGGCTGTTTTTCCCGCCAGATATTTGAATCGTGCTTTGGGGCTAAGATCGCCAGTCGTTGGACGCGAGGCGTCCAGGACGCACGTGCTGATTGCGCTATGCGTGTCACGGCTGAGCTGTCGGGTTCCTTATGCGAAAATTACAATCGAGGAACTTTCCGGACAACGACTACGCGACGCCCAGCCACCACAACTACCCCGCGCTTCAGCGTGGACGATGGCGAACCGGTAAGCCAAAAAATATCGAGTTTTTTTAAAGTGTACTAGTAAGATCATGGAGCAAGGGATAATTACAGTGCTGACTAGGGAATTTTTATGAGTCCGGTGCTAATTATTCAGGTCATTCTTGTATCCCTCGATCCCTGTCATCGAATATTTTTTATATATCTGGTAGAAACGGGTAGGCCTTTCCAACGTTAGCGAAATTTTGTGTTTTTATGTAAATCCTTAGTAAAAAAATGCTAAATTAGTGAGCAAAATCTTTTCCTGTAGCAAGCTAATGTAAACTTATTCATGCATACAGGAGCTCCAGTACACCAGGACGCGCATCGAACAGCTACACACAGGTATACAGAAAAAGAACGCCATGATCAACTGTACGCTTCAGACCCTGGGCACCGTGAGTTTTGAACTGCTTAATGATGATTTGATAATCGAAGCTAATATAAGTGCAGTAACTCCGTAAGAATTGCCTTCGGTATAGGAATGCTACTCATAAGAGTGTCATAAAATAACATATGTATACAGCCAAGGAAAAAAAACGAACTTTAGCAGGGGCGCTACAAATAAGTTTCTATCATTTGAGTAGAACATTAAGGCACCAAACGAGAATGGCAATATACTGAATGCAATATATGAAGCTTAATTTAGCGGCCTATGTTTGACCAGAAAAGTATACGTTCCCCAACTTCCGCGGCTAAGGGAGAGTCACACAGCACAAGTACCAATCTCATTAGGTCTTTCCTTCCCTTGGTTGCGCTTCTGAAAGAGTCGCGAAATTTAATTACCGATTTCCTTTTTTGTTTCTCAGATTAACACCGCAATGAGGATCCAAACGAGTGATGTGGTCAGCCAGTACGCTGACCTCGCAGTCGACGCTGACCTAAGGGACGAAATTACGGACGGTATCAGGGAGTGCGAGAGCATGACGGTGAGTCCCTGGGTCTGTGCCCCTGCTCATCAAAACAATGCATTAATATGTTTATTTAAAAACGTACTCTTGAAACGAATTTTGAGTTATAACTCGCTCTAAATTTGAAGATACGTCCAAAACTCAACTAACGGCACTTGCTGAGCGAACGGAACTGACGGCTAACATTTTTACACCTTTTTAGTAAGCAATTACCTGTGTTTACTAAAGCTCAGCAAAATGTTCGGACGATTTGAAGACAAAACTCGTTCTTTTGACTAGAATGTGTCCCCACCCAGAGGGCGCTTTACCCGTTAGTTTTTTCAACGTATTCACTCATCCAATCGCCCTAACGTGTTACTGTGCTGTACGCGAAAACAGCGGAAAGTGCACTGTTTTCTAAGTTTTATTCCACTCCAAATTTGAAAATGTATTCGTAACTTGCCTAGGAAATTAATTAGACGGCTAACATATTAATACCTACATATTTGTGGCGTACAAACAGCTGTGTTGACAACGACGCTACAAAGCATTCGGATGATTGGATGAATAAAACGCGTTCCTAAGACTCACCTGAAGACAGGCCTTTAGAGTATAACTCGTCCTGTTCTAATGACTGGTTCGAATTTATCATTGTTTGTGAATTTATAATTTTTTGTATATTTTAGTACTCCCTGGCCGAGGTGGACCAAAAGTTTGCGTCTCGCTGCCTTTTTTAAATTTGCACCACCTCGATCGCAAGAAACAGCGAATACCCTTTTCTTTCTGATTGATGGTCTTAAAAAAGGGGGACTGGGTAGTCACTTCTTTTCGTACGGCAACGCGTGCACTAAGAAAAGCATTATTCCCAAACCAGCACGCCTTCCCGTTCACCGACGGGATTTGACTGGCTTCAATGACCCGTGCAGCACGGAAATTGCATTCATATCAACCTTTACATGGAGACCCGTGCTGATCTTTCGACTACACTTTTTTTAGATCACAGAAGACTCTTGCCCTGCTAGTTACTACCTTAAATTCAGTGTCCTTTCTTTCCTCTATTGCAGACGTCACAATATAAGCCTCGATGCTTCTCAATTATCAAAAGATGTTCAAGTTGCTCTCTGTGGTAGCTGCACGTCTTAGTTTTAATGTTATTTTGTTTCTTATGATTCGAGCAGGGGTGTCTGGAAATGGCCGATCATTCGGGTCTTCATCCAAATTTGAAGAAAGCTCTCGTCTTCTCCGCGTGTGTGAAGAGGAAGAAAGCCCTCGCCTGTATACGGCACGACCTGAAGCAACGGGTAAAATGCATCTAGATAAAACCAGTCCCGATCTTATATAAATATATATATAGCTATATTAGTAGCCCGAGCCGTCATTATAAATGACGGTAGAAAATTAGCACTTCACGAAAACCCCCGCCGTCTCCTGTGTTTGTTACTCATCAGATGGCTTCTTAATGAAAATTCAGCTTTCCGTCTGAACAATCTATATCATAATAAGAGAGCTGTTTTTCCGTCAGTCCGTCTGTCCGAAGCCTCATTTTCCCATATCTAATACTAAAGAAAAAAACTCCAGGGTACCCAACTGTTTTTTTTTTCGCCACTTGAAATCTGAATTTTCTCCTATCTTATTCCCATAGAGCATGTCAGGAAAAATATAAATATAGCTATAAATAAATAAATAAAAACCCGACGTGAATTATTATATAGTACTGATGTTTAAATGTGAAGTTACGTGTAAAGAAAATTTTTCTTTTTGGAAAATACTGAAACATATTGCATACGTACACATATCATGTAATATATTCAAATGAGAAAAAATTTTCCTCAACTGGTTTTTTTTTTAGTAACAGCAGGCGGCGCTATTTATATCATTCTAATATTAAATGTTTTTCCCAAGAATATGTTAATCTCTTACTTAAAAAAACAAACCACTTCCCATAAGAGACAAATAGTTTTCGCACAAGCACATATGTATTATGTTACGCTTGTGCTTGAGAAAAAATATTTTTTAAATGCACCGGTATTTCTCACAGAGCTTGCATGACATGATGATATGGTATTGTACAACCACAATATGATGTTTAAAACAATACAAAATTGTTGTTAACTCTTTGAAACATTGTCACAATAAAACAACTTGCAGAAATATACAGCTCCCTGTCACAATTAAGGCGAAATCGTCCAAAACATGCAAACAAGGATCAATTTCCAATTAGCGAGGCAGTAAATTAATTACCTCTGTTTGACTAATTATCGCAGTGGCCGGTTCATCTGCTAATTAGCAGCATGGTGCCGTCGCCATGGCNATCCACACCTCCATACGGATCTAAGCCCTCAAGCAGCACCTTGACTGTAGCAGATCTAAACGCCAAAGAGGTCAAGCGAGGTTCAGGGTGGCATCCATGAGGCAAAGCAATAAAATTAGCACTTCACGAAAACCTTCGCCGTCTCCTGTGTGTGTTACTCTTCAAAAGGTTTCTTAATGAAAATTCAGCATTCCGTCTGAACAATCTATATCATAATAAGAGAGCTGTTTGTCCATCAGTCAGTCTGTCCGAAGCCTCATTTTCCCCATCTAATACTGAAGAAAAAGACTAAGGTACCCAACTTTTTTTTCGCCACTTGATATCTAAATTTTCTCCTATCTTATTCCCATAGATCATGACAGGAAAGATATAAATATAGCTATGCTAAAGGAGTTTTCAAAACGTCTTCTGGGTTTTATGTTTAACATACCCTAATAAATAAAAACACAACGTGAAATATTATATAGTACTGATGTTTAAATGTGAAGTTACATGTAAAGAAAATTTTTCCTTTTGGAAAATACTGAAACGTATTGCATACGTACAAATAGCATGTTAATTTATTCAAATGAGAAAAAAATTAACTCAACTGTTTGTTTTTTCAGCAACAGCAGGCGGCGCTATTAATATCATTCTAATATTAAATGTTTTTCCCAAGAATATGTTAATCTCTTACTTAAAAAAACAAACCACTTCCCACAATACACCAATAATTTTTGCACAAGCACATATGTATTATGTTACGCTTGTGCTTGACAAAAAAGAATTTTTAAATGCACCGGTATATCTCACACAATTTGCATGAATTTTAATTGTATCGTACAATCAAAATATGATGTTTTAAACAAGACGAAATTATTATTAACTCTTTGAAGCATTGTCACAATAAAACAACTTGCAGAAATATACAGCTCCTTGTCACAATTAAGGCGAAATCGTCCAAAACATGCAAACAAGGATCAATTTCCAATTAGCGAGGCAGTAAATTAATTACCTCTGTTTGACTAATTATCGCAGTGGCCGGTTCATCTGCTAATTAACAGCATGGTGCCGTCGCCATGGCAACCGCAGATTGGGATCATTTATCTCTTCCCTCGTAAGAGAATCTACAGTACTTTAAACATTTTTTTTTTTTAACATTGCGTATCAAACTTTATCAATTTTTTAAAATAATTAGATACACAGAATTTTCTGGGCACCAAAAATACATTCAGTAATTAATAAATATATATATTTTTTAATTACGTTGACTTATTAAACCCGTACCTATGCGCCCAGCCAGGACACATGTTAATCATTAAGCAAAATTATTAATTTATTCAGTATTATTTATCATTTGTTTTTTCAAGAGATTTCATTAAATACACGATCTATGTAAACCTCATCCAACTGAGCTTCTTAACAGATAATTTTACATTTCAGACTGAAGCAGAATATTATTCGTAATATTTCATTGATTTTGCGTTTTATCATCGAAAAATTTAATAATATTTTGTGACAAATATTATGCCAGTGGAGACCGGGTCAGAAAAATCACAAACACATATAACGGAAACACATATTACTTTGGTGCTTGTGACCCGAGGTGTGTTGTGATTAGTAATGAAAGGTCTGTCTCTCTGTCCCTCTGTCACAGGCGGCGGTGTACACCCTTTCAGCTCTGGAAGGACTGCCAGATCTGCCATCCGCCACCTCCTCAGATACGTTGGATGAGGCAGCCAAACGCTTCATGCTACTGTGGTCTGAAGCCCATGACGTAGATGATGTTTTTAGCATCATAGATGACTAAAACTGATGAAAATAAATTGAACGTTGCATGCTATACTTGCTCAAAATATAAAACTTGAGAGAACAACTGTGGAAATGTGGATGACTGAATATTTTCATGAATATTAAAGAATGCTCAACCATAGCTACTTGACTAGTTAAATACTTGTTATCACTAGAATTAGTCAACACACTTTGTTGCCCAAGTAATTAGAAAATCAGTGAATTTGAAAATTTGAAAAAAAAATTGTTAGCTACTGGTTGTATGATCGATTTTATGTAGCTACTGGTTATTTGATCGTTAACAATGTATTAACAACTACACAAGTTAAATGTTACTATCTCATAGAAATAGTATTGCCTAAAAAAAAAAAATGACAGTAGAATACGGTTATTTTCGTCGCTTTACCTTCCATAGCTTTTGTTGTTTATATGGTTGTAAGAGGAAGCGTTACTTCCTTTCACGTCTTGCAACAACCACTTAAGTACTTGTAAAGAGTAGATCGCTTGGAAAAATGAGGTCACGCCTGTAAGTGGCGGGGCTAAGGGTACATTCAATTGGGCACCGAAAATAAAAAAAAACGAGAGCTGACTTGTCCGAAACTTTAAACGAAGCTTTTAGCTTTGCAACTGATAAACGCGTTACAAGTGTTAAAAGCAACGCGATTAAACCATTTTACGAAGCACAACTGAGGTTAGCGACGTCTGAAGGGTAACGTATCACGGGTCGATCCCAGAGCCCCTGTCTGATGTTGCGGACAAGTCTAGCCTCACAAGCTTAATTTCGACGTCTTATCGAACGCGCCTTTCATCTTGACAGTGTCAGTAAAATGGCGAATCTTGAAAAAGCTCGAAGAATTGGATGTACAGTCAGAAGCGTGGCTATATCTTGGCAGTGTCGGTAAAGTGCCAAGAGTTGAATAAAATTTAGCAAATTGTCGGCATATTGTCGGTAAAATTTGCTCGTGACTTAGCACGAATTGTTGTTAAGAACTCAGCACGTATTAAGGATATTAATTTATAGCATGTATCTTGATTGTATGCTGTCCATAATAAAACATGCAGATTGAATCTTTTGTCGATTTATTCCTGTCTATTTTTAGAACTTTTATTCGAACTTTTTTGCTCTATTATATCTGTCCTTTTTACTAAAACAATTGTTTAGTTCGTGCAAACTACTCAATTTCCAAGTTTAAAAGCTTTCTCCAGCTTCATGAAGTTTACAAGACAATCACTGTTTAAGTTGTAGGAATAAATGAGAAAATGACCAATGAATACAGAGCCATGATATTCTTTTAATAGAAGCAACATGATATAAGTGATGACGCAATGGGAAATAAATATGGAGAGACAAATGACATAAATAATCAAACATGCACAAAGATTAACGGTAAACTTTGCTGAAATAATCTGAAAAAGTTTAAATTCTGTATATGACATATATGCACTGTAAAAATCCGTAAATTTTATAGAATTTTCTTGGCATTATTACTGTCAGTGATTTTCCCGTCAGATTTACGGAATTCCGTAATTTGGCCTGAGGTTGGAAGAAAACAGGCTTGGTGCCTGCTTTCTTCCAAGACTGCTGGACAAATTACGGAAACATTTCGGAATTCCGTAAATCTTACGGGAAAATCACTGGCAGCAATAAAGCCAAGAAAATTCCGTAAAATTTACGGAATTTTTTTACAGAGTGTATGGATGAAAAATTACTCTACTATATCAGACTTGAACAATATATGTTCAGGAAATATAAACAGCTAATATATAAACTCGAAAAATTTTTACAACCAAAATAAATGTGAACAGAAGATACAACTTGAATCAAAGAGGTCACCTTAGGTGATGTAGATACAACACTTGCACTGTAGAAAAAAATATACGTTTTTGAATACTTAAATTATTATGCGCAGCGCATTACAGCTGAGAACAAACGAAGCTTCTTAATTACTCGAAAAACGATATGCGCATCTAATTGGAAATATCTAAAATAGTGAATTGATGATGAACCAGGGGAAATTCTCTGCACGTACTCTGCGTACCGGTAGTCATGTAGCAGAAATTATGTAAAATACTGAACTACGGCTGAAAACAAAGGAAATTTTATCATTGCACACTATTAGCTTAGACAGCAAGTAGACGATAGATGGACCAACAGGCCCATTACCCTAGAGCAGCCGGGACTCACGCTCCTGCCCTCTATGAGCTAGTGTTAGCATATAGTGTTAAATAGTATATTTATCATACTTAACTGCTGCTGGCACTGAAGGAAATTTTATAAATAGATGTAGTTGTAAAGCGGGAAATATCCAAACTACTAGATCACTACTTTAAACAAAAGGAATTTCATACCCTATATAGATCCGTTTATATAGCAGGAAGTATAAAAAACCCTAAACTACAGCCGGAAACCGTGTAAATTTTTTCTATGGGTACAGTTATCTAACGGGAAATATTCAAAGTACGGTGTAGTTAAAAGCCATGAAAGTTTCATGTGTGGACATGTAATGTTTTGATACGTTTATATAACAAGAAACATGATAAGCAAGTACAAGACTGTAGCTAGAAACCGTAGAAATTTAATGCATGGAAAATATCTCTATAACGGGAAATATTCAAAATATTACATATAGCTACTAACAACGGAAATTTTATGCACCGATACGGTTTCATAACGGGAAGTATCTAAAATACTGAACTGCAGCAGAAAACAAAGGAAATTTCGATCGATTACGCTTTGTATATTACGTGGCGTTAGAGCCCGGATGTGGCGCTTATAACACGCGTGGCACAATCACACGGACGTACAGAGGAAGCAGTCAATACGGCAGGGTGGAGTGTACACACAGTGTTCACTGATACAGGATACACATACAGACCACGAATTAATTGCGAAGAGATGGAAAAGCGAGTTGCTGCATTGCCTGCGGTCCCTTGCACGTGATAGGAAATAAATAAATAAATAATTGTTGATCGAAATTTTCCTTCGTAATAAAAACTAGAGCACTCTGAGAGCGCATACCTCCGCCAAGTGAGCCAACGGTAGCAAAAATTCAAATTGGCTCTGAAACCATAATTTTCTTTGCATAAACTCCAAAATCCGATCATTTGT
>LQNS02278070.1:8386571-8397474 GCA_001587735.2 Parhyale hawaiensis
CAGACAAACACGACGAAAACATAACCTCCTTGGCGGAGGTAATCATTCGCGCGTGTGCCTTCGGGGGGAAAATAGCACTTAGCAGGAGCAAATAATATATGCACGATGACCTATGCATTGAAAGGTGTTAGAAGTGTTGGGATTATACCTAGAGAGATTCTGTAATGCTCCAAAGAAGTGTGCATGAAACTAATACACTGAGAAATGTCTTCTCCCAAAATCAGCACGCCTTCCTGTGCACAAACAGAAAATGGCTGCCTTGGCGTGCTCGTGCAGCACGAAAACTGCGTTTTTCATGCAGCACAGGCCCGCTAAAGCAGGTAGCTCTCTTCGGAGCAAGAAAAAGGGGACTGGTTGTAGAACAACACCTTTTTCAGTGTCATTGCATACTGCATCACTGATAATATATGCTTCATACCTATATATAGTGTTTCTACAGTGCCCCAGTCCTACCGTTGTCGCCAATCCTACTACGTCATTAATTTTATTTTATGCAATACCTAGGGTTTCGCCAACGTCCATGACACCCACAGCAAACAAAAAAACTTACTCTCGCATCTTTCCATAACTCAAGTCTTACTAAATCGTCCCGTTTATTTGTATTGGCCCACTACACAGGACACTCGTATAGCCAATTATACCTACATCGGCAGAGCGTTGCCATCCCACCTCGTGTAAATACATAACTAATAAATACACTTTATTAAGTACACTTTATTAAGTACACATGCAGGGACATATTACAAATGCTTGAAGCACAGCATGTCACTACAGTTATATTACCTAGATACTGACATAGGGTAGTAACATCATATATACGTACTACATGTGCAGCAAAACCTATACAGACACTATTTCCCTTAATGCAAGGCAAGTTTTAAAAATCATACACAGTAATTTTACATTTACAATCCTCTTCCCCCTTTACCATATGTCACATTTTACCAAAATATTTCCTTTCTCTAAAAGCACTCAGTTCTATAAAAACCAATTTTTACCTTTTACATAAAACGTTATTTTTCTTAGACAACTACACGCCAATATTACAATTACACTTGGTCTGTCACTTTACCATTTGCCATATTTTCCGTTATAGGAAAAATATGCGACATCTACCACCACGCACTAACATTGCCCTACAACTATGGCTGATGTTATATAACTATCTACCATATTTTGTCATTTAAAGAAACTGGCGTGGATAACGCCACTTGGACCTCATCCATAGAATCTTCAAGAGAAGCAAAACTGGCATAATGTATCATTTTGCTCAGACAACCACCCACTAAAGTAGCAGAAATACAATATGTCGTTTTACCATTTGTCTTATTGTGTCCTGTATACAAATTGGTATCATATCACACAGACGATTACGCACTAATACAGAATCACGACGCAGTACCTGTCGTTTTACCATTTGTCTTACTTTGTCTTGTATACAAATTGGTATCATTTCACGCAGACGATTACACACTAACACAGAATCACGAGGCAGTACCTGCCGTTTTACCAGTTGCCAGATTACACCCGCAAGCGCAATTCATTTCGCCCTGACAACTACGCACCAGCATTACGCTCGCGTTCTACCTGCCTTGTTTTTAGCATTTTTCAATTAGCCTCATTTCCACCTTGCGCAGGGCGATGCCGCCTCTTCCCTGTCTGCCTCTTCCGGTCAATTCATCCCGTCCGGCTTATATAGCCCGGCCGGGGCGACAATGTCTATTTGCTCTCCGGCCAGTGATTAAAACCGAGCTGTTTGTGAGGCAGGGAAGGTAGGGATGGACTCAGTGAGAGGGAAGTTAGTACAGTGCATCGCTGTCCATCTCTTATTCCAGGAACACACTATGAAATGGCACGCTCAACTTATGACCAGACATTCAAGGCTTGCCGATACACTGCGAAAGTCAGTAGCAGGACCCATGTGAGCTCATAAGTTGAGCATGCGATTGTAAGGTGTAGCCCCGGCGTTACTCATAGGCCTATAGTGGCGGATGGGTTCCCATTGCATTGAACTGGCTCACCATTGAACCATTTCAAATGAAATTAAGTATCGTAGTAAACACCAAGGGGACAAATATGCCCAATGCCCATTCCCAGAAAAGAGTCAGAGCCGTTTACTATGAGCCACTGCCTTACGCCAATAGATGTTAAGGATTAAGTAAGCTAAAAATTAGCAAAGAGCTACTGAGGAATGTCTGAAGCTGAAAGAGGTGCTACTAGTATTTGTACGTGTGATTTTTGAACGTGTTGGCTGTCTGTGCTGGTACAACTTCCACTTACAGTCCATTCTCAATGTACAGAAAAACTACAACTAATGGTTGTTTGTTCGATGCCGATATTTGAACTTCTGCGTAATTTCGGAAGCGATCAACATTACCTTTGTCGAAGACTCCGACTATCGCAACGGAGTTCCAGTTGTTCTTTGTACGAGATAGAGCTGATGTGAAAAGAAGGTGTCGTAATATACTCCTAATTTCGGCAAATCCAGGAATAAGTTAAATATCATCTGATAATGAGAATTAGTTAAACTAGTTCTCAGAAATACCATTTATACAGAAAGGATGAATACACTTCTACTGTGCACAATTTGCAAAAAAAATATATATATATACATAGATAGTTGTCTAAAAGAGAGTAAAAAGAAGAAATTAATCTAATAATGATCTAAAAAAAAGATGCTAATGATGTACCCCGCCGTCAATAAGTTGAAACCATACATAAATACTATAGGTTGCACCCACAGTTATTATTTCAGGTAAATTTTTTCAGGAAGTGTTATAGAAAGCGTACAGATTACTAATATTGAGTAATCAAGTTTTATTTAATACCAGCTTTAATTTAGAAACCCATTATTGACTTAATTCTCTTCTACAATCGCGAAACAGCCCATGTAGGAATAACAATCAGCTCATGTATTTCTTCAGACACGCCCATGCCGATAATATATGCATAAACACAGTGCTGCCATATCTTATAGTATTTTGACTATAACGCATCTACCAGAACATTTAGCATAATAAGAGACAAAATATGTTAAAATAACGATTGCCTCTGCCCGACGGTAATGTACGTAATAACTACTTGGAACGATGCCCTGAAAAGCTCCTAGCTCAAGCTTGGAATTTTTTTCAAGGATGAAATAGAGATGTTTGTGTACTACGAGAGACTGACACTTTCTTGGGGCCTCACACATTTTAAAATAATTGCCTTTATATTTTGTTACAGATCTTGTAGAGCTGTCCCACAATTTGGCAACGATGCTCACTAGTCAGTTGCCATCGTTTGGCATTGTGTTGATGTTGCTGTTGGTGATGTTGCTGCACAGAGATGCGGACGCTAGTATTATTAGAAAGAGGAAATTTATGCCTCGGTACGCTAAAATGAAGGTATGTATTCTTTATTTTTATTTATTACTTAATTTGCTAATGTTAATAAAAACCCTAAAGAAATGCCAATGCTGGAAGTATTTATTTTTATCTCTAGTATTTACTTCCTATATACGTATTATTAACTTACTGCTAGCTTTATAAAAACAGGGGCTGAATATTAGCACTAAAAGTATAAGTTTTTAGTTATAATACCTACTTATTTATTTATTCATTTATTGCTGCTAATATCAATAACAACAAAATCAGTCATGAAAGTATAATAACTTCAGAGGATTATGTTGCATGATAAAAAGGCACGAATTGAACGCATCATAGCGTCAGACTATCCCCCGCGGTGGGAGGGGGGACGGTGGTGTGGCTGAATGTGTTGAATCTGCAATGCCAGTATTTTTCACTACTAGGACAATCCACTCGACTGTCTGCAAGAGAGTGCGTTGGTAACTCAATGCCTTCTAATAGTTTATTTGGTAGAAAGAAATATATACAAACATAGACACGAACAAAATGAAAACGTTATCACCGATCTCACTTCGTTCGCTTGTGATAATTACCTATTAAACCTATCAAGCCTTCAGTATACTAAAAATCAAAATTAAAGTAATTTAAACAAGATTATGGTAAAATCAAGCAGGAAAAAATATATCTTTTTTGCATTTGAGTGGTGTAAGTTAAATTATAGTAGCATGATTAAGCATAATAATTATATAATACTAAAAGTAAGATGATTATAATAATAATACAAATATTGGTGTTATTACTACCATTGTTATTAGTAGTAAAGAAATACTGTTATTATTATTTCTGTTATTATCAGTAACGTATTAGTTACAGGTCCGATGTAACAATTGTAATATTATTCAGACATCATTACCATGTAACTCATATTTTATTTTTTATTTACATTTAATATTTTCATTTGACAGATCCTCCAGGAATGCTATGGGCCCGAGCTCGTTAAGGAATGGCAGACATGGATGGAGGAGAGGATGTTGAGCTGCCACGTGGATGACACTGCAGCAGCCAGACGGAAGAGAAGCCACAGCGGAGAGGATGACAGTGGAGAGGTATGCTAGACCTGGGCTACATTACGCAATCGCAAGCTCAACTTATGAAAGGATATTGAGCTCGAACGTATAGTTGCGAGCTGACCTTGACGGAGGGCATTATGTGGTCTACAAAATTTTCATTAATATTATTATTTTGCAATAGGAGAGTAACATTTACGGGTCTATAGTACATAGACTAGTAATATTTGGTAGTTTTCTTAACAGGGACTAATATTCACTGGTTTGCTTAAGATACATAGCAATGTAAAGTACTGTTTTCCTTCAAAAGGTAAAATGACTATTTAGTGATAAAGTGACTGGGTACTTTTACCGAAGAAGGGGAATATTTATTTGACTAAGCTGTAGAGACAGTAGTATCAAATGGCTTTATGATAGACTTTACTGATCTAAATTTATTTATTTATTTATTTAACATTTATTTCTCCACAGGCGGAAGGTGTTCTTGGATTATTATATTACAGCTTACATTAAAAAAAGAAAAAAAATTCGTGTACATGCATTTCTTAGCAATATTACAGCTATAAAATCACAACCTAATCTAGATGGCACAGTGCCATCACATACCAAGCGAGTTAACTGAACTGGCTCCGCAATAGTGCTACCTAGCGATCACCCTCGCACGAGAAGCAAAATAAAATATAATTATGTTTCTGCTAATATTGCAGCTTGTTTAATTAAAGTAATGTAAATGAAAAATGCAGTCATTGCTTCCCGAGGAAAGATATACATGGCTTAACACTATTTCACCTGATTGCCTAAATACTATTACATACAATATCATCCAATAGGTATTGCGGTACTCTACAGCATGGCCTACAGTACAGAGTACAATACAGATATGTCAATTTAAAAGATATATGTAGTAACTTTTGCGCGGATCTCACCTTCTGAAAATAATATTTGTCTCAGTAGATTATAAACAGAAGTAATCAATGGCTTTCATTTAAGAAAAGTAATATTTACTGGTTTGCAGGATATGGAGTCTCCTGTGTACTCAGGAGAGAGGCTCAGGAACATGCGGAAAAAGAAGGCCAAGAAGATGCAATTCTTAAATTGCACCATGAATGCCATGAATATTGTAAGTATTTTTGAGAAATTGGAATCAGTTCATTTTTTTTGGAAACTTGTTCCTAGTAAATGTTTGGACAAGTTTTCAAGAACCATATTTCGTAAGAATCATTGCTTCATTTCACTTGAAAATTAGTTGTTCGTTTTGAGAGTTGGATAAATTTAGATCAATAATATTGGGTAAGGAGACGGTGCAACATGCACGGTAAGTCTAAAGTTTTTAGGAAATAAAAATCATATTTAGGAGCTTGCCGAATGGGTGGAAATAAGTCCCTAATTAAAAATTCTATATTCTGTTAATCTTAATTACCTATAAGAAAAAAGTTATATATTCCCATTGACCATGCTCTTAGTTATATGCAGATAAATTATTAATTAATGTGACTAATTGGTTTCACCAAACATAGTTAGTTGTGGGAACAATAGAAACAATGCTTCGGGTGAAATGTACGTATAGCACTTACAGAGAAGCCTCTTGATAATATAAGAATATGTCTATAGTAGCTCAACCCTAATCAACTACATATTCAAAGCTAAGAGCCTTAGTGATGTGTCCTGCAATTAGTTCGAAGAAACTTTATCATCGGTCCCGGTAATGAGTTTGACTGAACCATTTGGTTAAGGTGACTAGAGATTTTTCAGTGTGTGGAGGTAAAAATAGTTTATGTTTTCATTTACCTCAATTTACTGTAGGACGTAGTTTTTCCCTTTGATTACACCTAGTTAATATTACAATAAAGTTTTGGTTGTCAATAGTACCTCCACTGGATAATAGGAATAAGACTGCACTTAATTATTGTAGGCAGAAGTCCTGAATTTCAATTATTTTAACTTTGATCAACCCGAGTTGATATCAGGAAAATGTATTGTCCTTTTTTCCGGTAGCCCTGGTAACTCATAGAAAAAAGTTACGAGTTTTTCAGCAATTTTATCTTTGGTAAATACTAAATAGTGGGAAATATGTTTTGGATTTCAATCAATAATTTTAACTTCGATTTATTCTAGATCAAACCAAGGAAAGTCCCTGGGACCTTGTAACTCCAACTCATGATAGGGAAAATTTTGTGATTTCTATTAATCCCCGTTGGGGGGGGGGAATCCAACAGACAGTACTGCCCGATGGCACTGTGGAGACTGCCCCCCACATCGCCTACCTAAGGACCCTCGACATCGATAACGCCCTGGTGGACGACGTTGCTGAGAGAATAGAGAGATGCGGCACCGCCAAGGTACGTTCATGCAGTCGGTACTTCTCTTATACTGGGACCAAGGAGCTTTAATAGGGAGGGTGGAGCTCTGCCGCTTTCTTTAAGTTAGGCCAGCCAGCGTTCCAACCATTCCGGCGTGGCCGTGACGCGTTCATATCTGCTTCAGTTAAGCCCACAGTTCATCTAGAGAAGATAGTTGTGTCAGATTTGAGTAATCGCTACGCCCTTAAATCTTCAGAATTGTGACGTCACAATTGCGTCACGCAATCTTTGGTATTTTCACAGTGGTGTGACATAATTTTGACGTCACAATTCTGAAGATAATTTTCAAGGCGTAGCGCCTACACTCAGATTTGACACAACTATCTTCTGTATATGAACTGTGGTTCAGCCATGAAAGTGAGCGCCCCTGGTACCCGGCGACTCCAACGAACAAACACACATTAATCTCAGTGGTGGAAGTGACGCGGAAGGAACAAACAAGCTGATGTACTAATATATATGGGATTTGTGCTTACGGCGACTGGCAACAGCCACACCGGAAACATGAGCTACGCGGACGAGCCTCATGGCTCCTCCCTCCTTTCTTTTAAACCTCCTTGGCTGGGACCACACTATATATAAGCACGAACAACGTGATTCGGAGATGCACAGCTCGCATGCGATTCATGCTACCGTATCTATGTTACCGAGTTTATATATAAGTTAGGACGACGAGTGGGCCGCCCATCCTAACATCCAGTTGTTTGTGCAAATGCATGTGTGTCCTCGGCATTACGGGCAGTAAAGACACTGAAGTTTCTAAACGAGCAAAGAATATTTAATTCCAATAAACTACTCTATGCAACAATAAATGTCGATTTATGTTTGCTATATTTGCAGAAGGCATAGCTCTTGCTAAACTGTAATGGTTGGCGTGGCTATATTCTTCGCTCAAGTGCGGTGCGTTCCCTTTTTCTTTCGTGTACTGGTGATAAAAAAGAAACACAAAAAGCTGATGAGGAACAGAAATGAAAAAAATTCTAATAGTTCAGAATATGGGACTGTTGAAACCAATTTACAGTAGTGTGCCCAGGAATTTCACGTAAAGTATTATCTTTAGCCTTAAAGAAAACTTTCAAGGAGAAACATATAGTACGTCCTACACCGCGTAAAATTTCTCATTTTACATGGACGTATCTATCACATATGACTAGTGCCATTTATATATTGATACACACACGAAATATACCGTAATCAAGCACAACGTTTTGAAAATTTGAGAAAAAGGTATCAAAATTAAGCGACGTAGAAATGCGAGTATCTTAGGAACTAGTAAAGATATGTCTGTCTGTAAGAGCCGTGTAGCACGTATGCCTCCAAGTCCTGTCTCGTACATTTAAATATGATGAGATAAAGATGGAATGATGAGTGATTTTGAATTCCGTGAATGTCAGTCAACACCGTGTGATTCCAAAAGTACCATACCGTGTAATTAGTAAGGGGCCATCCCGTAAAATTCCAGGAGCGCTGCCCCGTGTAGTTCCCAGTATGTCCTATGTATGAGTCAAACACGACTCGAGATACGACACCCCATGCCGGAGGCGCACGATGCAGTCGCACGTTCAACTTACGTGCGAACGTTCCGCTCGCACATCGTTCACTTGTTCAAGGGTATCTTCACTGCCAACTTTCACTGTGGACACGAGATGACGTGCAAGTTGAACGTTCGCTCGTAAGTTGAGTGTGTATAATTGCTTGGCGTGGCCCAGTGGCGGCGCACCCTCAGAGTAATTGTCTAATTAATTAGTTATCTAAACTAATTAAGCTAGACCACTAGTACACGATATTAGCCTACCCTTCTAAGTCATCCTTCTACAAATTGATATAACTTCCTAAAATCTTTTCAACCAACATAGCGACCTCAAGCAAAAATTTACTGTTCTTGGAGACGCAAAGGATGTATCTATCGAAAAGAAGCCCGCATACATGAGAACTGGCCAACGGTAAACCGGAATATTAATTTTATTCCAATTTTACGCTATTTTAGTGTCCGAATGTTCAGTAATCGTCTCCCACCTTTGGCAGCTAGCTAATAATTTATGCTTCGTGTTCATAAATACATTTCTTGTATCACCACGAAGAGCTTAGTTCTGTTTGAGCTGCCTATGTTAACCGTTTTTCTCAAACTGTTGTCAATGGACGTTTCAAATACCGTAGTGTGTTTTTTCTGCGAGAAAGAAAGATTAGTTCAGTAAAGACAGGGCTACTTAAAAACATAAAATATCATTTATCAGTTGTAGAATTCACTCGGGATTTTGAATGGATTGTCAAGTTCAGTGTCGTCTATGAGCTAGCAAAAAAATTATCTAATTATATATTTAATTGATTAAGTTACTAATTGACTAACTGTCATCCCCCAGCCCTGTATCAAGGGACCTCCCGGCCGAGGCGTCCCCATTGACCCCACGTTCCCCACTCGTGTGGAGTTCCTCAGGTGCGAGCTGAAGGCACGTGTTGATGCGTGNTATTTAATTGATAAAGTTACTAATTGACTAACTGTCATCCCCCAGCCCTGTATCAAGGGACCTCCCGGCCGAGGCGTCCCCATTGACCCCACGTTCCCCACTCGTGTGGAGTTCCTCAGGTGCGAGCTGAAGGCACGTGTCGACGCGTGTATTGTGCACGACCTCAAGCAGAACCGTGAGCTTCTCCAGTACCATGCACTCGAGGATATGCTCGACCATGTGCACCATCATGGTCATGACAAGTACCTGGCTCTTGACGGTGAAGACGACGACGACGATGATGATGGTGATGAGGATTAAAGATATTAATAATGTTGATGATAACCTTAGCTAGGATAACTTTGATCATGACGATGATAATGATGATGGTAATAGGCAATAATGATGTTCATGGTCATATCTGTTACCATAACGTTGACCATGACAGTATAAAAGTCAACTGTGATGCTACATCTCATAATGATGATGATAATGATGATCATACTGATGAGAGAGATTTGAACTTCATGATAGTGGAAGATATTGATCATGACGGCAATGATTTCCATCGTGACCAGTAAGGTAATAATCAAGAAGACTATGAGTTTTAATGACAATGATGAGTAAAAATATTCATGTTCGTGGTTATCAATACTATTAACAATAATTGCGTTGATGAATTGCGCGAAGAATTTCAGTTGTTTTAATTCTGATCAAGACGATAACGGCAATGATAATGACGATGATCAACAGTGATTAAGTTCTGACGATGAGACTGATAACTTAAAATATGACAATTTTGGTGATAAATAATTATAATTATGATAGAGAATGATGATCGTCATGGTAATTATAGTAACGGTAGCTATGGTGATACTGATGATGAGCAATTACTAGAGGTTCTCTATCGTTAATTGCAATCCCAATTAAAAGTAGATTCACTGGAAAGCGTTTTTCATTTGTGATTTCCATTTTTTTTTTTTTTGTTTATGAAATACAATATATCATTAGTATTACGATTATTAACATGAACTCTAACAAATTCGATGAATGATACTAATAATAACGCAAACGCAGTGCAAAGAGTAACCTTTGGGCACATTTTATCAATTCCTAATGTGTGTAATATATTCATGCAATAGCTGTGAATTATTCACTAAAATAATTCTATTAATGAAATTATATCATAAATATTTTCCAATGCATTTGTTGAAATTTGCATTACTGATACCAGCAAAAGAATGTTAATACATATATATATATATGATAGTGGTAGCTATATTTTATACATAAAAATTGATGGATGTACATGTACAAAACATTGTGAATGAATGAACGTACTGAGAAAATATGAATACTGAACAACAAAATGATATGGTTTTGAAAGGAAAAATATAAATTCAACATGAAAAAAAACGGTAAGCAGAAGTTCAAAGGTTAAAGGTAAAACAATGTATGCATATGCTAAGACATTTGGCTATACCGGGTATTTTAGTTTTAACAGCTATTTCTGTCTAATGCTGCTCCAGCATTGTAGGTATGCTGTAACAGACAGATAGTAGTGAGTATTTAGAGCATGTAAAATGAAGAAAGAAATATATCTTTCCTCAAACTTCATTCTTTTATTTTTTTCACAAACGACACCAAACGGAACTGCAATCGACGCTGTAAACGTCTCGGGATAT
>LQNS02278070.1:8402294-8417471 GCA_001587735.2 Parhyale hawaiensis
CGACAGAGCAGCTAACGAAATTCTTCCTCTCTAAAGTTCTGCGCAAACTCTGCTCTAAGTTTGTACAAACTTGGATGTTGTTTTGAAGTCCCTGAAGCTACAGTTGGGAGATGGAACAACAACACTCTTGGGTACACAGACAGACATACATACACACACTCCATATAAGGTGAGAAGATGACAAGTATTGGAGCTGTGATATTTAGCTAGAATTTTTTAAGATGAGATGGCTGTATCTTATGAGAACAGTATTTTAATGCTCAAAATAGCTAATACTGGAAAAGATATCTATGCATATATGATATATCGCTGCCTCCGTCAGAAAATGCCCTAGTAACTAGATCCTAAGGCCATTTATGTACTCTTATAAAAACGCACAGGCGGACAGATGGGTCCCATGTTGGATATTAATGTAATAATAACCTTTATTAAGTACTCATGGAAACATTACAATGCATTCATTGAACCGTTACATGGTACACAAGAGAATGTAGCTTATTTCTAAGTTAGAAACACATGGAGAACATGTCGCAGTGGTGTTACATTCTAGACCCAAGTACGCCCCACTGCTTGGCCTCCGTCGGGCAAAGAATGCTCTGCTAGGGGTTTACGGGACAATATACATTCGGGAACAAGACTAGACTTGAACCGTGGACTTCCAGTTTTCCACCATGACTTTGGGCAGATGCTAGAGCATCGGTGTGTTAAACTGGAAGTCCCCGATTCAATCCAGACTTGATCCCTAATATTTGTTCCAATTGTCAAACCCTAGAGTAGTGGGATGAGCCCTGTCAGCATAAGACCAGGGGATTGATCCCAGCTAACAATTTGCCTTGATTTTACATCGATAGCACGTCGTATTTTGGTGGTTCAACGTGCTGAGCACGTCGATCTGTGGACTCCAGATAATGTTTTTATGTAGAACGTTACGCCCAGCAGGTTGTGAGACAACGTGCTGACAACGTTATGACAACCTTCATAGCTACCTGACATTGTTAATTCAGCTCCAGATAATGTTGTTAACACGTCATATCATAACTTGCTGTGCACGTTTTTAGCATGTCGCATCATAAGGTGCTAGGAAAGTATCCAGCACGTTGTATCACAACGTACCAGAAGACCGCCCAGCACAAGGTGGTAATGACGTGCCCAGCAAGTTGTTCGCACGTTGTGATACGACGTGCTAACAAGGTTAACTTGAGTCCACAAATCAACGTGCATAGCACGTTGAACCACAGATCACAACGTTGATTCTACGTCGTGAATTAGCGAGGATGGGACCACAGATATACAGGAGTTCATACATATATATATTCTGATCTTCACGATGTCTCTGAACGGGTGGCAGATATATATATATATATATATATATATATATATATATATAGATGTACAGTGTATAACATCTACATGTTGTGGTCCCATTTTTACATGGACTGGTGGCATATATAGATCAATATAACATCTACAATTTTGTGGTCCCATTTTCTCATGGAATTAGCCAGGAAAGTTGCTTGCGGTATTAAATCATAGTTTTTTTTATTATATCAATACCAACAGTAGGAGGCAAGTCAAGTATGACGAGAGAGTAGCCAAAACATCATGAATGCACGTATGCATTAGGTTCGAAACTAAGTTCTTGCTGCATTTTTTTACATTTGGAATGGTAAAACCGGCAATAACTTAGCTTCCGCCCTAATACGTGAGTGAGTAGCTTCTGGCTTTTCATGTTTTCATAATTGGCGCTTTGGAGCTCAAATCTAGTATAATGATACATAAAAGAAGTCAAAGTAGAAATACATGTGAACATACTACTGTCGTAGTAGTAACTATTTTCATCATAAAGATTTAATTTCAATCTAATTATATAGATACATATTTTTAAAAAGGCATAAATATGTAGTGCAACGTACAATATAGCGGCACACGAAAAGCTCAGCAGAATTCTCTTGCAACTTACGCTAATTTGTCATTATTATTGGAATAAAAATAAACTAAAGTACTACTCGCTTAATCCCACAGCTCGTAGTATATCGTAACACCACATAACAGCACACAAATACTGTAAGCACTGAGTCCTAGTCCCTTCGAATAGACGCTTCCGGTGTGACACGGACACACAGAAATAGACTCTAACCGCCGGTGTCGCCGATACAACGTCGCTTGCGCTTCACTCTAGCGGATCATTAATAACATTCAGGTTATTGTCATTGGCACAACAGTGTGCTCTGAGCCAAGGTATTCAAAGCTAAAATGAAAGTTTTCATAAAGTAGCTACATAAAATTCTTGCAATTTTCTAAGTCTACAAAGCTTTCCCTAATATTATTTGCTCGAGAATTAAACTCATTCTCTTTCTCTAGAGAACATAATTGTAAGCTAAAGTTTTAGACGTTTCGCAAAAATTTAACTCAACTTCATTCGTCAACTTCCTGCAAATTACTCGAGCTGAGCACCTCGAGGCACTTCGTGCCAACTTGGACATGTTCGGGTTTATATGTTAAAACATTGAGCTGGACTTCTGATTACTTCCTTAATTTAAGGATTACTCTGCTGGGCTTACAAAAGACTGTAACTTGTGCGTAGCCTGATTTAGCCAGCGAGTGGCTGAAACACAGGCAAGGAGTAATAGCATAACGAGAGCATTTAAAGTGAACTCAACGATTTACGTCTCATACCATTACGAAGAATATTAATATTTGTATGGGTAGGATTTACAGTGAATTTAATGGCCTATAGGCGTGATGCATTTTACAAAACTCTATCATTTATCGCATAGGCAGTATTTATAGAGCAATTAGCATTCAAGGGCTATATGATTATCTGCTTAATAACTATATTTAACAATCAGAGCGAAATCGAGCAGATAAATGCCTGCAAGCAATAAAGGTTTTGTTTTTCTTTGGATGAATAACTAATGTTCCTCAAATAAACTAACTACTGATGACATTTTCTATTTCACCTTTCAGATTACCTCCTATTCTACCCGCCATTTTACTCTAAAGTCCTCAATATTACCTAATTTTTTATGATTTTTCAGTCGAGTTTCTTTCCACTGCTCTTCGGTATTTTTTCAGTCCAGTCCAATTTTTAGTCCATTTTCCTCCGCACATTCCAGTCCACTTTTCAGTATATTTTCCATTTCGCCTCCTAATAAATTTTTCTAATTTGTTTTCTAGTCCACTTTCCGCCTATCTTCCACGCCACTTTCGTAATAACTTAAAATCATATTCAGCTGAGTGCTTTCTTTATACAGACTTCACAGGTTAAGATATGCTGCTGTTACTTACCCTACTCTACTTGTTTCTGCCAGCACAGGCTGATCATCATATTCTGCCATATACAGGTAGTACATGAATATACATCTATGTTCTGTGTGTATACGATTTCTTTATGAAAAGTTTTAAGCGTCAAAAAAACTAGAAAAGGATAAGGATTTTTTATTATTAATTTTTAAACTTTGTTGACAACTTTTTTGGATCTCAAAATTTGATAGAAATACTTACAAAAGGTTGCACAGTTCATAATGATACCATTTTCATCTATCAAAGACCAGCTTTTTTGACTAACAGAGACTATTTGTTTTTGTGATGTTGAGAATTTTTATTACGAGCAATACAGGCATACTAAAAAAAAAATTCTTTATTTCTTAGCAATGCCAATATGGAGCAAAACACACATGTAGACTGTAGAGGCCTCTCCCATTTTTGTTTAATAAGAGAAATTTGGGAGTTGAGACTTTTATAAAATCTATGAAGTCTTCATCTAAACATTTAGTATAGTACGTTTACACTACACGAGTTAAGAAACATTGGCCAAGTGGTTTCTTTTTGTAAGTTGGAGATCCACACCCTTTGTAATTGATCTAAAGATGTTTTGGCGGTATTACTTTCCTTAATTAATGTGACTTTTTCAAAATGTTAGTGACTTTGAATTCGTTAGTGCGGCGAAGTCGCGATCGAAGGCACTACTGCGCACGGTTCTGGAAATAGAATACGTGTGTGTTGCGAACGGAAATATTAAATATGGTGTGTTAAGAAATAAAAAGTGAACCCTTGTTAGCCTGAATTAAGCATCGCATTTCGTAGTAAAAGCACTACTTGTACCGTCGCTAAATAGGCTAAATAGGCCTAAAACATGTTGCCTCTGCCAATTTCGTGTTGTATAAACTCCAAACGTTTCGCCGGAAAAACTGGATGCATGAGCTCATAAAAAAAGTATCCAGTTTAATTCCAAAGATCCAAACACGTTTCCCAGAAAACTGTGTACACGAAGAGATCTAACCAGGTGCACTGCAAGCAAATCTGGAAGACCGCCTAAGATCCCAGCAGAGATTGGACCAATGAGCCGCAGGAGCTATTCTGGATTTTGGAAGCCGGAGAGGCTTTGAATGATAAGAATTTCCAACAGTTGCGGGATTTCCAAAAATTGGATCTGTTGCTGGACTAGGAGTCTGAATACCCTGAGGTCTCAGCTGAAGCTCATTGGTTGCAAAAGAAGCAAGAAACTGTATTAGAATATAAGAGATACGAAAGGAAAATGGAATTCTTCAGACACTACAATTGGTACGAGAAGATTTTAAAATATTTTAGCATTAGAAACTGGTGAACCAAATTCAAAAAAGTTGCAAGATTTAGGAGGCATGTTTGAAGATTACGTTTTTGATGTAATTAGACCACTTTACACGTTTCCAGACTTGTCTGAAAACATTTTCGGTATACTACAACTTAATTTTTTATTCGGTTTTTTAAATTTTGCGGTCAGCCTAAATTTTGGCGACAACAGAATGCCAGTTTTCCTATGTTAAAAATTTAATTTCTTGAAGATGCAGCTCTGAATCTTCTTCTTCTGATGATGATGATATTTTATCAAACAGAAAATGTTGAACCAAACTATAATGAATGCGCTGAGTTGTTTCTAATGGAAAACGGTTCTACAAGTTCTCAATAGCAAGTTCATTGCATAGATGATGATAAAATTTTGACTACAAAAGAGAAAAGGGCATTTTTGAACATTAAATTCACTCCTTCACATTTCAAGTGTAACATTGTGGATAACTCAACAGTGATTTGGACTGAAAATATGCATTGATGCTACATCTTCCAAAAGCTAGATAATACATAGATTTAAATCATTCGGGGAAAATCGGGGCTGAAGAGACGAGTCTCTTCTCTAGAATAGCTGGAAGAGTCCAACCAGAATGCTCAGTAGTGGCCTATTTTGACCTGAGCTATGCGAAATTCCAGGGATTTTTGGTAGCTGAGTGACCCCTAATGTCATGCTTTGCAATTACCGATCAAAGGCATATGCGCTAGGAGTTTTTTAGTGAAATTTTTAGCTATTATTGAAAATTTTATTAAAGCCTGCGAAATTTGTTTTGAGACTACATTGTTCATGAAGCTCGACAGTTTTACAATTTTACAGACCTGTTCTCAGAAAGTTTTGAGGTTCAGCATAACGTAATTTTTCGTTCAATTTCTCAAGACTTGCCTTCACGTTTCGGTTTTGCATCAGTTAAGTTTCAGTTTTCTACGTTTCAAAATCTATTTTCTTATAAAATATTAAAAATAATTTAAATTTTCCTTCTATTTATAGATGGAGAAATGAGGTCTCCAACCTTACCTGAGCCGGAAACACTGTCAACATATTCCAACTCGAGTTCCCAGAGGGGACATCTTGCTGGCAACAACCCCAACGTGATTCCATATCCTTGGAACCAACAATCTGGACCGCTGCAATTCCTGTTAAATTTGGGAGGACATACCACTGATACTAAACGCTACTTACCATGGGGAAATATCCTTCCCTTTTATCTGGATATTGGTATCCGTAAGAATTATCAGCGTCCTTCAGGTCAGCTAGCAAGAAGAGTCTTCCCCCATAGTCTTGTCCGAATTCCAGAAGTAGCTAAGTTACGGCATTTCCAGCCCGCAAAATTCCCTAATGCAGAGTATTCTACAACTTCTAATTCTCGGGAATTTGGAAGCTTCTCTCCTCAGACTCCTCTTCAAAAATTTAGAGAGACCAATAAATTTAATGTACAACAAGAGACAAAAATGATGTCTGATGAAACTCTTCCTGAATTGGTTGTGGATCCAATTCCTTCTCCAAAAATCTTGGTAGTAGAGCCATTTCAGCCTCGTTCCGAGTTAATAGATCATCCTTCCCCGAGAGCACTGGGTCCACTTGACCCTGATTCTGAGTTGATAGTCGATCCAAGTTCTCCTCCGAAGGTAGCAATGGTACCATTTCCAACTCATCGGGAGTTGATAGTGGATCCTATTCCTCTACCTCAAACAGAAATAGCACCAATTTTTCTACCACCTCTTCTTCTAGATGCATCGTTAACAGGACACGGGGCCATTGATAACTGGAATAAAGATTATTCTGGAAGTCAATTCGTCCCACCCTACGACAGCTCGGCTGCTAATGGAAACGGTGAAATAACCTCGCACCAGTTCCCTGCGCCACTGTTGAACACAAACACTTATAACACACCTACTGTAGTGAATGACCGGCTCAGCGAATGGCAGAGATTCTCCCACAAAGCTGAAGAAGGTATACATCCTCAACTGAACACCAACCCTATCCATTTGTTCGAGCGCCATCATGCTGCGAAAGATACTATTGAGAACGAAACTACTGCTATCTCAGGTATAAGCGAAGGGAGCGCAGATGGAAAGATCGAAGATAACAAAGGGGAAGCTGGGCTGAAGAACCCCCACCAGTCAGAATTTCAGGACTATTATTTGGACTACGAGAACCCCTTTCTTCCCGAATGGAATATCGCTACATGGGACCCAGTGAAGTTGGGTCAAGAACCCATGCATCCCTAGAAGATCTTTCTATTGGCAACTAGAGCCAAATTGCCGAATGAATTAAAGGCATGATGTGAAAGTGTTGTATCAGCATTATGTTTACCGTGAAGTCTTTGATGTCCCAATTTAAATCAATTTTGACTGGATTTGTTGAAGCAGGATAGTGCCCTTGGACATTGAAAGTACACTAATTAAGTTAAAGGAATTCTAAAAAAAATGTGCACTAAACTTGAGTAACCCAAGCTCCAGCTCTACAACTAGAAATCAAAACAATATCTTCTAAGAGTAATGAGTAGCACAGTGGTGTACTGCTACATAAGATATCTTGTGCAGCAGTACACCACGTGTTACAAACGACGCGGTGTGTGTGTGTGTGTTATATGTACCAAAAGTTAGTAAGATATTTAATTGTGCTACTCATTACTCTTAGAAGATATTGTCTTGATTTCTAGTTGTAGAGCTGGAGCTTGGGTTACTCAAGTTTAGTGCACATTTTTTTTTAGAATTCCTTTAACTTAATTAGTGCTGGGTGGAAAATCAGCGAAAGTTCACACAAAATGTAGTATGTTGTGCTGTACCAGAAGTCTAGACTGACGTAATGTTTGTAATACATCAAGATATACAAAAAAATTTTGCGTTTTCTTACTATATACCGAGAGTATAACCGAGACATTATAAGTTACAATGTACCGAAAGATTATACAAGATGTTATTGATTACAAACACAAAGCGCATAACCGAGATGTAGGGTTTCCAATATATGAAGAACAATAACTATCAAAAAATATCACGTGTTTCAATATACCAATAATTTGAAAATAAGTGCAATGAGTCATCATTTTTCAATAGTTTTACTATGCTGGCTCCACATTACTCAACCGCACCATCAACTTCCGATNTTGTGAATCCATGTTTCCATAACATTCCAATATATGAAGAACAATAACTATCAAAAAATATCACGTGTTTCAATATACCAATAATTTGAAAATAAGTGCAATGAGTCATCATTTTTCAATAGTTTTACTATGCTGGCTCCACATTACACAACCGCACCATCAACTTCCGATCGGACTTTCAACTCCCACGTGGTCTCATTGTGCAGTAAATTTCGGTATCCACGATAGATACCCCATAAAAGTCCGCGGCTTCTAAGTGGAAAATGCGCTTAATGAGTGCAAATTTCACAGGTAATCTTGTTTTTAATTATGGCAAACAATCTCCATTATAACGCTTAGCAAAACTTGCGGTCAAGCCTGATATATAGGCACGGCTGAACTAACATGAAATTATCCAATCACGTGACTATCTATTGTCATTGCACCACAGCCAATCAGCAATCAGTATGTTCCACATCCCAAGAAGGTTAACTCCGCTGATTGGCTGTTACAAGCAGTGACGTCACACATACATTTGTCACGTGATGAGATAGTCACGTGATCGGCCATAGGATAATGACTTAAAGTAAGTAGACCTGAGGGCAATCGGAGATAATCCCATACCTGATTTCGC
Organism: Parhyale hawaiensis; assembly: GCA_001587735.2. Lineage (NCBI taxonomy): Eukaryota > Metazoa > Arthropoda > Malacostraca > Amphipoda > Hyalidae > Parhyale > Parhyale hawaiensis. Next base: position 8,410,623 of record LQNS02278070.1, read on the forward strand.
TGACATAGCTCCACAACCTCGAGCAGGTGGGAAAGTGCATGATAAGTTAGTCATTTATGAAATGTCAGATTTCATAAATCAGTAAAGCATTTGTAACTTTTTTGTGCTAATATTGTCCCTTTAAAACACAATAGTAAGATGTATGTGCATTTATCAATAGATGTAGTTAAAATACACTCAATTGGGTACCAAAATTAGGGAAATTAAGCCTTTGAGGCTTGACTTGGTCGAAGCTTCAAGCAGGTGCCATGGCTTCGACCCTATCCATTAACTTTAAAGCAACGACCCTTTATCGGCTACCCTTCATACTTCCAGAAACTCAGCCTTGCTTCGTAAAGGAGAATTTTCTGAAAGGCCCAAGGCAATCGGGTTGCTTGTAACACTAATAACACCACTCAAAGTGTCAAAAACAAAACTTCTGTCTGACAGATCAAGTTTCGAATGCTCAGGGTTGATCCCCCCAGTCCCCCTTTCGAACGCGCCCTAATATTTGACCATCGAGCAATCTACCATCGTTGCACAGAATCGTGCCGGATTGCAATCTCACAATCTGTATCAGTCTTTGTGAAATACCACTCCCGAAAATAATACAGTCTGTTGTTCAATTGCTTGTTTGATTGATTGCTTGCTTGCGTGCTTGCTTGCTTGCTTACTTTATTGGTTTCTTCGTCCCGACATGACCGTCAGCTACGATCGAGAGATTCATTCGCTCGACGACAAAGGGGCCGTTGATTACCCGAATTTGAAATATAAGCACTGAAAGCGTTTGAGTACATGTTAGCGGTAGCATAAATAAGTGAATTCAATTTCTTTTACATGACACAGCTCTTTCATTCTGTGCTCATGATTCGTAAATTGAAGAGAAATTGCCGAGGGGAAAAATATTCTTCAGAGCAGAATCTCAGAGAATAGCAAAGGAAAGTTTAATCAATTTTTGCCATCATTTCATGGCGGCGGTGAACGCAGGACACCAGTTCGAGATAACGCAATCGTTTTTATCATAATTTGAGCAGCTATTTTACTCTTTATAATTTCTTACTAAATTGTTTAAAAAAACTTTTCTATAGAATATGATGACGCCGCCATATCTGCATGTCTGTCAACCCGTCTCTCTCTCTCTCTCAATCATGGATATTAAGCGCCTGAATTAGACTACGACTTCGTTGCAAGGCTTCCTATTCGCATTGCCAACTCTTAATTACAGATATAAGGAACGAAATGATATACCTTTATCTTGACAACATAAAAGTCCTTATATCTTTTCGTTCCGGTCAGAAGTGAAGAAATGTAAAGAGCAAACTTTAAGATCATTTCGAATTTTAGGGGCTCCTGATATCACATGAGAATTTCTCAATACTTGATCACTGGTCTAACACTGACCAAAGACTTACAAGAGACGTAAGGCATCTTGAACACCAAGTGGTGAATGGTTCTTATGCCGTAATCACGCTATATAATCGTAAGCTTAACTTAATTAGCTTATATGCAGCTCGAAAGTGGTCCCTATAAGTAGTAAAAATTGGAAGCAAAGATATACGATGGCATGAACGTCACAAGAGCTGCTCGTTCTACTGATTAAGTTGTGCGTGCGATGGTAAAGTGTCGTCCCTGCATTAGACTCGGTCAGCAACAAGACCTAATAGGTGTTGTAATCAATTTCTGAGTTATATAGAAGCGTACAACCACTAACCTTGAAGCACGCAACTTAGGCCGTAATCACAACCGGAGAAACGATAACTACGATTAGGATTCCGGTAACGGAGGCAACCACTCAGGAATATCTGTTTCAAATAAAGAGAATGCAAAAATTATCCAGATATGAAACGAATAAACTCCGTAGCCCAGGGTAACTAAATAAGTTGACTTACTTCGAGTTTCCGTCGGCAAAATTACAATTCCCAAGAAAATGTTATTATCAGATCTTGGTGTGCTGACTCGGCAGTTGGGTGTGCATGCACGGCGCCGTGGCGGAACTGCTGTCCTCAGAGATGAGGGGGGTGGGGGGTCTCGGGTCATTTGTTCCTTCCGTCCAATTGGCGCCATAGTTCTTGGTGACCCGAGGGCGACTGCCACTACACTTACTCATCTGGGGCCAGTGGGCCTATACCCGCAGCACGAACTAGTGCATGTGGGTTTCCCAGGTGAGGGTGTGGTCTAAGTTGACTTTACCTTTACCATCACCGGCATACGAAGCGAAGAGGGGTGATACTGTTTTCGGTTACAATTGTAAGTCTGTTTGTTTGTCTGTCCAACCAAAATGACAGAAGGAGTTGGGCCATCATCACAATCTTGTTCAGCCAGTCAGGTTGGTTGAACTCTAGGTGAAAAATGCCCAAACTCTAGAATAAGCTGGCCATCAACAATGACGGCACTGAATTTGTAACTCCTGACACAGCACTTTCAGTTCTTCCCCACGCGGGCGATGGTCTTAGGCCATGAGGAGTTCTAGTTGTTAGGTTCGCACCGTTTGTCAATAGATGGCCCTCGTACAACCACATTTCGAGCTACGGTTACCATATTTAAGGTTGTAGTAACCCAACTAGGTTCTGATTACGACACGCCTCTGGCAAGATGAATTTTTAAGTTGGAAATGTCTTGGTATTGTGGATACGGAATGCTGAAACAAGCCTTCATGAGCAAATTTTCCGTCCCTTCCTGCGATTCAAAACATTGCTTCGCCAAGTTGAAATTAGCTGTCAGCTAGAAAAAATTTATAGCTCCGGAAAAAAGCACACCGAGGTTGTTGCTGCCATGCTGCGCAATACTGTCCCCAGCGGAGCAGTTCGAACTGAAAGCTGAAAAAAGAAAGGTGTTTTCAAAGATCCACTACTGTTATTTTCGACTAATGTATCAAGCAATTCCTTGTACGTGATCGAAAAAAGGTGCAGAAGAGAATCACTTCTCTTCGAAACTTTTATTAGAAGTTCAGCCAGAGAATTATGAGTTCGAAAACATCATACAGCTCAAGAGATCCGATTGAAGTCAGCAGGATGGAAGGAGATTCAACGTCCTTGACGTAAACAAGTTCAGCTCAAGAGCAAAATCCTCCTAATATTGGAGAAGAGATTGTGAGAGGCTCGGCCGAAAGAGAAGATGGTTCGCATCACTGTTTTAAAGATCATTCCATCTCATGTAAATCCTGCTATAAAAGAACGAGAAGTGGAGCTAAATATGGGGTTCGATGTGAATGCTACCATTAGTCTACCTGTAAAAACACATCGTAAAATTTTCTATTACCTATAGATAAGATCACTGTGAAAAATGTGAATAGCATAGATGAAAATGATGAGGAAATAGATTATAATTTTACACAGGGCGTACCTTTACCTTTCAAAAACAGCATCAGTAGAAACATAAACAATTCCTGTGGAAAGGACTTCAAATAATGTTCAGACTATCCACACGATGCATCAAGACGAAAATAGAACAAAACACCTGAGTTACCTCTAAGAAATTAATTTTCTTCGATTAATTTGCAACGAAGCGGAGAACCGGAGTCGCTCGCTGAAATTAGTTTGAATTAATCCGCTGTAGAAATGAACCCTGACTAGATGGAAAACTCCGCAACAACTAATGGCTTCCCTTTCAACTCAGACACTTCTCATTTCGGCGTTTTGCAAGACGGAACGTATGCATTAGCATAGAGACAAAAGATTCTTAATTAGAGACATGAATTCACTGCAAGAAATGGTGGTGCAAAGGGAGCCGGTACAGATTTTTAAAGGTAAATTGAGCAGAACTTTGGCAAGAATTCGACACAACATTGTCATCAAAATTAAAATGTTAAATTCAGTTTGTTATCTAATGACAATATTGTGACAATGAAGGAGTCGCAATGTACTACCAGAGCTTTGCGAGAGCATTATGGGAGCAAGCTGAAAAGAATAGTTTGTCAAGACCGCCATAACCAAATTTAGCAGCAAAGTAATACGTTTCAGGAGGGTAATGAAGTTGAAGGTGCTGTAAGCTTCAACGGAAGCTGCGAATATCCTAACAAACTCACAGACTCAAAATAAATCATGTTAAAATCCCGTTCCCAAACGCTTTTCCCACACTCGGAGATGCAAAAAACTAACCGTCTTGATGCAATTTTGTGTGAATGTGAGTGTGAACAACAGGACTCGAGGAAAAACTATTTCGGTTACTGCTCAAATTCTGAGAAAGAAAACGAAACAACACAAACTCGTACTCATAGAAAACTTTGTTCTTTGGGTGTCTAACAAAAATCAGGAAAGCCCACTCTGGATAGTAATGGTTCGATTCAGCAAACTAGTTGGCTGAGAAACTAGACTGAATATTATTAATTTGATATTAGATAACAACAGGAACTTAGCAGAGAACGATGGGAACTAAGGAAAAAGAAAAGAACATTTCAATATTTAAGAAGAGCACAACTTACGGATCTTAATCTGAAAAGCATTATGAAAATGAGTCTCGTTTTGTTTGGTTTAGCAGCATCATGGTATTCATTATATACAGCAATTCCAATTCAAATGAATACAGAAAATACTGAAGCAGCTATCTCTAGTGACGAAGTTGTTAGAATACCATTGGAATTGGAATCACGGTAAGGAGAAGTAAAAAAAATTGAAACCGATAGAATCGAGGAAACGAAAATCTTGGAAACTGGAACTGTCCCTGCTCCAGTAAATATCCACATTTCTGTGTCCCAAAGTATGAGTGTATTACCGTCTGAGTCATATTTATTGTAGCAAAATAAGAAGCTTATACCAACCGAAGTCGTTTCGAAAAATTCCTATTCATCTGCTCTTGAAAGACAGCAGGTCCCAACCAGTTCCAATGAATAATCTGCAACGAAAGTTGAGTAGTTTTCTGAAAACAAAATTAGTTTTAACCGATGCAGTTCCGATGAATATCATGAATCAAAAGTTGAGTATCCTTCTACAAAGGAAATTAATTTCAACCAACAACGGTTATCTTCTCAACATGCTGCAACGTCGAAGAAAAAAATTGAAGATAAAATGAAGAATATTGTGCAGAAACAAGGAAGAGGAAGACTATAGTCAGTTTCCTGGAGAGAGAATCAAGAAGAGCTTCAGTAGTAAGGTGAAGTACAAGCTGATGAAAGTGTCGCAGAAAACTCTGACCCTAGTAAATTAAAGGGTGCTGCCCAATAGATTGATTAGTAAAATGACGACGGTTAAGATTTTTTGGTTAAGACAAGTGATATCGATGAAAATCGGGTAAGGATAGTCGATACTGAGCAGCAGGTGGCAGTTGAATAGCCTCATTATGAAAACTTGTCTTAAGTTGACCAAAGATTTTTCGTTAAAATTGAGCAGCCTCCGAACGAAATTAACTATAATGAAGTTCATGAGCTACTAACAAATGAAGACAATGAAAATGATAAAACACCAGCTGGAAGTCATCACAAACTTGGCTAACAAGAAAATTATACTAACGATAAAAAGGCAAAGGCACTTAGAGAAGGAGCAAATGAGCACAAAAGACTATAGCGCTTGGCACAAGAAAATAAATTGAGGGAACAGTTAAGAAAATTAGTTTAGGCTCGCAAGCGCAGCGAGAATAAAATACCTTTAATTCTTTTTTGCATTACTCTTGTTTGTTTAGTCTTGTTTTCCACATTTTTTTGTCTGTGCAAAGCCTACATAAAATTGCAGTGAATGCTAATGGGAAACTCAAATCGAATTCAGGTTGACACTATGTATTTGGACTACCTATATGTGTATTTGGACTACCTATATGTGTATTTGGACTACCTATATATATTTGGACTATCTATATGGAGCTGACAAATAGGCTATTGCTAGAGTTCAATAGAGAGTTATATATTCTTCCGATAGGTAGAACTTACCACGCAGTTTACTAATAAAAAACTGATTTACTAACGACGTAATTTTTGTTCCTTAAGGCCGAGTTCACACGTCATACATCTCAACGCGTTCACAGATCCACGTGTCCGACTGTGCCCTAGAAACAGCGGAGTTTTATTTCACTCAAAGTATGAAGCGATTTCCGTAACTTCCGTAGTGACTCCTGCTACGGAAACTATTCGTGGCAGAAACAAAGTTGAGCCAACAGAGACAAAACAAAGCATTCGGAAGAGTGGCTGAGCGAAAACGTTGAGCTAAATGACGTGTGAACCCGCCCCTAGGCATAACTTATATGGATGTTACGAAAGGAAAAGTTGGAGAGCGATATAGTTACTCTTTCATTAGGCACAATTAGAATACATTTTACAAATAAAGTTTAATTAAATAGCCAACTACACTAGTTTTTGTTTTATTGGAAATTCATGCATATTTAGGTTGAGATTAAACCTCAAGCCAAAAGCGCGTGTTATTGGGCGACAAACATAAGCCTTCGAGGCTTAACTTGTTCGAAACTTCAGGCAGTTGCGCTGGTTTCCACCAGCTGAAGCGAGTTTCAGGCCTTGACCCTTAATCGGTTACCAGTGAGACTTTCAGAAATTCATGCTCCGTAAAATATAGTTTTGAGCAGGCTCTGTGTAATCGCTTCGCTTCTAACCCTTGCAACACGTTTCTAACTGACAAACGCAAGGCTTCTTTCTGCAGTTTCAAGCCTCGAAGGCTTATTTTTGGTGCCCAATCGATGACGCATTTAATTGTACTGTAAAACCAAGCCTTTGAGGCTTAACTTGTCCGAATCTCCAGACAGGTGTCCTGGCTGCGATTTGCTACGTCCAGCTTCAGGCGTTGACTCCTACTCACTTAACTGTCAGACTGGAATCCCTCCCTCGTCTTTCACCACCGCCCCCCCCCCCCCAGCCGAATTTAGTCTACTCCGTGTAACGGATATTTCAGTCGGTCAGTATTAGTTAGTTATAACTAGTTATATTTAGGAAGT
>LQNS02278070.1:8421597-8432061 GCA_001587735.2 Parhyale hawaiensis
GATGTAAATTTGCTACGTGCGGTCACGGCTAAGTTTTATTTTAGTCCTATTGAGTCCTCCCGTTGCATTCTTTGCTTGCCGGGTTAGGTAAGGTTAGGTTTGGTAAGGTTATGTTAGGTAGAACGTTAGGTTAGCAGGTTAGGTTGGGCTAGGTAGTGTTTATTTTAGTAGTGACGCGCGCAGGAAAGCTAACTTGAACGTAAAATCGTCGTGAACGACGCGAATGCCACCAGGAAGCAAAGAGCGTAACACTCAGTGCTTCCTGGACCCAAAGAGATAAACCTCCTTGGTACTAGGCATAGGCACGGGGTACACGTCGGTGCTGTGGCGTTAGGTCAGCTCAAGCTATCATCCCAGCCTGAACTACAAATACGCATAACGATAAAGAGTCATAATAGGAATAACAATATTGTTTTATAATACAACGCATAGGCTAGTTAAACCCAGAAAAGCTCAGTCTCGAGAGACTAACCGTGAACAAAAACACAATAACATATGGGCGAGACGATGCCAGAGTAATTAGTGAAAGCATTTGCCAAATAGTTTCATAGAGAGTCAGCTGTAGCGACTAAACTATGAACATATTTTGCAGGAAAATGACAAAATAGACTACGCAAATGGTAAATTTAAAATCTACATTATGACAGCAGACATATCACGTCACGGTCCAATCATGATGGATCACACTGGAAATACTGGGGAGAAAAAACACTGGGATCCATATTCTGTAGGCGGACACGATCTGAAGCAAGGGTCCAAGCATTATCGCGTAGAGCTGAACAAATAAAAAACAAAATACATAATGAACGGACTAGGACCTACACAGTGATGGCGGTTGAAGGTCACGTGGGTACCCCCCGCATGTGACCGACCAATGAGCGGCTGTTGCCACCATGAGTCGGTTGCGTGAGGTTGTGCTCTCACTATCGTGAATATCTTCCGGTCAGATCGTGCTAGGTTTCCCGAAACCAAAAACCGAATTGAGTGTACTTAAGATACCTTTAGCCTTCAGTGTGGAAATTTCCTGAACTTTTTTTATGTAGTGAAAATGAGGAGCAAAATTCGTCAGACTCGGCAATATTCGTGAGTGCCGTCCGTCAGATGTGCCAACCCCCTGAACCTGCTATTAGTTTGTGCCAGATGCTTTTAAAGCTTTAACTGTTAACCGGCGTGTGAAATATCTTCTTAACCCTCTAGTGCCTACTGCACACATAAGTTAACATTACACGTAGTGTTATTCCTATCAAAACTGATGTTTAATTGAGGAACGAGAGGGTTAAATCTCTCCCGCCCTTCAGTTCAGTTGTTCATGAGTCCATCGACACTATACTCAATGATGCAAAAAAGAGGCAACTCGCTTCCGAAAGCAAAACAATCGTTCAGTTATGTTTCAAATTATATTGTTACTATACAAGTTTCTTTAGTGTCAACCTTAAAAAAGCTAATTTCACAGACAGAAACAACATGGTAAACATATCATTTCATTTCTTATAAATACCTATGGGGTAGCCTATGATGTTTAATTATTGCACAGGCTGCACCAGCGCCGCAAAAGGACATGAGATTCACTAATAATATATGTTTCTATAAAGTCCGCTGCAGACGAGAGTCGAAAAACGGGAACGTTTCACCTTACTCATCCGATTTTGTCGCTACAGGGCCCAGTTTCGGCTTGGCTAGATTTCACTTGTCTAACATGGCTTAAAATCTAAGCTGCCATTGCAAAACTTCTTTTACGGCAAGTGCCAACTGCACAGCTTGGAATATCTCTTTTAATTTCAAGAGAGGTTTAGCTCGCAATAACGTACATTTCATTGTGATGTTCAAACGCGTTAAGATGTAGTCACGGTCACAGAAACTTTTGTTCCAGGAAAGTGAAACGTTCTTGTTTTTCGACTCTCGCGTCCAGCGAACTCAAGTGCACGTTCGATTGGACGCCGAAATTAAGCATTCGAACCTTTACTTGTTCGAAACCTTAGGCAGGGGCGCTGGCTTCGAGCATTGAGTTTCAGGCACTGACCCTAAATCGGTTACCTAGGAGACTTCCGGAAGTTCAGTCTTGTTCTGTTGAATGGAGTTTGTTATCAGGCTCAACGTAATGGCGTTGCTTCTAACAATTGCAACAAATTTCAAAATGGCAAAACCAAAAGTGCTATATGAATTTTCGGACACCCAGTCGAACGTGAACTAGTTTAGTTTACGCTAGGCACCTGTTCTAACTGAACCCAACCTAACTTAATCTAGCCTAACCTAACCAGACTGTTCCTATGAGGTAGGCTAGGCCACATTGTACTGTATATCGTACCTCTGTATCACCACTAGTAAAATTACACCTAAGCCGTCTTGCTGATCTCGTGTGAGAGCAGTTAATTTATATAAATATCTTCTAGGTTGATAGGTAAATAATATTCGTAGGTTGTAGCTCCAGTGAGAAGCTCTTATTGAAATAAAGTGGTTCACCTGTTGCTAAGATTCACAGTTGGCGATTCGCTTCCCACAAGCACCTGTTTAGTCTTCCATGGACTCTTTGTGATCGGTACTCATATCGTAATGGAAAACAGCGTTTACAGGGAGGCTCAGTGGGCTACCTTACATTAGCTAGGCCATCGGGACGTCTGTCTATCGTGCCCGCTTTGCTTCCGTTTTCATGTTCCTACTGATGATGCTTTGTTCTATTCTTCATCTTTCCCAACTTTGCTGCTTCCATGTGCATTGAACCTGTGTGGGACACTCGTGTAGGCTGTAAGAGTTCCCCGTTCTAGAGACAACGCTGCGACTTACCACAGTATGCGTGTCGTTCTTCCTCTGCGACATCGTCTCCACTGAAACTGCGGCTTAAACCACTGACTATAGCTAGATAATAGTAGTTAGTATAATGGAGCAGGCTTGATGAAGCCTTATAGGAAGGCTTCAATCTTCACCCTAAATAAATACGGCGGATCAAGAAACGAAACTTTGAAAACGAGACCCGGAAGCCGGTGCTTGACCAATTAGCGAGCTATCAACTCGATCGTAGTTGAAAATTAGCCTTAGGCCTAAGTGGATATTAGCCAGTCTCAATTCCTTTCCTTTTCATTTCTTTTTCTCGCAGAGTTGAACGCTTTGGAAACGACTAGTAATAATTTATTTTGTTTGGGGAACATTTTATTTTGTATAGGGAAGATCAGTACAATTTGGAACAAGTGATTCTTTGTGAAAAGATTGTTGAAATGCGATACTGTGGTGTGAGAGAGCCTACTTTCCACCTCAATAAGTCTCCCGTTTCTTCGTCATGTGTTATTTTCCACGAAAACAAGAGCGTCTCTGTTCCTGTGTATACATCCTCCCAGCCTGCGCACGTACACAAACTGCTACGTACATAGCAGGCACGTCGCCGCACACGAACCGTGACCTGATGGACTTTTCCACTGCTCCCTACCGCGCCAAACCGGTCTTTCCATTCCTGTGGGAGGCGCCGATACAGCGCAGACGTGTATGTAAATCCGCCATGGAATAGGCGTGCTGAATCCCGGGTATTTTCCACTGGTAGCCCGGGATGGATACCTTGGCCGAGCTCTAAATGAGATCTGGAGCTTTTTCCGTGCCCCAGGTTAACCATTATAGCAATTGAAAATTTAGTGACTCGTAAGCCTATTTGGAAAACTTTTCGTTTTCCAGGTTGGACACTAATTAATTACCAGTGGCCTCCTGCACAGTCGCTAAATGAAGGCAGAAAATAATTACTTTAACGAAACCCATGCTTCCTTCACTTTTCTCATTGTAATGGATAATGTTCCCCTTTACATTCGTTCAACTCCTACTGAATTTGCACATTATGAGCTTTGAGAAAAAATAATCACTGTGGGGTGAAAGGAGAATTTAGTCTCTGTGCTACCAATTAAAAGTACTTCAAGCATCTTCAGTACTCATATTTCAAAAGTTTGTTAATATAAAAGCCGCTTTGTCATTCAGGATTTACGGACAAACTCAGCAAGCAAGTAATCAACCAACAAACAAACTGCGTAGCCTAGTATTATGCAGTGGAATGGACGAATACTAATCAAGATTTGGTGTACCAAAGCAACTTCCCTCGGAAATTACGTTGGAACATGTTAATTTTCAAGCAAGAAAAGATGTCACATGTATACCAGTTTTTCTAGTAACTATTTTTTCTCTGTCTTTCTTTATATGTTACGTTACTTGCCCTCAGGGGTATATTCTGGCGGGCCCTATCCCTGCCACAATATATTTGGGCCTCACGAACCCAAAGGTTCCAAGTGCCTTTTCCGCAGAGGAAGTTGCATCTGGCTGTAGTTCTTGCTGACGAGGCTAGTTTTGCAAAGTTAGGTAGGTTCTCTATTTTCCCCTTTCTGTTCCTCGAGGTGGGCTGTCGATTGAAATAGCCGAGCTAATCCATGGGACTTCTCTATTCTCTCTCGTGTGGAAGTCCTCGAATGGGGCAGTCCACTCGAGCGTCTTTTTCTATTCTTTGCGCCTTTTTCCCGCCAGTAGTAGCGCACTGAGCCGACCGAGTTTTTCCGGCAGGAATGCCGAGATGAAATATTCCTACTGATGAAAAGCGTTATACTTTTTTTCAGATGAGCTTCCCTCATGAATCGCCTCGCTGCATCTTGGGTGGTAAAACACTGTAATAATAATGTTATGTAAATTTATTCACGTATAATTTTTTGAGAATTTCACAAGTAAGCTCTCTGTTGAAATATAACATATTAAAATTTACAGATAATTCGTGTAAATAAGGTGAAGAGTAGGTCCTCTCCAGCTCCTATGTACATTACCAGTGAGATATCTGCAGGTTATTGAATGAAATCAAGCTCATATTAAAGATTGGTTCGTCACTCTGAGTTTACCTTTTGTCTCATAGCGTAGTCTCTGTACAATATTTCATACAGAGCTTTTCCCACGAGAAAGACTGATTAGTTCTCGAGAGAAAGGGATAATTAATTAAACGCTGTAATTATCGTTTTACACGATGGGCCCTCTCAGGATTGGCTTCTTAGGGGCCGGCAACATGGCCCAGGCCCTGGCTAGAGGACTCATTTCTGCAGGTAAGCAATCTTTCTATAATTTTACTCGAGATATTACGGGGTTCCCTCTTGGAAACCACCTCTACCGCCTCTGGGAAAACACCTGCGTACCGTGTGTTCTACATGCTGTAATTTTTTTACATTTTGTTGCAGTTATGCTATCTTTTATGGGCTGTTCCATCCGGTAGTTGTATTAGTTGTTATTTACTGGTCAACCCACGTCATTAAAATATCCGGGCTGATTGAAATCTCAATTCATGACTATTAATTCAACCTACCGTTTTTAATTGTGACCCCTAAACGTCTATATAAACCTGGTAACGGTTACTTATGATATAAAATCCGCTGTCATGTACACTGAGAGCGCTGTCGATGGGTACGGCGAGGCCAGGCGAGCTGAGATCAAAAGACTTGATTTTTCCTGAACTTCAGACCTGTGTGCTAATTTTTGACCCGTTTGGATTCATTCTTGCCCGTTTGGATTAATTCTTGCCCGTTTGGATTCCTTCTTGCCCGTTTGGATTAATTCTTGCCCGTTTGGATTAATTCTTGCCCGTTTGGATTAATTCTTGCCCGTTTGGATTAATTCTTGCCCGTTTGGATTAATTTTTGCCCGTTTGGATTAATTCTTGCCCGTTTGGATTAATTCTTGCCCGTTTGGATTAATTCTTGCCCGTTTGGATTAATTCTTGCCCGTTTGGATTAATTCTTGTCCCGTTTGGATTCATTCTTGGCCCGTTTGGATTAATTCTTGGTCCGTTTGGATTAATTCTTGGCCCGTTTGGATTAATTCTTGGTCCGTTTGGATTAATTCTTGGCCCGTTTGGATTAATTCTTGGCCCGTTTGGATCAATTCTTGGCCATGCTTGCCAAAACGAAGGCGCATTAACACTTAGGAATAAATATAATTATACTGTTTAGTTAGATGTATGTATTTTTTACTTGTATACATACCTTGACTTTTCACTTTTGTTTCCATTGTTACCGCTTCATCGGGTGACTGATAGACGTCTTCATAGGCTTAGCACAGTAACGGGTAGAGTTATTACATCGTTACGGATGTTAGAAAAGTGTGATAATTATAATATAATAACGTTAATTACACCTAACGCATTTCAGGTGTGACGGACGCCTCCCACATCACTGCCTCTTCTCCCGAAGCCGACCTGCCTCTGCTGAAGAAAATGGAGGTGTGTTGTCTACAGTTGTTTCCTTCGAATTTTAATTATAATAAATAACTATCGGCGGTCTGCACAAGTGATAGATGCTCTTGAGATTTCAAGAGCAGGTATTGCTGTAGAGGTACCAAAATTTTTTACTGTGTATACGCATATAAAAATAAGTAAAAAAAAAATTGTTTCAACACCTGGCGTGTAGCTCCTTTAAAATTTTATTTGTGATTTTATCGAGCGACTCGTCACCCGACGTGCCGGCGAGGGGGAAAAATGAAATCATGCTCCTAAACTCAATTAATTAACCCTTTCCTTCATCAATTAATTAGTCTTTTTCATAGGAATGACACTATATGAAGTGTAACGGCATAAAAGAAAGGGTGAACTATACCACGGAAGCTCTAGCAATGCGCGGTTTTCCACTGAGCAGAAAGTCCACTAAGATAATAAAACCAAGAACGTCCCTGTTTTCTATACTATAGCATAATTATAGTGCGCGGGAGGTAAGTAAACAAACACACGGTGACGTATATTCCGCAGTACAAAATTAATACGTGTAAGAACAAAGTAAATATTCAATAGATAAGCAGACATCGATTCCTGCTTTTTATTAATTTTTCAAATTACAGGCCCTGGGCTGCAGGATCACCCACTGCAATAATACGGCAACGGCTGAGAGCGACGTAGCCGTGCTGGCCGTTAAGCCGGACGTTGTACCGGCCGTTTTATCCGAGATAAAGAAGTCCCTCACACCAGATGGTCCGTTGCTTACTTCCATTGCCATGGGTACGTCGATTCAGCTTTAAGTAAAACAAAGCTATGTATGTAAAATACATTTACTAGAGCTACGCTCCGGAAGCGACGACCTCCGCCAAGTAATGCAATACTGAGGGAAATGAGAATTGTAGACAGACAAAGAGACAAACGGACTAACTGATCATCACTAAAATTAAACCTTCTGTTTCTCGTGACGTTTCGGTTCCTTTAAATTTCGTGAATATTCCTAGATGAATTTTTGAGTTTTCTTACTAGCGAACAAACCCCGGAAAAACATAGCCTATAGCCGGAGGTAAATATTTCAATAATTACTATAGGCTACACAGATCTGTTATCTTAATTGAACAGTCTGCAACACTAACCAGTGCAAGAGGATTTTCCATAGTTGGGGTGAGCGTTCAAGCTGACATTCCTTTTGGGGATCGCAATCGTGAAACATCGAAACTAGATAAAAATGAGCCGCAATACGAGGCAATGGACCGACCAAACGACCCATTTTCATACAAGAGTTAATGCATAGGTTTCCGTTCCCCCTAAAAGCAGAATGAACTCCCACATGAGAAAAGTTTTGGCAGCAAAAGAATTAACTAATCAAACTTTACTTCCCCAGGCGTGCCGTTATGCCAGTTGGAGGGGGCGCTGCTCCCGAAGGCTCGGGTGGTGAGGGGCATGCCCAACACCCCCGCCCTGGTGCAGGAGGGGGCGTCTGTCTACTGCAGAGGGGCTACAGCCACAGACCAAGACGGTGACGTCACAAAAAAGTAAGAGGGGGGTACGGCCATAATTAACCTTTCACCCGATTCATACCAGGCAGTGTTACTTTGCTACAAGTGCTTTAGGTCTTATTGTGTCCCTCACCCATCCCATGTTATGGAGAGTGGCGCCCCCAAGGGGGTTTGCGTAGGTTACGTTAGCCATTAGCTAGGCCTTCGGGACGTCTGTCTTCCGTGCCCGGCCACTTTGCTTCCTTCCACTTTCATACTCCTACTGATCTAACTTTTGTCTGTTCTTCCTCTTCTTTCTCGACTTGCTGTTCCATGCGCGTTGATCCTGTGTGGGAACACCTTCGTGCATAGGTTCCACCTGTCTATCGAGTTACTATATGCCCCTTCCTTTTTCCTCTCTTAGAGAAGCTTAGTACTTATTTAAAAATCTTAAACTTTCTTATACTCTTACTACTTAACCTTTACATACATAGCTAATGCATAGCATATTCTGAGGTCGCTACTCGCTAGTTAGAGGAAGGGCGATAAGGTTAGGTTAGTTAGGTCGCGCCCCTGGAGAGCTCATGGATCAGTTACGTTAGCCTTACAAAGCCGAAACGTTGTTCATCCCCCCCCCCGACGTTCCTTCCTTCCAATGCTGATCTCTTGCTGATAACTTTTTTGTCTTTTCTTCTTCTTTTCCCAATTGCTGTGCTCATGTGGTTTAACAGTTAATGAAAACACCATCGTACGTGGGTTCTTTATTTCTGTGTACTTACTGCATCCCATTGGGAATCTTCGCTGCTGTGAAATGAGCAGCTCAATCTACAATGCGATAACACTGATAGCCTATCACTGAAAAAGTGTTCTCCAAAAAAACAGCTCACATTGCCGTGTACTTAAGGGAAATACATGCCTTGGTGTGCTTGTGCAGCACGAAGACTGAATTTTTCGTGCCGTAACCGTTACGATGCCGTACGGGCCAGTATTCCCGTTCGTTTTTTCCATCGTGTGTGGATGTTTGGAATGGTCTTGATGGCTCTGTCTTTGCTGGTGCTGGTATTGGCAGCTTTAAACGATCNTCTTCTTTTTTTCATTCTTTTGTTTTCTCCACCCGCTGGGCTGGTTGCGTGGGGGTTTGTTAACCTCATGGAGTTTCTCCGTTCCTACATCGCCAGCCTGGTGTGATTTAATAATAATAATAATAAAGAGCACGTCAGGGGTCGTTGTCCCGTCCGGGCACCGCATTGCTTGTTAGTTTTGGGACAAACCTTTTTTCAATGGCAAGGGTTTATGACCCATTGTTCTGTTTGGTACAATTTTTTGTCGCCTAAAGCCGGGTTCCCACTAACGTCTATTGTTCTCCGTATCTTGTACAAATTGTGCAAACGTATGATGGCTTTTTTGTTAACACTGCTGTAAACGACCGAAAAGAATTGCTAACAAAAGGCACTAGTGAAGGCTTAGATATCCCTGCAATATATTGGAGCGCAAACAATGGTGTTGACTTTGCTTTTGATAAGAAAGAACCAACAAGACTTTTAGGTGAGCTCTGATGGCGTCAAAAGTCTTTCCTGTGAAGCTGACGTAATTCATTCATCTTCCGTTTCAGGCTGTTGTCTTCAGTGGGTGACTGTTACGAGGTCCCTGAGCGCTACATCGACGCCGTCACTGCGCTCAGCGGAGCAGGTTAAATTTAATGCCTCTGACTCCGACTCCAGCTCATTACAAATAGGCCCGTTAGGATCTATTCTGACTCCATCTTTAACCAAATGGGCCCGTTGTCATCTACTCCGACTCCCATTCTGAACAAGTAGGCTCATTTCACATCTCCGACTCCCATTCTTAATAAATATGCCCGTTTTCACCGACTCCGACTTCTGGCTTCTAAAAATATAGGACTGTGCAACCCTGACTTTAAAACTCGATAAAGACCAGAGTACTTTGTGTAGATAACATTTGAAATGGTTTTTCTACGAGGAACCTACTCTTATATACATATAAATTTAGTTAGCCTTTATCAGCTTCATTTTATTTCTTATAATAAATTTTATGCAGTCGTGCCATGGCAGCTCCACTGACAATGTTCAGGAAGTTCTGTTTCACTGCCACGTGAATTAATATACTGATCAGCACAGTGGGCTAAACCGTCCTTGCTGGTGACTATGATTGATGCACCTTCATAGTCTACGGATGGTTTGGCCATTATTTTAGCATCACCAATTATTACTGTCAACTATTATAATTTCGTCCAGATGCGCATCTATCTATCTATCTATATTAGGCTATGCTTAAAGTCTGTGAGCCGGTCTTGCTTGTTTGTGTCTTGCTAGTTTATTTACTTGTGATCTTGTTTATTTACTTGTGATCTTGTTTATTTACTTGTGATCTTGTTTGACGCAGTTTCTTTACTTTTAGATAGGAAAGAAATTCCATGGTCCTCTGGGGGGTATGGCCTATCCTGGGGCATGGATTAGCTCTTTACTTCGATTGTATCTGTGATACGCACGTGGAACCTGCCCCTTGGTTGCAAGAACGGGCACGATAATTTAAAAATTGCTCTGGAAAATACAACTGGAATACAACTGAAAATACGACTGGAATACGTAACATATAAATCGAATTTACTTTCAGACTGCGTGTTGAATATTTGTTAGACAAGCATAGAATCTGTTAACAGTGAGCCGTATGGGCAGCTCTTTGACGGGCAGGAGAGGACCGCCGAATAGCGTGTGGTTTATGACCAGCTAAATGAGTAAGCACAGACGATCGTGACTATTATTA
>LQNS02278070.1:8435917-8454025 GCA_001587735.2 Parhyale hawaiensis
TAATTAATTAATATGCCGACCCTTGGTCAGGGTCATTCACTGTTTTAGCGGAAATAGCGGGAAATTTCAAGGTAATAATACCTTGAATGACGGCCATCGTACCATCGATTTTACCATAGTAACATCGTACCATAATCGGATATGCCGAGCTCTGACAATACCCAAAGAAGGGCACCTACGGGAAATGCAGCGTCAACTTTTTTTCGGCCGCTCATAGTCCACTGCTAGGTAACTAACCTAACCAGCAGTTAGAGACCGACGTGAGGAGAGTAGCAATTAATATACTAAAATTATGCCAAAAGGAAAAAACTGACACTCAAACGAGAATCGGGCCAAGTTGTACAAATGGCAGCCGTTACTAGCAATATAATGGGGGAAGATGCAACATTCCGTAAGTCTAAGGATAATGTTTCTAAGGGAAATTTATGATGAGATACAGGAATGAAACTTAGCATTTATCAAGATTATGAAAAAAGGAGGAAATGAAAGCAATCGGGCCATGATTGTGCAAATTGCAGCCGTTACAAGCAACATATATTGGGGAGAACCAGGAATCCCCTATCTTGAACTTCCTGCTGGAGATGCAAAATGACTTTCCATCCGACCTTCCTTTTCTTTCTCTTTCCAGCCTTTTTGTGCCCATGCGTGTTCTTCCTGTGCGGGAACACCCTCGTACATAGGTTCCACGTTTATTTTGACATACCATACGTCCCTTCCCTTTCCTCTCTTGGAACAGCTTAATACTCAGGTAAGGCTGCCGCCCCATTGAAGCAACAAGCGACGCGATGCGATTTTTCCCGGAGTCGTGTTGCAGCAATGCACGGGTGTCGCGAGGCATCGCAATTGCGGCGGTGGGGACAGGAGACTGCTGTACCCTCCGTTACATTTTGTCGTGCGACAAATTTGTGGCGTTGCGCGTCGCTTGTCTCGCCGGTGGGGACGCGGCCTAAGGAAGCTTAAATAATCCTACGTGACCACACCAATTACACTGCTATTTACCCTGCTCTTCTGTTTCAGGCTGCACAATAGCAGGAGTTTCAGCTCTAGAGGCGGCCGGCGTGAGAGGAGGACTTATAGGCGCCGTATCGGCGGCCACCCGACGAGCGGCGACTTTATCCGATGCTGCCTCGTCCGCAGCGCGCGAGGACTCTCAAGGCTGACCTCATTTAATATAGAAACGGCCTAGTTGTTATTGCTTTGGTGCTTCATTGAGAAAGGTGTTTTCCCAAAACCAGCACGTCTTCCCGTGTATTGACGAGTAATAACTGCCTTGGAGTGCTCCTATGGAACGGCTATTGCAGGTTTTTTCTATCGGTGCCTGGGAAGCCGCGCTAGTTTTACAACAGCACATTTCTCAGTGTATAGGATACTGAACTACTGTCTACACGGAAGAAGCTCTATATCACTCAAGAAATTGCTGCCCCAAAGCCAACACGCTTTCGCGTGCATGGATAGAATGCACCTGCCTTGTCTTTGTGGGCTCATGCGACTCGAAAGCTGCAATTTTCGTGCTACATTAGCACGCTAAGGCAAGTATTGTGAATCGGTACGCGAAAAACCGTACTGGCTTTGGGAAAGCATTTTTTTTACTCGGTGACAAGTTAATGTAACTCAATCTTATTTACCTTAACGCATTCGGTGTCCGAGATCAAAGAAGACAGGTCTTCTTACTTGATTTATTACACGCATAGAACGCTTGGAACACTTGGATTTTCCGAGTTAAAGAGACTTGATTTGTGAATAACGTTCAGTGTGCATAGCCCTAAAGAGGCATGAAATGGGCCACAGGGTTAGGTTCGGAGTTAAATTCGCCCATCCTATGTGAAGGGGAGCAGCGACTTCGAGCCTTGAGAACGTCTTTCTCTTGTTCCCACTGTACTTTTCTTCTTTCCAGTTTCATGCTCCTGCAAGTCACCCTGTAATCAGTTCTTCCTCCATTTTCCCGACTTGCTATTCCCATTTGCACCTTGATTCTGTGTTGGAATACCCTCGGGTATGCGTTCCATGTTTCTATCGGCATACTACGGGTCCTTTACTTCTTCCTCTACTAGATTCCCTTAGTTCTGGAAAGCCCTCATGCAGGGGTATATTGTGGCGGGCCCTTTCCCTGCCAAAATATGTTTTGGCATCACGCACCCAAGGGTCCCGAGTGCCTTCTCCACAGGGGATGTAGCATCTGGCCGCAGTTCCTGCTGGGAAGGTTGGTTTTGTAAAGTTATGTAGGTTCTCTATATTTCCACTTCTGTTCCGCGAGGTGGGCCGCCGAATGGTGGTAAGCGACCCATCCCATGGGAATCCTATCTGCTCCCGTGTGGGGGACCACGTAAGGGACCCCCCCCCCGCACGAGTGTTCTCTTTCTTCTGTCTTCTTCTCTTTTCGTTTTTCGTCTACCTTCTCTGCACCGCACGACTGAACGATTTCGTTCGACCGAGCCGTGTGGAGTTGGAGATGCTCGCGCCTTATTTCCTGCCAGGCATGGTGCACCTGGCCAAGATTGTTCTAATAGAACTCATTTGAGGTCGACTAAACTTCTAAACTTTATCATATAAATTGGATCGCTGTTATATAATCTTCGTTTCTAATACGTCGGGAAAACCCACAATATAATAATAATTGTAGAGTTAGGTAGGCTCTCTATATTTCCTTTCTGTACCGCGAGGTGGACCGCCGATCGAGGTGACCGACTTTTTCTGCGGGGCTCTTACCTCGCCCGTGCGGAGGGTCCTTCATCTCTTGCCACCTGAACACAACGTTGTGGTTCCGGTTGTAAGCCGAGTAAATCATCTTAGATCGCTATTGACTGTCTAAGTTTCAGAAATAGCGGAACAATACCAATGTAATAATAATTTGTTGTGGAAACGAAGGTACCTACAAGCTATCCGATAATACACTAAGAATGGTCTTATTTCTTGAAGAATTGGGATTAGTCCCGAGGAAAATGTGAAGGATTTTGTATGGAAAGAGCTTTGAAGTTGAGTCCTAAGGCCTTTTTTTTTTTTTTTTGCCCGTAGTGTATCATAAAAATAAGGAAAGAGAGTGATGTATATTACTAGGATTGCAGCATATCCGCCATCTCGAATCTCTCTACAGCTGTTTTTTGTTTTTTATTTTTGACATTAAACTGCTAAAAACGCTTGCTCTGCGTATAAGGAAAGTAGACGTTTTCAATTATAACCCCCTCATCTAAAAAAATGGAAGCATAATTCTTATCTTCCGGATTGAATTATCATCTGATAACTATCACAGACGATATCCTCATAAGTGGTTAATCCTACATGGGGCCGCTGAAAAACTCTTGCGTAGGAATAGTGCTCTAGTAGTAACCATTTACGGTCCCTTACCCAGTAATAGGGGTTAAATTTATATAAATGTAGTGGCAGAGATCCTTCACTAGCTTAATATTATCTAGAACTAACCGTTTTTTCCCCTCTGGGGCGTAGGATGGGCCATAG
Source organism: Parhyale hawaiensis (assembly GCA_001587735.2). Taxonomy (NCBI): domain Eukaryota; kingdom Metazoa; phylum Arthropoda; class Malacostraca; order Amphipoda; family Hyalidae; genus Parhyale; species Parhyale hawaiensis. The sequence goes on from LQNS02278070.1 coordinate 8,439,371, forward strand.
GGTTAGGGTAGTTTAAGTCCGCCCATCCTATGTTACGGGGAGCAGGGACCCCAGACGGTTTGTATCAGTTACCTAAGCAATTAGCTAGGCCTTCAGGACGCCTGTACTCCGTGCCAACTTCGCTTCCTTCCGATTTCATTTTCATTCTAATCTTCCTCTTCATTCCCGACTTGCTGTTCCCATGCGAGTTGAACATGTGTGGGGACACCTTCGTGCATGGGTTCCCCGTTTCTATCGAAATGCTATATGTCCCTTATTTCTTTCTCTGTTAGATCACCTTAGTTGTGGAGACCCAGGCTTAAACTATTCAAAACTCTGATGAACACTTTCTTTCATGCGTTAATTTGTCGCTTTCGTAATCCACTAGGTATATAATAAAACACAGTTGTTGGTCGCTTGCTCCAATGTTAGTACATCTTCATGTAGGTACTAGAAAACACGTTGAGATACCATACAATTTCAGCGCTTGGAGTACCGGTACCAAATAAAGCTCTGGATCTCAGGCCTCTGGATCCCGAGCTCTGGATCCCCAGCCTCTAGTTCCTTAGCCTCTGGATCCCCGGTTTCGTTGCTGAATGATATCGTAGTACCTAGTTGAATATTCACACTGAGCAGACGCCTTTTTACAGTGAATTATATCACAGCCAAATTTCGACGCTGGAGGTTCAGCAATGAGTTGATATCCACAATACGGTGAGCCCTGGGCATTTCCAGTGAATTCTTTTGACTGAACTATATTTCTCTCAGTGCAGCTTAACGCTTGATCAATTCCAAGCTGATATTCACTCCTTATCTTGCAGGGGGGATATTTTGCTATCGCAAAATTCGTGGTTGTACAGCTTGCGTTTCACTAATGGAAGATCAGGCCTGCAAGGATGAGACCTATACTACAGCAGAACCTACACTGGGAACCGGAACAATAAAAAGCTCAATTGCCCTCAGGGGCATATTATGGCGGGCCCTTTCCCTGCCACAATATGTTTGGGCATCACGCACCCAAGAGTCCCGAGTGCCTTCTCCACAGGGGATGTAACCTCTGGCCGCAGTTCCTGCTGAGAAGGTTAGTTTTTCTAGAGTTAGGTAGGTTCTCTATATTTCCCCTTCTGTTCAGCGACGTGAGCCGCCGAATGGTGGTAAGCGACCCATCCCATGGGACTCCTATCTGCTCCCGTGTGGGGGGGGCCACGGAAGGGACCCCCCGCACGAGTGTTCGCTTTCTTCTGTCTTCTTCTCATTTCGTTCTTCGTTTCTTTCTCTGCGCTGCACGACTGAGCGATTTCGTTCGACCGAGCCGTATGGAGTTGGAGATGCTCGCGCCTTATTTCCTGCCAGACATGGTGCACCTAACCAAGATTGTTCTAATAGAACTCATTTGAGTTCTATTCTAAATCATACAAAATCGGATAGCTGTTATATCGTCTTCGTTTCTAATACGACGGGAAAACCCACAATATAATAATAATAACAATAATAATGAAAAGCTCAAGCACAAAATTTTGCCGTCATTTTTGACGGCTGGGCCCTCTAGTAGTAATGATAATACTTCATGAGGTGTAAGATATAGATACTGTATATGTTATAACCTGAATGAAAGGGTTAAAGAGAAAGCAGTCAGCAATATTTAATGTATACGCTTTCTTCAATGATGTTAATATTATTGCTGGTGAGCAGAAGACGTCAGTTTTTGAATTGTAAGTGCTGAATAAATATGACTGTTATTCGTTTTTTCCCTTCCTTTCTCAACATGGCGTATTCTAGTGCAGGTTTCAGCATATGTAGCATTCTCTAGTCTAGTTCTCAACATAGCCTATTCTTGCCGAGTTTTTAGCATAGCTTCTTCATGTCTAGCTTTTAGCACATCATATTCGTGCCTAGTTTTTTAACATAGCTTGTTCTTGTCTAGTTTTCAATATTGTGTTTTCTGACATAGATTGCAGCCTAAAGCATTTATTAGGTAAAGTTCGTTTAAACAAGGCTGGGCTGCTCAGTCTTCGTCTGACGACAGCGTGAGCACATTCTCAAAACTAGAGCACTCTGAGAGCGCATACCTTCGCCAAGTGAGCCAACGGTAGCCAAAATTTAAATTGGCTCTGAAACCATAATTTTCTTTCCATCAACTCCAAAATCTAATTTTTTTGAAGATCCGTCCATAACATTTTGAGTTGTACTGTTAACAAACGTTATGACAAATATTAGTCAAACATACAAACGAACTAACCGATCTGCACTAAAATTTGATCATTGATGTCTTCTACCATTACTAACAACTCCTATAAATTTCATAAAGCTCCATTCATTATTTTTGACTTATTGTGCTAACAAGCATAAAATTAAAAACAGTGACAAACGAACAAACGGACTATTACCAAAATTTGGTCATCTACTCTTTGTTATATACCTAACAACTCATGTTAATTTTATCAAAATCCATCCATAACTTTTTGAGTTATGGCATCGAGAAAAATGACGCAGACAAACAAACNGGCATCGAGAAAAATGACGCAGACGAACAAACAAACAAACGGATGGACATATCTTCACCAAAAGTTAATCATCTGTTCCTCCTAACATACCTAACAATCCCTGTAAATTTCATCCAAATCGGTTCATAACTTTTTGAGTTATTTTGGTCACAGACAGACAGACAAACACGACGAAAACATAACCTCCTTGGCGGAGGTAATAATAGAAACTTTCTGCAGAATCGGCGTCCACACGAGCGGCACACGTTGCGCTCTCCAGGCGAACGATCATATTTAGAGTCAAACGCATACATACGGTAGCGTGAAGACTCTTTAATAATGATGAGTAGCTTAGCCTTAGCGCCTCTCTAGGTTTGTTATTCTACCACTATCTTGGATACGCAAGGATGCCCTATTGTTCTCAGACAAATCCGTTCCGCACTTTGCAAGTTCAGACAAAAAAATTCGGCAAAAATTCTCTGTAACTGGTACATAGGTTCGCCCAGCCTCTGTTGTGGGTAACAGCGCCCCATGGAACCCTATAGGTTACTTTCGCTTCACTTGGCCTTAGGGACGTCCGCCTTTCGTGCCCTTTTTGTTTCCGTCCATTTGCCATGCTCCTATTGATGATTCATTCTTCTGCTCTTCCTCTTCCTCCCGATTTCCTGTTCTTATGGGCGTTGATCCTCTGTGGAAGCACCCTTGCGTATGGCTGCACGTGTCTGTCGACATACTTTATATCCCTTGTTTTTTCCTCTCTTCGATCGCCGTTGAAATGGAAATAGATTCTTATACAACTCAATATGAAAATTATAACGCTGCAATGCTCGTAACAGAAGAAGCCCATAATCCTATCCATACATAGCCGCTGCTATAAGCTGATAATATCGAAACTCTGCAGTATTACGAACATGTTTGTCAATCAGTTCCCAACTGTTCTCTATCTCTTTGATGTTTCATAAGCCCGGCCTTGCATTGTGCCGCGTGGACAATACCCGCCAGCTGTAGTGTTTGTCTATATTTTATATAGCGCTCATTATCCCCATGGATGCAACAATATAAGGACTCGATAGCAATTAGTGAAAGTGACCTTCACGCCTTCGTTTCTGTATTATTGATTGCCTTACTTATTCACCTATTTAGCGTTTACATGGAAGTTATGTATTCATTATTTTCTTAATTATCTGTTATTTACTACGTACATAGTTTTATTTATATAGTTGTCTCAGATAAGTCAGTTGGTGTGAGCAAATTTGTTTAGCAGAGGGGGCAATTAACTAGCTGGGCCCCTCCGGTTAACAGCGTCCAGAAAAATTTGAAAAAGGCCGAAGGTTTATGGCCTCCAGCCTTTTCTGATCGAGGACGGCCTTAAAATGCCCACCTCCGAAATACTGGTAGCTATATGCAGCCCCTGCCATTTAGTCCATCTTGAGCGACTTCACTATTTGTATCAATCTACTAAAAATTTTTGTTCTGTTCTTCCTCTTCACTGCCGAGATGCTGCTGTAGCCTATGGAGTTTCTCTGAGCATACTTAGCTTCATTTTTTTCGATTACGCTACATATTTCTTGCTTTTCCTCTGATACGGCACTTTTGCAATGGCTAAGTCAACTGAAGTTACGTGTCGTCACTTTACAATGATTCATGTTGTTCTGCTAGGGTATCTCCTGCCACTTCGCTATCAGCACTAAGCTTTATTTTTGTACAGAGAAGAACATGCAATCATGACATTTTATTAAACATTTATATCATAAACTATGTACATTATCTTATTTATTATTTATACCAACACAATGCTATGAAAATGTCAGCTCTAAGTAATAAATAAAAAATGCTCATGATGTTCTAACACTTAAAATTAAGTGGCAAAGCAAGACAGCGTGGAAACATTTTAAATCAAAAATTAAAACTCAAATAAAAACACCAGCTTGTCAAAAAGGCATGAGCGGTTCGTGCTCTTTGACTAATCCAATTTTAATATTTCTATTATGAATGGGAAAAATTTTCAGGGATTCAGTATAGGAAGCACGGAAGCACGTTACTTCATATCTTCATCGCGACACTCTGCTCTATTCGCACGACGACCTCCATTCTTATCAGCGCGGTCTGGAACACGCAATTGTATCTTCCCCATCCTCATCAGTCCTAAGCGTCCTACTGAGCAGTTCATACATCAGTGTATGTTCCCGTGCGTTCTTCTTAATAATACAACAGGCATTTCCCATTTAATGAACAGGAATTGGACCCGAAACAGTAACAATTAATAATAGTAACGTCACTTTACCTTGCACACAGTTAAGCACCAAACTCGTTATAAATTCAGCCGGTTGTTTTATACCCAGAACGTTACTGGAATGAAATTGACTGTCGGGATCAGTGCTTAGCAGTGTCGGTCTGCAGGCGTTCAAGTCAGCTGTGAATGTTTGTTTTTTTTTTGGGGGGGGGGATTTTGCTTTGGGCCTCTCGGGTTCGGTTTGTGCTTCTTTTTGGGATATTCCCGTTTCCATAGATGCCATGGCGTGAAGTTCTAATAATGATAATAAAATTCATTAATTCGAGCCGCATTACAATTTATGAATGGGATAATACAGCTCAAAAACGTTCCCAGGACAATTGCATCAAAAACGAGCGTGTGTCAATGGAAAATGAGTGCTCGTAATAGTTTAAAATGTTGTATCTTTTGTTCAATTGGTCCATAATTAGCAAAATACTTTATTTTACTAAAATCAGACACATTTGATGATGCTAACGGTTGTTTTTAATCTAACTTGTACGTAAACCGAGACTTGCCTGTACTGAACTCGCAACCAGCGGCTCGTGCAGTCAATAGATGACTGGACCAATAATTGTTCCAATGAAACTCTTATTTCCATCATTCTTCTCTTGGTTTTGTTTTCAATTCGGTAGTCTTTTCTTTTTTCCTTGACAAAGCTTCATCTCGATTTGCGCGTAATAAGAGCAATAAATATATATATATATATTTCGAAACGGGCTATTAGATGGCCAAAAATCTTTAAAAACGGCCTCTTAGATGGCTAATGTCTCGATAGAGGTACCAAGAATCTTGGCCACCTAACGGTAAGTCTACTTCAAACAGTGAAAAAAAATGTTAAAAATACCGTAGATTTATCTCAAAATGGTCTCATTTCTTAAAGGAAAATAAAATCTACGTTCGCGCACGCCAACTTCTCGATAGTAATTTTTTTTTTGTGCTGGCACCATTGTCTCCGACCAACCACCCCTAGTACCAGCCCCCTTCCAATGAGCTTTTACCTCCGAGAACCAAGGGTAGGTAGGCAAGGACTGGTTCCCGTAGTGTTCTAAGTGCTTTACAGCACTGTGAACCCGTTAAATAATATAGGTCGTTAGCAGAACTAGTCCTTGCGCCCCTAACCTTGGTTCTCGGAAGGGGATGTACCTCTATCAGGCCATAAACAGGCAGCACGGGAACCAATCCTTGCCTACCTAACCTTGGTTCTCGGAGGTAAAAGCTCATTGGAAGGGGGCTGGCACTAGGGGTGGTTAGTCCCGGACGATGGTGGCAGCGAAAAAAATTCTACTATCGAGAAGTTGGCGTGCGCGAACGTAGATTTGATTTTCCTTCAAAATGAGACCATTTTGAGATAAATCTACGGTATTTTTAACATTTTTTTTTCACTGTCTGAAGTTAACTTACCGTTAGGTGGCCAAGATTCTTGGTATCTCTATCGAGACATTAGCCACCTAACAGGCCGTTTTTAAAGATTCTTGGCCATCTAATAGCCCGTTTCGAAATATAAATATATATATATATTCGCTGCAGAAAGGAGGTAGACACTAGTATCGATGATGCATCAGAAAAGTACCTCAGATGTCTTCGAAACGGAAAGTTCCAGAAATTCGGTCCTCTTGCCTTTGAGCAGATGCATTTTCTCCAACCTGGTACTTCACATCGGGGTGGAGAGACCGACGAAGCAAGCTACAAATTGAGTATTATTCTACTGAGGGATAAGCAGCTTACACCTACGTGTTTTCTTTTGTTTATGATTGGGTATTTATACGCGTGCAGTGTAGTTTCTTGGATTTAGTATATCAGTCTCTGTTAACACACATAAGGCTATTACAGTCAAACCAGCGTAAGGAGTCCGACGGGCGCGGCTAAGAACGCAAAGCAACTTTGCCAAATCTCACTCAAGCGCGTGGTATAACTTGTCTCAATCGATAAAGTTATATTTATACTCGAATACTCAAAGTGCATTAGCTAGTAGATTAGATTTGGCACTACTGCGTTCGATTCAGCCCCGCATCGAAAGGACTGCTTACTCTGGTTTGACTATAGTGCAGTGAACTTTTTAATTTTTTTAAGTTCGCCAATGATAATTACTATAAACAACGAGGCATCACCGACTGGCTCTGTGAAGTCGAGTTAACCTAAGCCCACTACGTATATTTGTTCTTCAAACGGGAGCGTTGGTTTTGCCACTTTGTATCGTACTGCAGTTGCTACCAGTAACCCGATGACGCTTGAGACGGCTAAAAATTCCATTTCAGAAAGAAGCATTGAGTTTGCAGCCGTTACCAGAGTGATGAACTAGCTGGAGGCTAACTCCTGAAACCCAATTCAGCCTGGCGAAACCAACGCTCCTCTGGCAAGTTCCGGACAAGTCAAATCTAGAGGGCTTAGCTTAACTCAGTTTTACCTTGCCAATCGATAATACTTTTAATACGCAATTATTTTTCCGTTTTCTTTATCACATGTTCGGAACTGACTGAGAACAATTACATACATGCGAACTGTTGATACAACGTCTGAAGTATTCTTCCTTAACACCATAAATACTACACTGTACTTCCTTCCCATCGAGAACCTTTTTTTTACGCTCATGACGCACAAATTTAATAGAATCTCAAAAAAGAAAAAACTATTGCTGACAGCAGAACCTCCAGGAGAATAAGGAAATTAGAATTTTACCACAGTAGGGGAAAAAAAACGGCGATTGGAGGTAAGGCGGGTAATGTAATCCCATTCCTGCCCCTAGAGCCCAAAGCAGTGCACGACTGCAGTCGATCACCTATTGTCAGAGCAATGACGCTATAAGCGGAAGGTTCCGATACCACTTCGTTTCCTTCCGATTTCATACTCTTACTGAATTGATTTATATCACTTCTTCCCCTTCTTTCGTGACTTGCTGTACCCATGCGCGCTGATCCTGTGTAGGAGCACCCTTGTGCATGAGTTCCATGCGTCTATCGAGATACTATATGTCCCTCCTTGCTTCCTCTGTGACATTGTCGTCACGCGGGAACGGAGACTTAGTAAAAGCACTGACTATAACACAAGCAGAAGGCTATTGGCAACTGTACTACCCCTTCTATGGCCGACGGTGCCTACGCTTACGGACTCTGAATGACAGAAATTCTGACGCTGCATCGTCTTGCCGCAAAACTTCATTCCTGGTTGGGAAATGGAACGCTACACCTTGTGACAACGAGCATGAAGTACTCCTCACCTGCCACTCTCGAGGCAGGAAAATTTGAAGTAACCGTGTTAACTTACATACTGATCCCTGGTTGTACTTCCAGGTAGGCGATCCCTGGTTGTACTTCCAGGTAGGCGATCCCTGGTTGTACTTCCAGGTAGGCGATCCCCTGGTTGTACTTCCAGGTAGGCGATCCCTGGTTGTACTTCCAGGTAGGCGATCCCTGGTTGTACTTCCAAGTAGGCGATCCCTGGTTGTACTTCCAGGTAGGCGATCCCTGGTTGTACTTCCAGGTAGGCGATCCCTGGTTCTACTTCCAGGTAGGCGATCCCTGGTTGTACTTCCAGGTAGGCGATCCCTGGTTGTACTTCCAGGTAGGCGATCCCTGGTTGTACTTCCAGGTAGGCGATCCCTGGTTGTACTTCCAGGTAGGCGATCCCTGGTTGTACTTCCAGTAGGCGATCCCTGGTTGTACTTCCAGGTAGGCGATCCCTGGTTGTACTTCAAGGTAGGCGATCCCTGGTTGTACTTCCAGGTAGGCGATCCCTGGTTGTACTTCCAGGTAGGCGATCCAGTAACATTTTCCACAAGCACTATTCATTTTATTCTTTTTCAAGTATTTTTTGGGGTTCAATTATTCGCTTTTCCCGTATTTTATGAGGCAGCATTTGACCTTTTCTCTACTGCTGGTATCACTTGATACCACCAAATGAATTTTCTTGCACCACCAATCAAGTTGTCTTTATACCACCAATTGGATTTTCTTGATACTGTCCTTAGATTTCTTTATACCATTGTTGCATTTTCTTGATGCTACCAGCAGACTTTCCTGATACTGTCCTTAGATTTCTTGATACCGCTGTTAGATTTTTTTATGCTTTCAGTAGATTTTTTACCACCCCTTAGATTTCCTTGATACTAATAGATTTGTTGATACCACTGTCAGATTTACTTGATACCTCCATTAGATTTTCTTGATATCACAGTTATGTCTTCTTGATAATGTCATTAAATTTCTTGACACCACTGTTAGATTTTCTTGATACTTCCATTAAATTTTCTGGATGCCACCATCAGATTCTCTTGGTACGACCTTTAGATTTTATTGTTACCGCTATTTGATGTCCGTAATTTCCCCATTAAATGCTTTCTATACTCCCATTAAATTCCTTCGAATGCCCCATTAAATACTCTGTAAACGATAATTAAATCCTCTCAATCTCCCATTCGATCCCCTCTATACTACCATTAAAACCTCTCCAAACCATATTTAAATCCTCTCTATGCTATCATTAATATTAAATGCCACCAACACATATTTCTGATTTTTTTTCTCTGTTCATATCTCGCAACATCCCCAAAAACCAGTCCAAATGGTTTTCAAGGGTTGTTCACCTTTGGAGATTGGTACAAAAATAGGAGTTAAATTACCCAGGAAAAACTGTCGCAGCAGCTCAGTTACAGTAGAAAATGTTTAATTGGCGCCATTCACAGGCCAATTACATAGAGGAGCTCTAAAGCTACAGCCTCTCTAGAACTCGCTCAGTGTTATTTCGAAACGTTCATACAATGATTTTGTTCCATCCTTACTTCAAGCAAATAAAAAAGCACGGTTCAGACGAGGGTTGAATGTAAAGAACTAAGTGTCACCAAGATGTGTGTGAAATAAACATAGAAAATTGTTGCACTTGTAGTCTTCTACTATTAGTATGCTCGTGTAACCAGGTCTGCAGTTTTGCAGAGTATGCTATTGATCGCCATTGTCTGGATTGTCAGTAGTATTTAATCACCCCTGACAAATTTAGTATCAGAAGCCGTTCTCTAGTTAGTGAAAGAATAACACGTATCAATATCAAGGCGCTGAATTGAGCAACTCATCCGCGTAGGTTGAATACTATAGGTAAAGTCCAAATAGAAAAGCCGCATGCATTGGTTCGTACCGCTGAAAAATCCCATCAAGGGCCTAGAGTAATTTACGGCTGCAGTCGATCAAAATTAGCGGATCTATAGTGTTATAGACGAAAGGCTCTTGACAACGGCACCCCCTCCTTCCCCACCGTCTCCATTCCATGGTAGGAAAGTGCCCTCTTCCCTTAGCGGATTATGAGCGGGGAAATACTTATGCTAGATCGCTGCACAACACGATTGCATAGCCTGGCTTGGGAACGGATCGCCCGACGTCGCGGCAACAAGCGATGCAGCAATCCTAACCAACTCCACCACTAGCGCCACTGTTAATACATCATTATAATTGGTAGCCGTGAACGAATAGTAAATCAATCATCGAATTATGCTACAAGTAACTTGTATTCGACAATTTTTTCAGGTCTTTAACTTATAATAAGCTGCTTTTAACAATTCATATTACGTCTCAGAAGTTAAACGATGGAAAAATACCTGCCAGTCTTGTTGGTGCTTTCGTTTGTTGGAATAGGTGAGTGTATTAAGCGTAAGATTGTCTTGTAGTATTTTATGCTTGTTGATAAGTTTTTTTTTTTCAGAAACGCAAAAATTTCTTCATATTAAAGTTGAATGCTGTTGGTAACTAAATAGTATTTAATCAGCGTGGATTTTTGAAATTTGAAGCTCCATACCTTGCAATATCGCACATTACCCTATAGTTTCCTTACCGATGTCACTTGCAACATACTACAAATGCTTAACCCTATTAAAAAATCTCTCTTGTGTGATTAGCGTTATAGAAGTAATTCTATGTATGATATGGTCATTTGCACTGCAAGGCTTTACAGAGTATATATTGTGTGAATATCAAAGCAGAAATCAAATTGTATACAAACTTTCCGTACTCCTCAGTCCTACATCATATGCACTGTACAATCACAGTCACGGCTTGATAATGATTAGCATAGGCCTATATGTACCTCACAAGTGGTCCTGATATAAACTTTAAGTCGGTAGCATATATATAGATACGGTAGAATGAGCAACGTGTGAGTTGCACATCCTCGCATGAAGTTGTGCATGCGATTGTATAGTGTGGCCCGGCATTAAAGTCCGGCCAATTCTCTAACGCCGTTGTGGAAAAGTAAATGCATCTCTGTCTCTGTTATTTTAATCCGCTCAGCCTTAACTTATCCGGTACCTCCATCGTGGCGTTCAACTGGCCAATTTGGATCGAGTTTTGGCTGTTAATACGAAACCTATTACCTTTGACTCGGTCGAAAACACAGTCCTTTGATAACGTTAATGCTAAGTAGAGATGACATATACCGAAATGTGAGCACTGAATAGCCGTCCTATGGTAATCTAGCTTTAAGGGATAAGTTCCACACTGTAATATTTTCAGGATATATTTTCCAAAATTTTCCATTTCTGAAATTCGTATAGGCTAACCTCCAACATGGTGTTTTGTAGACATTTGTGAAAACCCAAGTCAAACGAAAATCACCAATACCTACTTCAAACATCGCTTCTTTCTCAATCATAAAACCATAATCGGTCGTTCCTATCGTATAAAGTCTTCCCAAAATTATGTCAGTTTTTGTACTCGTGCTTTAACATACCGTCTAGACAAGAAAAAAGTCATTTTAGATGGCTCCTGATAGTACCGTTGTTCGGAGCTTCAGACGAGTAGTGTAGGCCTAGGGAGCGGCCTACTGCCTTCCAAAATCCCAGTTTGTGATATCGGTCAGGCTTAAGCGTATCACTAGCTAAATGCCGTTATACAACAAATAATTTTGTATCTTAATACTATGTAAATCGTACAGTAATATGAATAAATATTTGAGAATGTGTAGCAACTGTAACACTTACCCGTGTTTTTTTTATGTAAGCAAATATTCCAAAATAATATTTTTAAAATGATTTAAGAAAAATAAATTATTCTAATTATGAAAATCAGTAACACTATTTCTTACCTATGATGAATATGATATACTTAAAGAAAATAGTTTACGAATTCCATTTTTTTTTTTCATGATACCGTAACAACTTCTAAACAAATCCGCAGTAAAAAAGATTGAAATCTTCATGTTTCCCTCTTTGTCTCCTTGAAGTCTTATAAGTCATTTCTTATACTGTATACATTATTCTTATCAATAAATGCCGAAAATGATTTTTTTTTTTTTGCATTTAAGTACATGCAAATCGAAAATAATATAGTTTCTTTTGCCACTGATGATATCACTACTTACTTAACAATAATACAGTCGGAATTTTCACAAATAAACACGTTTTATTTCACTCAAATTCATAAAAAAATTAATAAGACGAAATAATAATCCCTTCCAATACATATTTAGCTAAAACCACTAAATACAATTTTTCTTAATCCTGCACCAAACTACCAGTAATTGGTCCAATAATCGCTGTTTTACAGTCGGGTTTTCTCTTGAAAATTAAGATGACAGGATAACATATTTTTGCACTATGGCTTCAAAATTACCATGTAGGACGGCTAACTAAACAATTAAAGATTCTATGTGTTCCTTTTCCCATATCTTTGAATTATTTGAGAACATTTGCTTGCAAACAAGACCGACAAATGCAGCTAATTCATACCTGTCAGGGTCTAAAACTAGGTCCCCCACAGCAATAGTTTGACCCTGTTAGCGTCAGACATACGTCCGTATACTGTATCACTTATGTTCCCTCCCTGCAAATAAAAGAAAATTGTAAGGCTTTTGGAATCCTGATTCACTTTATATTTAAAGAGCTGCTCAATGCCAGTCGTGTCTGCAGGTGTAGGCTGAGTGTATCTATTTATTCTCATCGTGTGTGGCCACCAATATTTGTGACTGGGCCTAATCACTAAGTTGAATTTTGACTACTTTATTTGTACTTGTAAGATTGTAAGCGTATTTTGTTAACCCATGCTTTTCATAATAAAAGTTATTTATTTATTTTATTTATTCATTACGGGGCAATGCGGTCCACATAGTAACAGGCGTTACATCTCTTTTTTCAGATCCTGTTGAGCGTATATCTGGCATTCTAGGTTGCATTACAAACGTCTGGGATTACGTGAACCACATTGCCCCGCAATGTTCCGCATTGACCCCGATGTTCCACAAAGTCCCGCTTTACGACAGTCTCAACGACATTTCTGGCCACCATAAAAGTCAATTCACAATTTTGGCTTATGGGGTGGCCTACAACTCTGCTGGAAACTGATGTTTAACGGAAGCAACAGAACGTTCGAATACTTTGCTGCGTACGGAGAACAGAAGGCTATCGTGTGAACCCGACTTAAGGGAGTATTCACACATAGTCAAGTGGCAGAGTTTCCTTCGCTGTGCGTATCAGTGCGCTGCTTCGTCCAGTTAAACTGTACAAAAGTTCAGAGCTCTCCGAGCTATAATTCGCTCTATTGCTAAACCCGACATACGTAGGGACATCCCATCCCGTGACCCAGCTCACTGGACTGGCAGCGGCATGCAACTTATATATTAAATTGCTTGCTTTCACGCTCTCTTCCAGTACAGTGCAGGAGGATAATTGCAACAGCAATATCTATACACTTCAACGTCTTTACAGGACAGCGGTCAGGCCGAGACTGACCCATTCATTATGGCAAGAGCTACCAATGGGATTTTTTTTTTAACCTGGAAAATTCATAATCTTGGGGAAAACCCATACTTTGGCAGGTTTGGGTGCGGAAAGACAGATACACTGACAAGCTGAGCACTCTGCATCCCAAAGGATACTCCCCGAGGGCTATAACAATGACACACGCTGAGCAAGATGACTTGGCTGCTGACCAAAATTCAACTTAGTGATTAGGCCCAGTCACAAATATTGGTGGCCCCGCACAATGAGAATAAAGTAACTTTTTCGGTGGACACTCGGTTGTGATGAGAAGGACATAACAAAACAAATGGGACGGTGTGCTGGGAAAATTCTATCTGAATTAACGACCTCGGGGCAAGATCAGTAAGAATTAATCATCCACTTTTTGTCTTTCCAGATATCGCAGGACATCTTAACACTCACTGTAGGTCTGAATGATGTCATCTGATGTTATGCTACACACCAGGATGTGGGTTCCCGAGAGGACTCAAGATCTGGTCGCTGTAATCTAAAGTTTAAAAATATTAATAGGATTAGCAGCTACACTGCCACTGGTCTGACCTTTTAACCAACTTGTTACAAACCAGATCAATCTTGAGAATATATCCTTTCCTAGGATTTTTCACTTTCCATGTGCCGCTTAACCCAATTGGAAATTTATAGGCATTTATCCGCTGTAATCCGATGCCGCTCGTTATTAACCAGTAGGCAGCGGTAAATGCCTTTAAATTTGCGATTGGATTATTGCAACTTAATTGCTGCAACAGAAGCGGAAACAAGCTACGCTGGGAACAGTGTGGTGCTGTTTAAGTAATCTGTGAGTCCACTTGCTCAGATGATGGGCTAATTCTGAGCTAGCGGTGAATCGAGGAGGTTTGGTTCTGGCCCTCTAGTAATGCTGTGGGCGTCCAAATAACCTATAGTTTTGCTTTTTAGTTGTACCTTAGAAGCCTTTACGGGAAACAAGCTACTTATATACTACGAGGTAAACAGATCTTAAGCGATCATGGAAGCTATATAATAATAGCCTTCATTAAGTAATCATAGACAATACAAACTTGAAATGATATATGATACACAAGAGAAAGTATCTTATTTCTAGGTTACGCACAGCACATGTGGCAGTTATCTTAAATACCACGTAGACCTCATTACGCCTCAGTGCTTTGCCTGCTTGCGGATCAATATTTAATGCTTATTTTTCT